>CM052970.1:0-1200000 GCA_028554685.1 Agrotis ipsilon | reverse complement strand
AAAAGGGAACTTAAGAAATGTGAATCCATCATTAGCGTATAGCAAACCACTGCTAGACATGGCTTCTCCAAAAGTGTGGATTACATCATGATCTTAGAAAGAAGACCTTTGGACAGCAGCGGGAACATTATTGCTGCTTATGTAGCCCCCACTATTTGCAACATTCATCTAGTTGTTGCTACCAGCTACAATGCAGAAAGTGCATTTGTAACATTTTCCGATTCATTTAAAGCTATCGGTTCGAAAAGATTAGGCTATCATTTCTGATGAAGTCTGTAGAGCGATGTGTTCTTTGTTGATATGGCAATTGCTACATTTTTCGCGGAAATTGAATCATTGTTCACGTGATGATTATTTTGATCTTTGTTCTGATTATCTTTGCTTATGATGGAGCTTTGGTTTCGATTTTCTACCTAACAAACTTTATCACACTTCGGTGCGGTTTCCATAAAGTCCGCCAACTTTATACCATGCAAATAAGCTTGCATTTTTTCAAGCCAACCATCTCATTAGAGCTGCGAGTCACATAGTAATTGTGTCCGGTTCACCGATACCGTTATATACGTAAATAACATTGTTCGGTAAATCGGTGCTCTCGCTCGAATGGCCCCGAGTTTTTTTTTTATCATCGATTCTCCCGATTGAAGCATCGGCAGTATCGACACCGTTCGATTGTGTTGCTTTGGACAAAAAGCTGCACGCTTTCTTACAGCCAATGGTTAATCGATTGTTACCACAAGTTGAATGCCTCTCCTGGTGATAGGTTTCCGTGATAACTATTATAGCTTTGTTCAGTTTTCTTCTCAAATTGTAACATGACTTTGTGAATTGTGGTAATTATGCCAACTGTATCGTCTCGTAACATTGAGTTGTTGTAAGTCTGATCTTTATTCAAGTATCGGTAAACGTGTCCGAGAGATTAAGGTTCAGATTAAATAGTAACCCTGCTTATCTAAATCGATAACGTTACTTGTTCAGAACTAATCAAAATAATATCGATACGCTTCTGGGTTTCTCAAAAGACTATCGCAATCAAGTTTATCGAGTAGTATTTCCGCGTTATTCCGAGAACTCTCTTCATTATGAATGAAGGAACTGCTTGTTTGCTAATGAACTAGCACTTCCTCTAAGCTCGGTGGACTAGCAATGGCGACAGCACACAGATGAGTAAGGACATTACATGCGATTATTATGTCAGAAGCTATTTATGTCAGAAAATATAACCTGGGAGCCACTGAGCCAGTTTATATTACAGGTTTAACATATAACTATATCCGAACCACACGAGACTCTCATATTAATGAGTGTAAAGCAATAATCTCCTTGATTTAAAAATCGCAGGGCTGCATTAATAATGGCAAGTTTCAAGCTTGCCCACAAACATCATTAAGTAACTCGTCCCTCATACCGCTCACGACACGCGCTGGATAAGCACTTATTGCCCTTTTTTCTCCAAGCTGAGCATGGAATCTTATTTTATCTTGACAGGTATTTAGCATAAACTATGCCGTGTTAAATTCGTTGTGGTTGCTTTATTGGCTTAGCGATAACAGGCTTTGGACTGCTAGAACGTCTTGTGGGATTACCTTTTAGACTCCGATGCCATGAACAGAGATTGATTGATGGTGTAATCGATTTTGCTTGCTTGTCAATTTGCTTGAAGTAATTGACACAATTCCTCCCCTTTATGATTGGTTTCAAGTCATGCATATTTTTGCTGAATTCTTCAGCATATGCCCGGCCTATTCCCAAGATTCCCAACTATGTTTAGGTCGGCTTCCAGTAGTACTGGATTCTGCAGGATATGAGTATTTTACATGGAGCTACTGCCTATCTGACCTCCACACTTACCAGGTTTAATAACCATGTTCTGTGTGTTTAAATTCTTCCTGTCATCTTGTGACTTGATTGATGCATAATCGTGACATTAGAACAAAACTCTGTACATATTTGAAATATATTATAGTCTCCGCTCATCAAATCAAATTACCTCATCTTAAAATTCATGTAATCTTCAAGGTGGTTGGAATATTGTCACCATTAGTGGACGTTAGAAAGGCAGCAGGCAGCATGCCAGGCGAGTCGTGCCGGCCCACTCACGGAACTATTTCAGGCATTCGACCCATTCATACTAATACCACAAGTATTGTTCTTTGACACGCAGATTTGAATAGATAAGCTGATTGAAACACGATTAAGGCAACATTTGGTAAGACTGGTTTTGCTTGTAATTAAATAATGTAGGATTTGTATAATGTGCCCGTACAATTGTATAAATGGACAATGAAATAACTGTAAATGCTAAAGTGTGTTTAGTCGTAGATTTAAAAATAAAGCTAAAGAAACGAAGTCATCATGAAGTCTGATCGATGAGCAGGATGAAAAAAATCATTTCCTGCGATATAATAGTAATAATAGTCCACAAATTATTGTTCTTCTTGGTCACCACCCGATGGAAAAATCGAGCTATTACGTATCCAACGTCGGCGTCGTGATAATTGACGATTTCGATTTGACAATTATAATCAAAAAATTGGTCGTCTCCATTGATGTGTTAATCTTTAACACTTACCTCTAATATCTGTGATTCGTTCTAAACACTTAAATCGGAAGAGTCGACAGATTTCAAATGATTGTCGACGGCATAGACCATTATTTGATTGTTTATTACGTGTCTGTGACAAATCATACATTGCACGAAGGCATTTTTTATATTCCAAAATGATGATAAGCATAACTTATTCATTCACCATACAGACGGACATTTAAAAAGTTACTGTTCGGGAACACTACTATCAAACACGACATCATCGGACGCGAGCGTTGAGAGTATATCTAAAAACTAATTAACGTTTCAATAACATAAAATCAGACTCCAACTATTATTATGCACTGAACCTAAATTGAAATCTGTATTTAACCTCAACTCATTGAACTGGTAAAGATTTAATAGACGCAGTACACATTTCAGTACCGGTTTAAAGGAGCGGTCATGCTGCATAAACCAGCGGTTCTGTCTCTTGGCAGTTCTCATAGCCCCAGTGTTACGAATGCATTACTGCATTCGGGATGGTTGACCTATAGTATTAGTCTGTTAACAAATAGAATTGTTAGTTCCCCTTCTAAAATATTTACCGTGAAATTTTGGCGGGATTAACGAGCGTATGGTAGTTTAGCGTCTTATTATGTCTGGTTTATTCCAATGACGAAATTGTTTAAACTAAACTTGAGTCAACTATATTTCTCATAGGCATTATTCTTGGTCTGCATCCGCTCCAATTTCAGCCACGGGTTTTCCGTCTACGACGATACTAGGAAATTGTTCCACAAATGCTGATGATGAACTAGTTCCAATTGTACCTACAAGATCTGTGCGCTGCGTGACGTTCGCGAAAATTTCGTCAATAAATCAATGATACATTCTTAGAAGTTCAAACTTCTCCGCTCCGATGCCGCACTGAGTTCCGACCTGAACTAAGGTGCGGTCAGCAAGCTCAGAAGCGGGCGACAGAGCGTGTCATGATCGGCCGCGGATCTAGACCACAGCGTAGTGGTATAGGCTAACATGGTCTAGTCGAGCGTGCCCCAGCCAGCCTGGCCCACTGCGAGCGTTGAACCTGATGCGCCTCAATGGACATGGATTAGGTACCACACGAGCGGACGCGAACTATCAATCGATTGGTGTGAACTGTTTTATAAGCACGGTATTTAATTTCAATTATTTGGTAATAATGGCTTTTGAGTAAAGTGGAAAAAGGCAATTCGACTGTGAAAGAAAAAGCAATGTTGGCAGGCATAAACTTTCAGACACTAACACTTAGCAATCGTGTTGTTTGCAACTGCAGTCACTCTAAAATGAGATTTTCTACATCATAAACTTCTAGAGAAAATTTAAACGTAGCCTTCATAGAAAAGCAATGAAATATCTAACTAGATACAGTTGCAGTTAATCAACTGTTTGATTGCTACCGTATTATTAAGTTGTTTTCTCATACGCATTCGACTTACCTTTAAGGCTGAGTGATGATTTTAATTAAAAACAAATTAAACATAGAAAATGCGGAGAAACTACGCAAAGAAGATTGAGAATAAATACAAATTGAATGTAATGAAATTGATCACTGACATTTTGTATGTGTTTGTGGTTTGTGCAATCTTTGCTTAACGTTTTCTTTTATTTATATGGAAGCCTGAGGGCATCTGTTCTCTAAAAGGAGTATTGCAACTAATACGCTATTATTATGTACAAATTACGCAACTATACAAGTTAACAAACTTCGGGCATTTTAGATAAACGTGATGTCCAAGTTGTCTTGCATTTTTTCAAGCCATGTTTCCACTTTCCAGTCCAGTTTTTATGGTAACAAACATTTAGAACCTCACATTTCCAAGATGTCTAGATGTGAAATGTCTACTAAATTGGTGTGAAATAAATTGCCTCGTTTACAGAGAAAACATCGCGGCTACAAAAAGTAAGTTGACAGGGTTGGAATTAACCGCCCGTCTGTGGTACGTGTTCAAAGAATTCAGTCTTTGTTGTCGTTCTACAAAACACGCCACGGAATTCTTTAAAGGTCTATCGAGGTGAGATCTTCAGGGTCATCACTTGGACTCATCTTAAGAGCTAAGTAACGGGCTGCGTTACGTTTTTAGTTTATCATTTTGTTTCTAAGGCTATTCCTATTTACCCTTATGTCGTGTCGTATCTTCTTTGGTATTTTCCTTTTAAAACGATCAAAACTATTATTTTCTAATTAGCCGGAATCATTCTGCCCTACATAAATGCTATTATTATCAGAAATCGATTGTTTATCTTATTTTTATTCTGATTCTGTATTTGTCACGACCTCTAAAACATTCGTCGAGATCCGAGTCGCTCGTGCTCGCGCTTCCACTTTTTGTTCACCACACGGTCGTCGCGCCGCCATCTTTCCAAGAACTGTCGCTTTACAGAAAAAAACCTCACCCGAATGCTCAGTCGCGGTCGACAAAGGTGTGAATATAATTAATGGTTTATCAAAGGACCCGCCTCCCTACTAAAGTTGTGCTCGGTGCAACTGATTTGGACATGAGCTCATTTAAGATTGACTCCCGAATTTTGATTCCACAGTTTTTTACTGCAGCAGACGAAACATTACGTCATTAGCCGTTCCGAATATTATTTTCTCCTTCATCAATCAGATACGGTACGGTCTCAAAATTTAATTGGATCGCCTATAAATCTTGGATATGAAAGAGTCTGGTTTCATCGCTGCACATCAGTGTGTGTGCTCTAACAACGTCATTAGTCGACACCTTGGCTGCATAATTTTATATCTGTCACATTTGTCGCGGTTACCGTCATATTTCTTGAGATAAAACCGGCTATTTCTGTGTACCTATTACGTCGACTCTAACTTCTCATGTTGTGACGGGAGTTTAACTTTAGTTACATGTCTCTTGAGCGTTTAGTGGTCTAAAGTATGTGACTTCATGAATTGTAATACTAAACCTCTGGCTAATCTGCGCTGTAATTTGCATTCAGCGTCGTGATTTTACATGGACAATAAGTCTTGCCGTTGGATTATTCTATAATGTAGTCAAATGTAAGTGTCTGTGTTAATCTGGGCGTGCGTAGACTTTGGTTTATATTGCATTTTTGCTTGAGGAATGTCGAAGTTGCTCCGCGCAATTCGCGTTGGCAGACTGGCTTTGCAGAATGAGTGCCAGTGTATCCGTTGGTGAGTGCGTCTCCTGTGACAATAGAATGAGGTATTGTGTTCCCGGTGTCAGTGTGCTGATTACCTGGAATCATCGTCGTCGGGTCAACGGCTCGCAGTGAGCACGGCTCTAATTACAGTGATCGTTATGATTTAGGTAATGGTGTTGTTATGGCCCCCTTAACCTGATAGCTACGCGTCCGTTGCGTTTTATGTTCCTTACGAACATACGTGATCTTTAGTTCATGAGTTGCCAGCCAATTATGTTTATTGTATGTTATGTCTACCTTCTAGGTTTGCTTGCTTTTCCAAGATGTTTTTACATCATGCATCTTTTACTTTTCTTTGTCCTCGAAACCTATACATTTTTGTGTTAACATAAATCTGGTAATGTAATGTTTTTTTTAATCCATCCATCTTACGATAAATGTCTAAATAAAGAATTTATGTTTTCCTACTCGTATACCTATTACAGGCTTAGCTATTATATTTTGATATTTATTTTATTTCGTTTTATGTTGGTCATTAAAATGCATCTTTTATTTACGATTTGCACCAACCCGAGCGATACAATAGCATCGCAGGTATATCACAGGTAGTTCTTTGTGTAAGGTGAAGTATTCTCAAAACGGACGGTGCGGACCATTGTCCGTCGTTGAACCTGACGACACCGTGTCTGCCAGATGCGATGTCCTATTGTCAGAACCATGAGAAAAAGTAGATTTTCTAAGAAATCTCCAGCTTGGTTGCACATGTGCGTCGCTCAGGGATGCTGTACCTGAACCCACTGCTCGTAAAATGGTACCTTTTGTGAAATATTGTATAGGGTTTTATGTTCAGCATTCGGTCGGTTGCGTTACTATTGTGAGGTTTTACGACTAGTAATCATTAGCTCACCTTTGTTCGATAGAATTTACCATTCGCTAACAACGGAATTTCTCCTTTGAACGATGCGAATGAATGCACCTTAGTAGAATAATACATATAGATTCAAGATTTATTCCTCGAAATGTATTTACTGCGGAAATCTATTTCCTGTCCTTTCATTAAAATTCATCATTAGAAAATTAATTATGCATTGCTGAACGAAGCTTCAAGTGGCTAAATGTCAATAGTGGATTTATATTTACACCTGGTTTGTAATCTAGCTTACCTTGTAAAGAAAAAGCTTTACTTGATATGCCATTTGTATCTTTAAATAAATTACAATAAATAAATCAAACATTAATTTATTCTGTTTAATTTATCATACTGACGTAAATCTCAGTCATTCCAGACTCGTACTCAGCATTAGTTGTAAAATTGTGTCTACAGCTTCTAAAATGTGTCTTATATAAAGCGACGCGAGCACATCCAATATTTCAGTCTAGCCCACCTGATCTTAAGATAATGCCTATATCGAGCGCATAGTTTCGTCCGAGACGGCCCGGCGCGCAAATACACTCGCGTTGGCACCGCATCACGGATGTCGCCGTCTGTTATGTCTAGTCTAGCTCGGGACACTGAACACCTGCAATTTTACAGCATTTCACTCCATCATAAATGACGATTACGTACCACTATAAATGATTATAGGTATCTAATTGTACAACGGTATGAGCTTGCCAAAACATACTGCGATCGCACGCTTCATTAACTCTAGCAATTACACGAGATTACATTCTATTTAAACGTTGATGGAAAGACGGTATATAACAGAAAAGGATTTAAAGTTCCGTTATCTTATTTTTAAGAGAATAATATAAAATTTCTAAGAACCTGAAGGTAGTCATGTATACGTAACTATTATAGGATACTTACTTTTCGGTTTCCGCCATAGGTTATTTCATAAAGCTTTCATTTTGTTGCTCAATGCAGTCACGATTAGGAATCCGTTATTGTCAAAGAGTCAGGTCTCTACCCCCTCAAGTATGCAGCACGATTCTGCTTCACCTTTAGATTTACTAAGCTTTATACATGATTGGTTCCATTTCTCAAGCTTCACGTATCTATTGCGTCAAACTTAAGTAAATTTACATTAACATAGGAAACGTTTCTCCGTAGTCACAGTTATCCTCCCACAGCGTCACGAGTGGGTAAATAATTGTATGAACTTTTTGAACTATCTCCCACACAAGCTGAACTCGGTCAGCATTCAGGCGCTTCAACTACTCAATTCCACAAGCTACACTTGGTATATTCCCACGTACTTGTGTAATATTTTGAAGTAAATGGTGTACAGTTATCAAGATTTACGCCAATGTTAAGGAGACTTCGTGTAAGTGGTCAATGGGGGTCAATATTGTATTGAGGCAAGGTAATTGAATGACGCTGAAACCTGATAGCTGGTCGTTGGCGACTTGAGTGCGCATAATGTGCGGTCACAATGTTCGTCTGTGCGGTTTACCGTTATCCTGACCGAGAGTCATATCTCGCAGATATGAGGGAAAGATTTCGCAGCATACTGTGTAATGGTATGCGGGTAATGTTTAATAAACCCGTATCTTTCTTTGTACTCAGAACGTTTACGCTTACCAACAGTGAGTTGCGTTTCTTGGTTGAAATTCTATCATTTCGAAATATCTTTACTGCTTTAACAGTTCTGGATGAATTTTGTTTTGTATCTTCAATGTCGATAAGGCGATACTCCAGATCATCTTCCCGGTGAAAATACACCAAGCCTCTCCATTCTCTTTTGAGACAACAAGACATCGTCGAGATTCGTGAGAAATATTGGAATCATGTGAAGCTTTTTGGATGACTGCCATAAAAAAACTAACCCAGTTTAATAGGTGTACAGTTAATGAGACTAATGAATACTCACTTCATTAAGTAATATCTAGGTGGGAACGCGTCTAGTCATTTAGCACTCAGCAGAACCAGTTGCCGGTGATTAACAACGTATTGCCGCCCGATCCCACGACAAGATTTGGGTCGTCAGGAAATTAAAGCAGCACCGTTTGATGATGGACACGAGCGGTCGGAAGAAGAAATGACGTCAGACGTTCTCAATCACCAGTCAGTTGTCTAGGAGCACCGGATATCGATTCGCAGTAATTAGCTGTTCAGATTGTGAATAATTCTGTTAGAAGAGTCAATGAACGCATCTAATGATCGTTTTGCGAAATTGGTTTGACTGCACCTTGATAACTAAATTAAGATCTGAATAAAAAACTGGAACCTGTCACGGTTCATTTTATGAATGCGTTATTAACATTAAGGACCCAAAGGTGTCAGTAAGAGATAAACGACAGGCGTATAGCAATGAATACGTCTGAAGAACAACCATAAAAGCTCGGGACAGTTTAGAGAACACATGCGATCATAATACTGTTTTATTATTTACTCGTAAAGGAAACTCAATAAGATTTATGGTGTCTACGTACTGCAGACTAAATTATTTATCTCGGAAGCAGTTAAAATTATCTATAAATAAATTACTCTCGATATAAAGGCGATAGTAATGTTAGTCGTAATAGTTCGGGATGCAACACTGTTACTCCAAACGTCTTGTGTTACGGTTGTATTAACATTCCTGTGGTCGAAATTAAATCAGAGCCTATTTACTGAACGGCTGTTGAGAATCAGCTCAACGTTGACCACAGGAAGGAGGCTTCATTTAAATTCTAGTAACGTAAGTTTAAGGGTCTCGTAGACACGAACTCGCGATGTTTGTAATAGAAGGCAATTTGCATTTAAATTCAGTTCTTTTAAACGATCGGGCATGCGTATTGGACCATAAATACTTATGCTAATTTATTACGAATTTATCAGCACTACATTGTCATCATTGAAGTATTCAACCGACGCGCTTGAATTAATTTAATTTGCTTTTGCCTTCAAAAATCTCCGTAAGTCGGTGGCAACTAACTCATCTAAATAATAACCGCTTAATAGCGAAGGCGACACTGACAAAATCATAAATATTTAAATTGGCAATGTTACGGGGTCGTCGTAAAGAAATAAAACGACTTGACCTGTCGTTAAGTGCGTCGTGGATAAAACAATGTTTGAAAAGGATCCAGCTAAGCATTACAAAGAAGCTAACACTATTGGCTTAGTTGGCTGGCACCCTACAGTTGTGGAAATGGGTACTGTAGTGAATAATGACGTAATACCGTACCAAAATGATCGACAGCCGGCCACAGAGCGGTAGTAAACATGCGTAAGCGTCATTCACAGACGCGGCCGGATATTGTCCATGTGTGCGTGAACCCACACGTCACACACTCCCGCGAATGGGTGCGTGCGCGCAGTGAAATTATGAAGTCATTTCTATACTGAATACACTCGATTCCTATAATGTCCGAAGATAGTTGCATCACGTTTCGCCTTTGAATCAAGTGTAGTGTGGTCTATTATGCTTGCAGTCGTAGGGACTCCTTGCGTAATAGCTGTAATGATATTCATATCATCCGATTGTTCTCGGGTGTGCATATTATCTGCGTTCGATGTGTGTCATCGAACTATAATACTTGCTGTCTGATCTATTTGAGAATCTTGTGTATTGCTCTAAGTATCCAATTAATTAAGTCAAAACGTTGTATGTTTGTACCGTTAGCTAATCTTATGATATTAAATCTATTAGCATCAGAGATGATGCCATGTGAGTTTCTGCTCTGTTCGATAATAGTTCTTCAATTTATAGCTGTAATAACGTTTACACCAATTATTAATTTCAACAGATTACATACATTATTTTCTGCTTGTGTTTCCGGTAGTTTTATCTAAATATTGACTTCTTATTCATAAATCAAATGATTTATATTCGAATACCGGATAACAGGTAGAAACTTCGTAAGTTATCGCAAGTGTCAGATTCTGAATCTTGTTAACGTGATTTTAGACCTTCGACATCTATCCATAAAACGTTTTGATAATGATAGCTTTTCGTTTTATATCACGAGCAACTATAAATATTTAAGACGTATTTGAGATTGTTCAAAAGGGTTATGAATTACCACATGTTTCAAATTTTCAATAATATTAAACAAAATTTCTTCACGTTGTTTACTCATAAAAGTATCATCAATATCAACAACTATTTCATGTTTTCATTTAGTGAACATATTGTTGCCTGCTGCCTAAGCTACAGAAGGCTTTATTTTCCATTTGCTTTGCAGGTGGATTGGCAATGTCATAAAGACACGTTTCATCAAAAAGAAAGTTCCATCAAATCCCGACTAGTCGCCACTCGTCTACAAGTAAGAGGTCACGACTCCGACTGACCAAACTAGTTTCGTATATAGCAATTTAAAATCAACACACCCAATATTGGATAAATTAATGTTCGGGCCTTACATGGTTCGAGACTTGTCTAAAATGGTCTTCCGAGTCGTAATTGTGCGAGGAATTGTGATGGTGATTTATTGGTCTTTCAACTCTTCACTGTGGCTCCCGTTAATAGCTCTGCTAAATACCACACTGGCATGTCGAAAGTTTATATGGTTGTAATTATGTTTCTCTTAGGAAAAAGGTTATTGCCTAGTATTCTTTGTAAGACTTGCAATTCAAAGTTCTATACTCTCATGATCATGAATCATAAAGCTTTTTTTGCTAGCTTAGTTTCCGGCAATGTTTGTTTCATCATCAATTTCTCTCCCAACTGGTTTTGGTTATTAACAAGTGTATTCAAATAAAAATAATATAATTCATGCTTCAGTTTCTTTTGCAACTTGTTTGACATTTATTGCTTTTGGATACAGTTGTCTCGACAAGTGAACACCTGTGAGCAATAAGATATTTATGTAATAATAATTATTTTAGAAGGTAATTTAGAGAAATGAGTCACATCCAGTTCTTAGAATTAACACTTAGCGACACTATTTCCGTGATAACCGCACACATGTATTGTTGGTCAAATTCAGAGACGAGTTAAAAATAAATCCCGGAACCAGGTCAACCGTTGATATTATGGCTTCGATTCTTGGACGAGGTAAATGATGAAGCAACAATGATGATAATTTTCCTAATGAAGTTCTTTGTCAAAATCAACAGATTAAAATCGTTTGAGAACTTAATTTGGATACTAGCTTGACTTGTTCATTTAGACAGAGCCTCATTCTGTTATTCAACGTCGTTTAAGACAATCAAGAGAAGTTTGTCTATCTTAAATTGATAATTATAATCAATATGCATATGTGTATGTGCGCGTGTGGATAACCGGCACATCGGTGGCACTGTTGCAGACCAGTCTGGGCCCCGTTATACTCTCAATGGGCCCCATCAATGGACCACGGCTATTTGCATAAACACGTATAGTAACATCTTGATCACCGGTTCATTCATCTTCACGAAACTTCGTTATAGCAGTACTTTGATTGGCTGACTTGTTTTTGTTTGTATAAGCTGCGTTTGGTTTGTATCTCTTAAATTTGATTTTTGTAGTGGTCCCAGTTATTGAGCGAGTGTTTGTTTTGGATACAGTTGTTGTATTGGATTTTCATTCATGTATATTTGAAGCAGCATTGCAATAAGCCCACTCGATGATCACACTTCGAGCATGCATTTAGCTTACTTTGTGTAAGTTTGGCAGCAGATATACCTGATGCAATAATATTTTTTATATGTTACATCATTAGTGGCGTCTTTATTAATTAACATTATAGTTTGCAAAAGGATATTTCAAAGAGTGTCGTTCTATATCATAAACATGTATTTTGTGTATTGATCATGTGTATCATATTACCTTTGAACCGGTTGTGTGGCAGTTGTTTTTCACAATCTAATTTGATTAGTCAGTCAGGTGTCCGTCGGGCGCCAATATATTATCATTGACAGCCAATTATTATAATCAACTAGCATGTGATGTTCGGAGAAATATTATGTGTTCTGTTTGATTTGTAAGTATTTTTTTTCTAAAATATTGTTAGTAACTTACGTAGGTTCGTAGGTATATTACTAATTAGCAGAAAGTGGAATAGTTAGATGTTATTTGGAGATAGATTTTACGTATCCCTCTGATTCAGAATTTGAAAAATAAAATTGTGGGATTTTAGGTTCGCTGTTCTCTACCTATTTCGAGCTCCAATTGGAGAGAGACAACAGCTTGAAATAGAATTCGACAAACATAATTTAATAAACAGATTTTCTGAAAATACACATCATGGAATGAGATGTTTCGGCATCAATCATTTTCCCAAAAGCATTTTCGCACATAACCGGAAATGATCATGAACATTGACGTCGGATTTCAAGAAGAATATCTCTACTGTGTATGAAGATTAAAAAAAAGAAACTGATAAAAATGTAGCAGTTGTTCTCATCGGACTTTGTCACTAATTAAAAAACGCGACAGTGGTTTAACTGTTTCAGTATAATGTATCGCCGTGGGAGGGTTAATGGTACATTTAACCCCAGCTTATCGACGCTTATATGGCAATACAAGATACTACCTCTTCAATGACTTTGTTTATTACTTTTTTATTATCACTCTATTAGTTCTATTTATGATAAATGGACTGTTTATTTCTTATTTTCTTTTTAAAATAGCATGCTAAAAATAAATGCTGCATCATTCTGATTAATATGGTATCGTGGGTGCCACTCTTGTGTTAGAAGAAGCAAGTATATCTTCCCTCGTGGGTGTTGCAACGGATGTCTTGTATCAGGTGATAGACAGCAGCATCCATCAGAACACTGATACCTGGCTGAATCTGGTTTCACTATGGACTGGAAAGTTGCACTTGTAAAACTAGATACTTAGTTTAACGAACGGAACTTGTAAAGCATTTGCTAATGAGGAGTTACGAACCCTAAGATACATTTAGCACCAGGAAAACAGCACATTTATTCACAATCATTCATGCTCAAATCTAGATCAAATAAAACATAGACGCACATTAAAACAACTCTACCGTTACTATCTAATTTTCTCTTCATGTTGTTTATCTGATTAAAAATCTGAAATCTACTTTCCCGGTGGCAGATAACGATCAGGGCATCGATAGACAAAGCAAGAATACTAATATTGTTACACTCAGATAATTTAAATAAGAACAAAAGCTTATTATAAATTCTGGCGTCGATCTAAAGCGCATCCGATTTGCACTTGTGATGATACTCACATCCGTAATTATATCGCACGTATTAACAACCGAACGTGGTCGACGTGGCCAATCTGAGCTTTCATCGTGTTGCAAATTATCCTCGGAATAACACTCATTATTTTTTTGTATCTGCCAAATATCGCAGATGCGGCGATAGGCATCAATTTGTCGATCATAATTCGTGTTTTGCTGCGTTTCAACAGGCACGCTCGCGAAATTATGTACACCTTTCAGTGCAGAAATTAGATAAGTATTATTTTTTGGACCGAAAATAGCTCTGTAGTTGTTACTTTTGGTGCACAAGTGTTAGAGAATTCCCAAGAAGTCGTGGTTAGCAGTCACGATTCGCGTTTTGGCTGATTCCAATTTAATCGGTTTGATGCCATTTAAATTGTAAAGCGTGCTTATTTCCTAGGAACAGCTTTGAAAAGGAAAATGGACTAATATTTTCTAATTTTTGCAGCTCCGTTTACTGAACTGTACTTTAATTGGACATTGATACATCATCAGTTTCCCGTTCGGTATTAACTTAAGAAAGAAAAAGCCCGTCGCATCCATTAACTTGATGTACTACCCGCTTTTTTGTGCCGTTATCTTCGAGATCGTGGATCATATTGTTAGCGTTTTATTGGTGCAATCCGTCATGTCTTCAATCCGCCCTCGATCGCATCGCTAATGGCGCGCGCCCACCGCGCTGTTTCGCAATAATCATCAATTTACGGTAATTGGCCGACGAACACCTCCGAGCAGCTCCGAAGGCTTGTTCTCTTATTTCTCAATAGTAATCGAGGGGTAGTGTGGGCGGTGGTGACCTCTCGGCACGCGTGGGTGAGCTTTCTACGACGATCGGATGCGCCACGCTTCTCTAATGGCTATACGACCACGTATCAATACGTGAATGTTAGTTTTATGACACTGCTTTAGCTTCTATGATCAATGACTTGACACAAAACTTGACGATTCAATTCTCTCGGGTGTCGATTTGTTGAGAATATTGTCGAGTTTCTGTTTGTTGTTGCGAACAGGTTGCAAAGATCATAATACTGAATAATTCAACAGAATAGCTTAGTCGTGGGCCGCCTACTGCACTCAACTGCGACGTTTTCTGAACCGTACGACTAAAACTACGTCGTTTTGTTCTTAAAGACTATATAATACTTACATTGTTTATTTTATAAAACGGCACGGTTTTTTTTAAGTCATTAGTGTCGGCTACACGGGCAAGGCAAGGCTGATTACACCGCAGCTGTCAATAGACAGTGTTTAGTTTCACAATAAAAAGCAGAGTATTAGTTGACGAAACCAAATTCCACGCGAACAACGCTGGGGATCGGATTTAGGGACCCACATCAAAAATTGTGTTGTAAAAACTCTCCACTAAAAATTCTCTTACTCAATATTTGTCTATCTTCTTATTTACTTCTAAGATTCTACCGAAATTATAGACTTGTGGAATACATGAGTATTCTAATCTTAATATCTTATAAAATTAATCTTAGTAACGTATAGTATTAGTTCATACTAATACTATACGTTACTGAACCGTTTGTATGCCTCTGCATATCTTAAAATTGTATTTCTTAAAAAAAATCTTTCGAAATTATACGGCTCACGCTTAACATTTTTTTGTCCTTCGATCCGGATTGAACGTTCCTTTCTGGTGATAAAATATCGTATTACACATTTTGGTCGTCGAAGCAAATGAAGTGTTTTAAAGCGTTATATTATTTTACATTATGCGGGGTCAGATTATAAGAATATTTTAATACTTAATTATTTTTTTTATCATATTGTTAATACAAAAATTCGAGGCTGCCGAGTGGCGCAACTTAAGAGGCCTTACTTCTGATTAAGAAAACGAGGAACATGAATGAAATCGTATCCAATAATAAAAACCTTTTATGTCACCATCTTATATTAAGCCAGACCTAGTTTACAAAACCGAGAAAAAAAAAGAGAAATGTTTTAAAATTTAATGCATTTATATGGCGATGTTGTTCGAGCTATTATACGAAATTATAATAGTAATGGGTGTCATGTGTCACCGTAGGTTCGACGTTAATATCGTCTCAACGTTTATGTCGCGGAAGTCGCCTACGCGCCGCGCTTTAAAGCGCTCGCGACTAAAGAACAGCTCTTTATTGGCCGCTTAGATTGGTATATGATAATTGTAATTAGTACCCGTTATAGTAACTGGTAGCTGGATTTCTGAGACACCTGCTTATGTTCTACGCAAATTATGAACGCTTTTATGGAATAATTTGCGTTATTATAT
Source organism: Agrotis ipsilon (assembly GCA_028554685.1). Taxonomy (NCBI): domain Eukaryota; kingdom Metazoa; phylum Arthropoda; class Insecta; order Lepidoptera; family Noctuidae; genus Agrotis; species Agrotis ipsilon. Next base: position 1,183,999 of record CM052970.1, on the reverse strand, counting down.
TGTAATAAATACGGTAATGGAGGTATTTTACACAGCTTTTAGTATTTATGGAAAATAACAATTATGGTGTCATTCCTATTAAAATAAACGTACAATTATTGTACTGGATAATATAATGTATTATTATAAGGACGTGCTTTATCATCGAATTGTAGGTAAAATATTTTTTGTGCCCTCGAGCCAAACCTGCAAATCTGTTTATGTAAAATGCGTGTCTATTCTATTTCCTAAATCCATTAAATATTCTACATACTCCATAAAATCCGTAACCTGAGATTTGATAACTTATTTCACAAAGCATGCCACAATATATCAAACTAAAATCGTGAAATGTATAAATACATAAAAGAGAATGAAATAAATACTCGCTGGAGGAAGCTTGACAGTTACGTAACGTCGGCCACACAGTGCGCCCGCGCCGGTCAAAAGTTCGCCTGCATACGCCCACGCGGATTCTGGAGATGACACATTGCGGGGAAGCCGTCCAGAAGTATGACTTTGAGAAGATTTGCAACAATTCCATAAAATACGTCATTTTTTTAGGAACTAAGAATGGACACTCGGTTTTAAAAGTAAGCCAACAGGCAATATTATTATCACTGTCTGTCGTCCCACTACAATGCATGGATCAATCATGTATGTAAGCGTTAAGTTCATCCTGATGTTTTTTAATTGTTTTCAGGAGCTCGGAAAGAGTCCAGAAAAAGTAATTAGACTTGCATTTGCTCAGTCTTAAGAACAAGTCTTCTGCACTTGACTATTTTGTGTCTTAACTTATTTATACCAAGATTTCGGATCGCCACCATCGCGACATCTTATCGTTACTCATTATTAATGATCCCTCATTTAACGGATACTCTAACTCAACGGAGTAAGGTGCACAACCGCTAGTCTAACGTAGTTTTACTTCTATGGTTGTTAAAGCTGAATTGTTCATGTATTCTAAGACGTGAGTTACGACAAAATTGTTATTTATTGATGTGAGCCTTTGTTCGTAGGTGTATGAGGAATTGACAAAACCGATACGTTATACTCTTTCGTTACGGATTTATTTCTTGCTTAGTTCATGGGTTTTTATTCCTCCATAGTTAAAATACCGTGTCGGATCTTGTACGACCAAAAGGGTTCTAAAATCTCCGAAGGGTTAAGCAGAAGTTTACCAAAACCCCTTATTTCGACAACATTGAATTTGTCTCTTTATATTTTGAATTTAAAGCGCGTATTTTATGTGCTGTAACATTATTCAGTTCATTAGCTTACAGCGGGCTCGACGCTTGTCGCGGTGATAGTCCAATAACTCAGCTACCCCCGAGGCCATGTATCGCCGACCAGACACGACTTTCTCGCTGTGGGCGTCACCTGTCGTGCCATACCGTGTCCATCTGGCACACTCGCATCCACTCGCCCAACTGCTAAAATATATCTTATAGATATACATATAAGAACCATATTAAACACGAATCTAGTATATGCAACCTTGCCAGGTCTCGCCCACAAGCGCTCATTGGACTCAGATCTAGCTCGTCTACAGACGCTACATTCATTATTTTGAGTTTCATTAAAAACTGTTTCATAACAACACTTTCTAAACTTGGCTGCTACTACTCTTACTCCATTGTTGATAGAATCGTGTCTATTCATAAAAAGTATTGCTCAATTCACCGGTCGACAAATAAAAAAAATTTTTTTGCGCATGGGTTTTACTTATTATATTCTGATCATACAAGCATATTTACTTAAAAAAATGTGATAACAAATCAAAAATATTTGCTTTAAGAGTTTTTTTTTCAAAGCTTTCAGAGGCGAAAATTAAAGATAGAGTGTCTGTTGGCGCTCAAATAAAAAAAAAGCAATAGTGATATTTTCCTGACATTACTTAGCATTGAAGAGAAAGAAGCCAGGAACAGTTTTAAGGCATTAGTTCATGTTTTTATTGTAAACCCTAGAGCTAAAAGTTATGTCGAGCTAATCACTGACACGATTACGATTTTTTTCCATCATCAGAAGTAGAATGTCTCTAAAGATACACTAAAGATACATATGCTACATTCTCATTTGGATAAATGTAAAGATAGCATGGAAAGTTGTACGGAAGAACAAAAGGAACGCTTCCATCAAGACAATTTGAGATTTGACAAGCATTTTAGAGACATTACAAATGCCAGTACTGAAAGGGACATGATGGGAGACTATATTTGGGAGTTAATAAGAGAAACTTCTACTAAAAATAGCAGGAAAACTAAAACTGTTAATTTTAAATAATTTAACTTTATTTTAAAACTTATTTTGTAAAAAAAAACGTGAATGGATGTTCGGTTTCCTTTGTAATAACTCATCTCTGTGTCAATTTTTAAGTATTTTCAATGATTTTAATATACCCATTTTTTTCTCACAAAAGCAAATTCAGAACTTTTATTTGTTCATATTCTTGTTTCTAGATATACAAACAATAAAAATAACGTATGTAGAACCCATGCACAAAAATGCTGTTGACCTATGTTATCTCCATATCACGTACTTAATAGATATGTTGCCATTCCTGTCAATTTAGCTTTTAGCCTCTTTTGTTGACTAGTATAGCGTAGTCATGCGATGTTGTATTAAACAATTTAAATGTTGCTTCATCATTTTTTCAATGTAATGCTTTATTTCTTTCGTTTACATACTCGTTTAGTGTTACTGGTTCGCCTACATGTACAGTTTTTGTCTTGCCATTAAACATGAATGTCTGTTGTCAGACATAGACAAAGCATCAAATTGCGACATTGATTCAAGTTTGACTGACGTTCAATTTGGCTTTATTTGTCCAACTATCGCCCACTGTCTGATTTGTACTTTTCAATCGTAATCTTTTCATTCATCTGAACGTTCAATGACAGATCATTAATTACATCTGTTACTGTCTAAACCATTTGTTTTCGTTTGTTTTTCAAATTCATTCTGAGCGTTGCCGTTGTCGACTTCGTAATCCGTTAAAGTAATATCTTTGATAAGATTATCTGTATCTGAGTAAATTATGTATCTTTTGTTCTCCATATCTATTGATACGATATCGTACCCAAAACTCAACTGCGTAGTATTTTTGTGCCAACGTATGAGGAACTCTGACAACTCTGTTGCATATTTGTCAGAATTTTTGTAACGTGTCAATTTGTCATGCGCTGCGTGTCTCGTCGTGGCGGTTGCACAACGACGGCCATCGCCACTCCGCATGATACACTCGACCAAAATATATTGTTTATCACCTCAAGATAGGCATTAGGCAGACACTTGATAGTGTAGTTCTCTCCTCACTGATAACGACCGCGCCCCTACAATTAAGATTATCACAACGTGATTAAACAGATTACATTCGACCTCAAATTGCGCAGTGTTTGGGTTTTTGTAAAAGTTGACAGGCTATCTTGGAACATTTTGTGCTACCGAATTTATTAAGTAGCCTGATTATTTGGGACGGCTATCTCTTCGAAGAGTGTTCAGCGTTCAATGTGAAGAGTTACTCAATGACGTCTGGACATCGTAGTATCACTAGCTGTTATCGTAATGTGCAAGTATGTTGACAATTAAACGCGTAATCTATCGCGAACAAACGGTGTCCATTCAGTACAGATAATGCTGTACCAATATGTTGTTGTTTTGATAGATCCTCTACAAATGGAGCGAGCTGCGGTATCGTGCGGTTTACACTCTAACGCGTTGGACCTCTGCCCTCAGTTGCACAATTGTCACAAAAACACGGTTATTCACGCGTCTATTTTTAAACGTCCATAACTCTACATTCTGAAACAAGGTGCGAGGCTCAACATCAACCTCGAATGTGACATTTATATAGTCGCGATTATATTTAAAGTCGTTTACGCTATCGTTGAGTTTATTTTGCGACGTAGTAATGTAAATATACTGGGAACATAGAACTGCATAGTAGGTATAGATCCAGGTACATTAATACAGCAGTGACCGGCTTCGTTAGCTCGGGGTAACGGTCGTCGATCAATCTAGTGGGTCGCGCATAGAAAACGACATCACTTGCGATCTGCGTGTGCGCATGAATATGCAGAGCAGATCCATCAGCATGCTAATACAGTCACCTGACCGCCTCCGCGTGGCGTCAATTACGTATACGGCGTATTTACGCAGACCAACGACTACAACACTATTTCTGACTTTGGCCTTAAAGGAAAAAAGGCTTAGGACTTTCTCCTTCTTTAACAGTCCCATTTTCAATCGAAGACATTTGAAAATAAAAATAAAATGATTAAACATTAATAAAACGTAAGGTGCCACTAGTTGTAAAACAGAAGACATTAAAACACAAATAGAAATCAAAAAGAGCATCCGTATGTTTCATTCCGGCAGCAAAAACGAAAACCTAATTTTGCTACACAAACTTGTGCACACGAAAATTGATTTGACAAACAACCATTTGCATTTGAAAAACATATCTTAAGGTATGACGTATTTTCAGTAACGTAACAGTGAAAAACAACATTCTGCATAACTACGCGATAAAAGATTTTTTCTAAGAAAACGCGAAACAAACAAATAGTTTGGAGGACAGATATAGATAGAATTCCAGTGGCAGATTTATAAAAGAGCTTTCTGTAAATCGGTTCGAATCGAATATTTTCCAAACATATGACAATAGCCAGAAGGCGTCGCTGCAGACATCGCAAAAGATGGCGTGATGAGCTAGACAAAACTAACAACCAGTGGCTCACATTAGCCCTAGATAGAAATGGTTGGAAATCATGGGGATAGGCCATTGGCTAGCAGTGGGATGGCACAGGCTGACACTTAGAACGGAACTTTAATGGCTGTATATACTGTTGTCCATAATGTCTTGGAAAATAGAAAATACGCCTGTAATGTTATGTCAATCATGCGAGGAATATCTCACGAGGCATGACAATGTATGTCTTCCATAAATAACAATTATGCAAATGAATCCAACACAAAATATTTCAAAGCTCATAGAGGCGAGCGTGGGCTTTGTCACGTAATGCCCTAGTTCTTAAATCCTGTTACTATTTCTGCATCGGCCCTTATCTTTGTTTAACACCGATAAATATTGATTACCTTTTTAAATACTTGAGTACATACCTGCCTAATTATAGATTGGTGATACTCGACATACTTTGCCTTTGTTTGTGGAACATCGGCTTTATTACATGTAACAAGTATCTACTTATCAAGTGGAAAAATAATCGGATTTAATAAAAGAAAATCCTTGTCAACTTTGCTATCAATTGGAACTTACAACATGTTAGTCGCATTTAACTAGATACAAAATTCGCTTTGAATTGAACGACCAACATTTTCCGAGGCGATGAGGATGGCGAGTAATAGGTAGCTTTGCCGTTCGTCAACGAGTGGAGGGCAAACAAATCGTTCAGTAAACTGACGATGTCCCCTAACTTTTGCCGAGATCGTGGGGCCGTCTTGAAAGGTCGCTGGATGCAAAGACATTTGCAGGAATAGGTAGGTTTTGGTCAGCAAATCAAAGACTCTTTTGATGAGTTTCCTCCCGAAAGAAGAGATTTATAGGCACACTTGTGATCCCCAGAAGACGGTGGTGTAACCTAGTACACACTTAGACAATGTTACTATGACCCATGTAATAAAAGGCGAGTCCATTAGTTTCGAACGGGAACAAATGCAGACCCCGAGTTGCAACTAGTAAATTCCTGGTGGAATAACTCATCCGCTTTTCCAACACAACCAACATTCATACTTCAAATAATTATAGGATTTTGGGACTGTAACGAAATAAGTGTTCATGCAAAACAGCCCGCGAGGGCTGTGATTTAATGTGATTTTTGGGATTGCGAAATCAGAACACATGAAATACTGCTAATGAAATAAATTCACATTGGGAGCAAGAATGTTGATGATAATTTTGCATTTTATCTCCCAGTACAGCAGGTTAATAAACTTGAAAGACTTGTCAAATGATATAAAGTATATACACAGTAATTCTCACGTCAGGTAACCAGATAACACTTCACACTCGCTTGGATTTCATGTAAATATTGATTTACTGTCAACTTTATCACCGACCCAATGTACTACACGACTCTACCAGTCTTGACAACTAGAGGAGGATACCATGTTCCCAACGATCTAGAAATAGTTTCTCATTTCGTATCAATGATCACGAATATTTTAATGATGACAAAAACACTTAAACGCTTCATAAATGCGGAGAAAATATGCATATTTGGCATTCTTGCGTGAGCCCTGTTGGCATATTATGCTATAACAGTTCCGTAAACGACAAAACGTGATCAGCTAGATAGTTTCATATTAATAGTCCATTATTATTTTGCCACTCATGTAGGTATTTATTTTCTACAATGTAGTGGACTCGTTAATTGAAGTAACTGATCGCAGTCGAGTGGCATGCGCACGCGCAAATATTGTCGCTGTCGCGCTCTTATCGTGCAAATGGGTCGTTAACAGGTGATGTTCAAACACGCTAAGCTCGTGAAATATGTCCCGAACTAACTCATAAAAATAAAATAAAATTGTAAAATACGACCTCGTCCTAAGGCCGTAGAAGATTAAGGGTGTGTAAAAACTATTACGTAACCTGCGTTTAAGCCCGGTACTCCTTAATCCCCGGCCACAAAAAATAGTGACGGGATCCTGTTTCGAAAGGAGCCAGGAGATGCGCGGGGCGGGGAGCGGGAGCGGCACCTCCGAGGCGCGCCACTCTGCCGCCGAATAAATTATGTTCTTTGGTCCGTATCACGCGCCGCTCGCCCCGCGCTTTCCCCTCAGGACCTTATCGATCGAGTTGGATAATCCTAGAGGTCGCTAGATCGCCGGCGCCTGCGCGCTGTGCGATGATGACCTTTCGCCCCGGCAGCATGATCGGAACCAAAATGCCATTTGCTATAGTCACGACAGAATTGTTTCCCGATATCTAGGGGGCGTCGTTAGCGTGCTGCGGCCTATTTGTTTTAATTAGCTTTCTGCTATTCGTCATCTGTATCTTGGCGATCACATTATTCCGCGCTTTCCTCACTCTATGATGCTTATCGTTTAATCCAATTCGGTCAACGAAAAGGTAGTCGAGTTTATTCATATCTAAAACAAGATTGAGTGTGATGCGGTGTTCCACATCGAATTCATCTTGATCGATTGCCCTTTTACTACTATCTTTAACAAATCGATTTATATGATCGCTTGCAATTGCAGCACTCGCAACGTCAATTCGTTCTCGTGTACATTAACCGATACCAGAAACATCTGCGCTGTTTGCCGAATCTAAAGGAACTAGTTTTGCACGTGCGGTGCACGGACGGCGACCTATTCCCATAATATCAACAATCAGTGCTGTGTGTAGAAACGTGAAAGTAGTTCGTAGCCTGCCACATGATTTATACTTAACGTCGATGCTGTTGATGAGGTTCTGATGGCGTGTTTAAACGTCGTCGTCAGGAGATTTCCCACGAGAAACACCAGTATAAATCGCTCTCCGCGACGATAACTGTCGCACGGGACGAAATTATGTCCGAATGTGATCAAACACGCTATCACAAATTCAGAACCTCATTCGCTATTCGTATTAGACTAATAGCTACGATTATTTGCAAATTGATGTCACAGACGGGACACGAGAACAATAGTGTCGTTTCTTTGCGTAGGTATGTAATTTGGATTCATAACAGTAATTTGCATACGTTTCGGCAATCGACACGTGCTCCCCGAGTTGAGCGTGTCGCATGTGTGCGGACATCCTTGAGGTGCATTAGTGGGCAGTGGGCCTGTACAACAGATATTGTTTGCGCCAATTGGAGGCGGTGTATGAAGTGCAGTATCCACGTGACCCGCATGCGGCGCGGCCACATCGTACACTGCTGCTGCTTACTGAAATTATGAAGACGCTTTACCAAATCTGTGTGACGATGGCGTACCCATACTGCGACGAATATAATAACCAATAGGCAAAAGTGTCGCAAAACATGCATGAAGTAGGCAATAATTTTCTCAAATTAGGAAAGAAAAATAAAATACATGATGTGTTTGTCATAAAAGCTTCGTATTAATAGCGTTCCGATTAGTTAGCTCCATAAGGTTTTATTGCTTGCGTTTCTCTAATAACTTGTGGAAGTAGGAGTATTAGTGCTCCTCGTAAACTATAAAAAGCTTCCGACAGATGTTGCTTTTCCAGAAATGCTACCAAGAAATCATGAATTAAAATTATTCGTTTCACTGTATTATATCTGCTAACATGTTATGTATACAAATGTAATTCGTTTAAATTATGAACAGCTTCGCTGTTCTTTTCATACAGCAACGAGGTTTTTACTTTTCCTTATGGCCAATATAGACGATCTCCTGTTTAATTTATCAATGCTTCTTTGTTCCTACCATTATGTAGTCTACTTTATCATATTTGGAGTTCTGGGAGATTCTTTCCTCGTCCGGTACAATACATTAACTGTGTTTACTAATAGCCAGCCTATCAGAGGCAGAGTTCGACAGATACATTCGTAAGTAGATCATAATAAACAGTTGGCAATGCAGTGTTGGCGTCAATGAATTGCAACGCGCGCCGCATTTGTGTATCTGATGAGTGTAGTGCGATCGCGGCTCGGTGCTCGCGTTATCTCGGCAGAGCCATGTGGAGGCTGCAGCGGTGCATACTGCACGGGGAGGCGCGGTCCGCGGGGCGCGCGCCCAGGGGGACGCCGCGCGCTCCGCCCGTCACTCGCGCCGTGGGCGTCACTCCGCCGACACGTCTTGCTCTCAGTGCTGTGTGCCAGTGGCTCCGAGTCGCGCGCGTACCATAACGTCTCCCGAGAGACAGCGTGCTTGTGGCTGTCCACATATAATCTCAGTGGTGTAAAAATAAAGCCGGCGACAGACGGCGGCGTCCCAAGTTATATTTAAATGATAGCGCGGACGCAGGGCCGGGCTCGCCGCGACCGCTCTCCGACGGCATGAGACGAAGTACGTGCAACACCTTAGTCCCACACCTAAACCAGATCGTAAATCTAAGCGACAACAGTGTCGACTGCTGAGTATTGTGTTTCTTCGAATCGAAGTCCAAGTGTTCTGATCTACTCCTGAAGACGAAGCCTCTGTGTTTCTGTTTGTTTTGTACAAGACAGTGTTCGCATCTCGGGACCTAGTTGTGATCTCGACGTGTTTCAGTTTCCGCTTTCTGAACGGATTTGCTACGAGCTATCAGGATGTGGACGTTGAATCATTCATAGTTTCCTGTCTTTGTTGTATTTATTTTGGTTCATCAATGTTTGTGTCTCTTCGTAAGTAAACTGGTGTTGATGCAATCATCAACGTATATTTAGAAGTTTATTTGGGATCACTGTGAAGCTCCAGCGTTTGTATGACCAATATGAATTGCTCTAGTGTTTGTGTAAGTCATTCACAAACGCATTGATTCATAGTTTGTTGTTACCTCGTATGTGTAATTGTATGAGCTCAGGTCTCAGATTTCCTCACCTATCGGTATTTACTGACCGCAGCTTTATTACCTTAGCGTGTTAGTAATTATTACCTATAAAATACTACTAGTTTACTTCGTATCAGAGTTTCAGTTTTATGTTCAACTTGACAAGCAGACTGCATTAAACTTGATAGTTCAATTAATTATTTATGACGTCTCGTCACTTTTCCGAGGAGTGGCGACACTAATCGATCAATTTTATGAATCCTGTAGCATTTTCGTAGCTAAGTATAGATTTGTGTGTTAAAAGAAGTGAATGTATTGAGCAGATAGAGCTAGAACTGATGGTTGTAAACTTATACCTGTTGTTATTGTATGAGGATGTTCCGTATCGTCCTGAGCGCGGGTGTCGACCGGGAGGTTACCTGTTGCCCGCTGCGCCTGCGTGCAAAAAATATATGCTCCGATGCTGGATGAATGTTTAATGCCATTAATATTTATATTCCTGTTCATAATTCTTTTGTGTTCATATTCAGACGTAGCGTATCGTGTTTACATCTTGAAATTTTTAGAATGTGGACCTACTGCAGCGTTCTGCATAAAATTTTGTCACTACATCCTAGGACTTATTAAAAAAAACATATTTTCATTAATAATTTAATTGAAAAGACCAAAATGGAATTCAGTTTTAAATTAGAAGCTTAAACATGTAAGTGTTAGTTGATTCGTTATTAAAATCAACTTTCCAAAAAACAGCACACCAAAAATGTAATCCGTGCCTTACTGAGTATTTACTTAAAAATTGAATGAATGATCGATATATGGAGTGGACTAGTTGATACTGAACTAGTCGATCAAGACATAATTAATGTTAAAATGCCAAATTTATCAAACAGCTGCAGCCAAATTGCTATTACCATTTAAATATATTAATGCAACAAGAAATATTATGGCAAAGGCGCACCTAATAGTTGGAGACTTGGAAGTCATTAGCGCGTCAGACGGTTGACTTGAATAATTATCTTAATTGACTCAGCCTCACTGCATTTTTCACCTTGATTTATTGAACTATTAAGAAATTCTCGGTTTCTGCCAATTTCTTTGTCCCTCGTGTGTTCAAGCCTGAAATTCACTACCTACTCTTTAGTCCAGTTTTTAAAAACCCACGTTATTCAAAAAGCTTTATAACGTCTCTCAAATCTTTTAACTAAATTGTTTTCAATTTTAAGTGCAATATGTCAATATCCAGAAGCAGCACTTCTTGTTGAAGCATCATCGCAATTAACTTTTTTGCTCTTAGTAAATATCTGATGATGTCAAAGTATCAATGCCACAAACCACAATAATGAGCGGACGCATTACCCGTGACTGTGTCGTCTATGTATACTGAACATTCTTGTCTAGCCAATCAGTTGCTTGTTTACTAGATATAACATGCTTGGCAGTACAAGATGCATTGAAGTTTTTGGCTTTATCATGCTTAGTTAGTTTCTTATATTTGGTTGAATTAATATCTGTATTCGTGGTTTTATGATATCTACCACAAAATATGGCTGTATTTGGTAAATGATGAGGATTTGTAGTTACATTGCTGAATTTGCTGCCTTCTACATGATCATTAGATACGAAATAAGGTGTTCCTATCATCTCACTTGCAGTATTAGAATAACATTCTCGTCCGTTAACGTCGACCTCGTTGTTTTCTTCGTCATAATGACTGTTTTCTTTCAGCTGAATGCTATTATTATAGAGATATATTTATAAATGACTTCATACCGTTATATCATCTTTCAGCAATTATTCATTTCCTATGGAAAGTTTTTTCTCACCTGTTTGTAATATTATAAACATCCTTGACTTGCGTGATATCTGCGATTCTTTCGGTGTAGGTCTGTGTTATCTAATATTCTTAAGTACCACTGGCCATGGCGTGATCATATTGATAATAACGACGTTTTAATTAAATTGAGGTAATCTCAAATCATTGTGTTAGCTACACAATGCTTTGCGTATCATCATTACAATTATACAGTGTGATTTGTGTCTAGGTCCTAGATGCATCTGTCAGTATTAATTATACAGTGTGATTTGTGTCTTTTCTGAACGTATTGGTTCTTGACATTTTGTAAGGCCTCAGCTTTTTCTTCAGAATCATTCTTTAGAATAAGAAGAAATCAATTCTCAGCAGTCGACCAAGTAGTTATATATACTTTGAGATTTAATGTTCTGTTTAACAATATTACATGATGTTCATATCACTAAAGAAGCCTCTTTCATTCTTTCAGGTCGGGGCCTAGTGTGCGAGTGCGTCGGCGCGGCCGCGTGCCCCGATGGCGCGGCCAACGGCACATGCGTCACGCAGCCTGGCGGTTACTGCTTCGTGGCCGTCGAAGAGGTGCTGGACGACAATGGTCTCGTCGTGGTGGACCGCACCGCGGGCTGTCTCCCGCCCGATGAATCTGGCTTTATGCAAGTGAGTATCTTTGTTAACAACTCCATATAGACAAAATCAGAGATTAGTACTATCCTGGAATGTTTACACCATAGGCTTAGGAGACACTGTTAACGAATACTTTTGTCTATTTTCAGTGTAAAAGCTCCCAAGTCCCACATCAACACCCTAAGGTGATAGAGTGTTGCTTCGAGAGTGACCTGTGCAACCGGCGGCTGCAGCCTGCGCTGGCGCCGCCGCCGCCCGATGTGACGGAGACGCCGGCGCTGCGTCCGCCCGCGCCTGCGCCTGCCCTGTTGGTGGCAGCGGCGCTCTGTGTGGCGCTAGTGGCTGCGTTGGCTGCCTTCTTCCTACTATACCGACGGCGGCGTCGCGCCGGAAAACGGCCGCCGTCGCCGCCCGCGCCGCACGCCGCTGATGTATCGTCCGGCTCTGGCTCCGGCCTACCGCTACTCGTGCAGCGCACCGTAGCCAAGCAGATACAAATGGTGGAGTCCATCGGCAAAGGCCGCTACGGCGAAGTGTGGCTCGCGCGCTGGCGCGGGGAGCGCGTCGCTGTCAAAGTGTTCTTCACCACTGAAGAGGCGTCCTGGTTCCGCGAAACAGAAATCTATCAAACAGTCTTGATGCGACACGAGAATATCCTTGGCTTCATCGCCGCTGACATCAAGGGCACAGGTTCATGGACGCAGATGCTACTTATCACCGACTACCACGAGAATGGCTCACTGCATGATTACCTGCAGACCGTGGTGCTGGACACGCACGGCCTCATGACCATGGCGTACTCTATCGTGAGCGGCCTCGCACATCTACACATGGACATCTTCGGCACGAAAGGCAAGCCGGCCATCGCGCATCGGGACATCAAAAGCAAAAATATTCTGGTGAAACGGAACGGGCAGTGCGCCATCGCAGACTTCGGTCTGGCGGTGCGGTACGTGGCGGAGCGCAACGAGGTGGACATCGCGCCCAACACGCGCGTCGGCACGCGGCGGTACATGGCGCCCGAGGTGCTGGACGAGAAGCTGGACGTCAGCAACTTCGAGGCGTTCAAGATGGCCGACATGTACTCGCTGGGGCTGGTGCTGTGGGAGATGTGCCGGCGCTGCTGCTCGGGCGACAAGGCGCAGCACGTGGAGGCGTACGCGCTGCCCTACCACGAGCTGGTGCCGCCCGACCCGTCCTTCGAGGACATGCACCGCGTGGTGGTGGCGGCGGGCGCGCGGCCGCCCGTGCCGGGCCGCTGGCTGGCCAGCGAGCCGCTGTGCACGCTGGTGACCCTCATGCACGAGTGCTGGCACGCCAACCCGCCCGTGCGGCTGACGGCGCTGCGCGTCAAGAAGACGCTCGCCAAGTACAACACGGAGACCACCATCAAGCTCGTGTGACGCGCCGTGAACTGTTCCTCGCTGTATATACGTATTGACTCTCGTGGTGCCGGGACGCTCGCCACACAGACTGTACTAGTTTAGGTTCCAAGTTAAGTTCCTCGATAATATTCTATTTATTTTACGATTCATGTGAAAATCAATAGCTGTAAAGCCCCATCGACGTGAAAATTCAGTTTGACCACCGTTTTGTTTAAATCTCAGTATTGTTAAGTTTATTCGGTTAGCAGTTCACGCCACCATGCACCAGTGACATGTATGCTGTAATTATAATTATGACTAACTTATGAATGTTCCCGATGGAATCTCTCCGCAACTGTATGATTTTGGTTTTAGTTGTTCTAAAAGTAATGTTTTATTTTATTACTGTTACTTAGATTTAATGATGAAGTGTTTTTATAATGAAAATTTGTTGTCTTCCGTTTGTATAAGCAATCGAAGTGTTCGCGTTGAGGCAGCTTCTAGTTTCGTGTCGACTGAAACAGCCGTTTGGAACATGTAAATAGCCGTGGAGTAGGTCGCGACACAGAGAGGCAGCTATAGACTGTAGATATGGAACAATACTCTGTTTACGTTTCTGTTGTAAATTAGGTCACTATTGTGAAGTGCAGGAACTGCCGCAGTGTGGCCGCGCGACATTCATTGTGATATTTTGACAATAAGACGCCTTTATAATCGTACAAAACAGAGTTGATTTCAAATTTGACGTAGCCATGTAAAAATGCATTTTATATTCACATGTTTGTCGGTACAGGTAGCTAATGTGGGTTGTACTTAAACAATGATAAAAAGACTAATAGTAGTGTGTGAGTATTAAAGATAAAGGATGTAATAGCGCAGTGTCTTATGAGATGCCTTCGCAACGATTAGTATTAACAATATGTTTGTATAGCGCCGCACTTGGTCTGATCTAGTCTGATGTGCCTTTTATACATGGCGAGATTTACGTGCCTTTAGAATATATTCATTTTCTGTAATAAGTATCCACAAAATTATTCTCTAAAGACTACAGTTACTTTGACTTCTAATATAAAATGTGGTCATGTAATGAATTTGTAAGAGTGTGTGTAGACTAGACCAAGTGTCCGCCTAGCATTTACTAGTGCGCATCGCACCCTGTACAGTGTTTGTGTAAATATAGTTGGTAGCTGACATTGCATAGGTCTCTAATACATGTTAAGTTACAATAAAACATTAATGGACATAGATTACGGTTATTATTTACTACCACGAATACACCTAGTCCTTGAGATATGTGCCCAGAGATCGCGAATACCACAACCCTAGGTTGTCAGTGGAATGGTTTCAGACCCACAATACCACCAGGAGTACAGCCAGTGATATGGTGGTTTACTCTGGTGTTCAATATTTGTATGATAACAGTTTCATACAAAAGTATACAGGGTGATTTTTTCAACTGGGCGTGGATGACTACTTTCGAAACTATGAGGAATATCGAAAAACGTTGAAAGGAGTCTCGAGGCCGATTTTGACGAAAACTAAAACTGCATTAGATGTAAAGTAACATGGAAAAATAGCAATTTCATAAAAATCAGCCATTTCCTTAAGTTTGCCGTATATGATTACTTCCCAGAATTTGATCCTTATTAGCAACACTATCGAACGGTATAATAATACGGGCTGTGATTTTTTTTCCCAAATCAGCGGGTTCGATTCCTGACCAGGATTTTTGATTTTTCTAAAATCCAATGATGCAGTTTTAGTTTTCGTCAAAATCGGCCTCGAGACTCCTTTCAACGTTTTCTCGTTTAAACTTTCGATATTCCTCATAGTTTCGAAAGTAGCCATCCACGCCCAGTTGAAAAATTCACCCTGTATATATCTTAGTTGTAATAAAGGTATGACCAGGTGGAGCCAGCTCGGCAAATGTCAAGAGTGGATCCTGAGTAAAGTATTTAGTAAGTAATGTACTGGGAAGAAGGCCACCTCTCAGTACCAGCAAAGAGTGTAGTGGGAAGAAATTCTTTGTGGTTGTGCAATTACATTCAGAGATATAGAGCACGGACTGAGTGCGTGCATCTGTTTATCATAGCGATATCATAAAAAAAGAGAAAAACGGTTTGTTAGACCATGTATTTCTTTATTAAAGACAGAAAATGTCTATGGTAATGTAAAGCAAAGAGACAGGTGGTAAAAATAATAATGTTTTTCTCTGTTTTCTAGATATTACGGTTTTTGACATTTGGCTAAGGAGCCCATGCATGCTCTATATCTACCTCCTCATTGTGACACCGCACCGCCAAAACTAATATCCCTAATATCAGTAAGGGTGGATTCTCATCTGACGGAACATCCGTCGTTTGACCGTTCACACCTTCAACAGATGATCCGCTCGTCGTATGTTCCGACAGTTATGAACGTACCCTTATATTTCGTGATACCTTGTACATGTCAGTCGCCATCTGTTGGTACTAGCCATTAAACTTTTTTGTACCTTTTGAAGACATGATGTATTATGATCGTTTGAGAAGCTAACGCACAGAGTACAGTAATAATTGAGCTAACGAGTTAAAAAGTACCTATATTCGACCACTGTCTCACAAATAAATTATTAGGATAGGTACCTAAAGGATATTTTATTACGTAGACCATATCATATACGAGATAATTTTTCATATGAATGTTGACTGGCACAAATATAATCAAGGTCAGATAACAGTAGCTACGCCAAAATAATTTTATTGTTTGAGACAATGCATGCTGAAGTTTCTAGAACTTTCGTGGGCCTGTCCAAACTAGAAACCTTCCCTGGAACGTAAAGTGCCGTTTAAGTAATACCGTGGATTTTCGTAGTTATTTAGCAGTCAGTATGAGTGCGACATTCCATTCGCTTCACCCAGAGCGGGAGACTAATTTGATGGTTTTACCACGTAAAAAAAAATCGAGTGCGAATTGCTGATCTGATGCATAGGGGCTCCCCTCCCCTTCATTGTTTATGGGATCCCTCGTTTTACCTTTTAGGTGCGGAAACCTAAAAAAAGCTGCACGGATTTTGTAGTCAAAGTCCCTAATATTATAAATGCGAAAGTAACTCTGTCTCTTTTTCACACTTAAAACCACTGAACCGATGTGGATGAAATTTGGTACAAAGATAGTTTGAAAGCCGAGAATGGACATAGGATAGTTTTTATCCCGAAATTCTCACAGGAACGATAAAAACGTTGTTGCGGGCAAAAGCTAGTGCATCCTTTAATAATTAGAGAACAGCAGTAGGATGATTACAAAGTACAAATGAAAACAGTTTTATACTTATAATGATATTTTATTTCACTTATTTACATTCAGTCACATAAACATTCATAAGCTTCCATGCCAATCGTTCTTGTGGAAATTGCAAAATCAGTCACTCCCACTTAAAATTAAAATATTTTTACTCTCTATAAACAGTTTTCTAACTATTTCGGTCAGCCAGTCAAGTAATATTACAATTGATTGTAACTGAGCGTTGGACATCTATATCTAACCTAACATTCATCTAGTAAGGCGCGTATCTTCTGGAGGGAGACGGACCACGCATTCCCGGCCTGGAAGCAAAAGAAAAACATTCCATGTTAATATGTTATGTCAGTATATTTACCCTTACATCTAAAATGAAATTAATAGTACCTATCGTACCTTCTGTCATCAAACGTGTCACGGCTGAAATCTTCGTACATTCTGTAAAAAGAATAAATAATTGTCAGTATTGTTACAATAAATATTCATCAGATAGTTGAATTTATTCAATCAAAAAATAGCATTTGAATTTATGAAAGATCTAGATCGGCACAAAGATGTGGCATACAATCATTACAAAATATTGCATGATGAGTCGGAGCTAATTCTTCTTATATTACGGTAAGTGGTGTCAGTTGTGTTATAGTATAGGTGGAAAGGTAATTTGAAAGGCGGAAAACTTCTTTCTATATGTAGCATCAACTACTAGTGATAACATTTAAACTACAACCAAAATTTAAAAAAAGCAAGAATGAGGGCACAAGTGTAAACACAACAACATTGACACAAGTCAAGTTCTCACCCCCGGGACATTTGAGGTCCTTGAGGGGGACTTCTTCTGCTGTACATAGCATCATACGACGACCTCATTGATCCCATCCCACTGCGCATCGGCGGCAGGCTCGGCATGGGCGGCATCGGCTCACGGCGCAGCGGAGGAGACACGAAGTCCCCGCGACCACCTCGCGAGGCTCCCATCTCTAGCCCGCGCGAAGCTCCCACTGGGTAGCGGCGCTCAAACAGGTCTCGTGGCGAGTCGAACCTCGCGCGGTCATAGTACCCATCATAGGGATCCTGCGACAGTAAAACAGCATTAGTACTGGTAGTCCTTTTGTAAGAAGTTCTCAAAATAAAAACCAACTCAAAACAAAAAATGAATGGTAATAGTTAAGGCATGTTTTTTTGTTTGTTTTGGTGGTGAGCAGAGACTGTAGCATCAACGAGCCCGATCATGTTATTTCGGCCCGAGTGTATAGGTACCGCGTGCGAAGACAGACTCCACGCGCTCGGCCTACGTGATGCATCGAAAGCGGTCAGATGAAAACCGACGGTTCGGATAGTAAGTGATAGCGCGTTACCCCAAATCCTCCCATCATGCGATCGCGAAGGAACGGCGGCGGCGGCGGCGGAGGGTAGGGGTCGCGGCCGAAAGCTCGATCGCGGAAACCGTTGCGGTCGGGGCCCAACGCCTTGGGGCACTCCTTGGACCAGTGGCCACCCCGACCGCAGCGGTAGCACTGCTCGGGGTCGCCCATGCCGGGCCGCTGGCGGACGCGGCTCGTCGACATCTGCACCTTCATGGGCTGTCCGTCCACCATCATACCGTTCAGCTCTTTGATAGCCTCGTTCACGTCGCCCGTCGCGTCCAAGTGCACGAAGCCATAGTTACGAACGATATCGCACTCGACGACCGTGCCGAACTTCTGAAACAGTTCGCGAACTTCGGGCGCGCGCGTCTTGTCCGTGAGGTTACCGACGAATATTTTTGTGGTCGGCGTCGACGGCGCCTTGCGGCTCTTGGCGGCTTCTATTTTGATCGCCTGGCCATGAACTATCTCTCCGTTTAAATTCTGAATGGCTTCGCGGCCGACTTGCTCGTTTTCCATGTGCACGAAACCGTAATTTCTGACGATATCGCATTCTACGACCGTACCGTACTTTTCGAATAGCGGTCTAAGATCGGCGTCCGTCGTTTTATCGGAAAGGTTCCCGACGAAGATTTTGAAAGTACCGGCGCCCGGCATTTTAGTTTCTGAAACGTATATAATTTGACGAAATGAGTCAGCAGCGTCCATGACAATGGATTATGGGAGTTCGTTGTAATACCGAAAAATAAAAGTAATAGTTTACGGCTGGAGACATATTTTAGAGCTACTTACCTTACACCAATAATACGCACGAACAAAGCACTATTAAAATTAAAGAAAATAACCCACAGTTATGACTGTAACTAATTAATAAATTATGCCGCAGCGAAAATGAGCTTATCCACAAAATGGCGAAATGAACCGAATAGAAAGACCGAGAGCGAGAGTAGGGCGTCGTTCTCGTTGTTTCTTGTTTCACGACCACGACAACACGAAAATGGCGTGCGCACTCTCATTTCATTCTTTTCCGTTTCCGAGTAACCATAGACAGCAAAAGGAGAAACATAGATGATGGGAATGAACGAAATGCACGAATACAGGCCTTTTTGCCCAGATTCGTACACAGCTACTTATTAGTGGATTCGTATTATCAAGAATCATTACTAAATTCAAAATGTTGACCTCTAGAACCTTATTGGTTATTCTTGACGAGCTCCGAGTGTTTAAAATAACCTCTTTATAATGGTCTTTCAAAGCCGTTTTATGTTATTATCGCTGATAACTTATTATGAAACAGTCCCCGGAACATACAATTTTCGGAGATACATTGTGAGGTAGTTTCTGTGGGTATTTATTTCTCATTGAAAAAAAGATAAGTATGCAAAGACCATACCTTTATCTCGTTTTCTGATGGTTCAGACGTATTTCAGACTTTCTGGATTTTGACCCCCATGCACCTCCCATGAGACCACCATTCATATCTACCTTAGACATATCTACTCTATTGTTTATTGTGACATGAGACAATTCAGAGCAGTCTTCCTTGCAGCCTTCATTATGATTGTAAAGAAAAATGATGCATTCAGACAGTAATGGATATTTGCTGAGAACGAAATTCTAAATGAAGTGTGAACTTGTGGTGTGAACCATAGACTTTAAAAATGCACTGGGCCTTCCCTAGCCAACTAACAGATAAAATTGTTCCATTCAGAAAGAGTAAAAATATTTTCCTCTTTTTCTAGAGAATCGGGGACACCAACCTTAACTTCTGACCACACTTCTGACTTCTTCTGACTTCTGACACAATCACGCACACAACTGAAAGTAAATTTTGGTGTGGCAATTTTTGAGTTATCTTTCATATGGCAACTTTAAATACTAATGTCAAAATCCGTCACTCTGTCGACGTCTATTCACTTAAAAATATTGAATAATTCTAGTAAAAATCAATTTGAAATTGTGAAAACAGTGAATTTGTGGCAAATCATTCATATTCGGGGGTCCGTCACACGCCGGTTGCTGTCGGTGAGTGGAATCTTGTTTATTAATTTCAGCTAACGTGGGATGCGAAAATAGATCGAATGGCATTTTGAATTATTAAATTATTGTCGCTATTGCTAATTGTGTTGTCGGCGATAGTTGTGTGTTGTGGAATGCGGCGGCAGTATTCGCGTCTAGCCGACGACGTAAGTTTTATGTCAAAAGAGTAGTAGGAATTTATATTGGGTGCGTTATGTATGTATATTTTGAGATCTATTGATAGCGATACGGACGACGGTGTTGTGATACGAAACTGAACTGATACTGTATTGCAGCCGGCAATTATGCGGCTTCTTTTTGCGAATATATAGAAGCTAGCAGTAATTAGCTACAACCAGCAGCAGACTTCTAACTTAATGATTCCTGGGAAGGTACACATTGCCCTGATTTTTAATGATTCTGGACTGAACACACACATTTTTTTTTAAATTTGCTGGGAATACTATACCACTACCAATATGAGCTTTAGATTTCCTAAATCAAATCTTAAATTAACATTTGATTTGTGAATGTTATCAATGGTATTATTTAATTTTCTAGCGTTCTAGTTTACATAATGAAGTACTAGCACAAACTAAGCTTGCATTCATCAAAAATGAAATACATTTATGATCAATAAAATAATCAAGATAGAATAGAATATAATTTGTGATGTCCCTGAATTTAGGAAACAGTTTCCAGACCATTCTATCTTCGTTGAACTTATCTCCTTGCCCATAGACTTAGACTTTTCCAAATTGAATTTTGTAATCTTTATTTGTCTATTGCTTTGTCATAGCCTGACGAAGCAATTATTTAAATGGAATAGATTACCTTTTTCTAGTTAAGTATTTGATATACAATATAATAATTGTTACATTGTAATTAGATGTTTTATTGCCAATAGTTATGTTATTCGTAGCCTATAAATCTTGAATATTCATTTATTAGTTTAGTGACAGTTATGATTGGCCATATCAAGCGTCTTTTAAATATACCAGATAATATTATGAGAGCTGCAGGTGGTATTGCGAGATCATTCATGTTACTTTATAATTTATATAATTAAATTTTTCTTAACTTGAAATTGTGGAGATTGTATACAAATAATGAAAGAAACAAGTTCGTCTGTTTGCATTGAATGCCGTAGTCCCTATTTCTCGGAATTTTTATTTTTTAAATATGATAGTCACATAAACATAGAAGGTTATTCAAGATCATGCTATGACCCGCTGGTGCTAAGCAGCAGGTGACGCAGGTCAAAGCTATTATTGGTCTTTGAAAGACAAAATGATTTAAACTAGGTTTTTATTACCTAGTTTAAATCAATCTGTGTTATGATTCACTGACTGGTTATTGATATGTTTTAAAAGATGATTGTTTTAAAGTAGTTCTACTTATCGTTCTAGCTTACATTTTAGAATAATGTCTAGTCTAGCACAGAATCAGCAACTGTGATGATTAAATTGGGACAATCATTTCAATCATAACAAATTATTTAGCTGTACTGCCAATTCAAAACATTGATGATTGAAATTTGGTTATTGTTACACAACAGTTGAATGCTGACGAAAAGTTGTTATTAAACTAATTAATATCTCAATAATCTGTGTACCGATCAATATTATCTTGAAGGTCTGTAATCCAAGATAATTAATAACGTAGTATCAAATATAGTGTTGATTTCAGTACATTTCTGAAAGCAGAAACTTATCTTCTACCATATAAGACTTTTCTTTGTCAATTTACAATATTTTTCACACAATACATAAGATTTTTTTCTGTGCTGGACTTAACAATAGCCGTTCGCCGCACGCGGCACTGAAATCAATGTCTTTTCATGAAACTCGCTCAGTGTGCACGGTACATCGGTGGTTCACCTACATAGGTTTATTATGTGACGCGTGCTGCGGCAGCGATGAATGGCGTCCGTGGAAAGGATCGGAGCTGTCAAGTCCGGTGTGTCGGGCCACGAGTGAGAGCGAGAGCCTCCTGTGCGAGCAGGACGGCCGTCGCTCGATACTGCTCAGTATTGTTGGGGCGTCCCTCGCCCCGCGCCTCGTTCAAGAGGGTTATGTAATTTAGGTGAGGCTTTGAAGCCAGCGAGAAACGAGCCATGGAAACTTGAGGTCTCTCCAGGGAAAGGAGGAATCTGGTTTCGTAAGAATGGGAGTTCTCTTCGAAATGAGGTAGGCTGGATTCGTAGTAGATAGAACTTTCTTGAACTGTTACTCATCATTAGATACTCACTACGTCATGCTTTAAGAAAAACCTGCTACTGAGTAGTCATCGATTGTTATCAGCAGTTAGCATTTTGGTATCTATAGGGCAATAAACTTAATAGCGATTTACGAAATGATTCACAGTAATATTTAATTAGCCATTAGTTTACGATTGATTGAAATATAATATCTGAATCTATTACGATTACTCGGCACTATGTAAATTGTGTTCGAATAGTCAAAATCGCGTGAAAATGTATTGATTTACATTATTTTGTAAGCACTGATTAGATGTTGAACTCGCTCATTTCGAAGCCAGCCCCGACACCTCCATGGGAAATGGTAGGAATGTATCCCTGCTACTACAGTAATTGGCTCGTGATATTCGCAATTTGAGACACAATATGCTGTATTGTTTCACGTAATGTACTGTAAGGAGGATAACAGCCATTACCGTGGTCATTTCCATTGTCTAGCGCTCTATGTAACACCACCTAGGAGACCCAGACTTTCGAAACAGATTTTCCACTCAGCTTCAACATTTTACGTAATTTGTCCATCTATTTAGGGACCTTCAACTTTATTTAATGTAAAGAGTTTGTGCCATCTAAATGACAAATTTATACGTTACCTTAAACTTTGTTCAGAAATATAGAATTAAAAACTCATTCCACAGTTGGAGTCCGGTAGACCGGCTCCCCGAGGATTCGTTGCCAGCAGTTAGCAATCTTTTGTTTTATATTCTACTACTTCATCTCAGTCGTGACAGTAACACAGGCGATATAAAAAACGAAGTTTTGTAACTAGCTCTTTTTATCTTAATTTTAGTCAGAGCAAGGTCTCCGGCCAGCCGTAGAAAAAATCTCTCCTGAGCCATGTCGAAAACACTGTCCATTTAGAGCCTTGTGTAAAAAATATAATGTTGGATGACTCATGGGTGACAAACTTATTTCTTTTGTTGTTTATTTGGGCAAAAACGATTGCGGAATCTAGAATGATTCATTGTAGAGTTGACTAGATTTCTCTGGCTCGGCGGTGTTTCGTAGGTAATTGTTGTGGAACGGTGTGCCGCGGAAGATAATCTTTTTATAGAGCAATCACACGAAATGAGGCTGCGAGGATCCTAAATGGAGGCGTATTTTGCGGAATTAGAGGTTGAACCCCACGTGATGGCTACGTGTAAAGTAAATGTACCAGAGGGTATGCTCCACGGAGATAGCTATGGGGTCGACCTAAAGATGTTTACCTGTGTATTTTGGGAAAGAAGATTCTGTAGGATGTTTACTCCATACACTTTGTAAATACTATTAGAATACTTGAATAAGCATTTAAAGCTAATGCTCTAAATGTTTCGTTACTGTGGATGACACTCAAAAGCAACATGCGGGGACCCTTGTTAATGAAGTTTCTAGAAGTTCGGCGTCTGAAAGTCATTCTATTCTCTACCAAGAAGTTGTTGGAGACACTCTAGATTGAAAAGTTATGTGTGCAGTCGCATAGAAGATACAGGGGGTTGTAACGTGGAACAGGCACCTGTGCGAACTCAAATGATGGAACGATGCATACGAGACTTGGAAACTGTCGCTGTCGTCCAAAGAAATAGCTCTCATATATTCGAAACACGAAGAATGCAGACTACTTTGAAACATAAAACTTTTCACAGAATGATGCTATTGATTTTCGTTTAGAGGGATATGTTTTGATTTATTTGGATTCAAGTTTATGTTGAACGATTTTTGACGGAGACTGTTTGTAAAAAAAGTATTGCAACAGAGAATAGCGTAGGTTCCTGATTTTCTTTTTACAAATCGATCTTCTTGCGACCGCCTGATGGGCAATGAACTCTGTATTCAGTTTACAAACTAGACAAAGGCATCAGCTAATGCACTTCACGTGTAAGCTTGTAAGCACTAGTGCATGCTCCTTACAATTTGAGCGGAATTTCCAACATACAGGCAAACTATTATTTATTGAAGATCTTGAGATAGTTTGGTTGAATTGTGGTAGAAAACATCCATCAGTATTAACGGTAAGTTATAATTAATTAGACGAACAGTACTGAAGTGAGCTAGACGTTGGAATAATTTATCCAGCAACTAGCAACCCCTGCATAACTTACCTTACGGCTAGCCCCTTTAATATTAAGTAATGATCACGATAATATCTTGCCCTACATTCATAATCTGGCAGCTTCCACGCAGATAATTTTCGGATACGGCGAGCGCATATTTTCGTGCTGAATCACTGTAGAAGCCTTATCTGATGGATTTTAGCGCTGTACTGACTTATTTCTTCGTCCACACAAACTAGTAGCTGTAACACTACTAGTTTGTGTGGACGAAGAAATAAGTCACTGTTATTTAATTAATTAGTAACTGTTGTGTAGTATTTGCTTGTGCATCATTTCCTGCCATTATAGCTCGGTAATTGTGTAACAAGGTGCATTATCATGTTTGCCTTTTCATGCTTCTAATGCTCGTAACTTTACGTGATGTGTGTGTCTGTTTGTAATTTTCAAGAAAATGTGGTACATTATGAATATTTTTGCAAGATAAAGTCTCAAAATCTTCAGAAATACTGTTAACCATTTAAGTTTTATAAAAAGTTTCTATAAAGAGGGGGAAATTGTTCACAGTAAACTTCGAATTAACGGAAATTAGGCACTGCGGTTAAACGTTTTTGGTTCTTGCCAAAAATAATGTAAGTTGCGGACTTACAAAATTGTTTTACACATTGTTTTTCGGTTGATATTTTTGTTTCGGATAATGCTGCACATATTCTGTGCCAAAAACATACGCCGAAACCACATAAGTGCTCATTTTATCCCTTGCGTGATAAAATATCACTTACAAATTAAATTCACATCGAACATATAATCTGGGATACGTATAATGGTAGTATACTCGTATTCACAATAAAACTGGACTGTGCAAGTTGGGTAAAAGAAAATTTCCCTGAGCTACGTAAAATCTCTCAGGGTAACAAACCGAGGGTTGCAGAGAGAAGTTCTCATTACAGAAACGCAAATTATATGAAGCTTTAATTCTCGGAAACGAGACCCTGTTTCTCCTGTTGCAAATTCAGACGTTTCCGTGCTGAGACACACCATAATTTGGCATTCTGGAGCATTTGCTGTAAAAGTATTTCGGCCCATAGGCAGTTGTGAAAAATATTTGGAACTCTTACAACAAATAGGTTGGGTTTGTTCGACAAGGATCTAAAGCCAACCTTTTTTGGGACCAATGAAGAGGTTTTTCTGAATGTTTTGAGGGTTTCCTATTGCCAAAGGGTATTTGTTGTTTTATTTTGGTATTTTTCTGTGTATGTTTTACTGTTGTGAGTTTGCAACTCGATCTATTCATTTCTGTAAGTTAAGCCTCATTGCTCATGTCAATTGTATTTCTAGTTTCTATTTTATTCCGTTTATTGTTTTCCAATTTTCACGCAAACGCGTTGGGATAACGTTTCATCGTTGTTATGTTCTCGTCAATTTGGCTTAGTAGGACTTGATGATGTTCGTTTTGAAAGCCTACTTACCTATTGGTTCCTTTTCATTAACTTTTATTGGTCTGGTCGGTGGTATTATGTTACGGTTGTTGTCTATACTATAGGAATTAGAATCTTATTGTTACTAAGAAACACCGTAAAAGAAAAAATCTAGATCAGCACTCTATAATGAGTTTTCAGAGTGATCTAATCCGTTTCACAACCGTGATAGTAAATATTCATTGTGATAATCTTAAGTGGGTACAAAAAGTTCTTTAGTTTTATATTAGGGCAGTTTTCGTCACAAAATATAGGCTTTACTAAACAGCCCGAGGGTAGAGGAAATCGTATGAATTATGTATGTATGTTTATGACTACGCAGGTTGAGGTAATGTTCCACTACCGCACCAATTAAGTAGTTACGAGTGTCGCCCAGATTAACCTTAGTCGTCGCCGGCTTAAAATAACCACAACCTCGGCGCTCGTACGATAGGTCTTACGTAACTATGTAGACTGAAAAAAAAATGAAACATGTTATTAATTACTATTCGAGTGTGAAGTTTTGAAATACCCTCGTTTCTATAAACTTAATTAACAGTACAATAAATTCCTGTCGCGTCCCATCTGAGGCAGGCTAGCATCGGCAGCAGGCAGCCGGTATAGTGGAGGGGTGCGCCCGGGCCGGCGGGGCGCGGGGCGTGGGGTGAGAGCTTCGACGTCAGTTCCATTGATCGCGTGTGACGTCACTCCGCCGCCGCTACTGCAGCGGTCGCGTGGCCCGACGTTCGCGCCTTGCCCGGGGCGCGTTCGGGTAGCTCGTTGTAAATGAGGCTTTGGTTTTCTGCCCTTGCCTGGTTGCGGCATGTAAAAATAGAATTGTCGTTGGTTTTGTGTCATTGCTAAGCACGTTTATTGTTAGAGACCTTGCTGTTTTGTTTTGTTAGGTAAAACTATTTTGTTCTTTTATAACGTCACCTTAGATTTTTGTCAGGGTCTCTATTTTACAACTTTGAAGTTGTTTGGATAAAGTTTTTGTTTTTTGGAAGACGGTAACACAAGTTCTTTTTAGCTTCAATGAAATTAAATTTAAACAAGAAATAAAACCACATATTTTGTCCAGAATATTTACGGAATATTAAATGTTACGTGGTACTGAAAGTTGGGATTTATTTCATTGAAATGCATGGCCAGTTAAAATTAACTCGACGAGCTGGTCGCAACGCGAGTGCCTTCCACCGAAGTTGGACTGTGTTTGAGTTGAAAAGTTCTCTGCGCTCACACTAGTTTCCGCTTTTACCGCATTTTTAAATAATGAAATATTTAATTTATGATCATTTATTATTCTTTTTGCGGGTACTCTTATGTTTTGTAAAGCAGGGTCTCTAAATGTATAAGCAGAGGCATACAACTACATTTTGCAAATTGTATTATTTTCTGTGTGTAATTTCAATCCCTAGTTTTGGTAAAATTAAGTTTTTGTTGTTATAAGCAGTTATAAAAATAATCTGATAAAAATACCTGCAGGTGAATAAAATGTCCAAAATTATCTTGATTAATTCACAATGGGACAGCCGGATATGACAAATCCGCTTTTAAAATGTTAATCAATAAGAACGAAAATGTATTTATTAATGTCTTACCGTAAAAACATGAATATTTTATTAACAGAGCAAGCCTTTGATTATTGAATATTAATCTCGTACCCTCACCGGAAATTGCTATTTGAAAAAATCCATGGTACGTGAAATTGATGTTTCAGATTGATGGGTTGTTCTGATTGGTTCTGAAAGCTATTGAATGTATTGCTATTGAAGCTTCCTGTTTCCAATAATTATAAAAAAAAAACTCTTGTGTTTTAGTAAAGGTAATTATTAAAACTGGATGAAGTTTTGCAGTATTCTAGTATTTTTATGATGCTATATAAGAAAGATCAGTGAAAATAATACCATACCTTTAGGATAAATCTTTTTCTTCCCACAACCGTATATCACCAAGCAAACTTTAATGGGGCTTTCACTCAAGAATTTTGAAAACCACAAGGGGTGGTTAAACATCATTAACCACCCCTAACAACACCACGGGAGGAAATACAGCTTTAAATAAAACATAGGAGTGGTCTACGAAAAAAATGTGCCTTTATAAATTACCTAAATATTGCCTCCCGTTCGGTGTCCAAAACGTTTAGCTAAAAAACGGGCTTGATTTAGAATTTTATCCAACCGGTGTCAGATTTACCCCAACCTCCCCTTTATCGTCCCGGGGAAAAAGGGCAAAGTTGATTACTGATTACGACACCGGTTGTCAAACAGTTTTATCGTTTAACGAAGCCACTTCGCTTCTTTTCCGGATCTCTTTAACATGTTAATTGTACTGTAGATAAGTAACGATGAATGGTTCTGTTAAAGGTCTGGAGTAATAATACGGAATAATAATTTCTTATAAATTGAAAAGTCAATGAAATAACATGGTTTCTTGAAGATGATAAGTTTGCATTTTTATTTAAAAGCTTTACCGCGACAGTCAACTTCGAAATTGTATCGGTTGCGGTTATAACTTAAAAGTGGCGCCCAACATGTTACAGATTTAGAAACAAAAATATCATAGATTTATCTTTTACTTAGTGTTGTATTGCAATTGCCATGCACTGCTCTCATTGGGAAAACTTTGTATTGAATGCGGTAGTGAAATGTGAATATTTTGTTCCAAATCCTGAAATGGCGCCCAACGTGTTACATTTTACAGTTCATTTAATTTTAGTTTAACTTGTGTTTCTTTCGTCTTTAACTTAATATCGGTTTCTTAGTCTACTTAAATTTACTTTAACCCTTCCTTTTAGTTTAGAAAAACAAACGCCTTTACTTTTTGTGTAAATATAATGCAAATTATTTACGCTCCCACGAATACGCTTTCACAACGTTGAGCACCTCTGTTTTACACGCACGCAGATAATTTGATGAAAGGCCCGGCGGCATTCGCTACCTGTTTGAATTTACCCGGGGTCGGTGACCGATGCACTTAATGTTATTATCAGCTGGGGTTAACCCTCTTACCAAAATGTTAAATAATGATGCTGTAAATATTTTGATTGTACTCCATATTTTCTAATTTCGCTTGGAGCTTTTATGTTGTTTCGCATTGCAGTGTGTTTAGTTTTAGAGTTGGACGGTTAATTTTAGTATTTGTTTTAACATGGTCACGACTCTGGGGTCGAAGCCAAAATCTTTAGAGTTGACCTTTGTCTCCAACTGGTAGCTTATATGTATAAAAAGTGGGTGTAGTTGGTTCAGTTATTTTTTACTGTTGCGCAAAGTCTGGATATGTGCCCGATTGATTTTCTCGGCTTTCCTATAACACGAGAATGTGTGGAATGTGTAAAAAGTGGGGTTAACTAGCTAAACATCGGCTTAACTTCTCAGAAACACATTTAAGAGATTTTCAGAGACGACATAACTGCCCATGTTTAAACCTCATAAAAGTTATGTATGACAGGTTTGTCGTAACTACTTCTTGTCTATATCCTACCCTTCTTCGATAGGTTTTACGGATAAAATGTCTAGGTAAATTGTATCATTGAATTAGATAACAGGCCGAGTAACTTCTCAAGTAACGCCCACGCATTTTATGAAGCTTTCCACCCACGTACAGATATGATAGATGTTTTGGCAATGTTTGGAGAGGTTTCGGTAACAAACGATATTAGCATTAGCTGCCTAAAATTGTATATTTTATGCGGCAAGCGAGAATAAACATACAAAAAAGAAAAGAATGACATCTGCTAATGTTGTCTTCTCTTAGCAACGAAGTTTCAAAATTTCGTATAATATTAGCACAGATTTTTTTTACATAAACTTTATAACGATCTTTATAAAATATGGTTGCTATACGGACCTTAACAGTATACTATATCTCCCCTTGTTCTAAAAATATACTTTTTAGATCATTTATACTTTTCCACGACACGACCCTTATTGTGGTGAATATTGATGTTCAGCCGATTTTAATGACAAAATAGTTATAAATACCCGTACTACCGACTCAAGTTAGGCATATTTTATTTACGATCTAGGTCCTAATACATTTCGCAGCCACTCAACATCGTAGCTATGAAAACAGCGGGAGTTAGCGAGGCATATACCTACAAACTTTACCTGTTCCTTGCATATTTGAACATGTAACTTAGATACGACGCCATCTTAATCTACTATTCATACTGCTTCTAATAACATGAGACCACAATGTGTGCTGGCATTGTTTCTTTTGTATATTATTGATATACGCTTCGGATGTTTCTAGAAGGTTCGTCGTTGTGAGCATTTTGGAAATGCCCTAATTCCTATTGATCCTTTAGAAGTGTTTACAGTCATTGCCTCTGAGGTTTATTCAAGGGATCAGTCTTTAGGCTTTACTAAATACTACGATGCGTGAAATGGTCCTATTTGAACGGTATCTAATGGGAAGGAAAACAATCTGGGAAACTGTTTAGAGAGGTTTTCCTTCTACATTGATCATTGGTCCGCTCTTGATAAGCGATCCAATTCGACTGGAAAACGTTACAAAGTAAATGTGCGCGACTCTAATCTCAAGACTTCATTGTTCTTTACTTATTACAATAATTTGTTAACAATATCACCCGTATCAAGTTTTATGTCAAACCGTAGGGCGATCCCAAAATTAATTAGCGTAGTAATACGAAGTTGATCGTAAATAAAGATCACCCTCGTTACTCGTTTGCCGTTCTTGACGCCCGAAGGTTGGTGTCATCATCTTACAAGTTCGATGAACCTCTCAAAAAAGCTTGCTAAGATAAATTGAATCAGGATTAGATAAAAAGGGCGAAAATCTTCTAACGTATTAGTTTTGCCTAGGTAACGCTTTTTCTTGATAATCTACATTTTAATCCTCTTTGGTGACAAAGCAGTAAAGAATTTGATTTCGAAGTAACGTGCGTAAGTAGGACATTAATTTATTTTATTGCCAAATCTGAATAAACAAAATGGATATACAAATTCTTTTTCTCTTGTAATATTATTCTTAGTACTTTTCTGAAGGGTACCTCGAATGAACAGTTCGTTTTAATACTACACATTTTCTAAGAAAAATCGGTGGGGTTTTCTTGGAAAATATCCACATTAACAAACTGTAACGGGTTTTATAGCTAAATAAGCTTGACTTGTATGACTTGTTTATGCATTTTGCAATGAGAAATACCTTTAAAAAATCTGTGCTTTTCAACATCAGCGTTTTCCACGAAACCTTTTACATTTCAGAGGTCATAGAAAAGTGTTTTGCCATTCATTTTCATACGAAGGAATATTTCAACACAAGTTTTGACAATGAACATGTTCAAGGTATATTTATAACCTTTTCAGTTGAAAAGGTACAACTGACCTTTAAGCAAGGCACATGTTTGGAGCCAATCTCACCTAATAATAGCCTTCACTTTGATTGGTACCACGTCATGAAACTGGATTACCACCGCCCAATGAATACGCGTATAGAATAGTTTCCCTCTATTAAGTCAAGGCGATTAATAATCTATTAGTCAGCTTAATAAGCGGGTTGATCGTTTCTCGATACGGCTTGTTCTATAATCGATCGCAAGGGAGTTCTATTTAATTGGTTTTTGTAAACCTGTGTTCAACTTATGATCTCATAAAACTTCGCTGCCTTTCGCAATTTAATTATTGCGCAAATGTAGATATAGGCTCTCCCTAATTCGCGTGGCAGTCTATAGAAGACATCGTGGCCCTAATTTTTGGTTGGTAGAATCTACAAATGGGTCCTCTTGTCCTGACGGAACTGTTAGTCTCTTACTGATTAAAAAATCCAACCTGATTCTTCAGACCGGAAGAAGTAATTTAATGATTTTGCAATCCCAAAATAAGACCTTTGCAACTGAGGCGGTATAACATGTTTCTTTGATCTGTCTTTATGTTTTTGCATGCACCTACGATACAGAAATCTTTAGTAAGAAACACTTGTTAAAATTTAATACAATCATTTTCTGAATATCCTATCTGGCTTTTAGTCTGTCTACACTCCTACTTTCTATGTACTCCCTCTGTAATCTCACAGTAATTGAACGTTATTAGTTTAACTGTAGCCGATTAAACTGTCAACAGATGTTATGGCCGCAGGTACAGCCGTAGGATACAGCGATCAATCAACACTTTGACAGCGATGATTAAACAAATGACAAACTATTATATCGGCAGATTTGACATCTTGGTGGCAGCTATATTATTGGCTTACCAAGATAGTTTGTAATGACCCGTCGTGATTTGGCTTATTCATAAACACATAAATTGTTGCGCCTCTCGTAATGGTCTTTAAAATCTGATTATCCGGGAGTAGAAGCCTCCGGTTTTTCTCGCTACAAGTCGAAAATTATCTCATCATCATCCACAGCCCGTTTTCACCCACTGTATGGGTATAGGCCTCTCTTTGTTTGTGCTCCACGGTCTTGCGCCAGCATCTCACGCGTATAAGGACTATCCTGTGTTAATCGAGGTTAAATATCTTTGTACCAAAATTCATCTAAGATTCAAGTTGTTTTTACGTGAAAGAGTAACAAACATCCATACATCTTTACAAACATTCACGTTTACAACATTAGTAGGGTGATGTGATGTCTGACACGGGAGAATGGAAGAAGAAAACGTGTTGCGACATTCCAAAGCGACAAGAGACGATGATGTGTGTCCGATATTATCAGAAAAAATTTAATGAAACCACCTTTGCCTTTTCTTTGAATATTTAACTAGACCGAACAGTTAAATGAACGCTTTAAACCCATCGATGCCACAATAAGGGTCGATACCCCTTCTAGCGTGTACGTATGTGGCGTGCCATTTCGCTCTTCGTATGCAAGAATGCCATTTCAATCGGCAGCTCTGACGTATAAGTTGTGTGGCGCTATGTACCACTTTGGAACGTTTGTTGGTAGAAGTGGGTTACTATATGGTAAATGTAGGGCAGTTACGAATATTTAAAGACAATTGAAGCAGAATTATAAATGTGTAAAATCAATTGAGAAATAATTACAAGCTTTGTGCCTGATTCCCATCGGTAAAAATGATGAAAATTCTACCAATCTTTTTTTACCTGTTTAAACAGAAAGGACCACGGGCAGAAATATATGGAGACTGGCCCATCGTTCAACAGTGATGGAACCTATGCCAAATGAAAGCTTTAAGGATGTGATGCATTTCTTATTATGGCAGCTAAGTCGAATTCGAGCGCCAACAAGGTGATTTCGAGCATTGAAAACATATGACCTTACCTAACCTAACATGTGGCAACATTCTCCTACTGATTTGAAACAGGTGTCATTCGAAGCGTGTAGTAGATACGATATACTTTTACTATGGCGACATTCTTCAAATGTGTAAGGTTCACCTGTAATATCTGAAAATGTCAACCTAACTTAACTGTGGCAACATTCTCCTACTGATTTGAAACAGATGTCATTCGATGCGTGTGGTAGATACGATATACTTTTACTATGGCGACATTCTTCAAATGTGTAAGGTGCACCTGTCATTTCTGAAAATGTCAACCTAACCTAACTGTGGCAACATTCTCCTACTGATTTGAAACAGATGTCATTCGATGCGTGTGGTAGATACGATATACTTTTAGTATGGCGACTTTCTTCAAATGTGTAAGGTACACCTGGAATATCTGAAAATCTAACCTAACCTAACCTGTGGAAACATTCTCCTACTGATTTGCAGTATGGAACACCGAGTGGTTTTAGTCAGTCGAGTCTGACATGCCTCTTCCGTGTTCTCCACGCTGACAACACAACAAGCCCATGAGGGTTTCCACACTTAAAAATAGGTGGGTTAGTTAGGTTCGTTTAAGAAAAGCCTAGGAATCCCAGGTAAAACCCACACGTCTGAAGATGAAGCGATCATAAAAATATGTCTTATCCACTACACGCTTCGAATAACACGTGTTTCAAATCAGTTTTTTTTTTATCGTGGTAAAATCATCAAATGAGGCCTCCCACCCCGGGCAGGGCAGAAGGGTCTGTCAAACTTGTACTGACTAAAATCCACGGTGTCCTTCAATAGTCCTTTATGTTCCGGGGTCACGGTGATTAAAATAAGTCCCTGGCAGGCTTCGGCCCTCCGTGAGGGGGCCTCGTCATTGTGCTGACTATCTTTGAGTCGTCGACCCGGGCATGGTCCACGGTCGGACAGCGATTTGCCCTTTACTCGCTGTCCGCATGCCCACGCCTACTGTGTCCTCCGGGCGATCTTCACAGGTGGCACCCAGGCGTATCTTTCTTCCCTATCCGACACAGGTACCTCCTGAACGAAGCCAAGTCTTTCCAGCCACTCCTCAAAGAGGGGTCTTACCGTCGTGATTGCGGTGTGCCCGAACCTCGGTTGTTTCAAATCAGTTGGAGAATATTGCTACAGCCTTCTTAGGTTAGGTTGACATTTTTAGATATTCCAGGTGAACCTTACACATTTGAAGAATGTCGCCATACTAAAAGTATATCGTATCTACCTCACGCTTCGAATGACACCTGTTTCAAATCAGTAGGAGAATGTTGCCACAGTTAGGTTGACATTTTCAGATATTCCAGGTGAACCTTACACATTTGAAGAATGTCGCCATACTAAAAGTATATCGTATCTACTATACGCTTTGAATGACACCTGTTTCAAATCAGTAGGAGAATGTTGCCACAGGTTAGGTTAGGTGGACATTTTCAGATATTCCAGGTGAACCTCACACATTTGAAGAATGTCGCCATAGTAATAGTATATCGTATCTACCACACGCTTCGAATGACACCTGTTTCAAATCAGTAGGAGATTGTTGCCACAGGTTAGGTTAGGTTGACATTTTCAGATATTCCAGGTGAACCTTACACATTTGAAGAATGTTGCCATAGTAAAAGTATATCGTATCTACCACACGCTTCGAATGACACCTGTTTCAAATCAGTAGGAGAATGTTGTCACAGTTAGGTTAGGTAAGTGCATATGTTTTCAATGCTCGAAATCACCTTGTTGGCGCTCGAATTCGACTTAGCTGCCATAATAAGAAATGCAAAACATCCTCAAAGCTTTCATTTGGCATAGTTTTCATCGCTGTTGAGCGATGGGCCAAAATGCGCATGGTCCTTTCCTTAAATTCTTTCAAGTCATTTTTTTTATTATAAAATATATTTTTTTTAAAATATTCAGGCTTTTCGACCCACTGATTAAGGCTGTGCGGGCCGATAATTGAATTACAGATTATTACATAAAAGATTAAAAAATAACAATCATTTGTTAGTAGTCCTGAAGGACCTGAACGTGTCGTCCTACCTATCTGAATTTTAAGCGTGGCATCATCAAATATAAACTTTATAAATTGGATAGTCGCTCTCCCCTAACAATTAAACTCCAAAACTATGAAAAGTTAGCTCAATGAAGATAAATAGGTTTCGTGTTATTTTAGCGCTGGTGTACTTTAAATGTCAAATATGATCCCCGTATAAATAGCCAAATTAGAAATTCATAAAGTTAAACACAAAACGTGTTTAATACTCTCGTGGTTAAATTGCCTACTAAAATCTACTATCTATTCCTATTTTCAGATATATGATTCCAAATTCTCAGAATCTGTTCCGAAATTGTCTGCGATCAGGGTCCGTAATCAGTCATTCGAGAGGCAATTTCTCGGGACCTATTTACTCGTCGAATATTAGAATTTTCTAGAATTCCAAGACATTTCCATCCGATTGTGTAAGAGTCATATCTCTTATTCGTATCCGTTGTACTCGATAATGAATTTGAAATATCCGCTGTTCACATATATTTTCCGGGTTATTGGATTTTATAAATGGTTTTGTAGGATCGAGTTACGATTCGTGTCGGGCACGGAATAGTTTTGAAGTGAAGAGTAATAAAAGGCTTAAGTGTTGCTAGAATATAATGTAAATTTAATATGTATTTATTTAACCTTTATTATCCCAAGAGAAACTTTAAAACGGAACATTTATATGTAGAAGATAGAAACATTTTTTTGCAAGCTTGTAATATAGTGAATAGCCAGTATAGCCACGAAAGTAATTTGCTAAACGTAATCTTCTCGCATAGCCCGCAACGGGCTAAAAAACGTTTCTCCTAGGATATTGCCATAATCATTGTACCTGACACTCATACTGATCGCTGGTTATTATTATTAGAACACAGCTGGACGTAGCTGCCTATCCCACTAACATAATCCTGTGATACAGTCAACTAGGCTAAGCTCTGTAACAAATGATTAGATATGAGGGTAGTTGTAGTATTATACTGACATTATGTAGTAACTGTCAAAGTTACTTCATTAGCAACTACGTAGAGAGTACTCAGAGGAACTTCAACTATCTGTGGGCAAAGTACTAGTGGGCCCTAAGTTTTGGATCATCACAGTTTTTGAGATCTTTCAGACTAGTTCCTAATTTAATTAACTGCCGCCGGCCGCCATCTTTGTAAGAGTTTATCATATTTAGAATCGCGTAAGATAGAAGAAAAATTATTTTGCTTTATAACGTGACGCATAATATTTATAATAGGAAAAAAATATAGGATACCTATCTGACGTTTTTTTTTGGTATGTGTCATTTTAGTTTCAATTAACCTTGACTTGAATATGATCTGTTCAACCACCTCTCACTACACGTCAAAATATAATACAGCTGCCAATATTCTCAACTAAATAATTACAAATAAAGCGGCGCGATAATTAAAGATTGTTGTTTCAAAGGAGATTCCATTTATAAAATCAACAGGCTGTTACAACGGAGATTATAACTATTAAGCTCTTTCTGAACTCTTCGAGTGTCTATCGCGTCGAAATCTTCAAATTAATAAACAAATCTTTCACGCTAAATCCGTTCGGCTTTCGTTTACCAGTAAAAGGTTTCTTATTTGGTATTCCCTTTTCATTTCAACCTTCTTGCTGTAAGTAAAAAGATTGACTGCTAGTTGCTTCAAGGTAGATTCAATTAGACTGAGCGGAAATTTCAAGTCGACTCCTTATATAAAAATAAAATACTTAAGAGTCAGTCCGGCTCTTTGAACCCTTATAATGCAGGAGAACTTTACAGATTTCAAAGTTTTGAACACAAAAAAACGTTGTATGCTCTTCTGAATAAGTACCAAATTCGTGTGAATGTAAGCGGATAGTTATAGCTAGATAGTTCCTGCAGTGGACTGGAAGTTCCTCCGTCCGTCCGGCCGTAAAACCGTTAAACTTCAGGGCTTTGAAGTCGGTGCGACAGTTGAAAATTGAACCATTTTTAAGTTGCCGGAAGATTGCTTTACTTTTACGGAAGCTGCTCTTACGCGAGATTAAATTGCAATTCCGTGTAGTTTAGTTAGTACCTTCACTTCGCTTAAATTAATTTCTTTGGAGGTTCGTCATCTTCTCTTTTATCAGATGAAATAAGGTTATATTTACTGGTATATTAACAGTAAGTGGTCTTAATGTGAAAAAGGCACACAGGAAGTTACGTTGTTATAAAAATAATATAACCAAAACACTTGTTCAATAAAATTGTCTAAATAAATGAAGTTACGAGCTGTCCAATGGAACAATGAGTGAATTTACAACGCTTTGTCGACTCTTTATTGAGATTACCGTCATGTTTATCTGTCTGTCTCTTTCACAGAATCTCTGGGTCAACGAGGGGCTCAAGGCTGCTTTATGCCTTTTCATTTTCTTCCTAATCTAAGACTGCTTCGCGACGAAAACGTTTGTTTTTCATCGCGATAATTTTTATGAACGTGTGAACTGTTTTATGTCCGAATAAAATAAAACAAAAAAATAAAAAACTTAATATTAGATTGTGCATTATAAAAAGCTTAGTCATTATCAGTGTCTCTAATAACTTAAACTTTTAGATACATAGAATATAATTTTATTTGCTTTCTAATTTATTTTTATCTTATCTGAAACAAAGCCCGGATCGCAATCTATAAGAGACTGCGAACATCTAAAACGAACAGATTTATTTATTGAAATAAAAAGAAGGTATTCGAAGACAGGTGGCGCTCCAGGCACTTTCAACAAAAACGCTAATGGCCGCTGTTACCTCAGTATTTTATTGGA
This sequence comes from Agrotis ipsilon, assembly GCA_028554685.1. Taxonomy (NCBI): domain Eukaryota; kingdom Metazoa; phylum Arthropoda; class Insecta; order Lepidoptera; family Noctuidae; genus Agrotis; species Agrotis ipsilon. Next base: position 1,146,308 of record CM052970.1, on the reverse strand, counting down.
TTTCCGTCGACGAGAGCAAATATCGAAAGGTTAAGGGCTGCATCCGCCTAAAAGATTGTTGCTCTAACTTTATTTACCACGCTTGCAAAATTGAAACATAACGTGAAGAGTATAATCCCTTTCGTCCTCCGTAATGCGGATTTTATGGCACAGATGATCATCTTGTTTGGAGGCTGGTTGTAAATGCGTGTCGGGAGAGTTTGGCGTGTTTTGTACATTACATATTTAGGTATTGTGTGAATGGGTAGACTCGCAAACTTGCTGTGGAGTGTATTGATTGATGCGGTAAACTTTCTGGCTCGGTGATCGTGAGAGAGAAAGCCGTGATGTAATTAATGAAGGATATAAAGATTTAAGAGTAGAGCGACATTTTCTAAGGAGAAACGTGGTGTACTCTGTGATAAGCCGATAAGGGTAGGACAATAAATCTTTAGTTATTTTTTTTCACTCTATGGATGGCCCCCTAACGACGTTAAAATTCAAGTGGAAGGCTCATCCAACACTGTGACGGGTCAGTTCGACATCACGCTCAGTCTACGTCGCACTAACGCGAATATCATCTATCTTGCACGCGGCCCGATGCAACTGCAACGTTTCTGCCGTCTCACTCACAGTCACATCGCTTCCAAGCCATCATTTATCACCGGATAACTCTGATTTTGAAAACTTTAAGACCAGTTTCAACTTTAACAAGTAACAATCTTGACGTTTCGGAGCCGTTGGCTACGAAATATCGCAGCAGAACGTACTTCGACTACAAAGGAGTTGCAACTGGGGTAAATGCAACCTATTTGAATATTGAAAGCAGACTGTTTGGTTGAATTCGAGAGAACAGTTTCCGATTTCCCCACGGCATACTTCGTCCGTTACAATAATATCTTTCCTGAAATTTCGTGTTTCACTTCCCAAGTTTGACGTGAGCTCTGATGAGTCAGCCAATTAGGATAATCGGTTCTGTATACATTCGTAGATCGGTGATAAAGGCTTGGTCGGCAATTCGGTATTAGATAGGCAATTCTGCCCTAAAACTTTTACCCAACTAGGCTCGACTCTGTAGTGGTAAATACTTTAGGGACTCGCAAAATCCATCTACTCTAACTTTGAAAGCATTCTTTTAGGTTTGAGGCTCCAAATACCCACTTAAAGATATGAGATGTCTCTAAGGTCATTTCTTTTATCTATAAACTGTCGTCAAAAAGTTCTGTCCAAAAACATTTATAATATTAAACTTTGAAACTTAAGAAAATTGTCAAAAGCAGGTGGTACCTACGCGAGTCCCATCCTAAGTGTAGCTATTTATAAGTTTGCAAAATCTCAGCGTTCAACTGAGTCAACGGAACGTGCGTCCCTATTTGAATGTCCCTAACAGAGGGTACGAATAATAAAATAAGTCTAGCGGTTTTTTCGCGCTTCCTCGGCCCCAGCGAGAGGGATGCGATGTTTTATCGTAGGAAGATGCTGAAAATCCAATTTCTCCCGGGGCCTATTCACGAACTAGCCAGCATCAAAGCGATGACGTCGGAGGCCTAATATGTCGGTCATCAATATTTTTCGTTCAGTTTTACGACAATAGTCCTTTTCTTGAAAACATTGATTTCTTTTTATAGCTCGAATATTCCCCTACATTTCTCTTGAGTATTAGAAAAATGAAATTCGTTACTTATCAATATTGGGCGGTTTCTTAGGATTTCTAAGAACAATTGAAATACTTTTAGGAGCTACCGAAACGCGTTTTTCTCATAGATTTTGTATTGCAAAGGAAACTATGACGTCACTACCTGGTTCGTTCGTTTTCGGTCCTTAAAAAAGTAGAATACAGAGAACTTTTGTTTTCAAATTATTGGTCAACACCACCATCATCATCAGGCCTCCTCTCTGTGAGAAAGAATGGGCCATAATCCATCACCCAGGCCTAGTGCGGACTGGTAGATGTCACCGAATCATGTCTGAATTTTTGGGATTTTGTATGAAATGCCGGTTTCCTCGCGATGTTTTCCTTCACTACTTACTTTTAAATGCCCAATTCTGCTTCATATTATGGAGGGTATAAAATCGGAGACTGAACAATAACAGCCTTACTACAAAAACTTGAACATCTGTTGGAAACTTGTCTAAAAAAAGTGTGACTGCAAAACGGACCTTATTTCAACGTCATAATCTGACATTTTTTTAGACGAGTGTTCAACAGACGTTTAAAAGTTTTTGTGGTACGACCGTCTTTGTTTACAGAAATAATTTAATGCAAAGCGAGTGTCGAATTTCGAGCATTGTTTGCGTTATAATTTTTTGCAGTAACTTTAGTATCTTCTCTTTGCAGATTCAATGTAAAACCTGGAACACCTGCAAACATTATTTACAGAAGATCGTTTTAATTAAAGATCTTGTTCTTGAAGCTTTGTTTTCTTTGTAGTTAGAAGTAAATGTTGACGCTGGGGTTGAAATGAATAATTAAGTTAACCGTTCCAGCACGAGGCAAGAACAAGTTTTAAGTATTGAGTGTTCTTAACTGTTCTCATGAAGTTTATTATTATTTTTCAACGGTACTCAGTTAAAATGTTGTTATTAAAAAGGCACATAGAAGAATATCTTCTATATTCTATGTACTTACGAAGAAAAGATGTTGTTCCTCAGATTATAAATATGCAAATACTTAAACTTCAGTGAAGTGCTAATTCCACAAGACTAAAGCGACCTAATTTTCTTCATCTTAAAATTAACATGAATGCAAAGAGCTTATACAGTCTGTTTTTCTTTAATTTCGGGATTATTAATATGCTAATTCAATTTATCCATTAAGATCACGCGGTATACGGTGTAGGGACATTATGCTTATGGATTTCTTTTATTAACATTGTCTGTCCGTACTGGAGACTATAATAAGTACTTATATTGAGAGATTTTAATGTTACTGCTGTCATTGAGTTTACGGGATACACGTTTATGACAGATATTGTCGGAAAACAAAAGCTAAAAACGGCTTAGTGCATTTCATCGCAACTTGTAACAAGCGATACACGAATGTGTCGCAAGACGCGTTGTCTGAAGTCGTGATCGGGACATTATGCGGATCGTCTGCTCAATATACTTACATTTAGATGTAACGTTTTGAATATCAACCAACACCGGGGTTGCAGTATCCAAGACAGCGCTATGAAAATATAAACACCATATTTGTAGAAGCATAAATCTTGTAGTTCAAGATAAAAATATCACCAAGTTATACGTATCAGTACATTGGAGGGATAATGTCTTCTGATAACCTCGCTCAGGAAGGGATAACTGTCCAATGGACCATAAATAACGCGTAGACTTGGGGACCGGCCGCCATTTGTAAGACGTTCGTTTTGTAAAGACGTATTGGGATATTTTCCGTTAGGCTTACCTGACTGAGGCTGGACAGATATTTTATCTTGAAAACTGGAACGGCCATTTTTATTCTTAGATCTTTTTTTTTAAGTTTCAAAAGAAATTGAGGTTTACTTAAACGAAAATTCAATTAAATGATTTCTTATGGAATAACTTCATATTATCTAAGCCGAGTTCTGAAGCTAGGAGGTTTATGTGGTTAAATCATTAAATGATTCCTGCTATTCAGGGCGGGGCGGGAGGGACTTTCAATCTTGTACTGACTAAAATCCAAAGTTTCCTCAATAGCCCTTTACGTTCCGGGGTCACGGTAATTCGTTTGTCCCGCCACCAGTGCTGAGTGCCCTCGCTACATGACTTTTCACGTTTTTGTGACGTAAAGTGGACGGGAATTTTTACGTTAATCAAAACTGGAAAAAAATATTTCCCTTTCGTTCAGTAGAGTGTTTCATTCATAAGGCCTAGGGACGTAACTAGTGTTACCGGCCTCATCTAGTTTGTAAGGGTTTGTCCACACTGGAAGCCTAGCGCGTCGGCGGTGGCAGCCGCGGTGGCGGGCGCTGCGGCGGGCGCGATACGTGTCCACACTGCCGATCAAGCGTTTGTTTTTATTGCGGCGACTTCAGGTGTTGCAAACCGGTGGTACCTAGTAAACTCTATAAAACTGGTTTAAAGAAATTAATATTATTATTTTTTACAGGTTATTTGGGATTGAAAACAACTAAATTATAAATCATTCTACATTTTTCCACTCAAGTACGGTAAAAATAATTTAAATATGTATAAAAACATCCAACGGTAGTATTTTAGTGCATGTTCTGGCGCTACTAAAAACCGAAAAGGTTTGATACACCTGCCGCCAGCCCGTTGTATCGGTTGTTGCCTAGCAACGCCTAGGCTCGCAAAGTCGCTCGTAACCACCGCGCTAGGCTCCCCGCCTAGTCACTTCAATGTGGCCACAAGCGGCGATTTCATACATTCATTATTATCGCGCCCGCTGCCGCCACCGCGCTAGGCTCGCAGTGTGTTTGAGCACTAAAAAGGCAACGTGAAAAGTGTTTATAATCACTTATTTGCAGGAATAAAATAAATAAAATTTCATAACATATAGAGAAATTTAACATACTGCAGACGAGTGACTTCGAAAATTACCAGTTAAACTACCAAGTTTACCACGTATTAGAAAATGTTAGCTCTCATAAATTCTAGAGTACTGCTGCTCTGCAGAGACAGTGAATAATATTAGAATATTGTTCTCATGAACAGCAACATGCAAGCGTTGCATTCATATTAAACGTTTCCATTGTTGACAAGACCAGAAGAACTTCTGAACATGCCACTGGAATATACTGAAAACAAGCTAAACAGTGCAGAAGAGATCTTTGCACTAATAGTTTTGCACAAAGTATTTGTGATTAATTTTCTTTTGCATCTATCTAAATCCAATACAAAGTTATTACCTAGTTATTTATTTTTTTAAATAAACGTTTCCCCAAACTAGGACTTTCGCCTGTGTCGTGAGTGCGTTTAGAAACACACATACACAAATACCCAGACCCAGATCAATTTCTTGCAAGTCTTATTATTGCGACATTAGGCGCTGTCAAAAGATTTTTACAAATCCTTTCTACTGGAATCGTGAGGACATAAACAATTATGTATTGGAATATATTTAAATAGATCGCTTCTTGTTTATATAAACAACATTGTGAAGTACGTGTTCACGTTGTTTATGTACTGACTGGGACATTAATAGAATCACTTGACAGGTTTCTCTTATTGTATTGACTTGAAGATATCGCTTACAGCGACTCTCGTGACAAATCTATAGATTATTAAGATACGAGTAATTTATTTTTGTAAGTCGCCTGGCATAATAAAAACTATGCCGAAAAGAAAAATAGACGAAGTGTAGTAGAAAATTTGATTGTAGAAATTGTAAGAAACTAACAATCTGTTCAGTGTTCCAGTACTTCTAATGCGAATCTCAGATATGGATACAAAATGATCATGAACAAGTCGATAACAACACAAAACCTATTGTTCTCTTTCGAAATTACATACTAATCCTACCGTTCTACCCTCTTCTAAACTCAAAACAAGCGTCATCAAAATCAAAATGGCCGCCATAATTTAACGGTCATATAGCCTGTTCTAAACTCGATAGCCTGACTTTGTCTCGCAGTTCCCTCGATAACTAAATCCATTAGGACCTACCCTGGCCTATATCGTAAGTGTAGTTAGGCTTTCTAGGTCAATGAGGGCTTCCGTAAGCCATCCGAGGAATATATCGTCTAGGCTATCATAATGTTTTCCGTGCGGTGCGGGTATGTTCAAGAATAGACGGCCGCTTAGTTTAGCTCTTAGTCTACATTTACTATTATTTTATCTAACATTTCAGGGTTTCTTAAAGATAGGTCGATAAAGCTGACAATCACTGGATTAAAGCTAGAATCATTAATTTATGGAAACTATTTAGCGACTTGAAAAATCTTGCTTTAAAACGTGAGTGTTCAACCATTTAATCGTCTGGCGAAAATTCAATGTAATGACCGATAAAACCTCTGTTTACTGTCAAATTAAAATGAAAGTTGAAAGCAATGCCACATCTTGACATTCGCATACTCTTTGCCTCGGAAAACTCGGAACGGGGTTAGGTTATGGCGCGCATGCCGGGGGCGCATCGCGGGGCGCGCCGCGGCAGTCCGCCCGCGTCACCGGCCCGCTCCGCACAACTGTACCACCCCTCCGACACTCACTGTAAGAACACCAAATGGTACTCACAAGTACACTCGCGTGCACAAACAGTGAACTATCTTGTGAATTATGAATAATTGTGAATAATCTGACGTATTACAGTGAGTGATAAAACATTTGTCTAACTAAAGCTGCTGTCTAAGTTCTTCGGTTCACACATTATCGGTGAGTTTTTGACAAAATAACGTTTGCGGCGTGTTCGTGGGGAATGTTTGGCGGTCGATAGATGGCGCTGCTTCCGCGCCCGTATTGCAGTTGTAATGGTTTTGTAACTTTTCAGTAGAAAAAGTTGTTTATTATGTAACTTTTGGAGTGGTGTGGTATAGATGTAATAAGCATTAATCCGTTAAGTAGTTCTTTATTTGAGGTTATGCTATAAGTGTTCTGAAATTACCGGCCGGCGTTTGGTTGGAATCCTAATGAACCTCATTTAATATCAGACTTAATTTACGTCACGTTGTTTTTTTTGTCGCGTAGCATTTTTTTGCCCTTTAAATTCGTTATTCTTAAAATCCTCCGTAGTTTTCATATTTGTTATTAGTACAATTTCGTGTAATTTTCAGAATGTTTCACTTAATTTAATCTACATTTTTATACAAAACAAAATGTAAATTATTAATTTTAGATACACAAGCAGCTAAAGGTTAACATAGCGTGTTTTAGCCTCGTAAAAGCGTTGAAATCTCAATCGTCCGTGTATGGTAGCCTAGTTCCGTTAAATTATTATCAAGAAATTAAATTACCTACCCAAATAAACTGTTAGAATGTAATAGAAACTATATGAATTGAAAAGTAGTAGATAATGGCAAATGAAAAAAAAAGGTACCGTTTAACAAATTAGATTAATCGTAGAAGTCACTGAGAATGTTTAAATCTCAAGTGTTTCTCTCTTTTTCGACGATCTTCGACCTATCGCCCATTTTAAAAGCCAGATCGTAATTGAAAATCGGAAGTATTACGTAAAGACGAAAAAAGAAACCTTTTCTCCAAATGGTCCATTAAACCACGCTGAATGTAAATGAAGGGACGAAAAGAAACAACCCACACTGAAAAGTAACGCGTTGGGTTAAAAAATAGCTCATCTAGATAAATTATTTAAGAACCGCGTCGCTTTGTCAACGTTAACTTTCCGTTTTATCCGAGACTCCTGTTTCGTTTTAATTGCTAAACATTTTTCGCTTTCAATGTAAATCTGGGCATTAAATAACTCAAGTTGATAACGATCCCTAGCAACGGTTGAGACCATCTTAAAGCTATGTACACTTATAGGTTGACCCTATATTGAGAAGGCCCGTATAACGCTCTCATTGCGTCCTATCGATGTTCTGGGATCTATTCAATAGGGATCCATTCTATCTGATGAGCTCATACACCATCAATGGGTATTGTTCAAACTCCTTTGTTATAACTAAACTGTTTCTTAGTTCGCCGATATGATACTCTGGTTGTACTATTGAGTGAAAATTACTTAAAGAGCAGCAAACGAAAAAAGGAAAGAAAGGTCGTGTTTTTGGCGTAAACAAATTATAAGCACTTAATCATGCGACAAAAAGGACCTAATTTAAAACCTGTAGTCAACAACGATACATTTTCAGACGCGAAATTACTAAAATAAGTAGGTAACAGTAAACTGGCGAAAATTGGAAAGGTCCCGGCAGTCATGAAATTAAATGCCGAGAATAAATGAATCGGCCAACAAATGACCGGGGCGTTCCCTACTTTTACCGATTCAGTCTCCAATATGTTCACAATCATACAAATATTTTTCACGCTTAATTTGATCAGTCAACACAAGTTTCTGTTGTAATAACAGCGCTTAAAAGCGATATTTAAGCACATAAAGTGCGGTTCCAACATGGCGGCTGAATAGTAACTTCCGCTCGACTGGCAATGCCGTAAAACTGTTAGTAGGTACTGGCAGTCAACTTATATCGGCTCTTCACTTTATCTCATGCCTGCGAATTGCTTTACATTTTTTGACTATCGATCTAACCATAGAACTCCTGTGGATCAACTTCACCTACCACCGTCCAATTTTGGTCTGGGTGAGAAATTGGGTGTTTAGGTGGAAGCCTCACAGTTCTCATCCAGCACAACCTGAACGTACAAATGGTGGAAGGCAATCTCCAATTCAATAAGCGGACTGTTTAGAGACAAACTACATCGCGTCGTATCTCAAGTGGAGTAATAAACGACCAAACTGAACTACCTTCGTCACTTTGACAATTGCTAAACGACCAATGAATTAGTTTTGCAAAGTGCGTTGACCGTAAGAATATTCTCTCCGCAAATGAGACCTCTAAGCTGATTATTACACTTACTGGTTGTTGCTACATATTCTAAGCCGCATATAGGTATACCTATTGCTCCACTTTGACCTAAAATCCTTCGGCCGAAACGCAGTATTTAAAAATCGCGCCCAATCAGTTCGAACAAAGGGCTGCAGGTACCCTCGTTAAGCTCCCCTCCTAAACTGTGCCATTAACCTTGTTTAGTTGTCACCCCTCGGCTCTGCATTCCGGATGTATGTTTACCCTTCAGGGATTTGCAGATCTGCACGCGAAATAGAGTAACATCAACAAATACTGGGACTTGTTTAATGGTCTGTGACAGCCCTTCGCTAAGTCTAGGTATTCAGTCGAGGAATTTCAATTTCCTATTTGGTTGATTACAAATTTTGGTTAAAATGTGATATCGTATCACCAAGTAGTTCGGATGAGGGGGTTAGATAGGCAATCGGTTCTGTTACTCAGCTGCTTCCAGGTTAAAACAAATCCCAACATAAAGCCCCCAAGAGAAGAGGTTAGGCAGATTAGGATCTTAAAAGAACAATTAAACATACGTCCAATTGATAACCTCTTTTTTTTTTTCTTGAAATTTTTTAAAAGAACTTTAGAAGCAGCTTGACAGTATAGCTGTTTCCAAAGATCGCACTTGTTTTAAACTGTGCTTACTGTTCGTAAACGAGAAGCACTAGAAGTTCTCATGTTTTATGTCTTGTGTAACAGATGCTTGAGATACGACGACCGCTCGTTTCTTGTGCTAAGACTATGATTAATTACTTTCGTCGTAAAACGGCAGCCGCAAATGGTTTTTGTTTTAAAGACACGTTTTGATATTAAGCTTTACCCCTGTTTGGTCGACACTTGGTTGACACATGAATTTTATGTACTTTCTTGGTGATTGCATTGTCCCTTTCATTAGAGTATGATCTACAGCCACCTCACGGCCTATTTTTCCTACTACTCCACTATTCTATTCTGATTATTTTCGTTGCAGGATCCATGACAGGTAATTTCATTCTCCGGGACAGGTCGAGCTTCATTGTTGATTCTGGCTTTCAGGAGTTGCAGTGGTTTTGGAATAGTGTGGTGGATTTGTGTCAGTAAAAAAAGGCCAATTTGCGGCCTTAGTTACTGAAGGAAAAGACTTGTACTATATCAAAACAGTATCAGTTTACCTAAAACATTTTTCTGTCTTTTCAACTCACACAAAATAATAAATAATAATAATGTTTGTCAGGCTCCCAGACTGTCGTTGTGTTTCCCACTAATCTTAATCTACTAAACTATTGACTGAATTCTTTTAGAGAATCGTCATATAAACCCTTTCAATTGTATGAGGTTATATAATTGAATTCCTGGCAGAATACCAAGCGTGCTTCTAATTCATCTAGGCGCGAAGCAGCACATCTAAATGGAATGGCCTACTGTAATGGTCCGAAGGCAATATGCTGGCAATCGATATGTATATTAGCGATCGTTTCGATATTTATGGCACTTCATGTTCGTGTAGGTATCAACGTCATCCCTTACCATTTTTGTTTAGTAGTACATTGAATCGGAGGAATTTGACTCGTTGAACAAAAATAGTCGCCACATAATAGTTATTTAGAGATTAAAAAATCATTAAAGTAAGGTAATTGACTTAAGACGGGTCTCGGAATATGAGTGTAAGATTTCTTTAGAGTTATATTCAGAGAAAAATATCAAAGCTATAGTTTAGAAGCTAGGCAATACGTGGCTTCTTCTAAAAATAGTTTCTGGGCCTGAAATGGCACCTAAAATTTAATGATAAAATACAGCTATTTCTTTGAAAGCAGAAACAGTCTTAACATAGTTCCGAGAGATGAAAGTGAAGAACACTCAGGTTATATTTGAACTACCCACCGCTGAATAACTTGCTGTATCGTGGGAACATCTTAATTTTCATAAAAGCTTTTCTTAAGATTTTTATCGTCGCGTTGAGCATTTTCATCAGTGGAATTGTTCAAGGAGTTGATGAACTTTGTTGTCTGAACACCTTAGTTTTAGTGTCAGTATATTATGATTACAATGATAATTTCCGTATACCTTTGATATAATTATCATGTTAAGTCGGCCATACACGTACCAGTATACTTGCTCCAACGACGATATATTACTAGACTCCTATTAACAGGCGACCGATGTCTGTCAACACATTAGGCAAAAAAGTCTTATATCCGTCTTATTTCGACCACTCCTGTGAGCCGTAAACATACCTTGAGACAGAACAGACCTTGAGTTAACCAATCACCACGCAGTACCTCGTCCCCCTCGCTTACGTAGTTCCTCAGCGAGTTGACAGAATAGTTTTTGTTCCTTAGATCGTGCATGCGGAGTCTAGTAATATATCGTCGTTGACTTGCTCAAATCTAGACTTGCACAAACACAGGATTGTGATAAAGTTCGAAATTTGCGCAAGTATCTTCTCACACACGTCACAATACACTTGTGTAAGCTGCAGTAAGCAGCAACTATTACGTGTATGGCCGGCTGTATAGTGTCTTTTGGCGCCAAGTAATAATAGCAAGAACCTTTTTGTCCATTTTAAACACATTAAAAATGTTGAATGCATCATTCTAACTCCAAAAAGATGCAACTCATTATCCAAAAATATATCAAAAGTAATATTTTAACTCAAGAAATCTTGGAATATAGCCAGTTACTAAGATCTAAAGTAACTCTAAGTTTTGCGTGTCCTAAATTATCTGCACTTTCTTTTTTGGCGCCGAGATATTTAATTGGCGTAGAGAATATGTAGCCTTCTTTTGTCGAAATGTTGCGGGCATTCCCGAGGTCAGATGCCAAGGACAGGCCATCGGCAGTCTACCGCAAGATTGTTGCCTAATGGATATATGTCAATGTTTCCGCTAGTCGCTTTCTTTTATTTGCGGACAAATTGGGGTCTGGAACAAATGCGTCAGTTCAGCAGCGTTGAAAGAACTCTGTTGGCAACATGAAAAATTCTGGCTTTCTACTGAGTGAATTTTATATTTTTTTTTGCATATTTGGCTTTTCTCTTTCATTCATGTAGCTTGCTGAAACTGCAGTTAATTTTAAAAGCACTTGGGATATAACTCACATGGGATACCGAGTATAGTGCATATATTGCAGATGCTATGGAAACTAAATATTTATATTTAGTGACCGACCATTGATCGGCCGATTCCTTTTGAAGTTGCGAGCTACTCAATGGCTGGAGAGCGTTCGTTTGATCTCCGTACTGGACTGACCGCCGGGACCTCTTGTTGATTGGAACGCTTTCAGCTTTTGAAAGGTTTTCAATTTTACCATTTGTTTTCTTTGTAGCCCAAGCTTTTTCAACTGACCAGTGGAGTAATTGACAATATAACAACGTTACTCTTCTGATGTTGTTGTCCGCACGAATGTTGTTAACTTATGTAGCGATGTAAAGGATAGGTCGTGAGACTTATTTTATTGCCGTGACCCCGGAACATAAAGGGCTATTGAAGGACACCGTGGATTTTAGTCAGTACAAGTCTGACAGTCCCTCCGGCTCTGCCCGGGGTGGGAGGACTCATTAAACGAATTCAATAAGTAAAAAAAAAAGCGATATAAAGGATGTTTTCTTTTAATAAGTTAACATTGTCATGGAAAGTCGGTATGCAAGCTCTTTGGTAGGTAACAGCCTTTATATTAATAAATAAATTTCACGGAGAAACTATAAAAGTAACGAAAAATATATTAATTTCGTTCGCAGAGCAATCTTTACATAAAGAAATCTAAAAATGTACGTAGTACTTTTTTAGGCTAAATAAAGCCCTTTTCAAGGTTTGACAGTGACGTGTGTTTTTATGTGACCCGCTATATTTAGGTGCTGGCAATACCATGCCCCGGGCGAGGGTAGGCACACAAACACAGACCCTCATTGGAGACTAAAGAGGGGATAACTTGGACATTATGTTGTTGTAGGTAGTAATGCCATTTAAAAAGGATTTATTTATATAAAATCCCCGTATTCCCTGGAGGGATAGACAAAGGCGTATTTTTATATCAAATACCTACATTTTGACGATTAAAATGCTAAAAAAACTCAACTAAATGCCAGTTTTTTATATACTTCTGCCTAACGGCTAAAATATTCATACTTGTAAAGCAGTACTTAAACAATTAACACAAGTTTATTCGTGACGTCAATGTTTTTGTTTGACAGGTTTATATTTAGTCGCTGGCAACACAGGTCCGGGCGAGAGTGTAAACACTGGACCTCATGTTGTAGCCTGCTCACTGATGTGTGCTGTTTGGCTTAGCTTGTGTTAGTTTAGCTGCGAGCTCGTTATGTACGTTTTGAGAGAAAATCCTCTTTAATTTTTGATTAGGTACCATTGCGAGCTCAGCTGCTGAATGTACTAACTGGTCCATAAAAGTCTGGTGCTTACAATAAATGCTTTAAAGCTAACATATGATATGAGTTTGCGTTTTAACGTTAACAGCATATCTACATAAACTTTATCAACTATTTTTGGGTTAGCTTTCAGTGTGAGCAAAGGCTTAATCACAATATTTCTGTATTTTTTACAGCGTACTTGAAATATTTACTGCAATTACTGGAAAATTGGAAAACGCCTCTGGTGTACGAATGAAGAACTAATTTTCATTCAAATTAACGTCTGAAGTTCCCGTTTACGTCAGAAAATCGTCAAAAGTAATGCCTGAGGCCTCGGACAACCCACTTTATGGGTAATACGGCTCTCCTCTGCAAGATGGTTGCCTAACTTTTGAGCTTATGACCATCAGTACCCACAGTAGCGAAAATGTATGAAAATAATGTAAATAGAGCGGAAGTCAATCACTCTTTGTATTTCTATATTATTTATCGATTCTCATACAAACATACATGACTGTCAGTTATCATATTATTTTGTTAACATTTGGGTCAAATCCGCTCCATGTTAGTAACGAGTACCTACTTGTTAGAAATGAGGATGTTTTCGTGTATTGTTGTGTTTTCTATAGTTGTCGATAACAATGGGTTTCTTCATCTTCTTGAGGACACGTCCTCCCACGCTTCGGAAGGAAAATACGCAGATTGAACATCATTATGGCGGTCTAGCTTTTATGAAAATAATAATAACTATATTTTTTATATATTTATAGTCCCTTTTGATGAAAAGCTCGAACAAGTTTTTGTTAGTTACAGAGATGTATTTTATTATTTATATCATACTTGATGTTTTGCTTATTAAATAAAATAAAATATAGTATGCGTATGCGTAAATGTATGACAGTAAATGTTATGAAAAATATAATACGCTCGCGAAATTAAAGCTAAATATGAATTTATAAAAAAATCAATGCCACTTTTCGTTGTTAGGCTTTTTCCGGACTATTTAGTAGATGGTTTATGTAAAGTTTGCACAAAATCGCTCGAGTGGTTCTTCATTTATCACATTTTTTGTAATCACTTTATATGTAACGAACCACGTACCGTGCCGGTAGTTTTTAACCGACTTCAAAAAGAAGGAGGTTATCAATTCGACGGTATGTTTTTTTTTTTTACGCGATTTCTCCGGCGATTGTGGATCGATTTTCAAAATTCTTTTTTTGTTCGAAAGGAGATGCTTTCGGAGTGGTCCCATATTCACCAAGTCAAGATCTGATGATTGGATCCTGGAGAAATCGAGGGCAACCCTCAAATTTTATAGGCCCACATATAGTTTTTCGCAAATATTATGAAGTAATTTAAGTATTTGCGTATGGTAATCATAATCTCATGTAGCTGAGCTGATGATGGAAGGTACAACTCCTTACCAGTAAGGGGTAGGCATCGACTGATTTAGTTTGTGTTCGCTTATCTCTGGAACTACAAGTCCGATTTAAGTCATTCTTTTTTTGTCATACTAGGTATTGTTCAACTGAGGGAACACTGCAAGTTTCATCAAAATCGGTTCAGTAGTTTTTGAGATAGGGGATTTTATTAGCTAATTTTGTACATGAGCGATGTTATTACCGGTGCTACGGATTACAAATTTCTAGTGCACATGTAAGAAAATGATGTACCAATTTGACAAGAATTTGGGTTGAATATTTAAACTAAAAAGAGTAAAATAAAAGCTTTTTCAAAAAAAAAAATGTAACCGCCTTCAAAACCAACCACTAAAAAAGTGTAAAATAACCTACAAAATAACTTTTCTTTCGGAAGTCGGTGGCAAAAAAGACAATGAAAAAAAAAAAACACCGACTTCCGAAAGAAAGTTATTTTGTAGGTTATTTTACCCTTTTTTAGTGGTTGGTTTTGAAGGCGGTTACATTTTTTTTTCATAACTTAATACATTTAATTTTATAGTAATACACCAAGAACAAAAAATTAGGTTGTGAAGGTCAGATAGGTATTCGCTACATGTAAAATACTGATATTTAGGTTCGGTTAGACTGAAGCCTAAACCATTACATATTTGGAAAATGATTAAGTATAATAATAAAAAAACTAAACTGACCACATTTCCCAATTAAAAAAAAATTAAAACAAGTCTACTGGGGTAGACCTGTACACCTCCCACTCTATTCTTTACCAACACATCAACTTGCATTTTAAACCTCGCCTGAATAGAACCTCCGTATAAATCTCCATCACTCCCTGAAAGCTGTATAGACTGTTTACCTTTGCCCGATAGGATGCATGTCGGAAGGTGTGTCCATTCTCAGGCTAGACGTCGTTAATGTGACGGCGCACTCCCTGGCGACTACCACGGGTGTCGCTTACTGCGCTGGGAAATATTAAATGTGTATGGTTGTATAGACCTGAGTTAAAGCTGATACAGGTTTTTAAACCCAAGCGGTACTGTCTTTGGTGAGGACAGGCTGATTGACTGATTTTTATCGCTTTTGAATATCAATAATTTTAAACAATGAAATTGCACTTTTTTTTTAAACAGTAGTTATTTGAATACATAGTGGGTATGTTTTAAAACAGGCACATACAGTACTTTAACTTAACAGTTATTATGTCTTATGGCTGGGACTAATTATTTTTCATATTTTTTTTTATCTTTTGCAATTTTTTAAGTGCCTGAAACTAGCCTTCTTGAAATAAAAGCTTTGATTTTTGAAACAATTTATACAAAATCACATAGACAAACAGACAGACCTAACGTAACGTGGGAAAAGAACCCACAACACGCAGCACAGAACCATGCCGTCATACGGTTTTTGATTTACTCTCAAAATCATGTAATCTGAAAATACCTTTCAAATAAATTTATTCAAAACTGCGGAAGTGACTTCGATTCGAGTATCCGTATTAATACAAGATATCATCATGTTATAATCGCTCATTGAGTCGACTCCACCTGTAAATCCGCTGTCTACGCCGTCTCGTAGCACTCTACGCGCTACGCTGCTACGATGCTACGCCGCTACGGTGCTACGGCGTAGACAATGCTACGAACATAAACTTAACGATTACGTATAAATGTTAAAGAGATAAGCACAGAAGCTTTACTGACATTGTGATGTAAATCAGTAGTGATGTATAGATAATATTTTATGTTCATGAAAATTACAGTAGGAAAGTTTACGTATATGCGATATTTAACTTTGAAATAGTATCTACGTGAGTGCAAAACACACAATAAAATAAAGTTTATAGACTAGTATTTACCCGCGACTTCGCTCGTTTCGACAATAAAGATACTCATCTATAACTAAGAACTTACCAGATTACCTTATGAGTAAAAAATTTGCGAACACAAGCACTCATAATTATTTAAAGAAAATTCTCTCTATCTCGCAGTGAGACTTCGTAGAGATTTGGTGACTAAGGGCGAAGATAAAATAAGGAAAATCGTATCGACTTTCGCACGTTGCACATTTCCAAAAGGTGCAAGCAGGACAAAAACTACCGCTTCAAAGTTTTGTCGCAACATTACTTGTCGGCTGCCTGTCTGATTTTTATCTCGTTTTATGGTTCCAAACTATGTTTACTAATTAATTAGTTATTTACACACTTTGTAGGCAAATTACATAGTTTTTTATGTATCGTAGTTAAAGTTTCTACAACAATAGTTTTATCTATTTAATGACAGTTTCCAATCGTTTTATGTTTTGGAATTTAATGTATTATTATACAAAGGTTACAAAACGAGTATTGTTATAGAATAAACATTCCATTAATTTAATTGATTCATTTATTTAGCATATACAGGGTGATTTTTCATCTGTGCGTGTATGGCTAAATCCGAAACGTTAAAAGGCCGACTTTGACTAAAACTAGAACTGCATCATTGGTTTTTCGAAAAGTCAATAATCCTGGCCAGGAATCGAACCGGCTGATTTTGTAAAAAAACCCAACCTGTATTATTACATCATTCGATAATATTGCTAATAAGGATCAAATTCTGGGAAGTAATGATATAATGCAACTGTTCTGGATGCAAAGATCGCGTGTGATACAAACGAGAGAATCGCAGCGAATCCGTCCCTTCTGGACAAGTTCTTATGGCCCCGCTCCATTTGCGAGGAAACGTCGTGCGACGCGTCCGCCGACGCGTGTGTTTAGAAATCCGTCTGCCCTCTTCACTTCCGTCTGTCAGTCAGTCAGTTTTCGGCTGATCCCTTTGATGAATGCCCAAAAAACCGACAAATCAAGGATTGCGGCAGGGACGCAGGGAGACACGGACACGAAGGTAGATCTCGACAGATTTCGCCCTCTCCACTACGTGCGGATACATCCGCGGACGCGTCGCACGCCGTGTCCGCGCAAATGGAGAGGGGCCATTAAGCTGCTGTTCACTTGCTTCTGTAACAGATTAAAACCATTGAGAAACGTCTGTACTCGACACCATACTGTACCCTCAGCACGAGTTTTCAGTACCTTTTTTTTTTTAAGTGGTAAAATCATCAAATGAGGCCTCCCACCCCGGGCAGGGCGAGAGGTACTGTCAGACTTGTACTGACTAAAATCCACGGTGTCCTTCAATAGCCCTTTATGTTCCGGGGTCACGGTGATGGTATAAGACCCGCGACCCCGACAGGCTTTAGCCCTCTACTAACAATTCTAACAATTTACTTTTGACAATTTTCAAGGAAAACATTAGTTCCTTCTTCGCACACCAGAGGCGCTGTTCCATTTTTTCCTTGAAAATTGTCAATTTGAAAGTGTCAAAGTTCCAGTTTACTTTACGTCTCATTTACTAAAAACTCGTGCTAAGTTTACAGTATTTAAGACCTAAAGTAAACTGGAACTTTGACAATTTCAAAGTGACAATTTTCAAGGAAAAAATTAGTTCATTCTTCGCACACCAGAGGCGCTGGCCATTTTTTCATACAAGAAACGCTGTAAATACTGGAAAGATGCTGCAAAGTATAATAGTGAAAACTCGTGCTAGGGGTACTGTCCTTTTACATTACATCTCCGTAGCAGTTGTGAGTTCGATATCCGCCTCCCTGCATTGAACAGCCAAGCCGCCACGTCGCCGGTCCATCGACCGGATCCCGTCGGCTCGACTATGCCCGGAGACCGGCGTCACTTAGTCCTGCCGTAAAGCCTTTAACGCGGGTTTGAATACTAACCAAGTGCTGTTTGTTATTTGTTTTGTTAACGGGTGCAGTTTGTTTGGTGAACTGTTAACTGCCTCGGTGTCTTTTAATTTTATTTGGTATTTTTTTAGTTATACATTATTTAACTAATTATAATTGGTATTATTTATAGTTAGCTGAAAAAAAAATATAATTGGTTAAAAAGATAGAGACAATAATTATTTTGAAAATGGGACAATTCGCGAATAAGATGTTTCACTAATAGAACATTCGTTTTCTATCTAACATTTTGCTAATGGGACTCTCGGCGTCAGATCCATTTTTTTTCAAAAAATTATTTTACCTATTGAAACTTTATGTACTCGTACAGGTCAAAGTTACCATTAGACGGACTTACGGACGTTGGACATTTTGTAATGTCATACAAAGATTTATTAACAAGGATAACTTAAACTACCACAACTTAATCGCGATAACTGCTGTAGATAGGTGTTTATCATTAAAATTCCTCGGTACTGTAGTTAAGACAAACTTTATGCAGCAGCTCGCATCTAACTAGGAAGCCTAATTAAAAGCTACGACGGTAAACCATAAACTCATACACAATAATAACACATGCCCCAACACTTCAAGTTAACAACCAAAGCTAACTTGTACTTAAACATCGCTCACACTAAGTTATGCTAGCTCCGAGTTGAAAGGCTTGGCCACAACCTACATGCTTTTTGCGACAGCGACTGTGCAGAAAACAAATGTAATAATTCGATTACGACATACGCCACTTGCGCCGGTAATCACACGCAGGATAGTTCTTTCACTATATTTTTTGTACATCAACAATACAGTAACAGTCCTATGCTGTTAGTAATAAAGTTTATAGTGATTTTGGCTGATGGCTTGTTTACACAGTCTGAGATAGTACAAGGAGATCGGTCGAGAAGGTGCACTGCAGTAACTCGTACCGTTTGGACGTAACTTAAGGCAACACAGTGCTAGTTAGAGTGGGAATCGGCCTCCCTAGTACTTTATAAACTAGCCATTAACATTACTGCCTACAACTTATTGATGGCTTACCATGACGAATTAAAGCTAGATTAATTCCAGTGCGGGACCGAGATGGCGTTAGACGACTTATATAGCTCTGTCTCTTTCGTAGAGTGGAATCACTCTCGCGTGACGTAAAATAGTGGCCACCTATACCGAAAAAAGAACATTTTCATTTTAAGTGACGCAAAAAACAACGGTCTACATTTTCTTTATGATTATGTGTGTGTCGCATCTACTGAGAGTGTGAGCGAAGTATAAGTTACACTGCACAGTAAAGTTACATGTGTGTTGGTCAAGCACGAGTGTCCACAGCGACGCGGCCTTATTCAATTAGTGCGCTCGACCACCTGCACTCCGACGGCAATTAGCTGCTCTCAGACACTACATTAAAGGAAACTTTTTCTGTTCAACAAAAGTTAGCGAAAGATTTGTTTAAAAATCTTTTTCACTAGTCGTATTGTTGTAGTTGCTTAGATGTCTGTTTTCCTTGGTTTAAGTTAATAATAAGCCGATTGTTTATCTTAATCATGGCAGTAACTTGAAAATTTTAACGTTTTTAAAATATATCGTTGCGGCATATAATTATAACGTGATAATTATTATTCTGACTAAAAATATTAAGTGTGTTCTCAAAACAAAGAGGCATCATTTCAGTACTTGGATACGTATTTATTTACAAAGATATATATAAAATGCGCATTAAAATTCGACAGTGCGGGCGCGTGACGTTAGAAGCAAGCACAAACCGTACTTGCACTTTTTTTAAAGTTTTGATTTTCGTAAATTATGTTTAACGTAACATAAGAAAAAATACGTGTCAAATATTTTTTGATAATCTCACTTA
This sequence comes from Agrotis ipsilon, assembly GCA_028554685.1. Classification (NCBI taxonomy): domain Eukaryota; kingdom Metazoa; phylum Arthropoda; class Insecta; order Lepidoptera; family Noctuidae; genus Agrotis; species Agrotis ipsilon. The sequence goes on along the minus strand of CM052970.1, from coordinate 1,126,493 downwards.
CGGACTCATAAAATTTTTGCAGTCCTACCCTAATATACACTATATTCAATTTAATGACAAATTCGTTTAGTCCAAAGCTTATGCTGTCAATAAACAAACCCAATCCGGTGCTTGTTAATTAGGAGGCGTTTGCCAAACAGACATGTTTGTGTTGCAACCTACAGCTGTACTCGATGATAGCAATGTCGGTGCGCACTATGCAAATTAGTGCACTATTTGCACCGTATTCAGATTAAGGGTTTAGAATCACAGGTTTTATAACACATATGGGCATTTGTATTGTAGACATGAAAAACGTGGTTGCTCATTTGTTGGTTAGTCATTAAAATGGCTGGTCTTAACAGCAATATCAAATCTTTTAAGTCTATCATGAATTAAGCTGGCTTCAAGCTAATTAAAAAAAATCTATCATGTAGTTCTTAGTTTATTTATTTCTTTGTTTGCTAGTATAGACTGCCTAGATTATCGTTGCTGTAGATCATGATTGTGTTAGGTACTATTCCACGTCCGGGTAAATTATTTTTGGGGTTTTCGTTTCGGCAATTTCTTAATATCAACATACCACATTCCGAAATTTTGGTTGCCCCCTATGACAACGGCCGTTTTTAACTTGGTCAAATCATCAAATGAAAATAGTGACCCGAATAGATATTTTTCAGTCCCAGAGTGGAACAGGAGGTAGTTTCAGACTTCTCTTTCAATAGCCCTTTACGTTCCAGGGTCACAGTTATTTAGAAAGTTCCGCGACCTTCACAAGGGGCGGAAGTATAACTGGCGTAATGTGTATGTAATATTCTTCTGTGTTTACTTATCCAGGATCACATATATAATATTACGTGATTAAATTCACGCCCAATGCCCAAGAATAAAGTAGCGAACATCAATAACGCATTAGCAGCTAATAGAAGCAAGTTATCGCTCTCAGGTCAAGTCATGGTCTTCACTCGCTGTCAGGAGTCGACGACCTCGCGTTGTAATTAATTATCTGAAGCCAGTCTTCAAACTCTCAATAGTTCATTATTTAGTTAAAACTTTAAGGCTAACTTTTAACTAAATAAACAACTTGGGGACTGTGACAGCGTTGCAGTTCTGCAGGTGAAGGAATGTTTGCTTTTCGATTAGCTACCTAGTGTTCTGAGATTTTGTTGGAAGTTTTTATGTAATGAACCATTATAAACTTAATTACTGCCGTTTTCCTTCTTCATTTCGTCTTTACAAAGAATTTCATGTACAAAAGATAATCATTATATCAGAACTCACTTTCTTTTTAGCCGTTTATTACCTATAGTTCCCGTCTTCGATTAAACTCGTAAAATTGTCAGTTTTTAACCGACTTCAAAAAGAAGGAGGTTATCAATTCGACGGCATGGTTTTTTTTTTTTTGTGTGTTTGTTACGCGATTTCTCCGGCGATTGCGGACCGATTTTCAAAATTCTTTTTTTGTTCGAAAGGAGATGCTTCCGGAGTGGTCCCATATTCACCAAGTCAAGATCTGATGATTGGATCCTGGAGAAATCGAGGGCAACCCTCAAATTTTATAGGCCCACATATAGTTTTTCGCAAATATTATGAAGTAATTTAAGTATTTGCTTATGGTAATCATAATCTCATGTAGCTGAGCTGATGATGGAAGGTATAACTCCTTAACAGTAAGGAGTAGGCATCGACTGATTTAGTTTGTGTTCGCTTATCTCTGGAACTACAAGTCCGATTTAAGTCATTCTTTTTTTGTTATACTAGATATTGTTCAACTGAGGGAACACTGCAAGTTTCATCAAAATCGGTTCAGTAGTTTTTGAGATAGGGAATTTTTATTAGCTAATTTTGTACAGGAGTGATGTGATTACAAAATTCTAGTGCACATGTAAGAAAATGATGAACTTATTTGACAAGAATTTGGGTTGAATATTTAAACTAAAAAGAGTAAAATAAAAGCTTTTTCAAAAAAAATGTAACCGCCTTCAAAACCAACCACTAAAAAAGGGTAAAATAACCTACAAAATAACTTTTCTTTCGGAAGTCGGTGGCAAAAAGACAATGAAAAAAAAACCACCGACTTCCGAAAGAAAAGTTATTTTGTAGGTTATTTTACTCTTTTTTAGTGGTTGGTTTTGAAGGCGGTTACATTTTTTTCTCTAGAAAAAGGTTGTATTATAAATGTTAGATAATAAACTGAATAACGATATACCAGAAATGTTAGAGAAATGAGGCTGAAACTTCTACTTACATCCAGCCACGCGTGATTCAACCTCGACCATTGCTTATCATCAGGCGAGATAGTGGTAAAACGCGATCTTATTATAAAGAAAACTAAGCTCTAGCGTATCTCAGTCCTATCTCAAGCACGCCGACAGCAAATTAATTACAACCCATCTTTTTTCTTATTTCCATTTTTCAGACGAGCAGTTTGTAATTAGCGATCAAGCGATATTCAGCTGGCTAGTTTACCCCAACTTTATGAAACGCGCGCTGAGAGGAACTCCGCTCATTAAATTATATTTAATGAATGAAAAACTTAAATGAATGCTGTTCTTGTTCACTATTTGTGGACTCGTTATCTTAGTAGCGGAATAAAAAGGTGCTTGAATGCTTCTACAACCTGAGAAATACGAGAGGAATAATATCATGGCATTAATATTATGTATCTTCAACGAAAATTCCCAAAAGTAAACTACGACATAACCACGACAGCTAATGTACTCAAAAGTATTCTTTAAAAGCTGAAGCGCTTTTGATTCTAATTTACGTACAAACTACGCGAGAAGTACCAGGGGCCTAAGTCTACTAATTTATATACGTCACAATGGTCTCTCAATGGTAAGTTTTTGACAGATTTGCCATACAAAAACTGTCAAAAACACACCATTGAGAGACCATTGTAACGTTTATAAATTAGTAGACTTAGGCCCCAGGACATTTCTGTGTGTAATTCTTCAGAAGACTGGCCTAAAATGGACGTATTTGATTGGATTTCATGATCTAAATAGATGTTCTATCTACTTTGGTCATGATCAACATGATCGAGTTTTAAATTATCTTAAGGAACGAATCTGACTTGATTGTCATTTTTGTAAACTTTGCTCCACAGTACTAAATTCTCCAGCATCGTGAGTGCCAGAAAAATTTAAACTCGCATACGAAATAACTAGATGAAGGCCATACAAATATGTACATACTTTAGTGCGGGAATTGTACTCAGGACACGTATCGCAGCATCCGACTTCTCAACCATTACGCAAACAGTGTCGGCAAATTGATAAGTTATCATCAACACTGGTCTAAGAAATCCACTACTGGTCATATGCCACAGGTTATATCTTCAACTGAACCCATAATTTAGATAGCAGCTAATAATTAATTACCAATCATGAAAGCGATAGCTCCTTCATTACACAGGCTAACTACGTTTACTTCGCCTTAGATGGCCTGACAGGAGCAGCTAAACTTATTTACTTATAACCTTTGCTATAACGCAGCTTGTTGATGCGTTCGCCTTTGCTGACAGTTAATTATATTTTGCTATCCGAGGTGGAGCGATAATGTCCTATTTATAGTTTCTTTTGAAGTTGTGGCTTAATAATAACGGCTTTAAGGGTTGATATTTGGGCATGCGGGCGGCAAAGGCATGCGGGCGACTAAGGGGCGACTCGCTGTCCGACTATGGAACGTGTCCGGGTCGACAGCGCGTTGTGTTACAGGTGCGCCTCAAAGAGTGTCACCATAATGACGGGCCCCCCCTCTAGAGGGCCAAAGCCTGCCGGGTTCGCGGTACTTATCGAAATACAGTGACCCTGGAACGTAAAGGGCTATTGAAGGACGCCGTGGATATGAGTCAGTATCGGGGTCGCCGGACTGTCTTAACAGGTAACCGTCACCCTGAAACGTTAATGAAGGCTATACAAGTCAATGGCATAAGTCTGACAGTCCCGCCCTGGGAGGGAGGACTTGTTTGATGATTTTAACACGATGAAAACGAAAAAGGGTCGATTTTCATGGTAAAGCCGCGCGTGATTTGGTTAGTCCGTAGATGGGTGGCTATAATCATTACATACTGAGTATGCTCCGTACCTCGGAAAGGTTGGTCGTGTAGCCTTATCACAATATTTCTGTATTTTACTTACAGCGTACTTGAAGTATTTACGTCATTTATGGGTTGAACATTGATAAAGCGCCTCGAGTGTACGAACGGCGTTCTATTTTTTCCGTCTTTTGCAGTTTATGACACTAAAAGTAAATATACATGTTGAATTGAGAACCTCCTCCTTTTTTTTCGTCGGTTATAAACGTGTAAAATCACGTTACTACAAACGTAGTAGTAAGTAAGTAAGAGTAGTAAGTAGTAAGTAAGTAAGGTAAGGTAGTAGTAACAAAGTTAGTAAGATAAGAATCCTTTGTCGGCACGTGTCGCCTTGAGAGTTCGTATCGACTATTTTGTAGTACGATAACTTCAATAAACTTACACTTTGTGCTCGAACTGGTTTTATATAGTCAGTATAAAGGCATTTTATTTTCGTGTGTGTTATTTTATAACAAAATACCAGGTTCACTGGGTTCTAAAAATAAGTATTTATTAAAGTTCTTGACATTTTCTGTGCAAAAACGTGTCTTTTTTTCACGTTATATTAACCTGTGTTGTTCTATTTTCAGGTAAGCAACAACGTCTGAACTAAGCACTCACAGAGCACGTAAGTCCTAGAACTAATTCCCACAACTTTACTTTATACTTCCTTCCGTAATTTTAATCTCGCATAAATTGTTCTAAGTTAGTATTTCTCGCACGAGCGACTACAGAATTATGACCAACTTCGTAGAGGCCGCTACGGTGACACGTAGCACTTTGCTACGCCGTAGCTGTTTATCGTAGCAACTTAGATGTTAGTTGGATGCATTGTCGTAAAATTGTGGGTAGTTTTGACAATGTATGCAAGATGTATTATTTTAAAGTATTCATACATTATTTTATATTTTTAACAAAAACGCACATATTTCAGTTTCCTGAATGGTATCAATTTTATGAAATATCAGTTTCAATTATGAATTGTATTAAATTATTTTCGGCCATCTGTTTAATTTTAATTCAATTTAGTTAATATCGGCAATGAAAGCGGATGCAGGGAATCGAATTTCGCGTAATTAAAAACTAATTGGAATATTTCGAGGTACACAAAATTCTGGTTTTAATGGTTATTTTTTTTTTTTTTTTTTTTTTTTTTTTTTTTTTTTTTTTTTTTTTTTTTTTTTTTAGGTGGTAAAATCATCAAATGAGTCCTCCCGCCCTGGGTGGGGCGGAAGGGACTGTCAGACTCTTACTGACTAAAATCCACCCGTGTTCCTTCGGATGCCCTGTACGTTCCGGGGCCGCGGTAACCTGGGTTAAGAAAAAACCCGCGACCCCAGCAGGCATTTGGCGCGAAACACGACGCGCCACCAACCCGGGCTTGGTCCTCGGTCGGACGGCGAGCCACCCATTACTCACCGTCCGCAAGCCCGCTCCGCCGCTGTGCCCTCTGCTGATCAGAGGGACACGCGTTGGAGCGTCCACACGACAGGCTATTCGCATACGGGCAAAGACTCCTTAGGCACACAGAGCCTAAAGAAGAGTTTTTGCCCGCATCCCAGGGTGCACCGGCCCGAAAAACTGGTCTTCCCCCCGGACGTATCCGAGAGGGAACTCCAGTCCACGGGCGCACGTGGAGGTTTCCTGCCTTAGCACCCCTTTTAATGGTTATAATAACGATGTCGAGTGCCGTAGAACAATTAATAATTAGACTCATTAAAATATCAACGTGTTTTCCTCTTGCTCACTCATTAAAGCGGTCATTGAACCCAACAATTCCGAATAACGTTCCGTTCTACGGTCCTTAGTCTGTCGTTTTAAAGTTTGTTAGTAAAAGTGCAGCACTTTTACGTCCGTATTAAATTCTCATTTGTTTTATGGTCGCCTGTTAGGGAGAGCGAGAGAGAAAAAGCCTCCCCTAATTGGAAAAGTCCATTTACAAAACTTCTGAGATTTTTTTAGGTTTGTTGCAGTAAGGATGCCTTCAGTTATATTTGGACGGATGAAAGTTCTTAAGCATATTTATTTAGGGTTGGTTTTCGGATGAAGGCTATGTGCTCGGTTTATAACTTCTTATAGCTTTAGTATCTAGTATCTGTAGTCCAGGATCTTCTTTTGACCGAATATTTAAAAAAGCAAAGTCAATATATGTGTTCGTTATAGTGACAATTTGTAATAGATAAATTCCCGCTGAGAAAACCGCATATATTCCAACATGTATCTGGGCACAAACATTTTTGTTCAATCTAAAATATGCTGTGCCACTGCTGGGCAAAGGACTTCCCCTAGTCAAAAAGCTCCTGTGTAGCCCCGCCTTAATCCACCCAGAAACCATACTAGTACCGACATGTTTTAAAAACTGCGTGTAGTGTAGTCTAGGTAAGCACGCTTCACAGTCGAACACATCATGAGCTTACCACACGATACAGTGCTCAAATTAGCATATATAGGTGCTTTCATATTAGCAGAAAACGGTAACGACACGACATCGGTAGTTTCATTATTTTTTAGGGTAAATAAGTGCGAGCATGCGGACAGCAGTGGTGGCCCAGTGGTATCGGTCCCGACTTACGAGTTGTAGGTCGTGGGTTCGAACCCAGCTTGGCGCATTACTTTGTGTAATCTATTTCATCACTACTGCTCTCAAAACGGTGAAGGAAAACAGCGTGAGGAAACCGGCATGTCCTAGAACCATCAAATTCGAAGACATGTGACATCTGTCAATCCGCACTGGGCCCGCGTGGTGGATTATGGCCCACTCCCTCTCACAAGAGAGGAGGCCTGTGTCCCAGCAGTGGGAACGTTATAGGCTGATGATGATGATGCGGACAGCGAGTAAAAGGCAACTCGCTGTCCGACCATGGACCATGCCCGGGTCGACGGCGCGTCATGTTCCACGCGCGTCTCAAAGAGCGTCAGAAAAATGACGGGGCCTCCTCACAGAGGGCCAAAGCCTGCCGGGGTCGCGGGATTTATTTCCATCACCGTGACCCCGGAACATAAAGGGCTATTGAAGGACACCGTGGATTTTAGTCAGTACAAGGCTGACAGCCTCCCGCCCTGCCCGGGGTGGGAGGACTCATTTGATGATTTTACCACACAAAAAAAATTGGGTAAATAAGCGAGTGCGGGCGATATCTCAGAGTCGTGCTGTTAGCGCCATATCGCTTGAAAAAACTGCCAGTCGTCCAATATATTTCCAGGAATGTGTCCATCCCTTTCGTGTACAAATGCAAACAACGCTATACAATAAATGACTTTTGTGAGCAAGGGGCCGCCCCCTCGTCAGCCCCGTTCACAACAATGGCTAGGAGCTACTCGACACTATTTCCATTTTTGTTTGTGGCAACTAAAAGGCGGTGGTTTCTATTTTATGCGGGCTCTCCTGACCTAGATACACTGACAGTCAGCTTATCAGAATATTGATCTCGAAGAAATGTCGCTGGCGTTTTTTGATGCGTTGCCTAAACTAAATATACCAAAAACATACAGGGTTACTTGTAAAACATTAAAAACCTTTCATCGGCTGAAAGTAGTGTAGTTATGGCTATAAACAGCATGTTCTATGAAAATTGCACTTCAATATCAAAAAAATAATTTAAATGTTTCGTACAAAATAGAATATTTTTCCGTTGGCAATGTTAACACATTCGGAGTTTTGATAATGTTTTACAAGTTATCTTGTTTATGGGAGAAACAACAAGTGATAAAATGTAGAAGTTTTAAAAGTATGTGCTGTGTAAGTCTGGCCAAATATACAATATGTCCGTGTCTGTCTGTTGTTGTCAGCTTGCTCGATTCTATCAAAAAAAAAATAAAAATGTTGGGCCAGAACCCAACCCACTGAGTGGTAGCCAATTTTTTTTTTTTTCTCATATAGTGAACTTTATCATTGAAAAAAAGATTCCCTTTTTTCTGCTTTCTCGTTTTCTTTCTATAGCTAGATGGGATGATATCAGTGCCTACTGTTATGTTGTCTATGCATAATTACAGTACGGGAGCGCATTAGGACTCACCTTAATGGACGGCAAGATGTCTGCCGCTGTGATTAATGGCGGTATTCCATGTCAATGGTAAGAGGTGCGTTGTCTGTCGAGAGGCTTAAATTATAGCGGCTTTTACATTATCGTGATTTGTTGGGAACAGCCATAAGTCTCAAGGATGGAAGATTAATTAAACCTGAGAGCCCTAGATTAGTGACAAAGGTTTACAAAGCGTATCAAATCATGGATGGTTGGGCATAATGTTAGGCCTAAACAAAACTAGATTAGGACAGGGTGTTCAGTACATACACAAATCAAAATGAGTTTGCGATCACTTTGAAAAATTGAAATATTTTTTGTTTCGACTGATTAAAATATGATTTCTTCTTCTTTTAAGACTCTCTATTTCAAATGTTGATATAAAAAGTTCATTTTTTTTATTGTTTATTTAAGGTCACTTTTTAACATCAAGGGTCATTAGTGACCATATTGTTTTCCATAAAATTTAAAAAAAAAAACAGTTTATGCTAAAGATCAGAAACTTTTTTTGATGTGATCATACGTATCACTGACCATCCATATAGCGTTGTCAAAGGACACCATAATTTACCGTCTCCTTTCAAAATACAATTCAGTTTATGCTAACTCATATTCCCATTTCTCTTATTCACTGACCGAATAAATACAAAATCAATAGCCATGCTAAAACGTGCAGTATATCTCGCTTAAAACGAAACGTTCCGTTGGAACAACTGAGAAAAGTTGCCAGTTTCCTTTGCGATGCAGCCGCGGATATATCGCGAAAATAACTGGAGTCTTGAATAACTAATGTCTTGAGAATAGTGATAGATTCGATATGGTTTTGTATTGCAGTATATTTGCAGATTTGGGATATAAACGTAGGAACTGCATTATCTCTGTTTATGTTTTGTCGTCACGATTGGCGCAGTGGCTGAGCAATTGGACTGTTGGACTGTGTGTCGCGGGTTCGATCCCCGCACGGAAAAAAAAATTGTTTGATCTGCAAGTTGTTGTTCCGGGTGTTTGTGTATGTGAGATTCTATGTTTGTAAACGCACCCACGACCCAGGGCAAATTCCTAGTGCGAGGCAACGTTTTTTAAAAAAGGGAGAAAGAGAAGAGATGTTAAGATATCATTTTTTAGTTAAAAGTAACTACCTGTGTAATAAAAAAAACCTTTTTTACGGAAAGAAAACTTCGACTGACACCAACAGTGCTATGCTCCATAAAAACAGCGTAGTGACAGAGCGGCGGCAGCGCTAAGACCACTCTGTTACTAAAGTTCGCCATTCACTTAAGCAATCGTTAATGCGTATAAAATTATATTAAACACCTTATAAACATATATAGGTACTAAAAATGCCTGTCCGTTATTGTCTCTCTAAAGAGCAATGACCTCGTCTCGTATGTATGCCCTTCGTGTCGAAGACAAGAGCATTAATTCCTTTGCTTAAAAAGGCTTTCGGCGCCGATTTATCATATAAAAATATTTAAAATAATAAGCAGTGCATATTCACTCTATTAGTGGAATAAATTAACTAAATATTTTAAGCTTGCCTGTGGCTCCATTTCAGTCAAAAACACTCAATGAAATAAATACAAAATTTGGTATAATGGATATTAAATTGACATTGGCTAGGATGTCTGTCCGTCTGTGTGGTCGTGATTGCGTCGGTGCGACGAACTATTAGCGAATCAGAAATCGTGCTGCGATTTAATATTGTTTGTGGACTTCGCCATAAGTTGTCTATGCCTATAGTCTATGGCCTGATGTTTGAATATGGAATGAATATGTGTTTGCGTATTCACAAGGCTGACAGTTTTTTTTTTATTTGTATGTTATTTTTACATGTTGTTTGATGAATGAATACTTTACAGCTTTTGCTGACACATAAAACAACAAAAGTCTGAGTCACTGCTGTGGTGAATGACTGATTTACATATGCATTAGTATCTTTTTCAAAGTAAAAATATTAGCGTCAAGAATTATTTTGATGCTTCACGTGCAGAACACCATGAAAAACTGAAGAAGATTACGTAATCCACTTGATGTGAAGGTGCTTACATTATCTTTTAATAACAACTAAGCCCGTATGTAAAACTAATTACAACCTTTAGCAAAAACTATTACATTTAGCGTCTTCATAATTCATCTCCACCAGATTTCTCTTAACATTTGCATTCCCAATCTTAATTCATAACAATAGTAGTAAAAAGTCTCGTCTCTTAATTTAAAAAAAGGGAATTAATTTCTCCTTTTTTTTTTCTCTTATTTTTTTTTTTTTCCCTTATTTTTTTTTTTTTTCCATTAAAATGCTAATACAAATAATCTCTGGCAGAAATATTCAATTAGTCGCCTACCAAAGCTTGCAAAACCCTTACAATATCCAAAGTTATGATCCATTCTAAGCAAAGACTACACGTCCGCAAATTCGCCACCCTAACTCCGAAACATAAAGCCTAGTTCACAAGCCATGATCGATAGGCCCCCGCAACGTCAGCGTCGCCTCGCAATATTATATCGAAGCCAGCACAAATATTGGCCCAGTACACGTCCCAAAACTTAATAACCGGCAGACAAGATTCTTCTAAGCCCCGTTGTGATCTTGTTTTAGTTGAAAAAGGCTTTCAGGGAGTTATAAAGTCTCGAAAATTGGGTTTTTGATGGAATATTTTGGTGTTGAAAAGTTTTGATTACACTCTTGGGATTAGTAGAGGAATTTGTTTGGTCGGGTTAAAATCTGCCGTTTGCATAGGTTAAAAATAAGTAATATTTGTGGTGGAATACCATCGATCAATACTTGCGTGTTGTGGCATGAAACTATATTGAATTTCCATGGCATTGAACTTGACAACTCCCAATTTCCTTTCTACATATAGAAAAATGTAGTTGTACAAGGATCTTTTCGCGCTTGGCAAAAGTTGGAGAAACTCCGCTTTCTATTCTGTTATTTCAGCTACTGTTTTTTAAACAACGCTTTCATCCAATCACCAAAATTGTGATGTAGCCTTTCACAATGAAAAAACCTGAATCTATTTATAGATGTCAAAACACAAATATACCGATTAAAGGGAATCCCTGAGTCCCCGACGTGGCAGTTACCTTCCCTCAGTCAATGAAGTGTACCCTCTGCCCTCAGGGAGGGTTGTCGGCAAATTAGTGCATGTTCTCGCCGCGAGGGGGCGCTGGCACGTGAAATATTGTTATTAGCCAATATGTTTGTTCGCAGACTACCTGAATAGACTGAGTTAGTGAGGGATGCAAATTTTGGCTAGTTAGTCATCTATGCTTCGATAGGGGGCGGCTGATTTATGCCCATTTATGGACAAGAAATGTTGTTTTCCTAGAAATGTGAACCAGGATCGTCAACACATGAGTCAAAGGAAGGGATGGGAAATAAACAGGCTTCGTCTAAGAGGGGAGGTATTTCTATAAAAATCCCTAACTATTTCGGGGAACACTGAGTCATTTTATCTGCCAAATTCTAAGAAAACAACACATTTATTTTTCTTAGTTTCTTTTGTATTTTTACACTAGCATTGTTGCCAGTTCTCGTAACCAACTTGATAGAAAAGGGGTTGGTTGTTTTCTAAGCTTGCTCCTTTCGGTCGCGGGACTTATTTCCATCACCGTGACCCCGGAACCTAAAGGGCTATTGAAGGACACCGTGGATTTTAGTCAGTATAAGTCTGACAGTCTCTCCCACTCTGCCCGGGGTGGGAGGACTCATTTGATGATTTTACCACGCAAAAAATAAAAAAGCTTGCTCCTCTCGCTTCGTCCACTTTTTTCGTCTGGTCATACAAACACAGTAACCAGTATTTACCCGATCTTTCTGAAGAACCTCACCAAAAAGGTCAGAGTAGGTCTTTCCGCTGAAAATAATACTCATAAGTTGTTGAAAGAAATAGTAGGAATAGTTTGGCAAGATGTGGGAAGACTGCAAATACATTTTGCTTGTTTTAGCTTGGTTTTCGGGTTTATTTGATGTTTCGTTTTTTTTTCAAGAATCGTCCCATTCTAAAGTACGATTATTAATTGTAGTCAGTAAAATGACAAGTGCAACTGTTACTGATACTATGGAATTTAGTACATTTCTATAGAGAACAAATGCCATTTTACTGTCATTTTACTGACTACAATTAATAATCGTACTTTAGGAATTATTTTTGTACCGTGGGGGTTGTCATAAGTCAATAATATTCATTTCAAACTCTTTTACCGTTTCAAACTTGCTAATTCAAGACGGCTATAGACGTTATGACAATAATGAGGAACACGAATCGAGCTATTTTTACCTCCTACAGACTAATGAATTTCCTACGCAAATACTACGGAAAAGTAATTAATTTCTATTCTATTTTAATTCCCGTCCGTATAATTTTCATTTTAATAAAAACCTGTCGTGAAAATTTTATGAATTTAATAAAAAAAGATTAGTAAAACGAAATCGACGGCCGTCTCGGAAGAAATTAAACGTACAATCTACGTAATCGGATCAGTGGGATTACACCCTTATTTAGCTGAACGGTACGAGGCTCGCTGATATTGTTTTATTACATTTTCACATTTTATCGCTCTTTATATTAGATCTCGGAGGTACCAAATACGAATTTAAAAACTGAAATTTTCCCTCGTTATCCTTACTATAATTTAATACTTTTAAATGCGATTTTTTATGTTTGAATGAATGTATGTTTGATACTCAAATGACATCAGGATGACTGACAATGTGGATGAAAGATATAAATAGGCATGTGCTATGGTCTAGCTAGAATATTTTTGTCTCTCGAAATTACATTCCTGTGAAATAATTTTCTCCAAATACGCGTGCGAAACTCCTGGCGAGGCAACAGCTAATTTTCATTACAAAAAAAAAGCTTTGAATGAATTTAAACAGTAGTGATAATGGTAAAGTAAGAAAAAAAATAAAAAAATCGAGAGAGCCTATTGTTTAATTATTTCATGTCCCGGGAAATATCATAGAATACATGCCACAATCAATACAAGTTATTCGATATTACATTTTAATACACAAAGTCAGAAAAGCAATAAGTTTCCTTTTTTGTGCGCGCACTTGAAAGAGTCTATCGGTGAAACGGCCATAAGTGTATCGTCCTGTCGACGAAAACTCCAATGATGGACCGGTCGTTGGTGAATCGTTGCAGAATCGTATTTTTGAAACAAAAATTACTGTTGGGTTTATCCCCTTCTAACATCGAAAACCCATAACTTCCTAACATTTTTAATTAAAAAATTTTTCATTCCTCAATTCAATTCCCACTTTGATTCAAGTTCGGAATGTTTCCATTGTGTCTGACCTTTCCTCTTTCAACACGAAGCCTTATCAAACGTTAGAATTTGCGTTTTGTTTGCAAACTTGTTTTTCAAATGTGTCCAACTTTTATAAAAGGTCAGTGGGTTTTTAGAATGTGGCGACATTGTCATGGAACTGTGGGTAGGCGACATTGCTTTTTGTCTAATATAAATAATGAAAATCAACCACGGGGATTGTAAAGAAAGTTTAAAAAAGTCTGAATAATAGATGTTACTTATCAAAATTTTAAAATTTCTTTTATAGCGGTAGATTTACTCGGTACCCTTTTGACCTTTACATTTACGCAAATAAATGACGTTGTCATAACCATCTGGTGTTGCCAGTATATAAATTGCTAAAATAATGGATCGATGGTATAAAAATTACTGAACGAAACTGGCAATTTACTGCTGTCTTAGCCCTGATCACGTGAGATAATACCTGCTCATTAATATAGTACACAATTAATCCATCAATACTCCCACAAATGCATCGACACACCTCAATTACCCTTCAAACAAGCAGTTAAACCATCAAACGATCCACAACTGATTGAAACATTACCCTATCAGCTGTTTGAAGAAAGCGTGCGGCTCGCTCGAGTGTAAGGCGGTTCGCGAAATAATTACACTTGTACGGTCCCCACTACTTGCACCCCCGTGTCCCTCGAGGCGCGCGGTGGAGGGGGACAGAAGATCAGTTAACAACGCACGATAAACTCGCGCATAACCGTAGATGGTTTTGATTAGATTGTGCACATTGTGACTAGACACGAAATGCAGTCTTGTGACATTGTTATTGTTTCCTCTTTCTTAGTTACAGCTAAGTTCTCGGTTTCCGCATTCGATTATTGTTGGACCATTTAACTTGGAACTTCTTATTGTCTAATCACCATCACATTTTAAAACCCATTATTGCCATACATATAAGTAGTAAAGAAATTACGAGTAAGAGACATTTACTCTTTCATACTTACAGCAATTTTCTTTTTTTAACATTTAATTACTAATAATAGGAAAATTTCGGTCCATACAACTTGGTACTTGAATTTCTAATTGCTTAATCTCTATCACAATTATTATTTAAACTCGTTATATCCAAACAACAACGACACATGACAACGACGATATATTACTAGACCGCATACACGATCTAAGGAACAAAAACTATTCTGTCAACTCGCTGAGGTACTACGTAAGCGTGGGGGACGGGCTACTGCCTTGTGATTGGCTAACTCAAGGTCTGTTCTGTCTCAAGGTATGTTTACGGCTCACATGAGTGATCGAAATAAGACGGATATAAGACTTTTTTGCCTAATGCGTTGACAGACATCGGTAGCCTGTCATTAGGAGTCTAGTAATAAATCGTCGTTGGATATCGATAGGCCGACATTATTTCAGCGATATTAGTAAAAAGGTGGAGATAGGCTACCGACAAATTGATTAGAATTCTGGTGTTAAGCAGTACCAATCCTTTGTAAAATCGTTTACCTCTCGCGTACACCGTTTGCTATTACTATCTGGGTTTTTGTTCAAGCTCAGCCTATTGTACCTGTGTTTATATCAGTGCTCTCCCACGCGGTTAATGACAGCGCTCCCGGCTTTCAGCGCAGGAGTGCGTGCCCATTGTGCTGACGGTGCGACGAGAATTTCAATGATGTTTAATGAGGCTCTTTATTTTTTTACTGAATTCATAATCACTTTTTTTTGCTGCTCGTTGAGCTTTGGTCATAAAAAAGACGATATTTCCTTTTAAACTAGCCATTGCTATTTCTGTCTATGAAGAGTCATACGTTCATAAAGGAAGAAAGAAAGAAAGAGAAAACATTTATTTGGCGCAAGGGGACCACGATAGACACACACATTCAAAAAAGTAAATAAAAAAAAATAAGCACAGAAAAAACAAAAAAGTAATAAAAAAAACCTATGTGAATGTGATGTGATGAATAATATTTTGTTTTTTCTTGTGTTTAACAAGAAAATACAAAATATTATTCATGATTTATCATCATCAGCCTATAAATGATGCCACTGCTGGGTGGGACATAGACCTCCCCTCTGCGAGAGGGAGTCGGCCTTTATCAACCACGCGGGCCCAGTGCGGGTTGATAAATGTCACATGTCGTCGAATTTTTGGTTCTAGGACATGCCATGATGTATAACAATACAAAAATCTTTTAAATATATTTATTTAATATCTCATTTATTCAACTTCTCTAAATTACTATGCGCCATAGGTAAACCTAATGAAACTAACTACACATCAGAAACAGATTCAGAGGTGTAGTATCTTTCAACAAACTTCTTCATTACACCAAAGTATACTCAAACACATATCACATAACAACACAAACACCGCCACCGCCTCCGGGCCAACGTCCCCTTTACCTCCGGCCGTCCCCTTAACCTCCGGCAACGAACGCCGCGCACCGTGTAATGTCGAATCGATTACCGACACTACCTAGCTACATATCTATATAAGGCCTTTTAAATTCGCTTCAAACTCTGCCTCGGTGTAAAAGCTCCTTTATATTCCGTTCAGTTTGAATTCTGTGGGGGTCATTTGAGAAGATGTTGTCTGGAGAAGTTTTATGTTAATTTGATAGGTTCAGTTTAGTTGATGAAGTCTATTATTTTTATGCTGTGAAGGTTGAATTAATTGTTAGGAGTATATCTAGGAAAGCGTGCTACCACATCATTGCTTGCTAAAAAAAGGCTAAGCGTGTACACACGGCTACACATCAAGCTATACAAAACCAGTATAAGCCGACCGGTGAATGTGAGGAAAGATCAAGCGGGACCACGATAAACTGGTTTTGTATAGCTTGATGTGTAGCCGTGTGTACCTTCAATTTTGGTTAATTGTACTTTGACAGTGAATAGGAAAATAGCTTATAATAACATTAATTTTATGGCGCTTTAATGGCTTAGTTACAAGAGAAGAGACATTTTCTTTAAAAAAAAAAGATGGCTATGGTAGATCCAATTGAAAGCACGCGCCGAAATCTACAACTACAGTTACCGCTTCAATACATATGATGTTCTCAACCGTCAAACAAAAGTCAGTTGCCGTGAAAATTCGAAACGGTCTCACAGAAACCGCGTTCAAATTCAATCACTGTAATCCCCTGTTGGATCAACAAAGACAAAATAACAGAAGCCAAAATCCAGATCAATTCGTTAATTGAAAGCCTGGAAATATGCGCAATAGGCGCTGCGATGATGGATTGTCCAGATAGTCCGGGAGACGCGTAGGAGGGGGGGTCGTAGGGCGCCATCCATTACGTATTCAGGCGGCACAGAAACAAACCGCCATCACTCATAGTCCGCCATGACACCCCGTGTAATGGCGCCGACAGCAGCCTTGCATTCTTAGAGATATTAGTGGATAGTCTTCCACTATTTGTTTTATTTAGTAAAGCGATAAGATCATAGTTTAAATTAGAAAGAAAAATCAACCCGATCTCCTATTCATTATTTCAGTAAATCATTTGTCAGATACCGAGTACATTCCTATTATGCCCGACAACTACCTCAAGTTTGCGATTTGAGAGCGATTTATTTATTTATTTGCTTACATATACACAACACTGATTAGTTAGGCATGAATTAGAATTTCATGACTCAGTATTAGTACATTTATGTTTCTTTCGCTTCGAAAATCACGTTGCCGCGTCTCGTAGCTTTCTCCGAAGTTGTTTAAATGACGAAGAGAGTTCAAATTACCACCTTATGGGCACCAATGCAGAATCCGTGATTGCTACTGAGAGATTCCTGAAAAAAAAACTTTCATTTCCATCAGTCACGATCCAAAAACGCATGCTGCTTGTATCTGACATTTAATTCACAACCGGAGAGGTTGTGAATTTTTTCAACCTCAGTACTGTACAAGTACATTTATTTCCACGACAAGTTAATAAAGCAGTCTGGCAGTGATCCGCGATTCATTTGTTGTAAAGTGCACTTATCGCTCCCCGGTGCTGTAACGACATCACGCGCGGCTGTACTGCCGACTGCCGACTCCCGACTGCGGAGTCGTCGTGATTATCAGCCGAGCCGTGACTGGACTGATAACGTTTAGCTACTGTATAGTCCTTGTGAAGTTAGTCAGTGATCTTTATTACCTGCAATAAGGCTGCTAGTGGGTTCCTGTTTAGTTTGCCGAGAGGAAGGAATATATAAGGACTATGGCGACTGTAGTAGAGATTCTGAAGAGAGCAAGTTATTATGTGTTTTTTGGTTGTTTCCGCTTTGCAGAGGACCAATATTAGATAAGAGGTGTTTTGAAGTTATTTACTACAACAGCTTCTTAAACGTAAACTGCGTCTGAGCATCTTACCAGCATTTAATCTTGCGTTTCAAGGCACATTTACGGGAAATTGATTACGTCAGACAATTTCAGTTGGAAGTGCTGATCACAATTTAATTCTTTAGTCAATGTCCTCTCTACATATCGAAAGGAGGACTTGGCGACCTAAACAGATCTACTTTTTCTCATTGAACCCCAATTTTTTTGGGTATAAAAATTATAAAATGAGTCGTCCCGTACTGGGTGGAGCGGAATGGAATGTCAAGCTGTCTAAAACTCACCTTATTCCTTTACATGCCTTTTGCGTTCCAGGGTCACGGTGCCTTATTAAAGGGCCTACCACACGCACTAGCTTTACCACAGTTTTACCTGCGCAAGCCCGGCCTGTACGTACATTACCTGTGTGTGTATTTGGGCGTTCAGTGTTCAGTGTTGCCGACACAGATAGAGATTTAGCGTGTGCGTGTGGTAGGCCCATAAGACAGTCCCGCGACTCAATTAAACCCTGGTGGAATTTCTCCCTGAGTTGTGCCAAATTTTGTAATTATAATGAGAGCCCTTTATCTAGGCTATGAATATGGCATATATTATAATAGTTTAGGTAAAGGAGACTCATGTAAAGTAATTTATACACGTCAGATTATAATTGCCTAGATATTACTCATGTCAGTACCCCAAGCACGAATAATTTTAGGTTTCGTGTCGTCGCCGTATCGTACAGCATTTTGTATGGAAACTTGAACAGCGCCTCTGGTGAGCGTAAATTGAACAAATTTTGAGAGCACGAGCAAATAAATGTAAGATTCGTATCGTCTTCGTACGTAAACGTAAACGTATCTTGAGTCATTTGTATGAAAATAGGTAGCACGAACGCAAAAAATGACGGGTAGTTTCGTAATTGTCGAAGGCTGGCTTTCGAGTTTTACGAATATTTATTCACCTTCAATTTGACAGTGAGAAAACTTTCGTCGAGTTTATATTAAGCATAAAATTATAATTTAAGTGATTGTGTTGATATATTTTGTTAGAAAATGAATGTGTACTCCAATATTTATTATATTAATATGTTACCTTTCTATTTATGCAGCCATAATTGACAAAACATAAGCATTATATCGGGTGCGGGAAGCATGACAGGATTACCTACATAGATCTTTTAGCAACCGTATTATGATGGCCCTCATCATTGCCTGATTCATTGATTGATATTATTGTCATGACTAATTAATAAAATAAATAAAATCGTCAAACACAAAACATTCATAGAGCTTTTCTTTATTTTAAATTACATTTTATATTAAATGTCATGACAAAATATGCTCCTTGGCCTACGATCGTCTCCAGGCTCCACTTATTCTGTGCTATTCAATAGCGGTCCAGCAGTATAAAGAAAAAACAGAAATAAAAGTCACATGCCCGTTTACTCATAAAGGTTTAAAACATTTACATTTAAAAATACAAAATAAACATATTGTTGTCAAATACAGTTTAATCTATTGCTAGTTATGACCTCAAATATATGAATTTCTTCATAATGTAAGACTCATTGAGAAGCACTGTCTTTTATTCAAGCTCTTCACCGAATCTCCAAACGAGGGCCTCGTCTCATCATTGAATATCGTGGGGGATCCTTCTGTTCAACCAGTTAACAAACCTTCTTGATCAGGGTGAATTACTTATTTAATCCATTATTACTGAAATATCTTACAGAAAAATAACGAACTATAATAACAACAAAATCATTGAATATTGATTTGAAACCTCATGACAGTGGAAAGATTTGACAATATAAGACAGACGTTCGTTTAGGAACGCAGTCAAATCAAACACAACTTTTTAGTAATTAATTTAATTAGTAGGCCATTTATCTAACTGCATATTAACTGTTTCTGCAGTTCCTTTGTATTGCGTCATAAATTTAACAATATTAAAATTTTTAATGCCCTAAAATCACAAATTTTCCAACAAAAATCCAGTTTCTGAACGAAACATTCATTCAATTAAAGGATCATTCGTTCTATTTTTCCCAACCTTATTAACGTTAGTATGACGTCACCAACGTTTTCGTATCGCGCCCTCGGTACTAATTTGAAAGTGCTTCGTGCTTCTGAGTGTCGTTGTACTGCGTTATTGTATCGAAGGCACGATACGGCGACGACACGAATCCTACAAATATTCGTGCTTGGGGTACAGATATTAATCTTCTCTTAATGGAAGGCATATATGCAGCACAGACGAACGGCAAATAAGTCTTCAATATCAAGGCGTATTAAAATGAAAGACGCTCTTCAAACAAAAGAACTAAAGGGTGAAAGTATGAGTGATATATTATACTATATAAAGCTAGAATACCACTCACTCACTCACTCACTCACTCACTGATTGACATAATTGTTCTCCCAGATGGTGAAGGGGAAGGTGGGTATATTTTGACAGATTCGTAAACAAGTGACTCTCGTGAGTATGGGAAAAATCCCAAACCTCCCCTTTTCGCCCCCACTCTCCCCCCTCCCCATCGTATCTCGGAAACTAAGAGACCAGTGTTTTGTTTTTTTACGGATTCGTATAGAGGAGGCTCGGAAAAGTAAAAACCACTTTTCAAAATTCCCCCCCCTTTACCCCCCTTCTCCCCCCTTTAGGTGGATCTCGGAAGTTGACAGACATGCAACATTTTTTTTTTCAGATTCATATCAAGGGGTCCAGAGTTGGTCAGAATCTTTTTTCAAAACTCACCCCCCATCGTATCTCGGAAAAACTAGGTAGCGGTAAAGCGAAGCGTAGCGTAGCGTAGGGATAAGGCCACGATGGCTTTTCGGTGGCAGGTATGGTCCTGAGTGGAGCGAACCTGCGAGACCGAGTGGAGCGAAGGGGGGAGGTGGCGAGCGAAGCGAGCCGGCGACCTCCGTAGCGCAACGAAGGTTGAGTGGGTGAAGCGTAACGCAAGGGTTACGACAAGCAAACTTACAACGTGTAACTCTCATGAGTAGGGCAAAAGTACCAAGCCCCCCTTTTTGCGAGATTGTATCTCAGAAACTAAGAGTCCCGTGTTCTGTTTTTTTACGGATTCGTATAGAGGAAGCTCGGAAAAGATAAATCCATTTTTTTCATAGTTCCCCCTCTTGACGCCCTTCTCCCCCCATTTAGGCGGATCTCGGAAGTTAACAGACTTGCAACTTTTTTTTTTCATATTCATATCGAGGTGCCCAGAGTTGTTCAAAATCATTTTTCAAAACACCCCCCCTCCCCCTCTTCACCCCTCCCCCCATAGTATTTCGGGTAAACTAGGTAGCGGTAAAGCGAAGCGTAGCGTAGGGATAAGGTCACGATAGCTTTTCGGTGGTGAGTATGGTCCTGAGTGGAGCGAACCTGCGAGACCGAGTGGAGCGAAGGGGGGAGGTGGCGAGCGAAGCGAGCCGGCGACCTCCGTAGCGTAACGAAAGTTGAGTGGGTGAAGCGTAACGCAAGGGTAACGACAAGCAAACTTACAACTTGTAACTCTCATGAGTAGGGCAAAAGTATTTATCCCTCCCCTCCCCCTCCCAATCGTATCACAGAAACTAAGAGACCCGTGTTCTGTTTTTTTCGGATTTGGATAAAGGAGGCTCGGAAAAGTAAAAATCATTTTTCAAAATTGCCCCTTATTCCCTTCTTGTGATGGATAGTTTTTGTATTTTCATCATGGGTGTCGGTTCCGTGGCTTTCGACGGTGCTAAAACCGATGGCGAGATCAAAATGACAATCTAAGATGGCGGCTGCAATAATTTTCGAATTGTTCATCATAGGAGTCGTTTTGATGGTTTTCGAGGGTGCTAAAACCGATGGCGAAGTCAAAATCAAAATCCAAGATAGCGACTGCAAAAAATTCAAAGTTTTTATCATGGGAGTCGTTTTCATGGTTTTCGAGGGTGCTAAAGCCGATAGTGAGGTCAAAATCAAAATCCAATATGGCGGCTGCAAAGATTCTAAGTTTCATCATGGGAGTCGTTTTCATGGTTTTAGAGGGTGCTAAAGCCGATAGTGAGGTCAAAATCAAAATCCAAGATGGCGGCTGCTATAATTTTTGAATTGTAAATCATGGGAGTCGTTTTCATGGTTTTCGAGGGTGATAAAGCCAATAGTGAGGTCAAAATCAAAATCCAAGATGGCGGCTGCGATAAATCCAGAGTTTTCGTCATGGATGTCGTTTTCATGGTTTTCGAGGGTGCTAAAGCCGATAGTGAGGTCAAAATCATAATCCAAGATGGCGGCTGCAAAAATTCTAAGTTTTCATCATGGATGTCGTTTTCATGGTTTTCGAGGGTGATAAAGCCGATAGTGAGGTCAAAATCAAAATCTAAGTTGGCGACTGCAAAAAATTCAAATTTCATCATGGATGTCGTTTTCATGGTTTTCGAGGGTGCTAAAGTCGATAGTGAGGTCAAAATCAAATTCCAAAATGGCGACTGCAAAAAAATCTAAGTTTTCATCATGGATGTCGTTTTCATGGTTTTCGAGGGTGCTTAAGCCTATAGTGAAGTCAAAATCAAAATACAAGATGGCGGCTGTGATAATTTTCGAATCGCTCATCATGGGAGTCGTTTTCATGGTTTTCTAGGATGCTAAAGCCGATAGTGAAGTCAAAATCAAAATCTAAGATGGCGACTGCAAAAAAAAATCAAATTTCATCATGGATGTCGTTTTCATGGTTTTAGAGGATGCTGAAGCCGATAGTGAGGTCAAAATAAAAATCCAAGATGGCTGCGATAATTTTCGAATTGTTCATCATGGGGTCGTTTTCATGGTTTTCGAGGATGCTTAAACCGACAGTGAGGTCAAAATAAAAATCCAAGATGGCGGCTGCTATAATTTTCTAATTGTTCATCATGGGGTCGTTTTCATGGTTTTCGAGGATGCTTAAGCCGACAGTGAGGTCAAAATCAAAATCCAAGATGGCGGCTGCTATAATGTTCGAATTATTCATCATGGATGTCGTTTTCATGGTTTTTGAGGATGCTAAAGCCGATAGTGAGGTCAAAATAAAAATCCAAGATGGCTGCGATAATTTTCGAATTGTTCATCATGGGAGTCATTTTCATGGTTTTCGAGGATGTTAAAGCCGATAGTGAGGTCAAAATCAAAATCCAAGATGGCGGCTGCTATAATGTTCGAATTATTCATCATGGATGTCGTTTTCATGGTTTTCGTGGATGCTAAAGCCGATAGTGAGGTCAAAATCAAAATCCAAGATGGCTGCTATAATTTTTGAATTGTTCATCACGGGAGTCGTTTTCATGGTTTTCGAGGATGCTGAAGCCGATAGTGAGGTCAAAATCAAAATCCAAGATTGCGATTGCAGAAATTTTTAAGTTTTCATCATAGATGTCGTTTTCAAGGTTTTCAAGGGTGCCTAAGCCTATAGAGAAGTCAAAATCAAAATTTAAGATGGCGGCTGCAATAATTTTCGAATTGTTCATCATGGGAGTCGTTTTCATGGTTTTCGAGGATGCTAAAGCAGATAGTGAGGTCAAAATCAAAATCCAAGATGGCGCCTGCTATAATGTTCGAATTGTTCATCATGGGAGTCGTTTTCATGGTTTTTGAGGATGTTAAAGCCGATAGTGAGGTCAAAATCAAAATCCAAGATGGCGGGCTGCTATAATGTTCGAATTATTCATCATGGATGTCGTTTTCATGGTTTTTGAGGATGCTAAAGCCGATAGTGAGGTCAAAATAAAAATCCAAGATGGCTGCGATAATTTTCGAATTGTTCATCATGGGAGTCATTTTCATGGTTTTCGAGGATGTTAAAGCCGATAGTGAGGTCAAAATCAAAATCCAAGATGGCGGCTGCTATAATTTTTGAATTGTTCATCACGGGAGTCGCTTTCATGGTTTTCGAGGATGCTGAAGCCGATAGTGAGGTCAAAATCAAAATCCAAGATTGCGATTGCAGAAAATTTTACGTTTTCATCATAGATATCGTTTTCATAGTTTTCGAGGGTGCCTAAGCCTATAGTGAAGTCAAAATCAAAGTTAAAGATGGCGGTTGCAATAATTTTCGAATTGTTCATCATGGGAGTCGTTTTCATGGTTTTCGAGGATGCTAAAGCCGATAGTGAGGTCAAAATCAAAATCCAAGATGGCGGCTGCTATAATTTTTGAATTGTTCATCACGGGAGTCGTTTTCATGGTTCTCGAGGATGCTGAAGCCGATAGTGAGGTCAAAATCAAAATTAAAGATTGCGGCTGCAATAATTTTTGAATTGTTCATCATGGGAGTCGTTTTCATGGTTTTCGAGGATGCTGAAGCCGATAGTGAGGTCAAAATCAAAATCCAAGATGGCGGCTGCTATAATTTTTGAATTGTTCATCACGGGAGTCGTTTTCATGGTTTTCGAGGATGCTGAAGCCGATAGTGAAGTCAAAATCAAAATACAAGATGGCGGCTGTGATAATTTTCGAATCGCTCATCATGGGAGTCGTTTTCATGGTTTTCTAGGATGCTAAAGCCGATAGTGAAGTCAAAATCAAAAATTCTAATATGGCTGCTGCAAACATATCCAATTCATCAATGGGATGTCGTTTTCATGGTTTTTCGCGGAGCTGAAAGCCAGTATTTAGTGCGGTCAAAATTCAAAAAACCAGTGGCGGCGCTATAATTTTCTAATCGTTCATCTGGGTCGTTTTCATGGTTTCTAGGATGCTTACAACCGACAGTGACGGTCACAACATAACAATCCAACGATGGCCGTCTGCTATAATTTTCTAATTGTTCATCCTGGGGGTCGGTTTTCCTGGTTTTCGAGGATGCTTAAGCCGGGACCGTGGACGGTCACAAATAAAAATCCCCGCTTGCGCTGCTATAATTTTTGAATTGTTCATCATGGGAGTCGTCTTCTTCTTGGTTTTTCAACGTATGCTTAAGCCGCCAGTGAGGTTCAAATAAAACTAAAAATCCCAAGGATGGCGGCTGCTATAATTTTTGAATTGTTCATCATGGGAGTCGTCTTCTTGGTTTTCAAGGATGCTTAAGCCGACAGTGAGGTCAAAATAAAAATCCTAGATGGCGGCTGCTATAATTTTTGAATTGTTCATCATGGGAGTCGTCTTCTTGGTTTTCAAGGATGCTAAAGCCGATAGTGAAGTCAAAATCAAAATCTAAGTTGGCGACTGCAAAAAATTCTAAGTTTTCATCATGGATGTCGTTTTCATGGTTTTCGAGGGTGCTTAAGCCTATAGTGAAGTCAAAATCAAAATACAAGATGGCGGCTGTGATAATTTTCGAATCGCTCATCATGGGAGTCGTTTTCATGGTTTTCTAGGATGCTAAAGCCGATAGTGAAGTCAAAATCAAAATCTAAGATGGCGACTGCAAAAAAAATCAAATTTCATCATGGATGTCGTTTTCATGGTTTTAGAGGATGCTAAAGCCGATAGTGTGGTCAAAATCAAAATCCAAGATGGCGACTGCAAAAAATTCAAAGTTCATCATGGATGTCGTTTTCATGGTTTTCGAGGGTGCTAAAGCCGATAGTGAGGTCAAAATCAAAATCCAAGATGGCGACTGCAAAGAATTCAAATATAACCGGCGATATGTTCTCTAGCAATACCCGATTCCATAGGGAATATAAAAAAATGTCGCTTCTATGACGGTAACATTGAATCTATAACAAATCTAGGCGCGCACTCATTCTGGACGTGACACAGTGGTGATGCGTGGTGTCGTCTCTATACGTAGTAATAATAGCTCAATCGTTGCTGGTAAGATTATTTTACCACAAAATATTTTAATAAAATTTTCTTAAATACGTTTGCTCAGAGTATCTTCTTTTAGAGACACAATTTTCGATTCCTGCCACACATAAAATGACCTACCTACCGGCGACCTCCGTAGCGCAACGAAGGTTGAGTGGGTGAAGCGTAACGCAAGGGTTACGACAAGCAAACTTACAACGTGTAACTCTCATGAGTAGGGCAAAAGTACCAAGCCCCCCTTTTTGCCTCCCCCCCCCCCCAATCGTATCTCGGAAACTAAGAGACCAGTGTTTTGTTTTTTTACGGATTCGTATAGAGGAGGCTCGGAAAAGTAAAAACCACTTTTCAAAATTCCCCCCCCTTTACCCCCCTTCTCCCCCCTTTAGGTGGATCTCGGAAGTTGACAGACATGCAACATTTTTTTTTTCAGATTCATATCAAGGGGTCCAGAGTTGGTCAGAATCTTTTTTCAAAACTCACCCCCCATCGTATCTCGGAAAAACTAGGTAGCGGTAAAGCGAAGCGTAGCGTAGCGTAGGGATAAGGCCACGATGGCTTTTCGGTGGCAGGTATGGTCCTGAGTGGAGCGAACCTGCGAGACCGAGTGGAGCGAAGGGGGGAGGTGGCGAGCGAAGCGAGCCGGCGACCTCCGTAGCGCAACGAAGGTTGAGTGGGTGAAGCGTAACGCAAGGGTTACGACAAGCAAACTTACAACGTGTAACTCTCATGAGTAGGGCAAAAGTACCAAGCCCCCCTTTTTGCGAGATTGTATCTCAGAAACTAAGAGTCCCGTGTTCTGTTTTTTTACGGATTCGTATAGAGGAAGCTCGGAAAAGATAAATCCATTTTTTTCATAGTTCCCCCTCTTGACGCCCTTCTCCCCCCATTTAGGCGGATCTCGGAAGTTAACAGACTTGCAACTTTTTTTTTTCATATTCATATCGAGGTGCCCAGAGTTGTTCAAAATCATTTTTCAAAACACCCCCCCTCCCCCTCTTCACCCCTCCCCCCATAGTATTTCGGGTAAACTAGGTAGCGGTAAAGCGAAGCGTAGCGTAGGGATAAGGTCACGATAGCTTTTCGGTGGTGAGTATGGTCCTGAGTGGAGCGAACCTGCGAGACCGAGTGGAGCGAAGGGGGGAGGTGGCGAGCGAAGCGAGCCGGCGACCTCCGTAGCGTAACGAAAGTTGAGTGGGTGAAGCGTAACGCAAGGGTAACGACAAGCAAACTTACAACTTGTAACTCTCATGAGTAGGGCAAAAGTATTTATCCCTCCCCTCCCCCTCCCAATCGTATCACAGAAACTAAGAGACCCGTGTTCTGTTTTTTTCGGATTTGGATAAAGGAGGCTCGGAAAAGTAAAAATCATTTTTCAAAATTGCCCCTTATTCCCTTCTTGTGATGGATAGTTTTTGTATTTTCATCATGGGTGTCGGTTCCGTGGCTTTCGACGGTGCTAAAACCGATGGCGAGATCAAAATGACAATCTAAGATGGCGGCTGCAATAATTTTCGAATTGTTCATCATAGGAGTCGTTTTGATGGTTTTCGAGGGTGCTAAAACCGATGGCGAAGTCAAAATCAAAATCCAAGATAGCGACTGCAAAAAAATTCAAAGTTTTTATCATGGGAGTCGTTTTCATGGTTTTCGAGGGTGCTAAAGCCGATAGTGAGGTCAAAATCAAAATCCAATATGGCGGCTGCAAAGATTCTAAGTTTCATCATGGGAGTCGTTTTCATGGTTTTAGAGGGTGCTAAAGCCGATAGTGAGGTCAAAATCAAAATCCAAGATGGCGGCTGCTATAATTTTTGAATTGTAAATCATGGGAGTCGTTTTCATGGTTTTCGAGGGTGATAAAGCCAATAGTGAGGTCAAAATCAAAATCCAAGATGGCGGCTGCGATAAATCCAGAGTTTTCGTCATGGATGTCGTTTTCATGGTTTTCGAGGGTGCTAAAGCCGATAGTGAGGTCAAAATCATAATCCAAGATGGCGGCTGCAAAAATTCTAAGTTTTCATCATGGATGTCGTTTTCATGGTTTTCGAGGGTGATAAAGCCGATAGTGAGGTCAAAATCAAAATCTAAGATGGCGACTGCAAAAAATTCAAATTTCATCATGGATGTCGTTTTCATGGTTTTCGAGGGTGCTAAAGTCGATAGTGAGGTCAAAATCAAATTCCAAAATGGCGACTGCAAAAAAATCTAAGTTTTCATCATGGATGTCGTTTTCATGGTTTTCGAGGGTGCTTAAGCCTATAGTGAAGTCAAAATCAAAATACAAGATGGCGGCTGTGATAATTTTCGAATCGCTCATCATGGGAGTCGTTTTCATGGTTTTCTAGGATGCTAAAGCCGATAGTGAAGTCAAAATCAAAATCTAAGATGGCGACTGCAAAAAAAATCAAATTTCATCATGGATGTCGTTTTCATGGTTTTAGAGGATGCTGAAGCCGATAGTGAGGTCAAAATAAAAATCCAAGATGGCTGCGATAATTTTCGAATTGTTCATCATGGGGTCGTTTTCATGGTTTTCGAGGATGCTTAAACCGACAGTGAGGTCAAAATAAAAATCCAAGATGGCGGCTGCTATAATTTTCTAATTGTTCATCATGGGGTCGTTTTCATGGTTTTCGAGGATGCTTAAGCCGACAGTGAGGTCAAAATCAAAATCCAAGATGGCGGCTGCTATAATGTTCGAATTATTCATCATGGATGTCGTTTTCATGGTTTTTGAGGATGCTAAAGCCGATAGTGAGGTCAAAATAAAAATCCAAGATGGCTGCGATAATTTTCGAATTGTTCATCATGGGAGTCATTTTCATGGTTTTCGAGGATGTTAAAGCCGATAGTGAGGTCAAAATCAAAATCCAAGATGGCGGCTGCTATAATGTTCGAATTATTCATCATGGATGTCGTTTTCATGGTTTTCGTGGATGCTAGAACCGATAGTGAGGTCAAAATCAAAATCCAAGATGGCTGCTATAATTTTTGAATTGTTCATCACGGGAGTCGTTTTCATGGTTTTCGAGGATGCTGAAGCCGATAGTGAGGTCAAAATCAAAATCCAAGATTGCGATTGCAGAAATTTTTAAGTTTTCATCATAGATGTCGTTTTCAAGGTTTTCAAGGGTGCCTAAGCCTATAGAGAAGTCAAAATCAAAATTTAAGATGGCGGCTGCAATAATTTTCGAATTGTTCATCATGGGAGTCGTTTTCATGGTTTTCGAGGATGCTAAAGCAGATAGTGAGGTCAAAATCAAAATCCAAGATGGCGCCTGCTATAATGTTCGAATTGTTCATCATGGGAGTCGTTTTCATGGTTTTTGAGGATGTTAAAGCCGATAGTGAGGTCAAAATCAAAATCCAAGATGGCGGCTGCTATAATGTTCGAATTATTCATCATGGATGTCGTTTTCATGGTTTTTGAGGATGCTAAAGCCGATAGTGAGGTCAAAATAAAAATCCAAGATGGCTGCGATAATTTTCGAATTGTTCATCATGGGAGTCATTTTCATGGTTTTCGAGGATGTTAAAGCCGATAGTGAGGTCAAAATCAAAATCCAAGATGGCGGCTGCTATAATTTTTGAATTGTTCATCACGGGAGTCGCTTTCATGGTTTTCGAGGATGCTGAAGCCGATAGTGAGGTCAAAATCAAAATCCAAGATTGCGATTGCAGAAAATTTTACGTTTTCATCATAGATATCGTTTTCATAGTTTTCGAGGGTGCCTAAGCCTATAGTGAAGTCAAAATCAAAGTTAAAGATGGCGGTTGCAATAATTTTCGAATTGTTCATCATGGGAGTCGTTTTCATGGTTTTCGAGGATGCTAAAGCCGATAGTGAGGTCAAAATCAAAATCCAAGATGGCGGCTGCTATAATTTTTGAATTGTTCATCACGGGAGTCGTTTTCATGGTTCTCGAGGATGCTGAAGCCGATAGTGAGGTCAAAATCAAAATTAAAGATTGCGGCTGCAATAATTTTTGAATTGTTCATCATGGGAGTCGTTTTCATGGTTTTCGAGGATGCTGAAGCCGATAGTGAGGTCAAAATCAAAATCCAAGATGGCGGCTGCTATAATTTTTGAATTGTTCATCACGGGAGTCGTTTTCATGGTTTTCGAGGATGCTGAAGCCGATAGTGAAGTCAAAATCAAAATACAAGATGGCGGCTGTGATAATTTTCGAATCGCTCATCATGGGAGTCGTTTTCATGGTTTTCTAGGATGCTAAAGCCGATAGTGAAGTCAAAATCAAAATCTAAGATGGCGACTGCAAAAATATCAAATTTCATCATGGATGTCGTTTTCATGGTTTTCGAGGATGCTGAAGCCGATAGTGAGGTCAAAATCAAAATCCAAGATGGCGGCTGCTATAATTTTCTAATTGTTCATCATGGGGTCGTTTTCATGGTTTTCGAGGATGCTTAAACCGACAGTGAGGTCAAAATAAAAATCCAAGATGGCGGCTGCTATAATTTTCTAATTGTTCATCATGGGGTCGTTTTCATGGTTTTCGAGGATGCTTAAGCCGACAGTGAGGTCAAAATAAAAATCCAAGATGGCGGCTGCTATAATTTTTGAATTGTTCATCATGGGAGTCGTCTTCTTGGTTTTCAAGGATGCTTAAGCCGACAGTGAGGTCAAAATAAAAATCCTAGATGGCGGCTGCTATAATTTTTGAATTGTTCATCATGGGAGTCGTCTTCTTGGTTTTCAAGGATGCTAAAGCCGATAGTGAAGTCAAAATCAAAATCTAAGTTGGCGACTGCAAAAAATTCTAAGTTTTCATCATGGATGTCGTTTTCATGGTTTTCGAGGGTGCTTAAGCCTATAGTGAAGTCAAAATCAAAATACAAGATGGCGGCTGTGATAATTTTCGAATCGCTCATCATGGGAGTCGTTTTCATGGTTTTCTAGGATGCTAAAGCCGATAGTGAAGTCAAAATCAAAATCTAAGATGGCGACTGCAAAAAAAATCAAATTTCATCATGGATGTCGTTTTCATGGTTTTAGAGGATGCTAAAGCCGATAGTGTGGTCAAAATCAAAATCCAAGATGGCGACTGCAAAAAATTCAAAGTTCATCATGGATGTCGTTTTCATGGTTTTCGAGGGTGCTAAAGCCGATAGTGAGGTCAAAATCAAAATCCAAGATGGCGACTGCAAAGAATTCAAATATAACCGGCGATATGTTCTCTAGCAATACCCGATTCCATAGGGAATATAAAAAAATGTCGCTTCTATGACGGTAACATTGAATCTATAACAAATCTAGGCGCGCACTCATTCTGGACGTGACACAGTGGTGATGCGTGGTGTCGTCTCTATACGTAGTAATAATAGCTCAATCGTTGCTGGTAAGATTATTTTACCACAAAATATTTTAATAAAATTTTCTTAAATACGTTTGCTCAGAGTATCTTCTTTTAGAGACACAATTTTCGATTCCTGCCACACATAAAATGACCTACCTACCTATTTCAATCGTATTAGTGTGCAGAAAAGTATAATGTTTCATATTAATGAACTTGGAAAAAAATGTTCAATTCCAAGTCTATATTTCGCGCCCCGCCAAAACGCCCTGCATCTTTAAGTACTACAAAAAACTGGCCAAGTGCGAGTCGGACTCGCGCATAAAGAGTTCCCTACAGACAGACAGAAGGATAGACAGCGAAGTCTTAGTGATAGGGTCCCGTTTTATCGTATGGGTAAAAAAAGGCATTATTGTCGGAGCCACGATATCTGATATAGGCAGGCTATCGGAAGAATGGTTAGTTAACTTGCATTGCCGAATCATAGAAGAATGCCTACGTTTTATATCAAGTCTACAAAAACATAACTCCAATAATGCACTGAGGTCCGCTCCACTTCAAGAAGTTGAAATGAGCATTGAAGTCGCGCGTCAAAGTCGTCAGGATGAAACGATTCAGCGAGAGGGATTATTTGCCCAGCTCTTTTACGCGGAAATCATGAAAGTAAAATATAGTGATGCAATTGCAACAGTTAGCACATTGGGGAACCCATCATCAAGTGGCCTAAAATTCAACAATCCAGTCGAAGCACCTATGTAAATCCTTCTGTGTGTGCTAGATTTTTTAATTTAAGCTAGCAGAATTATTAAGAGATATCCGAGGTGGTAATTGGTTTGGCAAATGTATTTATCTGATGCACGTAATAGAAAACAAGGAGGGTGTTTAACCAGTGTGTGATGCCAGTGATTACATATGGCTCTAAAACGTGGTCTTTGACTGCTGGCCTTTTAGAGACTAAAAGTCACTCAACGAGCAATGGAAAGAGCTATGCTCGGAATTTCTTTGCGGGATAAAATCCGGAACACGGATATTCGCCGAAGTACCAGAGTCACCGACATGGCTCTTAAAATTTGCAAGTTCAAGTTGCAATGGGCAGGCCACATCGCTCGTAGAACTGACAACCGATGGGGAAGAAAAGTTCTCGATTTCGACCACGGACCTGAAGACGCAGCGTAGGTAGGCCTCCCATTAGGTGGACCACAGACAGAGAGAGAGTCGCGGGCAACCAATGGGTGCAAGTGACGAATTGTCGTTCGGCGTGGCGGTCTAAGGGGGAGGCCTATGTTCAGCAGTGGACGTCTTTCGGCTAATGATGATGATGATGATGACGTAATAGAATTTCAAAAGCGAGGTTTACCACACGCTCACATTTGTTTTAGGGTTGAAGTCCGTCAGTCAGGTGGCGGGCCTGTCCAAAATATAGATATTGATAAATTTGTTAGAGCAGACATTCCTGATGCATCAGAGGCAGAGGGAAGATTACGAAAAGCTGTTCTGAATCACATAATTCACGGTCCTTGCGGTCCCTCGCACAGAACTAATTTACCTTGTTGGGATAGTTAGAAAAGTTAATGTTCAATTTTTTTTCCAAAACGTGAGATAGCCCTTACTTTTTTTGATTAAAAAGGATTTATTAACTTGTGTAGAGACAGTAAAAACGAAGCTATTATAAAATATCGCTGTAACGATGTAATTGTAAATGATACTTGGGTAGTTCCTTATAAAACAAGTCAAAGCCTGCCGGGGTCGCGGGACTTATTTCTATTACCGTGACCCCGGAACATAAAGGGCTTCTGAAGGACACCGTGGATTTTAGTCAGTACAAGTCTGACAGTACCACCCGCCCTGTCCGGGGTTGGAGGTCTCATTTGATGATTTTCCCCCACTAAAAAAAAAAAAAAGGTGTCCTGACCAATCGCGCATAGCCGTCGTACCGGAAGAACATGAAAATAACGAAATTCGATGAAGTATTCGATGTGATCGTGCGCGAACCCAACGTCAAACAGCTGTCAGTGCATTTAGAAAATCAAAAAACCGAAAACGTTTATTTAAAACCAGGCACTGAAGTAGAAGCCGCGCAACAAGCTGGTTCGGACCTCATTATTTCTTTTAACCGCCCCGTAAGAGACGAATTTGACTCATTGACCTACTTGGACTTTTACGAACAGTACATTGTTCATAAACAAAAAATACGGAAATTTTTGAAACATCAAATCATAAGTTTATTACTAAAAGACAAAAGGGTGAGCTTATCGTGCGTCTGTTTTGGGTCGCACCTAACAGAGGCGAACAGTTTTATCTTAGAACTCTATTTAAAAAATTCTCGTGCCGTAGTTACACCGATCTTAAATATTTTGGTGGTCCCGATTGTAAATTGTCCAAAACACAACCCCGCGAGCTGCTCGCAGCTCGCGCAACGCCCAAATACTAGTTATGTTTATATAAGCGAGTTGCATGACGATGATGACATATGCCTCGTAATAAATCTTTGAACGGTACTTCTTTTGGGCCCTACCAGAAAACCAGCGCTGTGACATTTAACTGTCACAGGACATGCTGAGGTAGGAGCCTTTTGGCTTCGCACAGGACTAAATTGTCTTATGTTTTTTGTTTTGTTTTTCTTTTATTAGTTTTTGTTTTTCTCTTGTTTTTATTCATGTAATTTTGTTTATTCTGTCCTGTGTGTCCCAATAAATCTCTTTTCTTTCTTTCTTTCTTTTAAGAGAATTTTATTTTATTTTCAGCTCCCTCCTCGTTGATAGCATAATCCTACAGATTACATTCCATTAAGCGTTAAAAGTCTAGTCATCATCAAATCATTGTCCATATCTCATTATCATCATAAGCAGACATCACTTTCACATCTTGAAACTTCAGTAAACGGTAAAAACACTTCGCGTTCTCGTTCGAACATACTTGTTCACATTATATCATTATAACATCGAAAAACACTTTATCAGACAAATATATCAAAACAACTTTGTTATGAACTCGTGAAATGTGATGTATGCAGGTAAGTTGTTATCAGTTGTTTGCGATACGCGCCTCTGTACACCTGTCGAACTTCGCACTAAATAAATTATTTAGTTTGTTAGTATGTCAGCCACAAAAAACCAAATTAAAATATTTGCTCAGAGAACTCCGCCTGTCATACCCACTTGCGATACGCCTCGTTTCAACTAAGAATAGGAAAACTGTAAAAAATATTGATACTTGCTGAAAATTATTTTCATTATTATTTATAACCGGAGAGGGCTGGTTCGAAGCGGCTTCGAAAAGAGTTAACCCATTCCCTGTCCGATGAACCACATGTGGTCCATGACTGATTATTGTATTGTGTCTACTGCGCGGTCAGTGAAAGTGTATGCCCAACCGGGTAAGACAGGCACAGGTTACGGAAAAAAAATTAGTTATCATCATTTTAATTGTATATTTAGGAGCATGCAAGTGGTAAAAAAGCGTATGGCATAAAGTCTGAATATGTCGCCAAAGCCCTCCCATTCTCAGACGAATCGCGTAGCCTGTTTCGTTCGTACATGTCGCAAGTCGCATGATTTGAGGACGTGTATGAACGGTATATTTTAAAGTTTCTACAATATTTTGTTCTGTAATTTATTTTTTCATTTAAAATTCATCCATTGAAAGTTTTGTATGCACAGTCATATTTTTGTTAAAGCTTTAAATTTCGCTTTGCAGCCCAAACAAATGAAAGCATTTTTATACTTCATTTGCCATTTATCAAGAAGCAAATTTTACGCCAAACTACCCATTCTGTTTAATCTTGAATTCATTTTATTTCCACAAACATAAAATATTCAAAAGTGTTGTATTTTCGTGTCATAGTGCGCCGTACCACAGATTATCGGCTTCGATAGCCGCACTGAGTAAACCGGCTTTATTTTTGCTCAACCCTTTAAGTATGCGTTTCAATCTTAATCAGCGGAATATTTTAAGCATAAAAATTTCGACGACGGTTTTGTGGATATTGATTTAAAATCAAATATGTTTAGTAGTTTTTGTCGGGAAAGCCTAAAAGGAAATGTGTTTGTATAAAATTACAATGATGTATTGTGTAGTCTATAAAATGACAATGCATTTGTTTGATATTTTATGTGCCGTTAAAT
The DNA here is from genome assembly GCA_028554685.1 of Agrotis ipsilon. Taxonomy (NCBI): domain Eukaryota; kingdom Metazoa; phylum Arthropoda; class Insecta; order Lepidoptera; family Noctuidae; genus Agrotis; species Agrotis ipsilon. The sequence goes on along the minus strand of CM052970.1, from coordinate 1,091,637 downwards.
CGTCATTAACACTAACATAGTTTTAAGTTTCTAAGTGCCTGAATCACTGGTTAATAATGTGTGTGAGTTTAAGCATAAAATTTAAAATGCTATTGATGAGAATTACCTCATCAATTTCGCATTTAAGCGTAAACGTTACTAACTTAACCTAAAGTAATAAAATTACGCTATATTCTACTTTGTTTAAATATTTAGTACTTTACTTATTTTAAAACAACATTAGAACGAAGGGTTAGGACTCTCGTTATTGCTGGCAACACATTAAATATTCAGCCGTGGTGTACACTGCGGTGGTACACGCTTGCGTCCATATTAACCCTCGCCGGTGTATAGCTAGCTTTACTTAGTGCTAAGTTCAAACTGTTCTAACAGCTTGATATTTTATTCATTGCCGTCCATTTTGCGTCACTAAAACCATTAAACTGAAAATGGTACTACTTATTAGAAGTCGGGAATGTCTGTCGTTGTTTATAAATAGTCTCATAAGGTCTGCTGAAATGGCCGAAAAAACAAGTAAAATAACGCAATTTTTCATAATGAAAGTTCTTTGTTTACTCACTTAAGTATCTAAATGTTGTTAGAAAAGATGTTTTTGTTTTCAAGTGATTTATATGGCGCCTTTGGTCTAGACTTGTGTGCCAATCACCTTGACTCCTTGAACCCTGTACGCCTTGCCAAATGTTCACCGATACCCTTTGACAAAGGACACTTTGGCTTACCCTGTCCCAAATTCTGGCGAAAAGCTCTCAAAGAATTTTTTGTCATATCAATATGGATATAACTCAATTTACCCAGTGTGTATCTACCTTTTGAATGAACGTTTTTGTAAATCGAATTCTCAGGTCATTTTTTTTATTAAGCTTGAGTTAATAACAAAAGTAACATGCGACAAAATTAACGATGAAGGTTTTATTGCGATAGTTTGTGCGTATGTTTATTACTCTTTTATACAGAAACTACATAATGGATCTGAATAAAATTTTAAGTAAGTACACAGATAGTTTATACCCTTCATTAACATATAAGTAAGAGAGTTTTTCTCGATTTTGGGATAATTTTGTAGTTGTAGCGGGCCAAGCCGCTGGCAACAGCTACTAATCAATATTATTAAAAAATAATTTTCCCAAATTATTCTTTTGTTAAACGTAATTGTAGTCACAACAAGGCACCATCACACATTCCCCATCAATTTTATCGCTTAGTACACATTAAAAAAAAGTTTGCCAACGGCCATCTTGGAAATTCTAAATTTAAATAAAACTTAACCAATTTAAGCCCGTTGTTGCGTTCCGTATCACGAAGTTTGTGCGACATAAGGAAAGGAAACATTCCCCCTAACATGGACTATTACTGGCAATCTGTATATCTGTCCCGGGGGGCACGTTCTTCGTATATATCAGGTGGATGCGGCGCCTCTGCCTGTCTAGACATGTTCTGTGATATTAATAACACTAACTGGTCTGGACTTAGACGGTTGAACTCTCCGCGTCAGTGCGCTAACGCTCATTCGATTGAGACTTGATAACACTTGGAAGTTTGTGACACTTAGTGTTTGAAACTTTGTGTACTACTACGTATCTATCTATGATGTGATTTTTATTTGTATGTTTATTGCTGACGATTTCATATTGTGTTTGTTGTTAAGTTTATTTTACATTAGCAACTTGCCCAGGATAAATGATAATGATAAATGATAAATGATGTTTATTTAGCAAATTGGTTTTGGCAAACTCTTTTACACGTCAAAAAAAACACTATTTTTAAAAACTAGATGAGGTCGGTGTTTCGTACCTGACTACTCTGAGAAGAAACATCCGAAACAAACTCAGAGGTCACAGTCTCTTTTAAAGTCCAGACAATTTCGTATTAGTTATATGAGAACCATGCAGGTGTCTGAGGTGTTCTTTTGAAGAAAGAACCACACAGATTTGAGTGGGCCTGTCCAGTCAGTGCAAGCATGTGTCAGTTACCGTGTAGCTCAACTCATAACACAAGGAGCTCAACGATACGACGATCAATACCAAAGAAAGGACATTTGGGTAGGCCGCATAAATAACTCAAACTGTCAGACAATTTAAATAAAACGCAAAAAAAAAAAAAATAGAATAATGTGTAACCCACACATGTCCTCACATTCACAAGTTTGTAGAAAAAAAAACACAATAATAATAATAAAAAAAAAAACAAAATTAAAATTACAAAGTAATTCATGTCAACAAATAAAAAGTATAAAATAAAATAAAGAACAACACAAAAACAAAAAATATGTACAAAAAGAAAATGACATAGAAAATGTCAATATACAAAAAAAATATAAATAAATTACAAAGTAATCATGTCAAAACACAAAATAAAAATTACAAAAAAAGCATGTCAAAAAAAAAAAAAATTACAAATAAATTGTCAGGGTGTATAAAATGAAAGTATGTCAAAGTAAAAATAAAATTTCAGGTTGTATAAAAGCAAAAATAAAATATAAAACATGTCAAAAGTGTAAAAAGAAAAAAAAAGAAAACATTAGTGAATTTAATTGGAGCAGCTTATTCCCATGCCTTTTATCCTCTAAATAATGATTAATATGATAATAAGCTTTCTGGGCCAAATTTCGTTTAATATACGATTTGAATTTATTAATACTTAATTTTTGAATAGGGCCGGGAAGTTTATTATAGAAACGTATACATTGACATCTAAACGTAATTCCTATTTTTTTGAGCCGAGTTGCTGGTACAATAAATTTATCTTTATTCCTTGTGTTAACACTGTGAATATCACTATATTTTTTAAAAAGATTAATATTTTTATGTGCGTACAAAAGATTTTCATAAATAAATTGAGACGGCACAGTCAATATATTAATCTCCTTAAACTTTTCTCTGAGGGAGCATCTGGGACTCAATTTATACATGGAACGAATTGCTCTTTTTTGTAATACAAAAACTGTTTGAATATCGGCGGCATTTCCCCATAAAAGAATACCGTACGACATCACACTGTGGAAATAACTAAAGTAAACTAAACGGGCTGTCTCTAAATCAGTTAAGTCGCGAATTTTTCTAACGGCAAATGCTGCAGAGCTAAGCTTTTTTGCCAATTTCTCTATATGGGGGCCCCACTGAAGTTTGTTATCCAAGGTTATGCCTAAGAAGACTGAGGTGTCTTCCGGTTTTATCTCTTGATCCTTTATCCGTATAACAGTTTCCACTTGTTTAACATGAGGTATCGTAAATTTAATGCACTTCGTTTTTTTCTCATTTAGAAGAAGATTATTACATTCGAACCAATTCACTATTTTTGCAAGAGCTCTATTAACATCATCAGTAACGACCTGCTGACGTTTGAGTTTAAATAAAAGGGAAGTATCGTCAGCAAATAACACTATGTCATGATTGTCTTTTATTAGGTAAGGCAAATCATTTATGTAAATGAGAAACAAAAATGGGCCAAGAATTGAGCCCTGGGGTACCCCCATTTTTAAAACAGATCCGGGAGATCTTTTTCCGTTGACGTCCACTCTTTGAATCCTATCACTCAAATAAGAGGTAAGAAGATCCAAAGAGGCGTTCCGGATACCGTAGTGGTGCAGTTTCCTGATCAATGTTTCGTGAAGAACGCAATCGAAAGCCTTGGACAAATCGCAAAAAATGCCCAAAGCATCGCATTTGTCTTCCCATGCATCATAAATGTGTCCTAAAAGCTCAACACCGGCATCAGTTGTTGAGCGACCCCTTGTAAAACCATACTGTTTATTGTGCAATAACTTATGTTTGTTAAAAAAACTTTGCAATTGAACCAAAATAAGTTTTTCAAAAATTTTACTGAACGTAGGTAGTACTGAAATAGGTCTGTAGTTAGTAGGGTCTGATGTACTACCAGATTTGAATAGTGGTATTATTTTACTATTTTTCATTAGATCAGGAAACTCTCCACTGTCAATACAATCATTAAAAATAGAAGCTAGGGTAGGAGCTACAATATTTATAATAGACTTAGCGACATCCACTGAGTGTCCCCATAGATCAGCGGTCTTCTTAATATTTAATGTGTGAAAAGTTTTAATTATATCTTTACAAGTGACATATTGAAAACAAAAATCGGAATCACAAGCAGGAACATTATCCTTTAGTAAAGATTCTGCAGCAGCAGGTGACGAGTTTAATGATTTAGTAGTCGATACAGGAACGTCGGCGAAGAATCTCTCAAAGGCTGTGGCAACTTGAATATCTGAATTTAAAACATTATCACCAATGGCAAGGCTGAACTCACTATCCGTCCTGCACGACTTTCCCGTTTCGCTATTAATAATTTTCCATGTCGTTCTAATTACATTACTACTGTTTTTAATTTTAGTACTCAGGTATTTAGCCTTTGCTACATAACAAACTTTTTTAAATAATTTAGAATAATTCTTAACATATGAATTGAATTCCACAGTATTAATATACGACCTCTCTTCATACAGCTCATAAAGTCGTTTTCTACTCCTATGAATACCAATTGTGGCCCAGTCATTGAATGAAGCTTTACTATTAACAGAAATTGTTTTGGGAACAAATGTGGTATCAAATTGTTTGCAGTACATACTGAAAAAATCGCTAAAATGTTGATTCGGGTCATCATTAGTAGACAAAAGAGATAATTTATGCGAAAGTTTATTATTAAAAGTTTCCAGTCTACTTTTAGTTTTTGGGTTAACTGTGATTTCTTGTTTAATTACTTTTTTGTTAACATTTTCAATAGTAATAAGTTGCCCGCAATGATCAGAATCTATTAGGTTAATAATTGCTTTATGAATTTCTTTGACATCACTATATATATTATCTAGGCAAGTTGAACTAGTAGGGGTTATTCTAGTGGGCTCCAAAAATTTATTTTCAAGATTGTATGACCGGAACAGGCTTAAGATTTTAGTGCTTAGCATAGAATTTTCTAACAAATTAATATTAAAATCACCACAAGTTATAATAGCCTTTTTTGAATTACCAATTTTATGCAGCACTTCATCCATTACCTTCTCGAAACAGTCATACAACCCAGATGGAGGTCTGTACACGCTTAATATAATAAACTGCTCCAATTCTATACAGGCTATTTCAATTGTCCGTTCAACGGAGAGGCTAACAATATCCTTGCGGTCTTTGAATTTGAGCTGATTATTTACTAGGATTAATGCGCCGCCATGTATAGCATTCACTCTGCTGAATGAACTACCAACCTGGTGATTACTAAAATTGAACATGAACTGGTGACTTTTGAGCCAGTGCTCTGTTATACAAAGAATATCTATATTATTAAAATTCAAAAAAAGTTCTACTTCTAATTCCTTGTTCAAAAATCCTTGAATGTTTTGATGCACCAGGTTGATACTATTAAAATTTCCAACAGTCTCATTTAATTCATTATCTGACTTTCTAACATGATTGCAAGAGATTGCCTCTATTGTCCCAAGGTGTAATTTAAATGTTGATCAGGTTCAGTTAATGTTATCAAATTCTTGTAAGAGTTATTTAATTCAATGTTGCATTGCTCAATAAAGACATCTTGTTTATATAAGTTCTGAGCTGTAATAGAAAAAAAATAGGCCAAAGACACAGCTATCTGTCTTTTACAATAATTTGTAAGATAGTACTTTTCTACAAAATACCTATCTTCTGTCAAATAAAAGTTTTTTCCCACATAATTATTAATGTCAATTAATTGAAATACATCATTATTACATGTCAAATTGTACAATGTCATATTAATATTAAATCTAGAGTTATTTTCCTCCTGTGGCAAACTGTTACTGTAGGGGAAAGTAAACAATACAATCTTTCTTAAATTTAAGTTATCTAATGTTCTATAATAATGGAGTAATTCACCTTTATTTAAGTTTCCTCTATTCCCTATTAGAATTAGTAAGGTAGTGTCTTGCTTAAAATTAAATTTAATAATTTTTTTCATAATATGATGTAAAGAACATCCAGGCATACAGTGGTTTATTATCTTATTACCCGGATATTCATCTGTTATTAAAGGACCTAGATTTTTTCCAATCTCATCACAAAAAATTACTATATTCTTACAATTTTGTTTCAATTTTTCATTGGAACATTCCACCGGTGTATGTAAATCAACACATGGCTTCGGTAAGGTGTTATTACATGCTGTCAATGAATGGTCCGGTGTATGAACATTGGAAGTTGCTTGACAGTTCTCACAGTTGTTATTTTGAGAACGCACCAGATCATTCATGGCCAACACATACTCCCTCATAAGGTGTTCTGAGGTATTGTATTTACTAGTCATTGAACTAAGTTTGTCGTGTAGGTTGTCTAGTTGAGATTGAAGGACTTCTGTGTCAATTTTATACCTTTTGGTGCTCTGTTCCAGATTAAATGAATAGAAATCCAACTGTTTGAGTAAATTTAGTCTTTCTCTATTCAATTTCACATTTTTAATGAAAAACTTTTGTCTTTTAACTAGTTTTTGCGTTTTTACAATATATCTGTTGATTTTAATATATTTTTTTAATTTATTTTTACCGGTGACTACCCTCATTGAATTATATGATTTCGATTCATCCTCACTAGTCAAATCTATGGTGCAAATAGGATTTAGGGCAGAAACCATTGACGGGGCAATAGGCACCAACTCACTGAAAAGACTTTGATTCAGCGAGGCAGTGATGTTAATATTTGTAGTCTCGAGATCTGTTATTTGACTCCTTGCCTCATGTAGCTGCTGTTGTAGAAAGTGTTTGTCATTAAGAGCTTGTTCATACTCTGTGCTACATTGGCTGAATCCGTCCACAATAAGTTGGAGCCTATCCCGGTCCTCAATGACATCAGTGTATTGAGTGTATAACTGTGCCATTTCTCTTTTTAATGTTCTATTCTTTTCATGGACCTCTAAGAGAACCCTTTCATTCTCATCTATTTCCTTACTTAGCTGGTCACAGGACTGCTTTGATGCCTTTAATTCGCTCAAAGCCAGAGTGAGTTCCTCTTGGCGAGCGCGGGCACTACGTGTCATAGTCATGATTAAAGTAAAGAAATCGAAAAGAAAGAAATTGAGAGAGAATAGGTAGCTATAGTAGCAGGATAAAAGGGAATAGTATATAGGGAAAACACGAAATTAAAATCAAAACCGAGTTCTGTCACCTAGCTAAGCAAGGTTATGTTTACGTTTTAAAAGGTCTTGAATACCACTAAATAACCAAATGAAAACGTAGATTAACTGATAACAAACGTAATTATGGCACGTAAACAATGTTATAGCAAATAATTAGGAATAATTGTACCTCGATGTACCCTCGGATGCAATCTCTAATAAATTATGCATGTTAAACACATACAAATCTTCCTCTTGATCCACTCTATCTATTAAAACAAACGCATCGAAATCCGTAGACAGACAGCGAGAAGCGACTTTGTTTTAAACTATTTAGTGATTATGATTTAATTTTCGTCCGCTTTCGACTTTGTCATAATAAATCATAGTTACAAAATGTTAAATTGCAGTCACTCACTTTGTTAGCATAAACTAAAAGTTGGCGACTGTAATTCGAGCACAGAATAAACCATGGTGTACACTGTACCTAGGCTGAAGAAAGTATGGAGGAACCGCAACGTCACCAAAGCCACGAAAACCCGGCTCATACAGGCACTGGTGTTTCCTATATTCCTATACGCAGCAGAGACCTGGACGCTGAGGGAATCGGAAAAAAGTAGAATAGACGCTCTGGAAATGTGGTGCTGGAGGAAAATGCTTGGAGTCTCCTGGACTGAATTTCGAACCAACATATCCATTCTCCAGGAGCTTGGTATCAGGCAGCGTCTATCTGCTACGGTCCAGGCTCGAATACTTAAGTTCTTTGGCCACGTGTCTCGGAGAGGCAACGACTCTATTGAGCGGCTTGTTGTCCAGGGGAAGGTGGAAGGCACGAGAGCACGCGGAAGGTCTCCCATGCGATGGACTGACCAGATCAAGTCTGCAGTTAGTGGTCCACTACATGAGTGCACACGAGTTACAGCAGACAGGGAGGGATGGCGTCGCATTGTAAGGCGAATTATGGCAGCACGATGTCTCGCTGCAACATGCTGACCACGACCACTCTGTCAAGAGTGAACCGACGAAGAAGAACACTGTACCCGAGTGCACTCTGTCCGGTCATTATTGATTACCGCGATTCAGCTCACGTGGCGAGTCGTGACGTCACTTCTAATATTGCGCCTAAACTCCCCGCTTGTGTATCCGCAGCTTTACCGGCGCGTCCGGCCGCGTTCCAGCGCCGCTCACAGTTAAATGTTTAACATTAATAATACTTTACGGAATGTTGCCAGCCAGCAATCGAGAGCCGTTTGAATTGTTCCTTTTTTTGTTTATGACTGGAACCTTTGACTACACATTGCTGGCCGTTTTTAATTGGAATTATTTCAAAGTTCGAATATTTTGAATTCCATTTGTTATTTTTAGAATGTGAATTCAATCAAAGCACGTATTTACACTGTACGAATGTTCAAAATCGTTTGTAACGTTCCGAGTAGCAAACAATAGTGTTCCCATGGCAACGCAAAGTAATTCAAAGTGAAACTATTGCTTTTGCCGCAGCTTTTTACTCGACAATGACCTTTACCAGCCAGCTGGTGTTTGTTCCATAAATTATATATGACTTAGTTTAATCGATGGTGGATGTTGGGCGCTGAAAAATCAATTGAAACAGGCAGTTCAGTGGGTACTGAACTCGGAAAAATTAAATATTTGCAGCTATTGACTGGCATTTGTATTCTTTTGAATGCTGTTTGCCAGGTATAAACTTAGTTTTTACTGTCTTCGTCGTAGCAGAGTTGCGCTGCGTAGCACTTGTAGGCATTTGTAGACATCCCGTTAACTCTACCAAATGTCAACGAATGCCTACGCCTGCCTATGCCGACGTAGTCTTTTTTTATTTATCGTGGTAAAATCATCAAATGAGACCTCCCACCCAGACTTGTACTGACTAAAGTCCACGTAATCAATAGCCTTATACGTTCCAGGGTCACGGTAATGAGATAAGTCCCGCGATCCTGGCAGGCTTTGGCCCTCTAATGGGGGGGGGGTGGCGTCATCTTGCTGACACTCTTTGAGGTGCGCGTGAAACACAACGCGACGTCGACCCGGGCATGGTCGGACTGCGAGTCGCCAGCCGTAGGCCCTACATCGTAGTCTTTCAGTGTGTTTGATAAATGAATAACAGTTTATATATTAGCCCATAACTTTTACAAAACTTTCATCTTTCATCATTATTTAAAGTTAAACAGACCAGTTCCCTTTATTAATAAGTTAGGTTGGAGGCTAAAGAAGTGTTGAAAGTATTTCTACAAAATGAATAATGTATTAAGTTAATTTTCGACGTTCTTTAGCCACATTTTTTTTTGTCTGTTTAGCATATCGTGGGTTCGAACCCAGTCAGGCGCATTACTTTGTGTTAATTATTTCATCACTACTACTCTCAAAAGGGTAAAAGAAAACATCATGAGGAAACCGGCATGTCTTAGAACCAAAAAATTAAAAACATGTGCCATCTAACGCGGTGTCCTGCGTGAGCGACAAAAACAACGCGTCGCGACGCAACACGAAGTAAAATATTATAAAAATACACGTTGAATACGCTTTATCCTTTCGTCGCTAACGCAGGACACCGCCTAACCTTCCGCAAAGTTGTGTTGCATTATAGTCCACTCACTCTCACAGAGAGGAGACCCGTGTCCCAGCAGTGGGAACAATTAAAGGATAATGATGGTGATTACTCCATAGATACCACTAGTTGTATTTTTGTTCATAACAGAGTTATGTTCTCTACAGTTTGACTACGGAAGTTCCTTAATCTTGATAAGAGAGATATTAAAACTTATGTCCTAGAAATTATCGTAAAGTTTATTCGAAGGCCTTTGAGCTGAAGTCTTACATAACAAATAGCGGAACACTCGGCCTTCCTTCTGAACTTGTGAACATCCAGGGTCGCGCAGTGTTCGTAGGCGGATCATGATCAACTGCCACGACTTCTAGATCGATTTGTTGTAGTCACGATATAGGGGCGATAAAAATTGTTGAAGGTTACATTGTGTTGTTAGTGGTTGTTCACCAAATTGTTAGTAGTTTTCGATTGCTTTTCTAAGCTGTAGATCAACTTCACTTGCAACTTCTTTGATTATTACTAGAAACTTTGTAAGGGTTCATTGTAGTCATAATTTATTTGTTAGTACTACTGCTCCACCAGCACAGAAATCCGATAAAAAATGCTGTTACTTACTTTTCGATTACTTACTAAAAAAAAACTTTTAGGTATATAAGGTAAATAAAGGTTTGCCAAAGAAGTGACGTTATTTACAATTTTATTCAAGAGGTTCTTCCTCATCATCTGCCTAGCCTTTCTCCAACTATGTTGGGGTCGGGTTCCAGTCTATCCAGATGCAGCTGAATATCAATATTGTACACAGAGCGACCGCGTGCCTATCGGGCCTCCACAACCTGTATAATGATATGGCTAAAATCTTTTCGGTATTTTGTATGTTTGTATGCTCTCCTATACAGTCTTTAGAACTCACAACAGGCTATTTATTACCCATGTTTATTATTTGGTTAGCAAAAAAAAAAACATTTTTGTTTACGGCGGGTGATGAATGATTTTAATCATTTATTTTTTTGGTTGTAGTGTTATGGATCATATTGCTTTAAAAATTATAATCCAAAACAAGCTGTTAGATATTATCTTCAGATTATTTTATATAAAGGGCTGAATCTCAGCAACCTTCAGCCTAACTATGTCATGGTAACAACCACTATAAAACTGCCAACCAAGCGTCAAGGTTGACCGCCTGGCAACACGCCGAATAATATCAGAACCTGATCGTCATAGGCCAGTTTACGAGCTCTCGTGCTCGCATAGCGACGGACTCTGCAGGTTCTTACGTCATAGCTGACGTCATTACTACGTCACCACGTGTGGAAAGCTTTTGGTTGAGCTATTTTGGGATAGCTTTTTGTACTTACCTCGTTAGCGTTCTTACCTCTCACGGAATCTCTTGTGTGTCGTGAGATCATTTACAAACATTGAAACTCACAAACATCATAATATCACGCCTTCTTCCCTTGGGGGGTAGGCAGAAACTACAGAGCGCTACCTGCTACGATCCTTACATACTCCTTTTGCCTCATTCATATTCATACATCTGGTCATTCAGAAGCACTTCACCAATAAGGTCAGTGTAGGTCTTACTAGGTCTCCTCTCCCGGCTTTTTCATTCACCTCTGCCCTCTGCCTTAGTAATTTCTCATAAACTCACACACACACTGATATTCAGCTGCATCTGCTTCGAGTGGAAGCCAACTCCAACATAGTTGGGAAAAGGCAGGCAAATGAATAGTAGCCAGCCAATCCCGAAAAATGTATAGAACAAAAAAAACTATAATATAACTATACTAACTACTATGTTCCGTGCGAGAACGCAAAACTAAACTAAAATAATTAATTCCCGGTTAGCCAAAAATATTTTTACTGTGTCAACTTTGATCATAATTATGTCAGAATTAAATGTTGAATGGAACGCCAATATTCATTCATCAGTTAATATTGCAGCATACCGACCACAATGAAAATGTAATTTTAATGCCAGTTAAATAAATTCAGAATTGCAAATACTGAATTTATTAACATTATTATACCAGCATAAAGCGTTGGCTCTTTAATGAGAAATCTAATTAAAAGTCCCAATGTAAGGTGCAAAATTTGTTTTATTTATTTTTGCACAATGAAACGGAGACTTTACAGCAGGGTGCTGTAAAGTTTCATTGAGGGAGGACGTTGACCCTACAAACCTATAAAAGATGCAAAAGATACGACGATTTCTGTTATTATATTTTATTGTTTAATTTGTACTGTTGTAAAATTTCATGCTTTTGTTCTATTGTAGCTGTATAATTTAAATATAAAACTGTAATATAAATACATACCTTACAACTAATTGTAGGTGACGGTTATGTAAAATACATAGTGGTTAGCTTTATTATAAGCTTTTTACTTACAAATTACTAGCTTTATGCCTGTAAAGCAACTATAATGGGATGTGAGCCAAAGTAATGAATATTTGAAAAAAATACCAATTTCATTTATATAGACGCTTGAACTCTATCTATGTTATTTCAATGTGAATCAAGTGAAAGAGCAATACGATAAAACAACGTTTTATGTATCAGAAGCCTTTGTTTGGTTTGGCAACTCATAATGTTTGATAAGGTAGTTTTGGTTTATCAACAAAATCAAACCAAAGCATTTAGCACTTGACGGCTTCACGGGATTATTTTCGAATGGCAACGCGGCTCTGCATAGCATAGATAAACTAAAGAAACAGAGTGATTATTCAGTTGAGTCTGATAGTCGACAATTTCCCTTTTAAAAATATTAAAATTAGCTCTTGCCGAACGTTAGGCCGATCGATTTTTTTTTGTGAGTTACGAATCAATTCAGCTTGATCGAGTGGTTTTTTCTTGAATAAATATTTGAATTGGCCGTCTGGCTGCGCGAAATAATGTCGATACGAGCAAGCAAACACCTGTTATTTAATACTAGTAATATCATCAAATGAGTCTTCCCGCCGTGGTTGGAGCGAAAGAGAGTTTTAGTGTTCTTCATAGCCCATAACATTCCAGGATCACGTTGACCTGTATAGACAGTCCCGTCACCCATTCAATACACCTCTTAAGCATCTGTAACTTCAAGGAACATCTTTATAAACAAAAATTTATATTTTTCTTTACTATTCAAAACAATTAGGTTCCTTTAACAAAAAAAAATAAGTATCGTCCCCTATCATACGGCACTCCCTCTTTCAACAAACAATCAAAACATACAATGGCGGTATTTTGTTTTTATAAAATCCGACCGAATGTCCCACAGTTCACTTGCATAGGCACACTACGACATATCAAATTGAACATGACTAGTATAAGATGAACTTGCATTGTACGGTAGACAGGATACGGATTCTGCAACGATTCACCGACGACCGGTTCATCATTGAACGTTTCGTCGAAAGGATGATTCACTTATAGCCGTTTCACCAATAGACTCTTCCACATTTGGACTTTTCGCCGATACGACGATTCTTTGATGCCCGGTTCATCGATAGAACCTTTTACCTAGGGACTTTTCGCCGAAAGGACGATTCGTTTCATCAATGACTCCTTCAACAACAGACGTTTGGCCGACACGACGGTTAAAATATAACTCTTTAAACTCTTTCAAACTTATCATCTTCATCATCAAAAAGTCCGTTGTTGAAAGAGTCTATTGATTAAACGGATATAAACGAATCGTCCTGTTGCGAAAAGTCTCTAGGTGAAAGGTTCTATCGATGAATCGGGCGTAAATGAATCGTCGTATCGGCGAAAAGTCCAAAGGTGAAAGAGTCTATCGGTGAAACGGCCATAAGTGAATCGTCCTGTCGACGAAACTTCCAATGATGAATCGGTCGTCGGTGAATTGCTGCAGAATCCAGGATACGAGTCTCAATCTCCATTTCTTGTAGGACCATTTATAGAATTTGGGGCGTATGTTTGGCAAAACCGATGTTCTGAGCGTGTTGATGACAATCTAAATTGAGTTGGCCCAAAGTTGAGCCACGAGTTTAGAGGCTCAGAAACGTCCATCAGCTCCCTGTGATATTTCACACATCTATACTTTAAGAGGTCAGCTAATACTGGTTATGAAGAGCTCGGTATGTTGTCCTCCATACACACTGTTATTTTAGAGGGTTAGGACCGAGGCCGCGAGGGTTGGGGACTGCACGGAGTTTAGTTTTTAGTTTAGCTTCGGACTGCGGTTTTTGGAGGGTTATGTTTTGCATTATTTGGACTTTTTATGTCTAAACCGAAGTTTTTCTTTTACTGGGTACGTTTGAGTTGTTAAATCAAAGTTGGTGAATGTGTAACTGTGTATATGTCACAATTTTACCAAAAAATAATGAAAGAATTTGGAGATTTTTTTTCAACACTAAACACTAGGTTTTTTCGTGTATCGTGAGTGCAATTACAAACATTTAAGTTTAACTCACAACACAACCACTCAGGCCTGGAACAACTACTTATACGTCATACAAATATTTGTTCTTTGCATTAATCAAACTTGTGACACGCTGCGCAACTGTCAATCGTTCAACCACTGCGCTAACCGTGCCTTGTAGTGTTCTACAAATTATTATTTTGGCAAGAGTGGAGCAGACAGAGCGTCTCCTGCTTCGTTCAATACTTACTCCTTATAGGGAAGAATCGAAGCAAGTGGCCGTATAGTTATTGTAATTTCTGCCTACCACCTTAAAAAAGGCGAATATTTTAATTCTTTGCAGCCTGATATTTGCAAGACGAGATCCGGCCACCGTAGGCGCGGGCATGCGGACGGCGAGTAAAGGGAGTTGCCCGTTGCCCGTTGCCCTCGCCGTCAGACCAAGGACCATGCCCGGGTCGACGGCGCGTCGTGTTCCACGCGCGCCTCAAAGAGCGTCAGCATAATAACGAGGCTCCCTATCAGAGGGCTAAAGCCTGCCGGGGTCGCGGGATTTATACCATCACCGTGACCCCGGAACATAAAGGGCTATTGAAGGACACCGTGGATTTTAGTCAGTACAAGTCTGACAGTCCCTCCCGCCCTGCCCGAGGTGGGAGGTCTCATTTGATGTTTTTTTTTAAAAAAAGCCTAATATTTGATACCAAAGTCACAAAACAGTATCGGTATCTCCGACCATAAAAATGTAGCGTACCTACTCCCCTTACGGAAACGTTGACATGAAAAATAGCTTCTAGAATATTTCCAAAGCATTCGTACATTTTTGCGAACCTTAGCTTTTTCATGAAAAAAAGGGTTTTCATTACAATCTGCTTCGTAAGAACACAGGGTCATTAGCGACCTGACAACGCAGCTTATTGAAGTGTTTGTTACACGCGTTTGGTATTTGGGTGACAGCCCTTACTTAGCAGTTTTTAATTTGACCATGTAAGTTTTCTAGTAAAATTATATGTAAGGCTTCATAGAATCATAGCAGGTGACGGTCTGTAGTGTCCATGGGGAAAGGGTTTGACTAATATGTATGTATTAAATCTCAGTACTTATTGCCAGCGGCTTCTCCTATATGCAACTCGAAAATTATCCCACACTGGTACTGGGTTAAAAAGTATCCTTGTGTTAATCTGGGTTATATACTGCCTGTGTCACAATTTTCTTCCAAATCCGTTCTGCAGTTTTTGTAAGAAAGAGTAACAAAGATCGATCCTTCCTCTAGATATTCCAATGCATAGTATACAAAACTTCAGGTATAAGCAGGTTAAAAAAGGGTTTGAAAGTACTTTTTCCTGGTGTTATATAATATTTGGCGGTTGAATAGGTTTCTAATGTGGTTTTGATTCATATTTGATGGTTTTTTGAAAACTAGAGTAATCGTATTCAAAGGAAAAGTGGCGCTATTATATTTTACAGAATTACTTTCCAAGGTATAATGTTTTTGTAACGAATACCTGAGTTTTGGTTTTCAGCAGCTTTATACAGCCATACCTAAATCAAACAATAGTAAGAACAATGGACATAACTTATCACTGTTTGTTAATTGCTAACATTTTTAGGTCTACGCCGTAGCAATGGTGCTACGGCGTAGAGGTCGTAGACCACGCGTAGCGTATAAGATGAACTCTGAATTGACTATGTTTTTGAATAAGACTGAAATTTTTTCATTAAACTGTCTCATTAGCGTAGTGGACATCTGTGGTTCTGCTGAGCATGCGGTCCTGGATTCGATTCTCAGCTGGGGCAATTTTTTTTTCGGTTTTTTTTTTAATTTTTTTTATATCCTATGATAATAGATTTAAACGTATAATAACCAAATTTAAGTATATAATAGATATACCTCTTCTTACCCTCGTCTTACCCTTTGAGGATTAGACTCATAATCCTTTTGTCCATGTCCTTTTACATATAATAGATATATTATTCCTAGTAATTCACGAGCTCTTCTCGTTAATACATTTCACGAGAAGCTGAATAAATATACAATAATGTATTTTTAACGAGCCAATGCCCTCTGAACAATACCTTCAAAATATATAACTAACATTAATAAAAACCTTTTTTTTCCTGAAGATAAATTAGTATTCAGTCGTATGAAAGTAAAAACCAATGAATAAGAATAATTTTTATTCAAAATTTCGTAGAATTTTATTGGAAATACCTTAATGATTTCAGATTACTTTCAGGCTCTGTATAAAAGTTTTCTTAACATGTTTGCGATGAAGAAGAAATTTAATCAGCGATACGGTTCGCTCGTATCGGAATAGATTGAAAAATCTGTCTGAAAGAATTAGTTCAGCTCGAGTAATCTAGCCAAATATGATGTAACGGACGACTTTTCAAATGACTAGATTTTTTTTGCAAGGTTCTTCATTTTTGCCAGTGGCAGTTCAAATTTTTTTCACGGAAATATAATAATAGGATCGACGGTAACATATACTTTATCGAGACCATAAATCTATCATTGTTTATAATTTTATCCAGATTCATTATCAGATGTTCTTACCTGATTGCATAACATCCATCCATCAAAACAAATGCAATTATAATTAAAACTAAGTTTCTAGAACTAACTTAAATAATCCTAGAAAAATCTTCTCTTCTGTATCTTATAACGTTGTCAATGTCAACGTCGCTAGTTTATTATTTTTTTTTTTACGTGGTAAAATCGTCAAATGAGTTCTCCTGCCCCTTACTGTCAGACTTAACTGACTAAAATCCACGGTGTCCTTCGGTAGCCCTTTGTGTACCGGAGTCGCGGTATACGTATGTCCCGCAACCCCTGAATGTCCATGGATATATATAGGATATGTCCATGGATAGTAATCTCAAAGACATTTACTAATTATGCCACATGTCGCCATTCACTAGAACGCGTATCATTACTAGTATATTTCTTATTTTAAAAGCCAGACGAATCCCCGTTCTCACAACACGTATATTCATTCCAGTGAATTTCTATAGCTAGCTGTTTATAACTACTTTACAAACGTCTCTCTCGGAGACATTTCCATACATTACGTTTTTATTCATGCACATCAAATCCCGCAATTAATGCACAGTCGCGCGCCACACGTGAATAGACACAAATTGGTCTCACTGCCTTACCTCTACGTGCCTACGTGCTACGCCGTAGGGAGCTACGCCGTAGCGCTACGAGAGCTACGCATTCGTAGCAATGATTTATGACCCGTTATGCCTCGGGAGAAATCCTTGGAGGCTATATATTTTATTGTAGATATAATATAAGGTTTCCACAAAGGAAAAGTAACGGTTTGTATAAAATAATAGAAGGGACGAGGAATACTATTAAGTGTTTTTCTTTTCTTTTATACATGTAAGGTTTCTTTTTGGGTTCATGGCAATTTGCCGTATTGTTTATTTAACAAACTATGTTTTAACAAGATTTCTTTCTTATTTCAGATTATTCAGAGAGGGATCAGTGAAGTTATTTCGGTGAGTCTATATTTATGTATATTTTACATACAGACGCCAGCAGGTCATCCTACCCAAATCTGTCAAATTTTACCATTGTAAAATTAACCTCCTCCTATTGTGATAAGGTTGAAAATCTATTTAAAAAAGACACATTGAAGTAGGTTGATGTGCGCCGTCTGTACATGTTTTCAGAAACACAACTTATTTTTTAATATCAAATGATTACATTTAAAAGAATACCCACATTTATTCTATCTTAAAAGTTGTCAAGCTTAAAAGTTTAGTGTTTTTCTTCGTCGCAATCTTTTCTTTGGATAAAGTTCGTTTCCGAAACAATTTAAGTTCTTGTGTTCGTCGAGCGTGACGGCTTTGTGTCACCCTCCGGTAGACAGGGGACACCGGTTATAATTATCGGCATTCGATTAGAGCTAAGAAGATAAATATTTAACTTTTTCTTTAAGTTTAATTAGGTTCGATGCTTTTTTATCGTGATAAAATCATCAAATGAATCACCCAGGGCAGGACAGAAGGGACTGTCAGACTTGTACTGACTAAAATCCACCTTGTGTCCTCCAAATTGGAGCCACTGTTGCCTGACAAGATAGTCCCGCGACCCCGACAGGCTCTGGCCCTTGGAAGTTTTATTTCTAGTGTAGTTTTTATTTAATAAGAACGATAACCGGTTATTAGGTGTAAGACTGTATAACAAGTGTGATAGGTGTATAAAAACTATCACTATTATTTTAAGTGGAAACAATATTTTAACAAGATTCCCTACACTCCTGTATCGTGTGTGTGTTTACTAAGAATTGTATACATACAGTCCGTACAAATATTAATGCTGTACGGGAATCGAACCTGCTACTCGCTGCTGCCACCGTACCGCCGAATTTATGCAATTATTATTTTTTTCTTACCCTACAAATATATACAAAAATTCATTTAATAATATTATTACACCTGTATAGAGTATCATAATAAAAACTCCCCCTCCCCTCTGCCCGCGGTTTTATAACTCTATGAATAATTCCTTTTATTCCTCACCTTTGATGTCACCGCGCCATCATTACGCCTTTATAAATAAAACATGCATCTTCTATCTCTTTCATAATCGTTGCGGAGTCTGTCTGTGTCTCATTCGCACTCGTTAATTAATTTTCTTTGTGGGTAGGGGTTACAAGAAAATGGTGTTTGTATCGTGGTCTGTGTTGAAGATGTTATGTGCTTTGTTAAACACGGATGTACGGGTGAAAAATTAACAGAGTCCCAATTTTGCAAATAAACCTAAATTGTTGTTCAGAATAATTTAGAACTAGCATAATAGTTGAATTAGAAGACTTTCCTAAAACCTGCGAAGTTCTTGTAGCAGTCCTAGTTTTGCTCGCAGCTAGAATTTAGATCCATTGAACTATACTCGTCAAAACAAAATAGGGGCCACTTATTAAATTGAACTTTAATCAAGTATCACTCTTATTCTGTGTACATAATAGATGGTAAATACCTTGTATATAGTTTCTTTCAAGTATTAATATTGTTTCTACTGCATAATTGGAAATTCATAACTTTTTTTTAATTAGATATTTGAGATTTCTTAGAATTTACGGTTTGGTGTTTTTTATTTTTCAAACTTCTAACGGAGTTTTCTTCGCCTTATACAGCAAGTAGGCTATAACGATTGTTTAATCTCATAATGCCATTTATTCGGAGACATATGGATGCAAAAACAGCCACTTGGGGTGTTACCTTAATCCAGGGTGGACATAGCCAGAACAGGTAGGTCTTATGGTAGAATATTCGCAACCAGTGGTTCTAAAAGTTTGAAACTGGTCTCAAAAGACGGGTAATATCACCAGACGCCTTGATCCAGTAAGAAAGTAAGTAAGTAAAGCCTAAGAAGACCATTAAGTTTGATTAACCGCGAAAATAGAGCGAAACTCTACCGCGCGGACCGTACAAACTCCATTGCGTTGAGCTACAGGCACCCCTATAATTGACTAGACTATTCCGAATCGACTCCATGAAGACTAAGAATACTCAAGAAGATGCTTGGTTCTCCTCCAGTCAACTGGAGCGTATGGTGCAAATCGTGAAACATTTGCAAAGAGAAAAATTATTTAACTGTTTTGAATGGGCTTCATTGCTTTTTATTTATGACTGCAGGCTTATTTTTGTTTAATTAAGACTGATTCATTAGAGTGTAGAGAAGATCTAAACAACAGGTTTCAGATCTTTGCACTCTTGAAACAGACTGTTCCGATGAGATCTGAATTCTGCTCTGGGGCGGTTGTCTCTATCACGCAAAACTGAGCTCGCACTTCGTAATAACGTTGCTGTAACTGCTCAAAATTGCGTAGCGAATGTGGTGCAACTCCACATTATCCCATTCGCACAGCATCGAGTACCTGAGTTCATCTTCAAGTAAGATAATGGTAGAGCGAACACGACGCGACTAACAGTGCACATATTCGTTGACGTTCGAATTACGATGTTACAGTGGGTACTCAGGATTTTTACCTAAGTTTTATTCAGCAGATTAAAAGATGAGTTAAAGAGGAGTGCAAAAGAAAGTAAAATTCCCATCAACACCCAGCTGGATCTCATAAATTGTCTGAAAACTTGCTGGTAGAGAATCCCAAAGAAAATGTTTGGTATTTAATCCTGAACATTCCACATCCATTAAAATGAGTAGTCCAGAGAGAACAGAGTTAAAAGAGAAGCTTTAAAGAACTCTTTGGAACATTAAAGACGTTGTTTTTCGAGTTTTTTGATGTTTAGTGTAAGTTGATACATTCCTGCAATTCTCCACTTTTCATTCAATTTCGTTTAATTTAACGATTGATTGGAATACAAACTTAATTTTTGTGTATTTCCAAGTAAAATTGTTAATATTAATCAGATTCAGTCATTATAACCAGTAATATTTAAATATTAATTAATAAATCGACAAAAATCAGTTGGCCCTTATTTTCTTTTGAGTAGTATACAGGGTGAATTTTTCAACTGGGCGTGGATGGCTACTTTCGAAACTATGAGGAATATCGAAAAACGTTGAAAGGAGTCTCGAGACCGATTTCGACGAAAACTAAAACTGCATCATTGGATTTTAGAAAAATCAAAAATCCTGGTCAGGAATCGAACCCACTGAATTTGGAAAAAAAATCACAGCCTGTATTATTACAGCGTTCGATAGTGTTGGTAATAAGGATCAAATTCTGGGAAGAAATCATATACGGCAAACTTAAGGAAATGGCTGATTTTTATGAAATTGCTATTTTTCCATGTTACTTTACATCTACTGAGCCATAATTTATTCGAAATTATTAAATTTCATTGTTTTCAATGCCTCACTGGATTTGACGTTTCAACAATCCCACTGTACTTAGCAATACGACATTATTGAGTTGAACCAAAAATAGCGTTATTTTAAAGAAGAAAAGGTAACTTATGTTTCAAATTCAGTCTTTGCCTTGAAGATAAATCAGTTTTTTTGTAATTGTACGTTTTCCTTAAGTTTGCCGTATATGATTACTTCCCAGAATTTGATCCTTATTAGCAACACTATCGAACGCTGTAATAATACAGGGTGTGATTTTTTTTCCAAAATCAGCGGGTTCGATTCCTGACCAGGATTTTTGATTTTTCGAAAATCCAATGATGCAGTTTTAGTTTTCGTCAAAATCGGCCTCGAGACTCCCTTCAACGTTTTTCGATATTCCTCATAGTTTTGAAAGTAGCCATCCACGCCCAGTTGAAAAATTCACCCTGTATAATGTAGAAAAAATTTGCTTATAACAGTCTCACAGTGGATAGCTCCATCTGAAATAGCACAATGTATAAAAAAATCAACGTATAGTATACAATCAGGTTATTATACTTATGATTCCCCTTAGTTTTGATTAAATTCAAATTAAGTATTGATATCACGACGATTACCATCTAGCCAATTAATTTATTTGTATTAAATAATAAATTATCTCAATATTTCCTTGTACGGACAAAAAAAATGTCCGGTAATAATTTAGCGGTCTTCAACTGGTACCCACATAGGTGTGTAAAGGAAACTCCCCACAACTTATTAACAAGATTTATACGCAGTCACTTATACAGTGTTTCTTTTAAATTGTCCAAAAGGGGGAAATCTGCATCCATAAGAGATACGGTAAAACTTTCTTAGGAACCTTTAGCTCTTTTTTGATACTGAAAATTTTGGCGTTTATATTTTTTTGGTCAAGTGTGAGCTGTCCACAGAAATTAGTGAAATTGAACAAAAATGTTTTTAAGGCTGTTCGACTCTATTTCGTGTAAGGATCGTTTCATTGTATCGGAAGAAAAAAATCGGGACGGCGGAAGTTGGTCAAATTTAGAAAAATATTTTTTCATACAAATTGTATAAACGAAAAAAATTCCAATTTTTTTTATGATGCCATGTGATTTAGTGTCTTGTAAAGACCATTTCATTGTATGGGAAAGACAATGCCCGGGCAACAGAAGTGGGTCAAATCTTATGAAATACTGACACTATTAATACAACTTTATGCTGTTAGAAGAAACATTACTCTACTTTTGACCAACTTCTACTGTTCAGATATTTTCCTGTCCATACAATTATCTCATCTTTACATGTAAGTAAGCCAAACAGCATTATAAAAAAATAGATTTTTTTTTCGTTCTTACAATTTGTATGAAAAAATATTTTGCTAAATTTGACCAACTTCCGCCGTCCCGATTTTTTTCTTCCGATACAATGAAATGATCCTTACATGAAACAGAGTCGAAAGGCATTAAAAAAAAAGGTAAACTTCTCTCATTTCTGTGGACAGCTCACACTTGACCAAAAAAATATAAACTCCAAAATTATCAGTATCAAAAAAGAGCTAAAGGTTCCTAAGAAAGTTTTACCGTATCACTCATGGATATCTCCCTTTTGGCCAATTTAAAAGAAACAGCCTGTATACTAAATAAATAATTTCAGAACAGCTAAAATCACACAGTCGTCGGTACATTTTTATTCCGCCGCAGTGGACACAAAGTCCTTAACGCGGCTGTTATATGTCATGTCGTTACTGGCCTAATGTTAGACTCGCGCTCACAGAATTGTTGTATCATACAGCCCAAATTAGTACTTTTATACCTTGTTATTAATATAAAAGTGTTGTATGGCTGTAGACAGTGTTTTAAGGGGTAGATAAATGGTATGTCATTAAAACCTGACTTACCGTTATTTTTGTTACTCTTGTATTTAAAGTAAATGGCTTTTTTAAAAGAAACTAAACTTGAACTACACGTTTCGACTTCGTACTAGAGCTTTCAGTGCCAGTGTTTTCTTTAAAACATAATTATGTTCCGCTGGGCATAATTATGTACGTCTCCCTTGAACCTCGCAAAAACTTCATCTTTGTGTCAATATTGTCTCTGAAAGCTATTGGAAGCATTTAATATGTAGATCGTGTACACAAAGATATTTACTTTTTCAAATGTGGAATCAATCCAATCCTATACCCTTTCCTTTAATTGTAATATTTGACGTTCAAAAATGCCTCTTCGATGGCATAATTAAAATAAATGATTTGACTTACAGTGACAAGAGAGTAAGCGATTGTTGTGTCATGTTTTCTGAAAATCTATCTTGGCACGGTAGGCCGCATCAAATAAAAGTAAAAAAAAAATACTGCAATCTACTGTACATACTCTATCTTATACAATTCATGAAACTATAATTTATTACTAACATCCTTTCTTATTCCAAACGGATTTAATCAATCAAAGTGTATGAACAGCCGTATAAATTGTTCCCATGAAATGAATTGCTACTTCGTCACCGCAAACTTGATCAATCATGCTACGACCACAAGGGATTTACGCACCTTCCCCACCTTCATAACTATTGTCAACCTTGCTAATAAAACGATAAGGTTCAAATTCCATTGTAGAATGGTGTGTAGATTTAAACACCCTACAAGTTGGTGTACGTGAGAGAAGGAAGATAGTTGATAGGTTGAACAATTTGAAGACAGGGATGAAAAATGAGAGGGATTATTTATTGTATGTAAGGCGCGGGCTACATAGAAAAAGCATAAGACGAGGACGCGTCACGGACGTGCGAAAATGTATGAGAGTCGCGCCCGCACCCTGTCTCCTCTGTGTGTTTTACGTCGCGACGCTTCTAAACATTTTGTATGAAAGAGACTCCGAAGAGACATGTCTCTGCCCCGTCTGCGTTTTTCGTCTTTTCTATGTGGCCCGCGCCTAAGGATGCCTCGAATTTAATATTAACTATTTGATATCGACAGTGACATAGATAGATTGGTAAAAAGTCGGATTAAATTACTTTCAAGTGCCTTTCTTCTTTTTCTTCTGCTGTTCTTGGCATCAAGCCAGTAAACGCTGTGTTTCAGCCATTCATTTACGTACAAAATAAAGTTTTGGCTTAATCGTTTATTTGTTAAAAGTAAAAACTCGTTTAAAATTACAGTTTATGCTTACCTACCTATATAGTTTTTGAAAGCAGAGAACCTCTTGCTCAGCAGTAGCTTTTGCGGCAACTACTTTCCAACTTTTTTGTGGTCAGTATAAGTAAAATAATAATTAAAATGCTGGAAAATTCTTGACCATTTTAAATGTACCTGACATGTTACCTCTCCGTAACCCTTAGTAGATTGATAGAGTATCAGGCGTTGAGTCCAGAAGTTTTAGATAAATAAATCAACCATGCGTTCAAAATGTACAGCAGACCTCTCAAGTTTTGATAGATGTTCCCACTGTTAGGACACCGGGCTACTCTCTGAGAGAAGGAGCTGGCCATAATCCACCACACTGGCCCAGTGCGGGTTGATTTTTATTTATAGTTGTTTAATTACTGATCAAAATCAGGCCGTAAAAATTATTTGGACACCACATGAAACAATATAAAGATACGTCGTCACCAGCGAACAATGTGTAAACAAAAAACAATGGACACTACCGCATGTCTGTTTACTGAGCGCCTCTCTTATTGACTTTACGTCCGACATTTATTTATTTATTGACCAGCTGCGCTTGCTGTCACTCTGCCACGACCAACAGTACAGATTCATGTATGTGTATTGAATTTAAACAGTATAAACGTAAGTTAAATTACTATACACCATGTGGTGTCAGAGAAAATGCAAGATGCATAATTATTGACGTGAGTGTCAATCTTGTATAACTTTTGAAGTAGTAATTATAATCTGCTGGAGTAGCAAGAACCCTTCAAGGTTACATAGGGCCTGGAACACAAGAGGCATCTGAAGTAGTCTTCCACTTTATTCAGACCGGCTGCACTCATTAATGATAATAATCTACCAAAAACAAAAATACATAAAAAAAATAAGTATTATTCGAGAAAAGTATTTTATTTCATGTTATGTTACAATTTTGGTGTAGAAAAAGAAATCCCTTTATGTTTTTCTTATACCAAAAATAGTTACTTTGACAACAGCCATTGTACTCGTAGGTAATTGTTTGACCTTTCAAATGGAACTTGTTTACCGACAGAAAAGTTCCAGTACCACAGCTATAACTTATCTACCAGAAAACAAATCAGGTCCGAATTGGTATTTTATTTTTTAAATATAAACAAACTACGCTAAAAGCTTACTAAACTATTTTATTACAAACTTTAAATAAAGGTTATAATAAAAAGATTTTTTTGTAAACTTAAAATACTTTTGTAAAAATATTAAAAAAAAAATTGTAAGTTTGAACAGTGATTAGAGAAAATACGGATATTTACAGGTAACAAAAATATCACAAAATTAAAAAAAATTGACTTACACTGGAAAACAAAGTTATTACATATTCAGGAACAAATCCGAATCAATCTGCACTGATTTATATGTAACTGTGTGTACCACCGAGTGTAAGAGCCAGTGTAAATACACTGTCCGGTAATTGAATTGTCGACTACATACACCGTTACACGTTTCGTGGACCGGTAACATGAACACGCGTGTGTGTAATTGAGTAAGTAAATAATATTTTTTTGTTAAATGGAAAGATCATAACATACGTTTTATAACAAACTATTTTATCTTTTCGCTCTATAAAGTATATTGAAGATATTTTTTTAAAAACCGAAAAAAACCTTGCGTGACCTCACAATGTAAGTTTCATCTATCAGCAATTATAGCAAAAAAATATTATAATGAAATACCCAAAAACATGTAGAAAACTAGGTATCTCAGATGCTAGGTAGTATTTATGTTAATTTTCTAGGACATTTAGGCTTTATGTATGATGAGTAAAGAACGCTTTATAAGAAAGGTTCGTTCTAAATTCTTTAGCGATATGAATCGGATGGCTTATAGGATAGATCCTAGAGATTTATAAGGTAAAAAGAAAGGCTTTAGTCCTAAAAAACAATAATAAATTCTAGGTTATAATAAACAAAGTTATTCAAACTTTCTTATCCGCGAAAAGCCCAGAAAAATCTTGATTAAAAAAAGGTTTGACAAAGATAAATTCTAGCTTTTTTATTTACAAAAGCGGTCTGTTTTTTCGGCCCCACGTGTAGTCTGTAGGCTTTATCAATACGTTTTCACAGAGAGCTTTGTGCTCGAAATATCGCTACTATTCCCACTTTTGTCACTATTTCCCGATGTTTCGCCGTTTCTTTTATTTTCTTATTTGTTAGCTGTCGCGTTTGTGCCGCGAGTTGTTAGTACCGCGGGCTTTCTTTGAGATTAAGATAGAATAACAATGTTGAAAAAATAAGCATTTTTGCTGAGAAAATAGTGAAATAGTGGAGTTTATTTCTGGTTTTCGATGATGTACTGTTGACAGTAGAATGCCAGTATGAGAGGATTATATCTTTATGTATATTTTTCTTTGTTGTCTGGATTAATTGGACAATACTTCTAAGTCCCGTATTACAGAACTCAATACTCAAGCGTTACTTCAAAATGATATTGAAGACATTTGAATGGTTTAAAACTAATATTAAGTAACGCTTGTGTTATGAAAGATGTACACAATGTCTGTATATCTCTTGTGTGGCTGACCGATCGACAGTTGCGCTGTGTCTCGCGGGATCGATTCTCGCACGGAAAATAATTATTTGTATGATCTACAAGTAGTTGTTCCGGGTGTTTGTGCCTTTAAATTAATTATTGTAAACGCATCCACGGTATAAAATGCTATTATTTCTTGTAATATTGTCATTTCCATTATATCCGGCGGCTCACAATAAAAAATAAATAAACCCAGACTGTCTATGTCATCATCTCTGTACTGGCCTTAAATATTTATAAATGTCTGAACATGAACAGGCCATTTATTTCAATGTGACCTATGTTAGTGTCGTGCGAAAATGTATTATTGCGTGCCAGACCACTAAATTATTATATTTTTGAGCACGATAGTAACCTCCTGTCTGACTTCGTTTTATTCAGTGGGAGAAGAAACTCAAATAAATAACTTTTTCATGCAAAAAACATCAACTAACTTAAAAAAAATGTGTAACTTTACTTTCGGAAGTCGACGACTTTATTTGTTTCATTAACTTTTGAGCTTTTTTTTTAGCGTGGTAAAATCATCAAATGAGACCTCCAACCCCGGGCAGGGCGGGAGGTACTGTCAGACTTGTACTGACTAAAATCCACGGTGTCCTTCAGTAGCCCTTTATGTTCCGGGGTCACGGTAATAGAAATAAGTCCCGCGACCCCGGCAGGCTTTGGCCCTCTGAGAGGGGGCCCCGTCATTTTGCTGACAGCTCTTTGAGGCGCGCGTGGAACACGACGCGCCGTCGACCCGGGCATGGTCCATGGTCGGACAGCGAGTACCCTTTACTCGCTGTCCGCATGCCCGTAACTTTTGAGCTACAGATGTTTTTGAAGTCGGTATAACATACATGTAAAACAACCATAGATGGTTATTTAGGTTAATATACATAGTATTTGATGTGAAAGATTAAAACAGTCTTACAAAATGTTCCATTAACATTCAAATATTTTTTCCGTCCTTTCCCCAATTAATTTAATGCAAACTAATGTTATATACTCGTTTATCGATCTTTTATCTTTTTTTTCTCTTCCATACTTCTATAACTCTTTCTTTCTATATATAAAGGAGATCCCTATTGGATCACCTTTATAATTACATCATCTTTTACACAATCCATTATTTTCTTCTGCCTTTGTCCTTCTCTCAATACAAAAAATACTTCAACCAAGAAATTAATCATACGTAGGCGCAGCTAAAGATCTGTTTATTTTTCCAGAAATGAAGCAGAAATTTTCCGAACATAATACTTTATTAATAACAACTCATAATATAAATATTTTTCTTTTATTCGGAGCTACTTGTCGACCTGGGCATGTCTTGTTGCCTCCTACCTCGAACGTCAACCTACACACAGTTGTGCCGTTATTATTTGAAAAATTAATATCTTTATTATTTTGTTTCTTTGTTATATAAAGGAAATTGATACACCTACACTTTTGTCTTTAAATATTATTAGACACCTACATGTAATCAAAGAATTGTTCTCCAAGATCTTTTTGAATTTTCTTCGCAAATTATTTTCTTTTAATCGTTTACTACGCAGATAAGTATCTAGACTTTAGACTTATTATAATTAGTTTTTGCCTAAATATAAATTTAATAATAGTTTTATTTCAGGGTAAAAATGTTTCTTCAGGCATGAAAGGATCTAATGAAAGACAGAAATATGTAATAAGTTACTTTTTGTTCAAGTTTTCACATTTCGGTTCCATTACAATTCCTGTATATGTTGAACCCTTGTTAAACACTTTCAAAATAACACAACTCCATCTCTTTTAAAAAATACCAAACTTCCACTGGCCATCAATTTAATTCCGCAGTCCAAATTGCGTCTGAAATATGCAAACGCATCAAAAAGTCGCGCGACTAACATGGAAAGGGACTTAGTTAGGCTTTAATTATTTACGACACAGTCTGGCGACTAATTAATAACGACACTAATTGTCTGGCTGGTCGACTGTGTGCGTTCTGCGGTAATGCGTTCGTTGCCACAGTATTTGCGGTATTATTGATGTGCACTTTGTGGTTTTGTCTTTTTGTTGTCTAAAGTCTATTAGTTCGAGCTTATTGTGCGGTCTGTGATTAATTGGTACTTCAAAATGACAGCTTATCGTCAGAAATGTCTTTTCTAAAAGCGCCCGTGTCTATAGAAGTTGATAGACTTGAACATTCACTTGTAATGAGCATTTTTGCGAATGTTACATTACAGAAAAACAAAAGAAAGCGTTTTAGCGAGCATTAAATTATCACGAGCAGTCCTGCGTGCTTTTTTCTGACTGTTATCTTCAATAAGAAAAACTCGATCATCGATTAGAATGTTTGCTGGAAAGATCATAAAAAGCACGTAGCGATATTTGGCTCTATCCTTGGTTCGTTTTTGTTTTCAACAAAATGAAAACCAGCGAATGTTCGATGTTCTGTTACATTTATTTGTAAGCTCAATTCTATCACACCTTTAAGGGTAATTTTACCAATGAAATTGCTTTTGAAAGCTGTCAGAGTAAATATTTCACAGCACTAATGAGACTCGCTCTTGAACTCGGCTTAGGTGTGTTGACCGCTTTTAGTTTCTTCGGTAAAATTGCCCTCAATTTTATGATGACAAATTAGGCCTCTGGAGTGATCTTGAAACCACAGGTTGTTGGTACACTCAACCCAATTAGTACGTCTTCAATCAGTCTTAAAAATAAATTCTTTTGACATTATTATATTCAAGATCACGAGCGAATTCGTAGAAGTTTACAAAATGGTTTTTGTGCAGGATAGAAAATAAGTCGAATCTGTTAACAAGTCTTTTGATATAAAAAACAATAGTGGCTTGAAATTAATATCAAACTCATATTTTAATTAACTCTGTTTAATTAATTAACACTGAACAAAAACAAAAACTTAACATTTGAAAAATGGTAGTTAAGAGCGATTAGATGTTTTATATAAAATATTGGAGGAGATTTTTAATTGTTGAAATATTATGCTTTTGTAAATTTATAATAGAAGCAGTTTTACGACGAACAATTAGCTGAATAATTTTAGATATTAAATGAAAAAATAAAATTATTTTTTATCACTGACCTAAATTAAACCTTTTAGGGCTGATAGACATTGGGCATGCGGCATTGCGATCAGCGCGCGTTCCTAACATACATACACCGCACATAAAATGGCGTTCGACGCGCGCTTTAACCGGTGGGCGCGTTTATAAACGTGTACGCGCGTTAGCGAAACGCGCGTCATGCCAAGTTTGCGGATTTGTCTAAGCAGGTTACCCAGGAACATAAGAGGCAATTTAAAAATTTTACTGACAGGCCCTTCCTCTCCACCCACGGTGAATGAACTCATTTCTTTTATATAGAAAAAAAATCACAGGAGTAAAAGTTGTCAGGAATATAATAAAGAATCACATTTAAAAAAAATCGCATCGATATTGGAACTCTGTTGCCTATGTCCACTAATTTTCGATATGGGGCCACTGTGCGCCGCGCCGCGCTCATAGTCCGCGATAAAAAATATGCAATAGCTTAAAAACCAAGCATAATCTATCCAACTAATTGTTCTGCACCCTCTTTAGGCTTCGTTATACAAATCTGTGTAGTCTGTGGTCTTAGTTAGTTAGCCAGTGGAAGTCACCTGCCAACTCTGTGCCAGAGAAGGATTTGGCAAGCTTACCAGTAACATGCGTATGTAGACTCAAGCAAAAGGTTTTTGAAATATTGTGTTTCTGCTTGGACGGTTTTTGCAACACTCAACCATAGATAGTGTTTTAGTTTTGCTAATTTTTGGGCTTGAAAGTGCGTGGATTTGCTGTAACGATCACTGATATTTTGGTTTTTTTTACACTGGTTTTTTTTTCTTTAACATTATCTCTTTCTAGAATTTCCTCATATCTATCTTAGGTATGTTTTCAAACATTTAAACTCACGTACTCATAAATCCAGACCCGAAGCAACTACTTGTGGTTCATACTAATATTTTTATCGGCTGGGATCGAACTCACGACACGCAGCGTTCAGCTTCTGATTCCACGTTTTTCCATACAGCCACCAAATCGTGGTGATTTTTAACAGTTTGGAGTCCTAGATAAAGTAGCTTTCATTTATTTTGATATTTTATAAAGATTAAAGAACTTACACTAAATCAATTAAAATGTAACAATTACCTAAGTGTTTCTTCAGGCGAAAGATACTCGTTAACTCAATCTTCAACTAAACTATAAATTGAACTGTAAATCCGAACTTCAGTTGTATTAATTAATATTTGCAGCAATAACGATAGTACTACAATTAAATGAAAACTTACTACCTTAGCAATAACATTCATAAATCCCTGTATTCTAAAAAAAGATTTAAAAAAATAACTGTGATACTCCGTTGAGCAATAAGGTTCAAAATTACGTGTACTGAAGAGTTGCCCAAAACAACAGAACAGTAATTGGGAGTTTTCGCACCTCAGAGAATACTGACCCGTATGGTATGTGGGGGAACACACAGGGTTAATTACCCTTGGGAGATGTTCCCTCCGTCATTCCTCTAACACAGGCTCAACCATCGGACTCGATGATAATCCATTTTGTTTCGATAAACCACAGGAAGGAAGATAATTTGTAGGTCGCATTAGTGGTATAGTTTCTGATTCAGGATTTACGGGTTATTAACACTAGGTATTTTAGTATAATTATCCTGTATCACTAGGTCTTGTCTCTTTGGCTTCGTTCGCATGTAACTCGGAAATTATACAGCCAGAATTATCAAAGGAAATCATTAGAAAATAACTGAGTCATTAAAGCTTTTTTTATCGCGGTAAAATCATTAAATGAGTCCTCCCAACCCGGGCAGGGCGGGAGGGACTGTCAGGCTTGTACTGACTAAAATCCACGGTGTCCTTCAATAGCCCTTTATGTTCCTTAAAGTTAGACGAACATTAGAACTTTCTTGAATCCCGAAATGAAAATAAATGTGAGGAGTATGTGGGAGGAAGTACGCTAGTCGATTCAAATTATTTGGTTTCGTTATTCGAATTATCTTAAGTTAATATTAGACAGAAATGTTGTTGACTGTTGTTGTTACCAAATCAACAACAACGACACAAAGTCCGTCACCGTCAACAACGTACAAACAAACAGAATACTTATAAATCAATCAAAGCAGTTGTTTTGTTAACGTTTGATGCGGAAACCAACCGATGTTTGCAGCCCTCCGGCCGCGATACAACGGAGGTAAACGACCTCCCGCCACTCCCGGCCCTCACAACTTGCGCAGAATAACAAACAGCTGATCCTGTTTGCATTTCATTGTCAGATCGATATGAGCGATCATCGTCTTTATGGGACGTTTAATTTGAGCTTGTGTCGCTAAACTAGGTAGGGAAGACTTCCGTTCCTATTTTGGTTTAATTGATATCGTTAGAACAAACATAATATAATTAACATTATTTGGAATATAATAAACCTATTAGCTATTCCATTTCTTGAGCAATAGAATAGATATAATTAACCAGCTTATACGCATTAATTCCTACGTTGTCTCTATCAAATCGTTTTTTTTTTTCAATTTACTTACGTCCTTTCCGTCTTTTATCGCAATTGATATTTTGCTTTGCCAAAATAAGTGAGTATTTCCTTCTATTTTATTTCTATTAATATCATCCTTACCACATAACATAAAACGTGAGGTTATCTACGGATAGATGAAAAACAAAACACGCTCGTCACGACGATATCAGTCTAATTGCATCATTATATGGTAGTAGCAAGGACGATTTTCATTTTGAAGCCTCATTTAGAAGATGCATGAACTCGAACGCGATTTGCGTTTCATTGCGGACTTTATAGGTACGACAAATTCAGTTGATCAAACAAATACCGCAATGTAGTGAAACTCGCATATGTGTTCTCGCTCTGTCTAAATAAGGCTTTAGTTAGTATAAATTGCAAATCGCACGATTCGTGTCATGAGCAGGCTCGCTTATGCTACTAAGTCATATCATAATTCCCCACACCATCCTACAAGATCAACGACCCAGCAGGGCCCGCTAGCTAATTGAACTGTTGCTCAGAGCTCGTTATCTATAACTAGTTTCATATGCCACTACACCATGCTTTGTAGCTGAAAACATACTGCATTTTGTTTTTATAATTGGTACATTGTACGTTGTGAATTCTAAAGTGATGTGGTAGGATTTTGGTCAGCTATTACTGATTGCTGGCGCTGTAAATTGGGGAAGCGTGGTTTCAGTTTGTGTTTTTGTATTAATTGGGATTTGCTTCGCTATTTTGGTGTATGAGAATCTTCATTTGGAAAATTATACAGCCAAAGAAGGAAATTTAGTGGATGTGCGAATAGACAAATTACAAAAACACTTAGCTTACAAAGTAGAAAATAGTTTAAAGGGTAGAAATACATATTTCAATTGTACTGAAAGCAAGACTTTGCATAAAGTTAACCTTGTCTAGACTTGCTTCATGGGCATGCGGGCGGCGAGTAAAGGGCAACACGCTGTCCGACCATGGACCATGCCCGGGTCGACAGCGCGTTGTGTTCCACGAGTGCCTCAAAAAGCGTCAGCATGATGACGGGACCCCCTAGAGGGCCATAGCCCATAGCCTTGCCGGGGTTGCGGGACATATGTATACCGCGACTCCGGTACACAAAGGGCTACCGAAGGACATCGTGGATTTTAGTCAGTCAAGTCTGACAGCCCTGGGTAGGGCAGGAGGACTCATTTGATGATTTTAGCACGTAAAAAAAATATTTGTTTCATAAAAAACTTTTACATTAAGTTAACAAAATAAGCACTAAAAATTCTACAAGCACGAACCCATACATCAAATCCACATCCCCACAAAATAACCGACATGTTCAACTAAAATGGCTTTCAAGAATCCCCATAATAAATTCTAAAATTCGTTCCGACCATTGCTGGCTCAGCGAGGAGGGTAGTTGTATAAATCCCGGCGTGTATCATAAAAACTAATTTCATATACTGGCGGTGGCTGCAGGGCTTCAGTGGCGATAGGGGGCATTCGAATCATATGCTATAAGTGCAAAAATTGGCTGTCGAGTGGGATGATGTCATAGTGTTAGCGATTTAGATATGCACCTGTAGCTTTTAATTATCTGTTTCTCTACATTTACATATTAGCGCCATTTCTTATTAAGGTGTTATTTCATTTTAAGGGGTAAAATAATTCAAAACGCAATAAGAATTGCAATAATTATTACAATTCTTACAGACTCTTATAAATCTGGTCACAAATTGACACTGATGTCTTTATATTTTATACTAGTATGGAGATAACACTGATTCTAACTTTTACTATAAAACATTCATTTTATTTTCAAGTTAAGAACAATTAGGTTAACCGCTAGGAATGAATTTCCGGGCGAAGCAGCTAGTACTACATATTTTACTACTAAGTTATTGGACATTGTCCGTGCTAAAGAAAACTAGTCCTCAATTTCCCCGCTCTCTCACCCGCTCGCACTAGCACCCCACCTCCAATAGCCCGCACCTGGAAGCTGCAGCATTAGATTATTTTATTACGAGCACTTTTCACAGTTCGCCGGCTCCCGCTATATTTTATGATGAACTTACATTTGCATGCGACGTACCTGGGCTGCTGTAGTGTGCTCTCAACTTTAGTTTATGTGGTTTTCCTGGTATACAGATAAACTTTATTGCTAGGGAAAGTTGGTTAAATTCCTCTGTTTAATTCCTGACTGTCGAAAATTGGGTCACCTGTTGATAATATACGATAAAACATATACGAGTCTCTGTGTGACTGTAATAATTTGAAACGGAATTTCTCCTGTGTCGTACCACAGGAGAAATTCCTAGCGTGTGGCAATGTTTTTTTATTAAAAAAAAAGTTTTATTACCTCATAATTTACGACTGGGTAGACTCGTTTAAAATAATATATGTTGTAGTAAAAAAATACAAAGAATTGGCAAAAAACATTTTTTTTAATATAAAAATGTTTCAACCAACTTCAAAAACAACCACAAAAAATAGTAAAATAGCTTACAATATAACTTCTTTCAAAAGTTTCCACTGCGACAATCGTGATGTCAAAACCATTCATAAAAATATTAACACTATTTAATAATAATAAACTCGCGACATCAATCATGTAAATTGGCCTATTAATACTGAATATGTACCGGTGCGAATCGAGCCTACATATTATATACTTCATATACAAATGTATGTACTATTAATGTACGAACGTTACCGTAACAAATGGATTGCGATAACTGTCTACCATATGTTTTCATGAATTTTGTTATTACATTTATTTGAAATTGTCTAAGTGAAAAATGGTGGCTAGTTTTTTATTATTACAGGTACGGTGGATAGCAAAATACGTTAAAGCTACCTTTTCAAAACGCTTATGTTCGCTAGGATCAATGCTTCGATCCCAGCGAACATAAGCGATAGCGATAATACTAGCGAATCGATTGCAGCGCACAAATAGAAAATAATGACGGCTCTGTCACAGAGTGCATACACTCAGCTCTGACAGTCTATAGTCGTACTATATGAGAAATAGATATTGTTACCGATTCCCAAGCACTTTTTGGAATGAAGAATAATGCTGGAAATGGACAGCTACCGTAAATAGAAAATTTTCGATGTTTTTTCAATGTTATCCAAATCTGATTTTATTTAGAACGGTCAGAGCCAGTAAAGTTTCGAAAATCGTGCACGGTGCCAATAAGACAAATTCAGGTAAATAACTTTTTTTTTAGACTCCTAATATTTGCTGTATGCCCTTATTTGTACGGCCTTTAAGAAATAAATATAAAAAGCGTTTGTTGAGCGTGTGAGAATGTAGATGTATGTCTGTATATGTAGGTATTTATATCTATTTAATAACCAAGTATTGGTTATGAGGATAGTCAATGTGAAATATTTCTGGTGAATTATGGATGGGAATGGGTTTTGTGAAGAAAAGCACAGAAAGAGAATACTAAGCATTTATTATCAAGCTACCTCCTTTCGCAAACCCTAAGTCCTCGTGGAGAAGAAAGGAGAAAGAAACTCCACGG
This sequence comes from Agrotis ipsilon, assembly GCA_028554685.1. Lineage (NCBI taxonomy): Eukaryota > Metazoa > Arthropoda > Insecta > Lepidoptera > Noctuidae > Agrotis > Agrotis ipsilon. Next base: position 1,056,062 of record CM052970.1, on the reverse strand, counting down.
CAATATACATTATCAGTAAACACATTATAAAACATAATATATCAGTAACATTCTTAGTATAATACATATCAATTAACTTACATTATCATTGTAGAACACAGGTACACACTTTGTAATTATCACACCATCTTAACTCTTAGAATTATTACAACATAATAACCCCGAATGTGGCGGTACATCCATTTTTATAAAGTTAGAATCGTCCCCATCCGTCAAAGATTGCCGCCATATTTGGCCAATGGCAGGTCGACATACATTGTAGCTAAATAACTAATAAAATAAGTAATAATTAGTAAATCCTGTGTAATGGAAACATTTTAAAACTTGATTAGATAATTTAGCAATATAGCAAGTATTTATTTGTAACCTTAATTTATATTTTCATAAATATTAGAACATCAATTGATTTCGTTCGGAAATCAATTGTTGTAAATGTACTTTTTCTACTATTATTGTATATATATCATATATCACACGGCCATTCTGACAGTACTTCGTCCTCGAAGTACATACCTTCTCTCTCTACTCCTCATTTAACTCTCAATTTACTGCTTAGAATTAGATGGTAAAATCTATGCTTTCAGAATTAACTTTTACGAAATAATGAGAAAAAGACATAAATAATTGTCAGTGTCTTCTCGCAATTCAGCCAGCTTTCAAATCAAGGCAGTGAGATAAACATTTTACAATAATTAACAATAAAACCACTAAATACTATCATATTAAACCTCCAAATAAACACATAAAACAATACAATAATAAATCAATGAAACGAAAATATTTAACAAACCAAAAAATAAAAATAAACAATACATTAAACTAATGGTTATTATTAAAGATTTTAGTCTAAAACCATTTCAATAACACATAAACCTTACTTAACATTTACAATTTTGTCACATACAGGAATCTTTGCAAAATGAAGTAACCAGTTTATATCCACCTGTCTTTATCGACATTTTTTTTTATTTTATTCAATTGATCCAGTTTTCTTTCTTTCTTTGACCTTTCCTTTTGCATACTCTATTTTTTTATTTTTTAATAACTTACTATGCTCCTTCATAATTATTGATTACCACACCGAACTTCTCTTATTTTCAATATTTTTTCAATCAAAATTGTTAACGTGATCACATTTTAAATGATTAATAATTCAATTATTTTAAATTTCTATTGATTAAAATGTGTTTTTTTTTTTCATGTATCTATAATTATAATGAGATAATAATTACAATGAGTCATTTGTATGTCTTGACTAATTTGTAAAAAATGTTCTGGAAATACGAACTGAATATTGATGCCAATCATTTAGTTATGACAATCGTAACTTCACCAGTTAATAGTGAGATCAAAATAATGGTCAGCTAGGTAGCAAAGCAATAAAATAGGAAGAGCATAGTTCATCATGTTCAACCAATTACCTAGACACGCCAACGACCTTCACCCGCTACCCGTGAGTTCTATTGACGCCAAGTAAAAGGTCTAGTAGCGGCAGTTGAGCCAGTTACATAGACACGTCAACGACTTCACCCGCTACCTGTGAGTTCTACTGACGCCAAGCAAAAGGCCTAGTAGCGGATCATCATGCAAACAAACAGCCATTTTAACCGACTTAACCGGTTCTTTACATCTTTTGGTGATGCTCGTAATAAAAGTTCCTGATGTTTATTAGTTCCTGGTTTTACAAACATTTTGCAAAGATATTGTTTTGTCACTGTTTATTTTGAATAACATGAAGTAACCGTAATTATAAATTCCCTTTTTTGTTACGAGTATTATCTTAAATAAAAGTTGGTTAAACGATTCTTCCCTTTGCTTGATCCCTTCGTTTTACTTTAACTTTGCTTGTGTACCTGAACTTGCCCTTGAGTTTGCCTTTGTGCTAAGTCTGTCTTTGCCCTCAGCAATTGTCTAATTTCTAGATTCAACTTGAGCTTGATTTTATAATTACACAATTTATATGATTATCTAAGTAACACACTACTTATCTATTTTTTAATCAAAACGAACCTGCATTTCATTTTCCAAAGAAGCTTACGACTCGGTTATTCTGACAATAATAAATTATCAATTGCAAATAGTATGTTAAATCACCCGACCCATCTAAAAAGCTACAAATCGTTTTATTTTAGTTTTGATGTCTTGTTGGTATTTCTGTTCCTTTAAATCGAATACTTATTTCGTTTTTTATGACACAACTCTAAACGATTTCGATATTTATATCACTATAACTTTTAGTAAATTTGAGACTGAATAACTATCTAGCTAGCTACTAAAGCATAATATAAAATTTAGTGCTAAAAGTAGCGTACTCGGGCCACCCTTTTTCTTAGTTGTATATTAATGATCTCTAAAACTAAATTCTTAAAATGGACATAACAGTTCGGACATTATGATATAAATTGAACATTTTGTTAAAAATTCTACCTACATGGACATAGGTATTGGGTTATGTATTTGATTAAAAAAAAAAAAAACAGTTAATATTCCTATACATGGAACTTATGTACGTTACTTTATCATGGAATATACCAATCCTACTAACTATCACAATGATTTAAATAATTATCCGAGTGACATTGTAAATTGGCTTGGCTTGATGAAATGACTCTTATAAAACAAATTTTCTTGATTCCACCAGCCGTAAATACCCAACAGTTGATATTGCTCATAATAACTGTACAGTAGAAATTACTAACACATAATTCTTAGACCTATTTATTAGGTAAGCAACTTGGTGACCCTGACGAGAATTGTCAAGAGTTTGATTAAATCTTCATTTATCTATTAATCCATATCCAAGAGAATCGCAGAAACAAAATTATCGAACTTTTCAGCCTTGCGGCTGCAAATAAATTAGTCAGACTTTTAATATTACCCATACATTTAAAATCTACACATAATTTTAATCAGAAAAAGAATATTGTTACACACTGAGTTTCTCCATGACACGAATGTGTACTAGATTGTTACTACCCTCATTTTGCTGACATTGTAATTATATTTTGATTTTGTGTTAAACCTACTCTGACTTATTACAAAATGGGGTTTAACTAAAAACCAAGGTTTATATCACCAAAAACTACGGTTTACACAAACGTTATTACAAATCTTGGTTTTGCGATAAACCATGGTCTAACAGTCGTAGCTGTCAAAGCTGTGTCAAAGTTTCTCAAAGCTACTTTTTCATTGTGTTATTGTTTTTGTGTTATTTTCACCCAAAATGGATTAAAACTTGCTAGATTTAATTGTTACTACACATGGCGTATTTAAATGTTAAGACAATGGTTCAAATGACGGTACTAAAGTCTACGTTTTATCTAAGTTTTGTAATACGGAGAAATTTAAACCATGGTTCCGAAGATAAGTCTGGACTTATTAGTACAGGTTTAAATCAAGATTTATTTCGTTTTTGTAATATAATTTACTTTACATTTGAAATAGTGGAATTCCTCTAAGACTTTTTGTAATTTTGAGATTTTATTCTACTAGTTCCTAATTGACTTTATTACTATTATTTTCTTTCTAAACTTTTGTTTTCTCAATTTAATATAACCTGGTATTTATGAAATGTCACGGGTATAAACTAAGGCGAGATTTTAGTTTTCCGTGTGTGAGGGTAAATCATCTTGTACTGCAAGAAAAATCTACTTGTAAGCAAATTCCAGCTATTCAGCACGAGTTTAGAATGGCGACTTTTTGTAGTGTTAGGCTAGATTCCTTTTTTTTTTACCTTTTGACATATTTGTAAAATCTGGTTGTATTTAGTTTTTCAAAATTATCAGACTTGATCGCCTATTATGGATTGTGATACGAGGCCTCACTTCAATATTTCTGCATTTTATACACAGCGCATTTAAAGTATTGATTGCTTTTGTTGTATATTGCCTATGTGTATTGCCATTTATTGTATATTTACCATATATTGTATAGTCTCAAAACGAGAAACTTTCTTTTTTTTTTGTTTTTCAAACTAACGTCAAAGTTTCAGTTTATTTTACAAAAACGTGACAAGTCAAGTGTTTTTTTTTTTGAATAATGGAGACTTTATAATATAAAAATGCAAAAAAAAAAAGATTAGTCAGTTCTTTGTTCAAATAATAAAAACTTATTTTTACCATAATCATAGAAACCGGATTAATTGTTGAAACAACATGATTCATTCTCGATTCGGGAATTTCTTGAGACTAAGTGGGAAACTTGTTCCATAGCTAAATACCCTTTTTTATCGTAACAATTTTTATTTTATTTTCTAGGAATTATTTCAATTCATTATTATGACTAGGTAATAGTAGTATCAATTTCTGGTTCTTACATACTGTATTTTCTTTTTGCTCCCGATTTCGTTGGATTACGTTTTGTATGTCATAAATGGCAATAAATACAGTTACCTTAATTACTTTTAAACCCTGGGCCTTGAGGCTTTAAACTTTATACTTCTTTTTTTTTATATAATGCTGTATTAATCGTATTCTGTGAAAATGATCTTCAGAATGACTTGGTCATTGAACACAGAATCTATAGCTACTCTGCTTTTTATGTCGACATTCACAAGCCAAAGTTAAAATAAAATATACTTTCAAAAGATTAATCTGCATTTTGCAAACCAAGGGGCAAAGTAAAATCTGAACAACCTTGATTTTTACTAATATTATCATTTCAATATATCCAACGAATTTTCGTTTCGTTTACCCCTCTTTATTCTATCAAGTACCAACTGTTGATAATGTTTTTATCGTTTAACCATTCTGTTCACACTCTTAACTTTTGCAATTATTTGTCGCTGAATAATCACGAATCGTTGCTAACGGTTAGAATCTAGCATTGATAACGTCTTTCTTATTGTCTAAGACATATTTGTTTTCAAACTAGTCAAATATTAATATTGCCATTAGTAGGTAGCTGGCTTAAAAGTTGAAATTCAATAAACACACAACTTTCAAGTATCCAATAATCTCCCAATTTCATAGTATTATAAATTTAAATAAAATTATGCCATTAAGACTTTTATAAAAATACCCACAACAGTTTTCATCAAATATTAATTGTTTACTTATTCTTTACATCCGTTAATATTTCAAATTACAACATTTAAACAAATTGAGTATATTTAAACAAATTGAGTATAGATCTTTCATCTAACACAACCTAATAATATTTATCATTAAAGCAGAGCCTATGTAGGCCTTACCGACATAAGCCGAATCGTATTTCTGCACCATCATGTCCTCGGGATTACTTCGATGCTTTTCAGCAGTTCTGCAGTTCCACTGTCCGAGGTAGCAGCACGTCTTCGTCCTTCATCGATTCACCAACCTGCTGCCGCCGCCGTCACAGCGGGATTGTGCTTGTATGATGGCTCCAACGTTAATCATGAAATGTAGAAAGGATAACTTCATTAGAAATCACAAATAGGTCAGGGCACATCAACCACTTCTGATGTGAGAATGTAGATGTATGTCTGTATATGTAGGTATTTATATCTATTTAATAACCAAGTATTGGTTATGAGGATAGTCAATGTGAAATATTTCTGGTGAATTATGGATGGGAATGGGTTTTGTGAAGAAAAGCACAGAAAGAGAATACTAAGCATTTATTATCAAGCTACCTCCTTTCGCAAACCCTAAGTCCTCGTGGAGAAGAAAGGAGAAAGAAACTCCACGGCAATATACATTATCAGTAAACACATTATAAAACATAATATATCAGTAACATTCTTAGTATAATACATATCAATTAACTTACATTATCATTGTAGAACACAGGTACACACTTTGTAATTATCACACCATCTTAACTCTTAGAATTATTACAACATAATAACCCCGAATGTGGCGGTACATCCATTTTTATAAAGTTAGAATCGTCCCCATCCGTCAAAGATTGCCGCCATATTTGGCCAATGGCAGGTCGACATACATTGTAGCTAAATAACTAATAAAATAAGTAATAATTAGTAAATCCTGTGTAATGGAAACATTTTAAAACTTGATTAGATAATTTAGCAATATAGCAAGTATTTATTTGTAACCTTAATTTATATTTTCATAAATATTAGAACATCAATTGATTTCGTTCGGAAATCAATTGTTGTAAATGTACTTTTTCTACTATTATTGTATATATATCATATATCACAAGCGTAATGTTGAAAGCCTCTTTGTATCAATTTTCTTTACAGACATGTTCATAAAATGTCGCTCTACTTTCCTCACGGGAACTGATCATCTATTCAACTCTGTTCTAAGAGGTTCTAAAATGCTATGCTATGATGAAGAAGCTCAGTATTGAAAATCTTCTCCATTCTTACCTCCAGGGATAACTAGCGTTATGTTCTAAAGAATTATTAAGTTAAACTGAACTGTCATTCCCTAGAGAAATAACTTCCAAAATTATTTATCTTCTAAAATATACTTCTAAAGACGAAACAAATCCACCATATGATTGAACGAAGTCAAATAGTACACGACAGGTAGATGCTTGTGTTATCAAATCCCCCCCGCAAGAGGGCGCTCGCCGCTAAGCTTGTAAAGTGAATCCTCCCGTGCCAATGGATTTTCAATATTCTGTCTTGTAAATATGATTTGACGCGGCGGCCATTATATAGAGCCTTTTAAATTAAGGATTAAAATGGATGGATAGATTTTATGCTTGTTTTGCTTTATGGACTGGAAATGATTTTGTTACGAATGATGATAAACGCTGGACTTTTCCAGAGGTTTTATGGACTTTGACATTGTGACCTAATTCATCTGAATATAGATCTGATTAAATTGCTATTCAGCCCTCTTCCTCTCTCCTAACGTTTGCGTGCCCGACAGGGTCCATATAACTTGTTTTTTACCATCTCTGTAACATATGGAATGCAATAAATAATTGAGTATCTTGTAAGATAATTACTGCTTTGCTAGATTATCAATTTAATTATAGTTTTGAAAACTATTATTAACACGATTTAGTAATACGCAATATGCTCCTAATGTTTTCTCCATCATCATAAGGATTATTGCTAACTGACCGTTTTAGGGCCACTGGTCTACTTGAAATAATAACATGATTTTGATCCTCAAAAACACTCACCGATACCACTCCATGACTCCCAAAAGATGTCCCTAAAATTACGTTTCCCAGTATCAGTTCTAAACAATGAAATAAGGTAACTTTATGGAAGTTAATTAACTAAGTAACGCTAATTAGGTGAGAGTACGAACTTTGATAACTCGCGCTATTCAATTACTATAGATTATGGAGTTCGATCTCTGATGGAACAATCATCGCTCAGTTATTTGCTAAAACAGCTCCTTCGCAGAATGTCCACTTCTCAAAATGTCCACTGGTCGCAAAATGTCTCTTTCGCAGAATGTCCACTTCGCAAAATGTCCACTTCTCAAAATGTCCACTGGTCGCAAAATGTCTCTTTCGCAGAATGTCCACTTCGCAAAATGTCCCTTTCGCAGAATGTCCACTTTTTCTGACTTACTTTAATCATAATTCATTTTATCTATTAACTTACACACATCATGTCTGACGTGTGTTTATTTGTTTGGGTGTTGTGGACTTTCTGCGAAAGGGACATTTTGCGAAGTGGACATTCTGCGAAAGAGACATTTTGCGACCAGTGGACATTTTGAGAAGTGGACATTCTGCGAAAGAGACATTTTGCGACCAGTGGACATTTTGAGAAGTGGACATTCTGCGAAGGAGCCGCTAAAACTTCGTGTTTATTTGGTAACTTCGATGTCTTTAGCACCTTGTGACAAGCATGCCGGGGTCGCGGGACTTATTCCATCACCGTGACCCCGGAAAAGAAAGGCCTATTGAAGGACACTGGGATATTAGTCAGTACAAGTCTGACAGTAAGGGGTGGGAGGACTCATTTGATGATTTTACCACGTAAGAAAATAAATAAAAAAGGACCTTGAGACTTCTAAAGGTGTGTCGTTACTGTAAGTCGGAAGCTGTAAAGTCTGACAACCAGTCTTACCATGGAGTATCGTATTACCCAGATACTGGGTTGTGGAGGTCCGATAAGTAGTCGCTCCATGTAAAATACTGAAAATCGGCTGCATCCGGTTTGATTGGAAGCCGACTTCTATATAGTTGGCTAGGCCGTTAATAATCCTAAAATCAGTCTAATTTCGCTTCCAGCACAACTGCCAGTTTCATATTTACCTAGAACAGTCCCAGAATATTCAACAATACACATTAATAACAGTGCAAGCTCATCTCTGTTCAAACAAGTCTTGTTGACTCGCAAACAGGGTTACCATACGTCTGAATTTGTCCGGACATGTCCGTCATTTTGACTCTACGTATTTAGCCAGATTTTTTCCACCTGTGTAGTGGGTAGCCAGATTTATCAGTTGTTATTTCTCCAAAGTTTTTGAAAAAAAAATGTTATATTGTTTTTTTTTGTGATGAGAATACCTCACTCTTTGTGTGGTATAAAAGCTATAACGTCATATAAGGACTTTTTTTGCAAATCTCAGGACTTTTCCTTTCAAAATGGTAGTCCTACTCTCAAAAGGCTCTCGTTCGTTGCAGTGTGTTGTTGCACTCGCTTTGTTTGACGTTGCACTATGTTACACTGTATGCGCGGCGTTACGTTTCACTCGCGTCTTCGTATCGTTGTTTGCATCTTAGCTAGTGGGGTATTGACGCATAGGTTTAGTGTAGTGTACGGCTGTATGTGCTTCTTATAGGGAGGCATGGCCGTGTGGATCAAAGGAGGGTAGGAGACTTAAGAGGGCTATCACACGTTTCCTTGTTTCTGTGCAAGGTTTTGAACCGGATTCTGGGTAGGAAATGGTCACAAATTAAAAAAAAATGTATACACGAGAAAGTTTGATTATTTCTGCGTGGAGTGTATTGAAAACATTTTTAGATTTGTTTACATACATGAGTAAAAACCTTGTCTCTGCAAAGGATGTTTCATAAAATTCTACTTTTTGTCATACTTTGGTATTGAATTACATAGAATGTATAATAGTAAAATAACATTTGAAAATGTCCATGATACATCTGAAAGTTTATATTTGGAGTGTATTAATCAGATTTTTTTTTTCATTCAGAAATACAGCAAAAATATATCTGGAAAACAGGAAGAATTTGTCATTTTTTCTTCCGAAATTATATTTTTTATCTATCAATATTTACTGAATATTCAATCAAAAAGTATTGAATAACTAAGGTTACTATGTTAGCTTGCATTAAAAAAATAATTAGCGCATTTAAAAGTAAAATAATAGTATAAAATAATTAAAATATGCAATGACAAAATTCAATATAAAACCAAGAACGGTTTGTTCTTTGATTTAGACAGCGCGGTGCGCTTTCAGAGGGAGGACGTATCGCTCCCGACCATTTTGACATTAGTAACGTAATCATTAAAATTTAAAATACACGCCACCATTCATGACCTTTAGACGCGGCGCTAGTATCTTTGTTATAACATCAAATTCCATATGAAACATGTAGTACCTCGAATTTTCCGCAGGTCATGAGTGGTGGCCAGTAATTTTCCCAATCGCCAAGGATGCAGCGTGACCAACCTTTTTTGATACTAGCTAATATTTTGAATTTATTTCATTCTGATCTGTTTGCAATGTAAACATACATATAAATGTTGATTGTATTTCCCCTATATTCGAATGTGGATATGATTCTAGATAATGAATGTAAATAATTCTGATAGCTTTTTTTCTGAATTGGTAATTAAATGTAATTTCAGACTTGTCAACTTCCCAAACTTCCAGTTCGGTTGAATAATATAGTTCGCTGCGGACCCACCATACCACCGGCCATGCCCCTAGTGATATGGCTTTTTAATACGTGGTAAAACCATCAGATCAGCTCTTCCACCCTGGGAAGGACGGAAGGGACATTGAAACTTGTACTGACTAAAAACTACGGTGTCCTTCAATAACCCCTTGCGATCCGGGTGTATGGATACCTGATAAGACAGTCCCGCGACGACAGCAGGAATTGGCTCTCTAACGTGCGCCCCGAAAATCGGTGAAAAATTGATCCGTACCCCTAGCACGAGTTTTCACAATTTTACTTTACAGAGTCTTTCCAGTTATTACAGCGTTTTTTGTATGAAAAAATGCGGTATTTCGTTTTGGCAGCTGCATTGTATTTTTAATTTTTTTTTGTGGTATAATCATCAAATGTGTCATCTCGAGACTCGTACTGACTAATATCCATGGTGGTCCTTCAGTAGCCATTTACGTTCCAGGGTCACCCGCAAGTGATGAGACAATCCAGTGACCACGGCAAGCCTCAGCTCTCCAAGGCTTACCTCTCTGATTGGAAATCGCTTCACGGCGTCGTAGGTCACGCGGCTGTCCTCTCCCTCACGTGTTCCACCTGCTACTTCGCTAGCGTGACGGCTTTGCATAAGGAGGGGACTACTTCCAATTCCGTCTCGCCCCGCAGATCGTGGCCTCGATCAATGCCGGGCGCTTTTAAACTGACTCAAGTGCATCGAGTTAGATTTGGCAAACCTGTTCCACTCCATGTACCAGACTTGAACATTATACAAGTTCATCAACTGTTCAGGCGTGAAGTATCGCTGGACAAGGATCCTAACTTTTTTGCAGCCAACTATTGAGTTGGCTGCAAAAAAGCCAACCCCTCAATATTAGTACAATTATTGAAGTGGACTAATATTGAGGGTCGATGTCAACGGTACCCCAAAAAGTCAAGATGGTCTGTCATTTTTACGGTTATACCCCAGAAAGATAGAACCGGGTCGGATTGGCTCCTTTTTGCGAAAAAAATCACGTCTTAGCAGTATTAGTTTATTAGTTTTTTCTTTTTTTTTTCTTATTATTTCTTGGTTTTAGTTTTGCGGACTCCACGCACTTGCAGCTTCAGTTCATCAGGGCGTATAATTTTTTGAACTAGAACTTTGGTTTCGTCGCTCGACTTGAATTTGTCATGGGGATAAATAGCTACAGAGCTCACATTGTTCGGACGGATGAAGTCATTTGATCCCTTCTTCACCATGTCAGCAAAAGAAGTTTTTCCCGTTGTACCAGAGTCCTTAATTGTCTGCTTTAGTTCAGAAATTTGTTCCGCTAGGTCGCCTTTTTCTTTCAATTCATCGATAATGTTGATGGCTTGATGGGCTTTCTGCTTCAGAGCCTGGTACAACACTGCCATCTGCGAGATGCCAGATCCAATTTTACGGCACAAGTTAGAAATTTTCAATTTCTGCTCCGAGTTAAGTTTGCCGTCCGTGGCAATAGTGCAAACGTCATTTAATTGCTGCTCCATAGATGACATCCATTTTTGTATCTCATTCTTCAACAGAGAAGTCAGTCTGAAGATTCTTTGCTGGCGAAGCATACGGTAGCTCACGGCTGCTTGAACTGCCGGGACTATTATCCATTGTTCACTATGTTTATGTTTCCATTCTTTACGAAAACTTCACACTTAGCAAATATTTACAAAGTAGGTCACTATTTATTGCATTAATTAAATATTGCTAACGAGCACGTCTATATGTTGCGAACGGCCACGATCGAATCCCAAAAATATAAAAATATGTACAGTAGAATCCGTTTATTATGACCCCGCTTATAATGACCAACCGCTTATTATGACGTATTGCATAGAGAAGTTTGGTTTTCATACAAAATTCTTTAAACAAAATCGGATATACTCTATAATCGCATTATGAGACATGCCGCTTATTATGACCTATTTTTAATGAATTGTGTCCATTTGATGCATTTACCGACGTGATTCAAAACACCTTCGACAGTTTTCGGGAACGTCGTACCCGACGATGTTCGGTTGTGGTGTTTTTTTTTAGTCTCAATGGGTAATTAGATAGTTGAAATATCAGATAATATTGACTGAGTTCTATTTTGTCTCTCTCTATTTAAAATAAATACTTACATACTGACAAAAACAGGACATTGTTTTTACTGTACAAAATGCTTTGTATGACGTCCTGTTAGTATGACGTGATTATTATTTCCCTTCGATGTCATAATAAACGGATTCAACTGTATGTATTTAGAAATATATAAGTATGTTTATCAGTTGTCTAGTACCCATAATACAAGCTCTGCTTAGCTTGGGACTAGATGGCGTTGTGTGATAGTTGTGGAATATTATATACTAGCTGTGCCCGCAACTTCGTTCGCGTGGATGTCGGAATTGAACAATGTATTTTTTAGTTCTAAGCGCTTAATTCAGGCCAGTCCATTCCAGTCCATTCCAGTCCATTCCAGTCCAGTCCATTCCAGTCCATTCCAGTCCATTCCAGTCCATTCCAGTCCATTCCAGACCATTCCAGTCCAGTCCATTCCAGTTATTTGAATAATCTAGTTTTTCTATTCGAAGTTAGATCGCGCGACTGACGTACGAAATCAATGTGTGAGACCAAAGAAACTTCTGAAACACTTTAAACTCAAATATCTTTTGATAGACTGAACCGATTCCAATGAAACAAAAACTAAATTCCTCTCCAAGTTACGCCTAATCGTTGTGTATAAAAGTTATCTACATTAATTTCGTATATTTTACGTGATACCTGGACAAATACACAGACAAACAGATAAACAGACAAACAGACAAAAAATCTAAAAACGCTAGAAATGGGTTCTATTGGTTGTCCTTTAATACCCTGGCTATATTTTTTGAGTTTTTATTTAATGTACAAAAATAATTTTTCTACAGTTTTATTATATGTATAGATATAGAATAGATAGCTGTGCCCGCAACTTCGTTCGCGTGGATGTCGGAATTGAACAATGTATTTTTTAGTTCTAAGCGCTTAATTCAGGCCAGTCCATTCCAGTCCATTCCAGTCCATTCCAGTCCATACCAGTCCAGTCCATTCCAGTCCATTCCAGTCCATTCCAGACCATTCCAGTCCAGTCCATTCCAGTTATTTGAATAATCTAGTTTTTCTATTCGAAGTTAGATCGCGCGACTGACGTACGAAATCAATGTGTGAGACCAAAGAAACTTCTGAAACACTTTAAACTCAAATATCTTTTGATAGACTGAACCGATTCCAATGAAACAAAAACTAAATTCCTCTCCAAGTTACGCCTAATCGTTGTGTATAAAAGTTATCTACATTAATTTCGTATATTTTACGTGATACCTGGACAAATACACAGACAAACAGATAAACAGACAAACAGACAAAAAATCTAAAAATGCTAGAAATGGGTTCTATTGGTTGTCCTTTAATACCCTGGCTATATTTTTTGAGTTTTTATTTAATGTACAAAAATAATTTTTCTACAGTTTTATTATATATTATATATATTATATATATTATATATATATATTATATATTATATTATTATTATAAGCCGAAGAAAACGTTTGAAAAAGTTAGAAGTTTAAAGAGACATCAAATCGTAAATTCTAAATAATTTCAAAAATGTAATTTAAAAAAAATTAATGAGTTCCAATTACTCACTAGAAACAAAATTAACACTTGAAAGATATCATAACAAGATATTATTTACTCGTATTGTAGAATAGAATTGAATAATCTTTATTATGCACACCTTGTAAATTACAAATAGGTATATCCAATTCGCAATTTCTCTTAAATAGTGTGACACAATGGGCGATCTCATCGCTAAGAGAGATCAGTATAAGGGTAATACTTGTATAAAGTGTAATTTAATGAGTAGCCATTATTTTGTTTTGTGTCTGTTGTTGAAAGGTATACATTTATCATATTATATCCATTCGTTTTCGTTACTAAGGAAATAAGTAGTGTCTAGAAGCCCGGGATCTCACTTTGTTTATTCGAAAGAAAAGTGGCAAAAGCTCATGTTGTTTTCATCCTGGTATACGAGGCGTAGCTGTGTTGATTGTGTTTTGTTTTTATGCGGGGGGCATCACGATGTCAAATTGACAGAAACTGTGTTCTTTCATTTAGTAATAGGGCTCTTAAGAGCCCTATTACTAAATGAAAGAACACAGTTCAACAACAATCAACACAGCTACGCCTCGTATACCAGGATGAAAACTACATGAGCTTTTGCCACTTTTCTTTCGAATAAACAAAGTGAGATCCCGGGCTTCTAGACACTACTTATTTTCTTAGTAACGAAATCGAATGGATATAATAATATGATAAATGTATACCTATCAAAACAAAATAATGGCCACTCATTAAATTACACTTTAATCAAGTACTAGCTGTGCCCGCGACTTCGTTCGCGTGGATGTCGGAAATTACCAATGTATTTTTTTGTGCGAAGCGTCGGGTAAAAAGGTCTCCCTCCAAAATCCCACCGTATCCCATCTTATCCCATCTTATCCCATCTTATCCCATCTTATCCCATCTTATCCCATCTTATCCCATCTTATCCCATCTTATCCCATCTTATCCCATCTTATCCCATCTTATCCCATCTTATCCCATCTTATCCCATCTTATCCCATCTTATCCCGTCCTGTTCCGTCCTGTCTCGTCCTGTCCCGTACTGTCCCGTCCTGTCCCGTCCAGTCCCGTCCTGTCCCGAGCTGTCCCGTCCTGTCCGTCCTGTCCCGTCCTGTCCCGCCCTGTCCCGTCCTCTCCCATTCTGTCCCGTCCTGTCCCGTCCTATCCTGTCCTGTCCCGTTCTGTCCCGTCCTGTCCCGTCCTGTCCCATCCTATCCCGTCCTATCCCGTCCTGTCCGTCCTGTCCCGTCCTGTCGCGTCCTATCCCATCCTATCCCATTCTATCCCATCCTATCCCATCCTATCCTATTCTATCCCATCCTATCCTATCCTATCCCATCCTATCATAATCATTAGATGAATTTTTTATTTGAATATGTAGCAGAATCGAAGCTAGATCGCGCTATGAACTACGCGTCTTGGTGTGAACTGACCGTAATTTTACTTCTGAAACACTTTATATTCGAATAACTTTTGATAGACTGAACCGATTCCAATGAAACAAAAACTAAATTCCTCTCCAAGTTACGCTTAATCGTTGTGTATAAAAGTTATCTACATAAATTTCGTACATTTTACGTGATACCTGGACAAATAAACATACAAACAGACAAACAGACAAACAGACAAAAATTCTAAAAATGCTAGAAATGGGTTCTATTGGTTGTCCTTTAATACCCTGGCTAAATTTTTTGAGTTTTTTTTTAATGTACAAAAATAACTTTTCTACAGTTTTATTATATGTATAGATTACCCTTATACTGATCTCTCTTAGCGCTGAGATCGCCCATTGTATCACACTATTTAAGAGAAATTGCGAATTGGATATACCTATTTGTAATTTACAAGGTGTGCATAATAAAGATTATTCAATTCTATTCTATAATACGAACAAATAATATCTTGTTATGATAACTGTCAAGTGTTAATTTTATTTCTAGTGAGTAATTAGAACTCATTAATTTTTTTAAATTACAATTTTGAAATTATTTAGAATTTACGATTTGATGTCTCTTTAAACTTCTAACTTTTTCAAACGTTTTCTTCGGCTTATAATAATAACATAATATATAATATTCCACAACTATCACACAACGCCATCTAGTTAGTCCCAAGCTAAGCAGAGCTTGTATTATGGGTACTAG
The DNA here is from genome assembly GCA_028554685.1 of Agrotis ipsilon. Taxonomy (NCBI): domain Eukaryota; kingdom Metazoa; phylum Arthropoda; class Insecta; order Lepidoptera; family Noctuidae; genus Agrotis; species Agrotis ipsilon. Next base: position 1,040,486 of record CM052970.1, on the reverse strand, counting down.
ACAACTGAAAAACATACTTTTATATTTCTAAATACACACATATTATAGATAAACTAAACCCAGACACAGAACAAAATAAATGATCGTGCTCATCACACAAACATTTTTCCTGGGTGAGAATCGAACCCACGACCTCCGCTATAGCAGTCAGGGTCACTAACCACTAGACCAACAGGCCAGTCAAGTTATACATTAAACAATCATTTACGCAATGTATTCAGAGACATAATGATAGAAGCAAAACCAGACACTTGGGGTGATTAAGGTGACAGATAAGGATATAGCCAGAAGAGGTCGGTTTAATCGTCTAATATTCCCAACCAGTGGTTCAAAATATTTGAAACTGGTGTCAAGAGACGGGTAATATTACCAAACGCCGTGATCCAAGAAACTGAGAGGAAACTGTGTAAGGCCCAAGAAGACCATCATGTTCGTTAAAACGCACAAAGAGAGCGATAAATCTACTACGCGGACCATATAAATTCATTGCGACAAGCCACAAGCACCCCTATAATAGACAAGACTATTTCAAATCGACACCATGAAGATTTAAAAAAATTCAACAAGATGTTTTTTTTACGTGGTAAAATGATCAAATGAGTCCTCCCACCCCGGGCAGGGTGGGAGGGACTGTCAGACTTGTACTGACTAAAATCCACGTTGTTCTTCAATAGCCCTTTATGTTCCGGGGTCACGGTGATGGAATGAGTCTCGTGACCCCGGCAGGCATTGGCCTTCTGAGAGGGGGCCCCGTCATTATGCTGACGCTCTTTGAGGCGCGCGTGGAACACGACGCGCCGTCGACCCGGGCATGGTCCATGGTCGGTCGGCGAGTTGCCCTTTACTCGCCGCTCGCATGCCCGCGCCTACGGTGGCCGGAGATCGTCCTGCGACGTCCGACGCCGTGGGCGTCCACCACCGCGGGTGGGGTGGAGGAGGGACATTGTCCTCTCTCTCGCACGGCGCGCCTCCTCCTTCGCGAGCATGACTGCTTCGCAGAAGGAGGCGACCGCTTCTCACTCCGTCTCGCCCCGCAGCATGGCCGCAACCAAAGCCGGGCGCGAGAGGTCTTCGCCTATCGCCGCCGTGAGGACACGTCGTTGCTCCGCCCAATCGGGGCAATCCTGCACCGTATGCTTGACTGTTTCCTCCGGGCGATCTTCGCAATGGCACGCAGTGGTGACACCCAGGCGTTTCCTCCTTTCTCATTAGACACAGGTACCTCCCGAAACATCCGTGTCCGGTGAGGACGTGCGTCCATCCAGCTACTCCTCAAATAGGGGTCTTACCGCCGCTATTGCGGCGTGCCCGCAAGAAGATGCTTGGTCCGCCTGCAGTTAACTGTAGCGCATGGCGCAAATCGTTAAACATTTGCAAAGGAAATTTATTGAACTGTTTTGACTGGACTTCAGTGCTTCTTATACTGGGTTACTGCTGGGTATTTTTTTCTAAATAAAGACAGATTATTATAGTGTAGAGAAGATCTTAACAACAGGGTACAGAGCCTTTCACTCTTGAAACAGAATGTTTCGGTTAGCTCTAAATTATGCTCTGGGATGGTTATTTAACTGCTCAAAATTGCATTAAAATGTGGTACAACTCCATATTATTCCATATGTCCGTAAAGACAGCCTCCACCTAGAAAACCCATCATCCTTCAGTTCATGAAGCGAATTTTCAAGCGCTTCTTTGACTCAGCTATTAAGCACCCCAATCCCCTGATCACATCGGCCGCCCGATACGAACCATCGCGTATCAGCTCCATTCGCCGCCCTAGGCATACCCTTGTAGACCCCGATGACCTCATCACCCTCCTCCAGGAGAGCAGTAGGGAAACCAGTACTCTTAGGAAACACAGACACAGATCGACTCCGTCATTCCGTCCTCGCCGCCGAGGACGCCCGTCGCGACGCCCAAGTCAATGCAAGAGCCAGACCGTGCTGCTGAGCCTGTAGTTTTAAATTAGCCCTTAAATAAGATATCATTGTGATCCAGCCTGTCCCTTGCACTGTCCTCCCTCAGTGACGCCCTAAGCCGAGGTCCATACCCCACAGGGTGTGCCCTTAGCGAGTGGTCACTTAGTTTGTAGTTTTTAGTTTTAAGCGCCTGGCTGGAGGCCTAATAGTAATCAATGGCATCCACAGAAAAGTCCTGTTAAGCAGCACACAACCTCTTCTAGGTTGACCTGCGAGATGCCATTAAAAAAAAAAACCATTCGCACAGCAAGTAGTACTTGATTCGAATTCATCTTGGATCAATCGCGACTAACAGTGCATAGATTTGATGATGCTCGAATTACGATGTTACTGTTGGTCACTCAGGCTTTTTACCTGATTTCTATTGAGAACATTTCACCTTCAATAAAATAACACAGGGTTTAAGAGAAATTGTAAAAAACTCTTTGGCGCATTGAAGACGGTATTTTTTCGATTTTTTTATGAAACTTGACACATTCCTATAATTTCTAACTTTTCATTCAATTTCGTTTATTGGAATGCTTACTTATTTCTGAGTAGTGCATATATTCATGAATGAAATTCACAAATATCAGGCGAAAGAACCATGGTCGAACTTCAATACTGCTAAGACGTGATTTTTTTCGCAAAAAGGAGCCAATCCGACCGGTTCTATCTCTCTGAGGTATAACCGTAAAAATGACAGACCATCTTGACTTTTTTGGGGTACCGTTGACATTGACCCTCAATATTTATTGAGTTTGCTGCAAAAAAGTTAGGATCCTTGTCAAGCGGTACTTCACGCCTGAACAGTTGATGAACTTGTATAATGTTCAAGTCTGGTACATGGAGTGGTACAGGTTTGCCAAATCTAACTCGATGCACTTGAGTCAGTTTAAAAGCGCCCGGCATTGATCGAGGCCACGATCTGCGGGGCGAGACGGAATGGGAAGTAGTCACCTCCTTATGCAAAGCAGTCATGCTAGCGAAGTAGCAGGTGGAACACGTGAGGGAGAGAACAGCCGCGTGACCTACGACGCCGTGAAGCGATTTCCAATCAGAAAGGTAAGCCTTGGAGAGCTGAGGCTTTCCGTGGTCACTGGATTGTCTTACACTTGCGGGTGACCCTGGAACGTAAAGGGCTACTGAAAGACCACCATGGATATTAGTCAGTACGAGTCTGGTAATAAATCCCGTCCCGCTCGAGATGACACATTTGATGATTATACCACAAAAAAAAAATACAATGCAGCTGCCAAAACGAAATACCGCATTTTTTCATACAAGAAACGCTGTAATAACAGGAAAGACTCTGTAAAGTAAAATTGTGAAAGCTCGTGCTAGGGGTACGGATCAATTTTTCACAGATTTTCGGGGCGCACGTTATAGAGCCCACCCGTAAATATACACCCGGATCGCAAGGGGTTATTGAAGGACACCGTAGTTTTTAGTCAGTACAAGTTTGAATGTCCCTCCCGTCCTTCCCTGGGTGGAAGAGCTGATCTAATGGTTTTACCACGTATTAAAAAGCCATATCACCAGGGTCATGGCCGGTGGTATGGTGGGTCCGCAGCGAGCTATATTATTCAACCGAACTGGAAGTTTGGGAAGTTGACAAGTCTGAAATTACATTTAATTACCAATTCAGAAAAAAAGCTATCAGAATTATTTACATTAATTATCTAGAATTATATCCACATTCGAATAAAGGGAAAATACAATCAACATTAACATGTATGTTTACATTGCAAACAGATCAGAATGAAATAAATTCAAAATATTAGCTTGTATCAAAAAAGGTTAGTCACGCTGCATCCTTGGCGATCGGGAAAATTACTGGCCACCACTCATGACCTGCGGAAAATTCAAGGTACTACATGTCTCATATGGAATTTGATGTTATAACAAAGATACTAGCGCCGCGTCTAAAGGTCATGAATGGTGGCGTGTATTTCAAATTTAAATGATTACGTTACTAATGTCAAAATGGTCGGGAGCGATACGTCCTCCCTCTGAAAGCGCCCCGCGCTGTCTAAATCAAAGAACAAACCGTTCTTGGTTTTATATTGAATTTTGTCATTGCATATTTTAATTATATTATACTATTATTTTACTTTTAAATTCGCTTATTATTTTTTTAATGCAAGCTTACATAGTAACCTTAGTTATTCAATACTTTTTGATTGAATATTCAGTAAATATTGATAGATAAAAAATATAATTTCGGACGAAAAAATGTCAAATTCTTCCTGTTTTCCAGAATTATTTTTGGTGTTTTCTGAATGAAAAATAAAAATCTGATTAATACACTCCAAATATAAACTTTCAGATGTACCATGGACATTTTCAAATGTTATTTTACTATTATACATTCTATGTAATTCTACTTTTTGCAGAGACAAGGTTTTTACTCATGTATGTAAACAAATCTAAAAATGTTTTCAATACACTCCACGCAGAAATAATCAAACTTTCTCGTGTATATATTTTTTTTAATTTGTGGCCATTTCCTACCCAGAATCAGGTTCAAAACCTTGCACAAAAACACGGAAACGTGTGATAGCCCTCTTAAGTAGACTATGGTTATAGCAACAAAAGCAGTGTGTAATTCGTCGTAAACATGGTGACTACTGCCCTATATATAAAACTTTTCCTCTGAAAACCAATCTGTCAATAAATCTATGTCTTACTCTAGAATGATTATTTTTAAAAAATCGAACAAGCAAAAAGTGTAATTTCACAATTTATAATTGAATTAGTAGTTGCTCCCCTTATTTATTTAGATTTGATAAATAGACTAAAACATAAGCCTACATATCTACCCGGCAAACCTACACACTCATTACACAAATGCACTGCATATGCATCCCGATATTACTGCTCATATAAACTATACGGACATATGTACACTATATGGAAATTGCGTCCATACCCAGCTTGCAATTTTAGAGAAATCATATGTGTTTCTATACCAGAGCGCACAGGAAATATTAAATGTAACATTTCCACGAAAATATGCAAATAACGTACCTAGGTATGATTTAATATTCTTCTACAAATTGCTACAAATTGAAATGAATGTTTTGTAACGTGCAAAATTAGTTTTGGATGAATAATGTTCTGAAAATATTGCATTGTTTGCTGAACGTTAAGCAGTACTGCTGGATCCCACAGACTTAATACCCATTTATTTAGCGTTAGGTCCTAGGCCAGTGGTTCTGAATCTTTAACCCTATGCTCCTCACTCAAGTGTTTTCCTAGACCAGTGGTTCTCAACGTTTTACCCTATGCTTCACTCAATTGTCTGCTACAATACCCCTTGTCTGGTTAATTCGTAGCGCGTTTGGTTCTTTTCTGTTTACATTTTAAATCAAGATCCCAGATTATGCGCAGCCACTCTTTCTATGATACGTTACGTTAACTATGGTATGGCTACCATAACAGGTAGATTTGATAGGCATACCAAATATATGATAATAAACAATGATATTATATTAGTAAAAACGGGTAGATACGTTATACGCGCTCAGAAAATGACGCGCTCAAATGTGGTCAATCGACAAACCTTGACTATATTTGGTCCTTTTCGCTTGCAATGCCATCCTACTTTAGTGACTAATCGTGATGTAGTGTGCTATTGCAATATTTAGTTATTCATGTGTGCGTTAGTGTGCCGTTTTTGAAGATAGAATGTCATGTAGGTAACGTATCTATTCATTTTAATAATAAATTTATTTATTATTTATTTATTTATTTATTATTATTTTTTTTTCATTCATTTTTTTTTTCATTTTCATTTATAATATCATTGATTGTAAATGTCATCCTGTTTAAAATTGTTGTAGAAATATAAAACGGTTTCTTTTTAATTTTTTCTTGATAAGTTTAGGTATAAACTAAAAATTACAGCCAACAGTTAATCCGATTAAGAACTTTCAAGGCACACAAGATTATCCCAACCCCGAAGTTTCTCTACGAACAGTTTTTCTGTGCCGTTCCAATGAAAACTGTTTTCCTTAACAATATTGTGGAAGTTATAACTCGTAGAAATGTACAAAACTTTATTGTTCTTAAAATTGTTACGAGCGTAGCGAGCTCAACTTAGTATTGAACAATTTGTGCACTATTTGGATCGGGCGGGCCTGTTCGGTACACAGACCGGGTCTCAATGACCCATTATAGCAGGCAGAGTGTTACGCCCGAGTTTCTCTCTGTTTGCGCAGTTTTTATTTTTCTTTTTCGCTTGTTTATTGTGCGTGTATTTTTAGTTGAGTTGTTGAGGTCAAAAGGCTCTGTAGTTTTTTAATCTTTTCGGGCAGTAAGTCTGACAAACAACCAGAAATTTGTTAAATATTTAGCGTAATCTAGTCTTAATGTTTTTGAGACAGGGGTCTTCTGTCTTTCCACTAAAGTAGCTGAGTGTTAGATGTTATTGTCTACTTTTTAGTTCTAGAACAAAAGGAACGGTTTTGTGGTAATATTCCTCGAAGATGAGGTTGCGTAATAACCGTAAATTGTTGTCAAAGTTTCTTCCCTATTGTGACAATAGGGCAGCATGCACATGGGACTTCGCAGGAGCGGTAAACATTCGGCACGCTCCGTTCTCAACGACCCATTACCGCACTCAGTGTTACGAGCCCCTGGCAAGCCATGTTTTGTAAGCACAGCTTTTTTGCTCAAAATATTTTTATGTTGATTACAAAATTTTCTTTTCTGACTTTACTTTGAGTTCGCCGCCTGAATTTTATTAAAAAAACGCAGCGTAAGAAACTTAAATGAGAAAAGTTGGGCGTATTTAGTTCGTTTACTTAGTTCAATTAGTTTACACTATTCGTAACTTTGAGATTTATTTCATAAACGCCGGTTCAAGTTATAAGTCGTTTAAACATTTAAAATGTAAGTTCAAAAAGTCGCAACTTTATCTAACCATAACACAGCGTTTGTAAACGTATACTAAACCGTTTTTTCCAATCTTCATATTCGTATACAATTCTTCTATTCCCTATCTACAATGTTCCCGATAACCAGTCAATCTTCTTTTACAACTTATTTTTATGGTAATGTGAACAAGTTTACAGTACAAATAACGAGTATTTCCGCGCATATCGGCGTATCGCTCGCTGGGGCGTTCATTTGGCACGCCTCGGTCGCAACGACCCATAACCGCGGGCGTAGGGTTATGTACCGAACGATACTGTTTTGTTTTAGTTGCCTTGGTATATTCGTCCTATTAGAGAATAGAACGCCAATATAGCGCAATCAAGCGATAACTAATATAGAGATATTGGCTGGACACATAACTACTATACATGGGAAACAAAATAAATTCAAATTTATTTATGGTGAAAAACGTAATTTGCATGTCGTGAAAAGGCGCTCTCTCACCGCGGGCTTTCGCGTGTAATGTAACATCAAAGTGCGCATTGTGATGCTCGATTGTCTTCCGTCACTGATGAAATGTTCGAATCTGTAACGTTACGATTTTACTTGTCAACTTGTAACATACTCGTAATTTGATACCACATTTTTTGTCTGCTCTTTTATTGGCAAATCTGTAAGTATCTATATTAGTTAATATTTCTATTGAACACCAGCTCTTCTTAACACTATTTTGTTTTCATAAAATAAAACGAAACGGAATTCCCACAATGGAGCGCTCAAAAGTGGCGTTAATTTTATAAATTCCATTCAGTTTAAGATTCTGCATATGCTTAATTATGCCCACACGCCCCGTTAATTTAGCAACAATAAGAATGTGAAGTTCAGTGAATTCTCTGGATGCTTTTACTATAATTAATTTGAAATTAATGAGAAACTGGGAATTTAATGGTGAACGTTTTTTTCTTTAGAATATAGGGAAAGATACAATTATCATTGTAGGTTTTAGCAGGCATTTTACAATTTCAAGTAATGTCATTGAGATTGTTTTATGTTCACGTCCATTTTTCACTTCGTTTCAATCAATTAATCAACTCAGCTAATCGCCGTCCACAGCTGGATATGGCCTTTCGCATACAGTCTCTATAAACCACCTTCTTATGGTCGTTGATTTACTAACTTGGGTGTCTCACATTTGCCGATTCGCGGTCTCCAATCCAGGAGTCTGGTCTACTGGCCATCGGTATACGTTTGAAGCTGGCAAATGTAATATAAGTAAGTATCTTGAATTAAATTAACAACAACCTGCATAAAAGGTAGTAAACATTCGCCTGCCTACCAACGTAAATATCGCAATGAATATTAATGAATTGTCAAAATAATATAGCACTGCAATTGAAAACTTGTTACGCAAGCACCCGCAGGTTATTATTCTGTAGCCACGTTATGAATGATGATTTAATCACTGAATAAAATATACACAAAATATTTTCCATTCAGCCATTCCACAAATCACAAAACAGATTTCCCCGTACGAATATGAACGAATATATTCTACTATACACTGTGTATACAGTATACATTTTATATACAGTTCATATACGCTCTGTATTGAATGATACTTCACGTAGACTCATTCCATTTTCGTTTCAGTATAGAGCATTCAGTGTAGTGGGTAACTGAAAATTCTGAATATGAAAATGGGTGAACATTTTCCATCGTGCGTAGACTAAAATGTTAGAAAATGTTGGGATGTGGAAATTGTATTTGGTTGGAGTAGAGGATGAGTTGACAAAATGTACATATTTAGTGATTTGAGATAATGTAACTGGCCAGTTGTAAAGACATAGGCAAAGGCATAAAAGTAAATAGTGTCTATTTACCTTCATTGAAAATATTACACATGATATTATGTATGTGTACTAATGACCTACATTCTTGTTCGGCTTTGATATAATTTTACTTTTAAAACAATGTGTAACTTAAAGTTCTTTCTTTTTTTGTGTTACTCTGCGCACTCGTGGCGTGTGTCAATAAACGTTTTTTTCTTTTTTCTTTTCTGCCCTCGGCTATATTATCCAATGAGTCCATCCTGGGTGTAGCAGAAGGGACTGTCAAACTCGTATTGACTAAAATCCATGGCGCTCCTTCAATATACCTTTACGTTCAAAGGTCACGGTTACCTATTAAGACCCAAGATCCCGGAAAACTTTGGGCCTCTATAGAGCCAGAACAAAGCAAAAAAAAAACTGTCTCACAACACATAGCTACACCAAATAAGCCCTAGTTCAGTAAAAAGCCTTCAATCGAAACTACTGACTTCGACTAGTTGAGGTAACTTCTAATTCTCCTTCAGTTGAATCGTTATCAAGCTATTGTAACGACCCACTCACTTTTTCTATTGTTTCACAATAATAACCTGATTAAAAGTAACTTCCCAATTATATAAACTAAAGCTTTAAATAGCTCCTCAAAACAGTAATAATAATATTCCACAACTATCACACAACACCATCTAGCCCAGCAGAGCTGTCTAAGCAGAGCTCGTGTTATATGGGTACTAGACAAATGATAAACATACTTATATATTTCTAAATACATAAATATCTAACCCTCGACCTCCGGCATAGCAGTCAGGGTCACCAACCACTAGACAAACATTAACCTGATTACAAGTAGCCTCCTAATTATATTTTAAACAAAACCTTTTAAAAGCTTCTGAAAACAGTACTTTGAACAAGACGAGCAGGAGGAACAATGAAGTGAATGGTACTTCTGCCTTCTAACGATCGCCGAGAATTGATACTTGAGGTTTATTTTACTGTTTTCTGTGAAGACTCAAAGTTTAGAAGCAACCCACCAAGTGCTACACAGTGTAACAACTATAGTATAACAAGTGCGGTATAACAACTATTGTATAACGTTATAATGCTCGGCTCTGTTACTCTGTGTTATATTATAGAGTCTGTGGAGTGAAGCACTTTATGTTTTGTGTGTTTATTTTATTTTATGAGGTTTGTTATATGTTGCTGAAGTATATGCTGCCAGTCATGAGCATATAACGGTTATTTTAAATATACACATTAAAGTACCCGTAAATGTTTATCACCGTGTTTATAAATGTTATTTGAAACTTTATTTCTGATAATTCTGTGTGAGTGATTTTTTTAAATATATACAGACTTCCACTTGAATTGCCTGTAGATTTATTTAAATGATATTTTTTGACAGTTAAATGAAATGATAACAAGACGATATGCAGTGGGATATCAGTTAAAGGAACAATGAATAAACCTGACTGAACTTGTCTATGTTTGAGTTTATATGCTTCTAATTTTAGATTTAGAACAGAACGTCTCTTAACATTCAAGCATGACTTAAAACTAGATTCAGGTCATTTTATTGGTTGAAATTAGTTTTAAGCAATGCTTGAGTTTTAAGTTTCGATCTGTAATAAAGAGCTTAGTATTTCATCATCAAAGTTCAGCCATCATTTCAAAGTCACCGTTATTATTCAGCCATCAACTCAAATAAGAAAAAGATCCCCAAGATAAGTGAATAAGTATCGCCATAAAACAAAATATACAAGTGGTATAAATACGACCTCGAAACGGCTGCCTATAACCAAATAGTTCCCTTCATTGACGCATTAGATGGTAACCTTCCTACGTCACCCACTACCCTTGAACCCTATATACAAATTGGGGGCGTCCATTTTGTTATAAAAAACCCGCCGATGTAAATCACCACCTCTTATAAATTACTTTTTATTTAACCTTCGAACGTCATTATGGGTCGTTAAGACCGTGCGCTAAGATTATATTTGATAAAAACTTCTATAATATAGAAATCAATTGCAGTTCGTTAGTCTCGCTAAAACTCGAGAACGCAAGCGGTACGAAGTTTGCCGGGTCAGCTAGTGTATCAACGACGATATATTACTAGACTCCTAATAACAGGCGACCGATGTCTGTTAACACATTAGGCAATAAAGTCAAATCAAAATCAAAAGTCAATCCGTCTTATTTCAACCACTCCTGTGAGTCATAAACAACCTTGAAACAGAACAGATCTTGAGTTAGCCAATCACAACGCAGTACCCCGTCCCCCTCGCTTACGTAGTACCTCAGCGAGTTGACAGAATATTTTTTGTTTCATAAATCGTGCATGCGGAGTCTAGTAATATATTGTCGTTGTAGTGTATGATATTTGACAAAATTATGATGTAGTCCTTAATTGCTAAGCCACGTCATAGGCGCATGAGCGAGACGCGTGTTGCTACAGCGACTGCCGAGAAACAACTCAAAAGAAATTGCTTACAGCATGCTCTAGTGTTAGCGATGAAACTTGTAAAATCATACACGTTTTTGTCGTTTTATATAAGTTGTATCGCCTGAGGGAATGATCGGGACGTAACGAGCTATCATTTTTATAAATAAAATCATATTCTTATCAAATATCGTTTGATATGTTATGAACTACAACCCTAGGCTCGCAGGCATCATTGCAGGCCAATTGCTTTCATCAGCTTATCGCTAAATAAGGTTTATGATTTTTTAAACCAAGTTTGTTTTTATAAAATAAGTAACGTTTTTATCAAATATCATCTGATATGCTTTAAACTATAACCTCGAGCTAGCACGCATCCCTTCATTTTGTACTGATTGCCCGTCGGCTTCTAGTTAATCGGTATAACAAAATTTTGAATTTTCGTCGTACTTTTTTTGTTAAAAAGTTAACTTATATTCTTATCAAACATTTACAAAACTACGCCTGTGGACATACATTTATTTAGTTTGCATACATTCCCTCTCTCAGGCTGTAACTTTTTGAAATCAGAATATTCGGATTTTCGGCAAAATTTTATAAGCCAACTTTTTATAAAATAAGTTACATTTTTATCAAATTTCGTCTGATATGCTATAAACTACAGCCTCGGGCTAGCACACATCGCTTCAGTTCGCATAGATTGCCTCTCTCGGCTAGGTAACCGGTTTGATCCGGAAAATTGCGGATTTATGCGTGGTAGGACACAGCTATATCCGTGCTTTTGATGGCTTTTGTTGTAGTTTACTGAGCGTGAAAAAACCTGGCCTTAAAATGTGTATACGTAACATAACGTAACTCCACGTTATTTTCCGTTGAATTGCGCGGACATATTTTCGATCATAAATTCATGCAATTTTCGACAACTTTTTTTTTTGTGCCTGAATAGTGTTGTTGAATTTTTAGTGACTTTCTATTTTTATTTAAACAACGAATACGGTGTCGAATATCAAAGCACTACGGAAAGCACTTGCTTTTATAAATGTTGTATCAATGTTGTTATTTATGTACCCCTCTTGTTAATACTTAATGTACCTTGTTTTGGCAGCTCACACATCAAAGTTGGAAGCAACTTGCTGTCAGAGAGCTCTCTAAAACATTTCATAGTTGAGAAGTTGTATTGATATCAGTTATATTTTTTACCCGAGGCTTTATCATGAATTTTCAGTTATTGTGACGTAAAGTAAACTGGGACAAATTTCAAGGGACAAAATAGTTCCTTCTTCGTACAACAGAGGCGCTGTTCCATTTTTCCATACAAGAAACGCTGTAATCACTGGAAAGATGTTGTAAAGTAAAATACTGAAAACTCGTGATAAGGGCTCTGTATTTTGCGGGATTGTCGGGAATCTAACACTTTTTCCAATGACTCTAAATGGCTGGCGTATTATTACTAAAATATTTTAGGACCCCTACGAGACATGGCAACAAAATGGCCACTTATGATACGTGAAACCCTACGTCAATAAATCACTCACAATATAACAGAATCTGCACGCACACTACTGTATTATATTTCATCCAATTTCAATAAAAAGCAGAACCATTGAAATCGCGCAAATCATACCAAAACGTCCCTCGGGCCGCAATCCGCGAAGCGTAGCAATTGATCGTAACTAGTCCGCGCAGCATTACCACAGAGTAGACGAATACAGAGGGAACAGCTTTTATTTCATTTCGAATCAGCAATTTCATTTATTCTTCTGCAAGAAGGAAGGAAGGTTTTTCATGAACACTTGCGTATTTTTTCAGTTTGTATAAAATATGATTGAGGCAATCAATAGCAACATGGAGTCTAGTATAGCACACGATTGATGGAAAAAGGCTCGCCCTTTTTTCATGAGACTGAATAAAAAACGTAACTGGCACAATGACGGGGTATTATTTAACAATTCGGGACAATACAAGTGTGTGTGTGTGTGGGTGTGTTACATATTTCCTTATATATTGATTATTTTAATAACTTCTAACAACATAAAGGTAAAGATGGACTTAATGCCTGAGGCATTCTCTACCAGTCAACCAAGGGTTTTGTAGGAATAACATGACACGTGCATAGTTCCATAGTTATTACGGTAGTGCGACTCATATAAACATGTTCTCGCATCTTCTCGTCGCTGTAGAAAGGGGTTGTCATAGTAGGAACGTCTTGCATAATTGGGCTACTGCGGCAATTCAACGCGACGTTGCCAGATTTCTCGAGCTGTCGCGGTGTAAGCTTAGAATGTGTCAACTATTCGTAGAACGCAGTGCAGTGTTTTGTTTCGTTCTGGCCAATATTCTTTATTCAAAATCGATATGCTTTAATTATCAATAATCATGATTCAAAAATAAGTCCGATAGAAGAACTTTAGTCTTTCCAATATTGCTGTAGTTGCGAGTGGCCCTATCTTAGATATAAGAGTTTAATTAAAACTATCTTGCCAGCAAGAAATATTTAAATCTTATGAGCGTGCTTATGTCCGGCTAACTTCTAATCTCCAGGAGAAAAGACAAGGTGCGAGATTATGACAAAGTTTGCAGGCCTTTTAAATTAAGCATTTAACCCTAAGTAATCTTGTTTACTGAGGAAAATGTCTCATTTTTGAGTTAAAAAGTCGTTAAAACTTGCCTTAAGGTTTTATTTTACAAAAAGTTTGTAAATAATTGTTTTTAAAAACATTCTTGGCAATGACAAGAAAACTCAGTTTTCCTTTTAACGCGATAATATCTGTAGAGAGTAAAATTGCATGTGTTATGCAATATTTCAAAGTAATGTGGGTTTTAAAGCGCTTTTCTACCGCAATCTAATAACACTAGAGAAAACGCATTTGCATACAAAACAGTAAGTGGACAACACTAAGCCAAACAAACAATAAAATTGCACGAAAACAAATTGTCCCAAGGGATATAAAATATTCTACACCAAAATCCAGTGACACATGTCATTTAAATAACAACACAAACGTCAGCGAGTGACGAGTTAATTCTTTTTGACAGCTCCGCGACGTGACTGCATCGCAACGGTTAATTGTCAATTTGCATATAGATGGTCGTATAGACCGCGGGTCGCCGGCGAGGGTTAATGAATGCCCTGAGGCGCACAACAGTTGAATCGAACAATTACATTAATCTCCACTGATAAGTGTTTGTGGTATTGTTTTGTAGTGATTAATGGGTAGTTTTGTTTGTTTGTTTTATCGGTAAGAGGCGGGGTGAAAGGGTAATTCGGGGGTTTAATTCAGATTTAATCAGGAGTACGTGAATTTGTTTGCAAAACATTACTTTGGATTGTACTGCTAGGTAAAGGTCTTTTCAGTCCTGTTTTGTGTGATTGAAATTGGTTTTTTTTGGTGAATGTTTCTAAAGATTTAGTTGTTTAATATATCTTGCAGAGGGTCTCCACACTAGACTTGTTTCTGGGATGGTTACCTATTTGACCAGATCATTACATCAAGGTAAGGCTTGTCCACAACATATATAGCTTACTGTTTTAAATAAACTTATCCACCACTTGGAATTTCACCTGTTTCGTGCCATGCGTTTATAAACATTAAAATTCTCTAACACAAATAGCCTAAAAAGCTTTAGATAATTTAAACACTTTTCCATGCGGGAATTGTACCTGCAACCCGCAGTAGTCGGAACAGTGTATAAGACAGGGACGCGGCGTATGACGGGAGAACACACACTTAGCGCAAACTTAACACAATACTAATGTAGCGTAAGCGCCAACAGGATGCCATGTTTAATGGCCGCTTGCAAATGATGTCCTGTTGGCGCTTGCGCTACGTCAGTGTTGTGTTAATTTGGCCTTAAGTGTGTATGTTCCAATTAAAGCCGCAGCCCTGTATAAAACACTGTTCCCCTGATAATAAATACAAAAGTTTTATTTTCCGCCATTCTCGATGATATTTATACGGTAGATAGATATCGTGTATCGGTGGGAGATCGAGGGTTTCAATAAAGCGATGTGCATCGGAGCGGCATGATTGCTGGCTAGCGGCCATCTTGCCTGTTGGGCTCTGATCAACGTTACGGAGAATTCGTATAATACTTACATTCATGGTATTAGGATTTAGGGGAAGTTTGATTTATATGATGGCACGGTTGGCGCAGTAGCTCAGCGATCGACTGCTGCACAGCGTGTCGCTGGTTCGATTCCATCACGGAACAAATATTTATATGATGAGCATTTATACCGATGATATATGATTTATTTATACCGTATCTAGATGTTTGTGTATGTGAGTTTCTATGTTTGTAAATGCACCCACGATGTAGGAGAAATTCCTAGTGTGCAACGTTTTGTAAAAAAAAAAACAGAGTAAAAATAAATATTTTTATTGAAACCAGTTCTCCTCTTGTAGTAATTTGCAAGCTCATAGTACTAAAACAATTTTGAATAACAATAAAACCCCTCGTCATTTTACCTATTTAAAACAATTCAATATTGCAAGACTGTAGATTTTATTGCTACAAACAGGAAATTGTTTCCACCAGTTTTATTAAACGGGCTCTGGATGTTAGCATTGAGCTTTTATTCAATTACTTGAATCACAATTTTAATTTGAAGTTGAAAAAGAATCTATGGTAAAGGGGACCGCAATAAATTGGAAAAAGCCGTAAAACCATTCTTTGTAAGTCTGGATGAATTTCATTTCCAATTAGTGGAAGAAAGTCACTGCGTTTTTAGGGTTCTGTACTCAAAGGGGTCAAACGGGACCCTGTCCGCTGTCCGTCCGTCCGTCTGTCACCAGGCTGTATCTCATGAACCTTGATAGTTAGGTAGTTAAAATTTTTACAGATGATGTTCTTCTGTTGTCGCTATAATAACAAATACTAAAAATAAGAATAAAATAAATAATGGACCGGAAGCCTTCGTGCGCGAGTCCGACTCGCACTTTGCCGGCTTTTGGGTTTTGTATTGCTAAATACTCGCTATGCTTTACTTGCTCCTCTAGGCATCAAGTCTGATGTATGAGTATGATTCTCAGGTAGGACAACATTTTATTAGGTTTTCCGGTAGACGTAGATAATGGACCTGCATGAATTTCACCGCTCAGTAGAAAGAGAGAAAGTGGCACTACCTGTCTCTTTCCGGCAAGCTTTAGTGAATTACATAGAAAAGGACAATACGACCATCTTTGTCGTTTCTCTATCCCAAACTTCTGAACAGTCTTACATTGACATTTGGATAGAGAAAGCTGAGTCTATTCGTTCTCATATGTCTATAGCTTTTCCATTTAACCATTTTTCAGTAGCACATTTTCGTGTTAGAGGTTTAAATCATCATAAAATGAGTCTCCCTGGCCTAGGTGGAGGGTAAAAGACAATCAAATTCTTATTTACTAAAACCCACACTGTTATTTCACATTTCCTTTACGTTCTATGGCTTCGGTATCCTGCTTCAGCATTCTAGCGATTCAGTAGCTAACTGGACTATATATTTCTGCCCAGTTCTCAAAGATATTCACATTTTAAGCATTAAAAAAAACTCACATTCTTAAATAATATATTCAAGGTCACGTCAAATCCACATCACTTCAAAGTCCCTCTCAGTTGACCGCGTCGCTTTGACGAGGTTACCCGGCGGAATTCAGTGAGTGCATTGAAGCCAGCCAAGTGAATGCGTTTGGGATGCATCGCAAATGAGACGGGTAACCTCTGGAAATAACCGTCTCTGCAGCCTTGGTACTGAGTGGTACTTTGAATAAAGGCTTGTGCATGTTAAACTTCTTCTTTCCTGTACATTTTAAATAGGCATTATTCTAATGAATAAAACCGTGTAAATGCGTGAACTTATATAACTTTTGCCTATTTATTTTTGCGTGGTACAATCATCATGTGAGTCCACCCGCCTTGATTTGAGCAGATGGGACTCGTACTCATTAAAATTCCATCTTGCTCTTTCGGTTGGCATTTACGTTCCAGGGTCATGGTTGCCTGTTTAGAGAGCTCCGTGACCCCGACCGATATAGCCCTCACCTTAAAATGAGTACAGATATTCCACAATAATATTGTTACTGTTCTATTTTATCAGCCTCTACTGTCTCACTCTCTGCTAAGCAAAGCTTCCCCCAATTCCTTCCATCAGCTTTTTTTTCAGTTGGCTATCAACCAACCCTCGTGGTAACTATTAGCCTGTGTTAATCCCACTGATCACAGGCTAATTTATGGACTTTGATTTCGGCCTCGTACGATTATTGCTATTTTCTTTTGGGTTTGCCGCGCAACCTTCTGGCTGTGTTGTTAAGAATTAATATTTTTATTCATTTCTTGATCTAAAATAAATTACCAATTCCTAGTTTTGTTCAAAAAAAAAATTAACTATACATATTAAAACATACTAAACTAAATCTCATACAAATAACTGTGTCACGAGAACCATCAATATTTCCACATCCCATAACTCAACAGAGGTCCTTAAAATCAATGTTTCCAACACCAGTATCATTATATGCTCATAAAATAAACACAAACTGTTTGGAAGAGCATTAAACTGAATAGTGGATGCTCGTCAAAGGCACTTGTGTCTGTGTTGCCCTGTGTCAAATATGCGCAGACTACAGACTCGCCACTCCAGACTCGGTTTAATCCCAGAATTGTAATCGTGATTATAGTCGTTGGATGGAACGTTAAAATACGGATAAATAGGGTTGCCCGTTTGGAATTAAAATAAGGAAATTAAAGTAGGGTTATGTTTGTGAAGGTACGAGCAACAAAGGAGGTTTTTTTATGGTTAGGCAGAAACTATAGAACACTACTTGATATGAACCTTACATAATCGTTCCGCCTCATCAATGTAGGTACATACTACATTTGAAAACATTACAACATACGCCGTGCATATTTTTATAATAATTACAATATTTTTTGTCCGATTAAACCTCAATATAAAGGCGGGTAGAATTATCCAGGTTTCCATCTCACCATATAGAGTAGGCCAACCCTACATAGTACTCAAATCAACGGTGTCCTCCTGTCGTAAAATTCTTATTGAGCTCATTATGATAATTTATACAAAGGGGACACTGCGGGTGTGCGGAGGGAGGAGAGGGGGGGGGGTGAGGGCCCAGGATTCCTCTAGAAACTGTTATTGTTAGCAGAACCTGAGTGGTCCTCGAATCTTTTAATTAGGTGATATTATCTCTCCCTTGCTTATCATTAGCTGTACGGTTCGGTACTCTCCGAGTGTCCCTTGGGAGTGGGACTTGGGTTATTTTTGGAAAAGATGGAAGTATAATTTCGTTTGTAGGTTGGTTTTGTTTTATAGATAGATAGATAGCACATTCAAAACATACAAAGGATCGCGGGTTCGCGGGTTCTGCGTCAATAAGTAACCGTGACTGGAACGTAAAGGAACACCGTGGAGGACTCATTTAATGAATAAAGGAATTTCTTCATTAATCGATATTTATTAGCTTTTAATGTTAGTATTCTGTAGCAATGATGACACAATCACTACTGTCAGTTGTAGAATGAGAACCTCTTCCTTTTTTGGAGTCGGTTAAAAATTAATTAATGTTCTTTTAATCTTAGATACATCTAATGAAACATCATTACAGTAAACAGTATATTATTACTCGTAGGTACGTTCAACAGGATATTAATATTAGCGAGAAAACAACAATATTTATTAATACATAAGTTATTTTCTCACAGAGGAAATCCTGTAACTAATTGCTATTAGATTCGATATCAAGAAGGATTAATACGAGGTAAAACATCATCTGAACGGAAATAGGATGAAAGTAATGAACGCTTGCCTGAGCTTAGAAAAGAAAAAAAAGTTTATCTCTGCCATGCCATCATGGCGGGAACTCAACAATGGCGGCATAATTCTATTTTTAAATCCTGGTCCTTCTTTTCTTTCGATTTTTCTTTTTACGTTTGAAGGGATGAATATAATCGTTATCGATTGGTTGTTAATTGTCTTTGTGAATTCGGTGCACGCTAATTGTAATTTGGTGCTTATATTATGCCAGGATTTACGATCGTACTAGATTCAATGCTGATATTACAATTGACGTTTAAAACAATAGTAACGTGATTGACTACTGTAAGTTTTAAGTTCGATTCCCGCACAAAACAATATATGAAGGACCTATTAGTTCCGGGTGTGGATGTATGTGTTTGTGAGTTTTTGTTTGTATACGCACCCACACATTTGTGTGTGAGTGTGGGGCAACGTTAAAAAAACTTTTTTCTAAAACTAACATTATTTTTAATAGCCAGAAGCCCCAGTCTGACTGTTGGGCAGTCAGACTTAAGGGCTTCGTATATCGTATTATCTACTAAGTGGTCTAAAAGTTTTATAATTATGTAGTCGCTCCATGTAAAGTAAGTATTGGTAACCAGATGTATTCAGTTAGACTATTTTACAGCACGGTACAAAAAAGGCAGTGCAGGAGGGACTGTCAGACTTGTACTGTCTAAAATCCACGGTGTCCTTCTATAAACTTTTACGTTCCGGGATCACGGAAGCTAGTTAGTCCCGCGACCATATTTAGTTAGACTGGAATCCGACCCCTAAAATAATTGTAAAAAATGGGGAAGATGTGTCTTTAATATTATTACTGCAAACAATAATGGACATATTACATTGAGCTATTACTACTACGCATAGAGAAGACACCATGTATCACCACTGTGTCCCATCCAGGATGAGTGCGCGCGCACAAGTTCATTCAATTGTTTGACAGCTCTGTGGCGTGCTCTAGGCGCGCGCACTCTTCCTGGATGGGACACAGTGGTGATGCGTGGTGTCGTCTCTCTAGCTCAATGCATATTTCTCTTTAAAACGAAATTCAATATAATATGATAAGCAAAACAGCAAAACAAAGTGGATCTGATAAAAAGTAACTCAGGTAATATTAATTGAAAGTCAATCCGACGTCGAAAGCGTCAGAATTCAATCGAATGATTAATGGAAAATATCAAACATGGCTTGTTGATTTGTTTACTTCCACGTTTCAAATAACAACCATACCGACTGCCAATGAATATGAATACATTTACATGTTTGTATCTACAATGTATTTATGATGTTGGTTGTTTGTTGTTGTTGATGCATTGTATATAGGTTTGATTGTATTAACATACAACAGTCTTCTTTCAAATTAACTCGCAACACACGTTACACATTTTTCTTCTTGTTACAAGGCTATAAAGTTAGAGTAGTCAGGATTTTGTTAAACTTAATTAAAATAAGCGAAATGTGGGTGTACATTCACCTTTATCTGGCTCTTCGTGTTAAAACATGTTTGAATTCACTTGAATTATAAATCATTACTTACGTGAAGAAAATATTTTCATTTCAATAATGTGTTACGTGGCAACCCTAACCGAAGGCAAACATTATTTTCCGCGGGCTGTGTGTAGGCGATGTTTGCGCTAATCCCGCGCTTTCAACGCTGAATACGCCGCAAGTGGCTCGCTGAATGAAGCGCAAATAGGCTGAGAGGTACCAGGGGCGGCACTGACGCGAACAATGTATTATTTTTGTTGTTGATCGGGTAAGTAGCTGAGCTTGGATGAAAAGGGTAGAAAAACGCTAATATCAGAGGAATTTATCGCTATATTTAAGTTTACTCGAAGAAACAATATTATATATATTATTATTTAATAGTATTAGTTAATATTTAAGATTTATTCTCGACTGACCGAAGTTTCGGCCGCGTTTCCCACAACACATATCTACTTTTATCATCACAATCGACATCTCAATACAAACGAAATCTTTCATCAATCATCTACCCATACAAACAAAAGCGTAGCGGCGTAGCCATTTCCCATTGCCTCGGGGCTACGCTGCTACGGCGTAGCCGGCCTACGGCGCTACGACGCTACGAACGTACAACTGCATTCACGCTACGAGATTTAGGTCAGATGCTTTAGAGCGTTCGTAGCAAGAAGTGTAGTGGTATAGGACGTATCCTTACAATATGCGATAAGGAGCTCATGTAAATAGCTTTTATGTACTACCTTATATATGGACGTATACATAGTGCTCTTGGGCTTAGCACACATATGACTAAATTTACTTTTTCTCTTAGTGTTGCGCTTCTTGGCCAATGTATGTTTTAGCTAAGTTTAACAAAATTCTAATACAATAGTTTGACTCTAGTTGAAAATTTTAGAAAGAGACATACTGATTGATACTAATAAGAAATATTTTATTATGAGTATTATTTATATCCGCGTACTAGAAAACATTTCATTTAAGATCATGTAATACGATATTGACCACAGTCGACACAACTTTTCTATTAAATTATTTAATAGCTGATCCCCGTGGTGTCACCCCCGCTACTCGTCTCCTATTAGTCGTAGCGTGATATTTTATAGCCTAGCCTAGCCCTAGCTTTCCTCGATAAATGGACTATCCAACACAAACCGAATTTTTCAAATCGAAATGTAAGTACTGGGTTCCTTGCGATTAGCGCGTTCAACCAAACAAACAAACAAACTCTTCAGTTTTATAATATTTGTATAGATTTCCAAAAACAACCTAGCAATAACTTACAAATAACGTTATTTAAAATGAAATAAAAATTCAGCAAACAAGGCAATAACAACTATCTCTACAATATTAAATTAATAAGGTCAAGTAGCACCCGTGTATTGAGAGCAACGGGTTCCGCAGTCAGGGATGCCTCTCAGACTCAATACAAGAGGATTATTAATTTAACTAAAAATGTTGTTTTCTACTTCAACTTCATTTTAATGGACAAAGGTATAGAATAATAAAAGGTGAAGATATCTGACATTTAGTTTAGAACTCAGGTATTGTATAGTTAAAGTTCGTTTATTTCATTGAGGCTATAAATATTTTGAGGCAACTATGAGTCTTTGAGTAGGTACTCATTGTTCTCTTTAAATTCGAAACGGATTTTGATCTGGACTTCACTATTATTATACAGTGTGAGTCTTTATAATGTGCACATATCGAAATGAGGGAATCTATGCTTAATTTTATCGACGGAAAAAATGTTTAAAAAAATCTAAATATTTATTTATATTTTTTATCTACCTGCTAAACAATGTGCGTAGCTATGCGTTGGGCCTTTCTTTGAAATTCGATAAAAAATGTTGGGGTTGAGTTAAAAACATGCAATTTTTACCGTTAGGTTCCTAATACAGTGAAGAATAACTTAAAGTTATAAAAAAAGAAGGTGATGGGGGCATGTTATTGAGAAATTTTACAATTTTTGTAAAAATTAATGAAAAAAAATCAGATTTTTGCCAAAAAAGAATGTTTATTTTTGATAATGGCTATTTTTTTTCCATAATTTTTATTTTATGACGACACCTAATTACTTCCGAACATTATGGAGTTTGTTTCATCGTGATAAATCGTTTAGTTTAAAAGTTACACAGTTTTGTATACACTGGGGTCACAAAAGCAAACAATTTTTTTTTAAAATCCATAAAAAATATAAATAAATATTTAGATTTTTTTTAACATTTTTTCCGTCGATAAAATTAAGCATAGATTCCCTCATTTCGATATGTGCACATTATAAAGACTCACACTGTATGTGTAATACCGTATGAAGTAAAGATTGTTCAATAATTCTATGAAAGAAAATACGGAATAAACTCTAAATCGAATGAAAATTATGAAACATATTCAGGGCCTTTTGTACTGAATCAAAATTTAAATAAAATCGGGTTGATTACATAAGACACAATTTGCGTTAAAAAACTAGCATACACTAATCTCTCAAGGCTCTATGAAGAGGGTCTGTGTCCCAGCAGTGGGGACATTTAAAACTATACCTTCATCCATCATTGATCCTAAAACTAAGTTACACTACGGACCCTATCTAAGACCTTTTCTATCCCATTATAGGTCAAGCGAGCGTCACGCTGCGAAGAAGAATTCTAATTTAATTCATTGAACCCATTTTGTCGTAATCCGGTCTCTTCGCTAACAGCAATCGAATAAATTATCACGACAGATGGCGCTATTAACGGAGAATTATAAATGGAGTCAAGGGAAAAACTTTAACCATAAAATTGACTTATATTTTTATTAAAGAAAAGAAATTTTACAAAGTATAGTTGGTGATTTTCTACTGTAATTAAAGCTTTTCCATTTCTTAATTTAGCTAAATTTCCTAATTTATCGACTGGGGGTCGTGGTATTGCGAAACTGTTGTTTATAATTGGGAATCGATTAAATCGTCACCAAAGATGATATTTATATTATTTTTCTTTTGAAAGAACCTTGCTACACGCTAGGAATGTCTTATCGTGGGTTGACAAACATATGGTCTACCGCATGCCCAATGAGCTGTGGGCCAATATAACCACTTTGTGGAACCCTGACACAGCCAAAAGGCGTTGTGGGATTCTTCGTAAAAGATGGCAGGAGGAGCAGACAAAGCCAACGACCAGAGTGGTCCACTTCAACCCTGGATCGTGGAAACTGGAAGTGATGGGGAGAGGTCGTTGCCCAGCAGTGGGATGAAGTAGGCTACCAGTACCTATCAGTATTTGTAGTAATACCTCGACGTATTCGAAACCGAAATATTGGAAGGATCGTCTTTATTTACAAAAACTTTTCAAATAAGCCTCTTCAAGACTTTAGGAGTTGGAATAAATTTCAAGTGAAGAGCAACTTACACAAAAGGAAACAAAATAAAGGTCGACAGAACAAACAATTACTTGTAATAGTTTTTTTTTTTAGACTGCTTATGAACAATTAGTTACTATCTAATACTTTTTTTTTTACGTGGTAATATCATCAAATGAGTCCTCCCACCCCGGGCAGGGCGGGGGGACTGTCAGACTTGTACTGACTAAAATCCGCGGTGTCCTTCAATAGCCCTTTATGTTCCGGGGTCACGGTGAAGGAAATAAGTCCCGCGACCACGGCAGGCTTTGGCCCTCTAGAGGGGGGGCCCGGTATTATGCTGACGCTCTTTGAATCGCGCGTGGAACACAACGCGCCGTCGACCCGGGCATGGTCCATGGTCGGGTAGCGAGCCGCCCTACTATCTAATACTGGGAACAAAAAATAATT
The DNA here is from genome assembly GCA_028554685.1 of Agrotis ipsilon. Taxonomy (NCBI): domain Eukaryota; kingdom Metazoa; phylum Arthropoda; class Insecta; order Lepidoptera; family Noctuidae; genus Agrotis; species Agrotis ipsilon. The sequence continues at coordinate 1,016,315 of CM052970.1, read as the reverse complement.
ACAGGACTAAACGTAATCAAAATGATAACAGAAACATGTACAACATTATCGTATATTAATTGATCTGCGTGTCCTTCGGCCATTATTCACGCAGTCCCAGATTTAATCTGTGGTTACAATCGTCAGGCATAAAATAGAAAAACTTTCCACCAGCCAGTGTTCGGCGGTGACGTTCATAAATAATGGCCCACTGTTACATTGCGTGTTTTATTATTTTTTGCCGTACGTTAGTTATTGTGTCAATGTGTAAATCTAGGACACCACTCCTAGATTTTTGTAAGATACACACATGATATAGGGATTCCGCTAAAATAATTACAAAGTAACCTGTTATATGCTTAAGTCTCACAGCCCCCTTCAATAATTACCAAATAATAAGTCCCATAGGCGTCGTTGGTCGCGGAACTAACGAATACTGTGACCCCAGAACGTAAAGGGCTATTGAAGGACAACGTACAAGTCTGACAGTCCCTCCTGGCCTGCCCTGGATCAGAGGACTCATTCGATGATTTTACTACGATAACGCACGGGTGCAATCTTTTACTATATTATGCATTTTATATACATACATATAAACATTCCTCTTGAATCACTCTATCTACTAAAGATCAAAATCCGTTGCGCAGTGTTAAAGATCTAAGCATACAAAAGGACAGACAGCGGGAAGCGACTTTGTTTTATACTATGTAGTGATAGTGAAATCATCGCGAGAGGCCACCGAGTCCGCCCATAACGTATAGACAAATTATCATATAATGCTATGATTCTACCTGACCTCAGACCAACGACGATATATGACTAGACTCCTAATAACAGGCGACCGATATCCGTCTTATTTCGACCACTCCTGTGAGCCGTCAACATACCTTGAGACAGAACAGACCTTGAGTTAGCCAATCACAACGCAGTACCCCGTCCCCCTCGCTTACCACCTCACCTCAGCGAGTTGACAGAATAGTTTTTGTTCCTTAGATCGTGCATGCGGAGTCTAGTAATAGATCGTCGTTTCCTCAGACCCTGAACTATGAAAACAAAATAATTACCAAAACTTTACCTCAACATAATTTTCATTAACCAAAACGATGATTGCCACATACCAAGAGTTACATAAACCTTATTTACTTGGCTGCTCGTATTAACATCACGCCATTTGTTACAGAGGGTGTGAGCATAACCGACGCCATTTTGGAACAACATGAGCGAGCGCAGCTTATGGTAAGTTCGTCATTCAGTTGTTGCGTAATACTTTATTATTACACACACGGAATGTGCTCGGGAAATGGAGAAAATTCTGACGAAGTTTAATGGAGAATTTGATGTTTATTACTGTGTGTTTAGCTGGGTTGTTTATAGCAAACTGTGATTGATGAAGCAGTCCCTAAACACAATTAATGAATTTGAGACAGGTGAACAAAAAGAGCCTCAATAAGTAAATCGAGATATGAAAACTAGTTTATGCAGAAAAGCTAGCAGCTTTGTTCATGAAAACAGGTTTTATATCAAAATAGATGAATTCCTTAAATAGCTCCTAGGTACGTAAAACGCCCGCCCTGCCAAAAGTAAAAAAAAAAAAGTTCGTAAAACGCAAATAAAAAGTTGATCTGTAATGTATGGAGTGTAAAAACCCAAAATTCTACGAAAGTGGTTTGTTTCCATTCCTGGAATCTACCGCGTAACAAAGCCCTCACACGGAAAGCGAAACCTGATATAACACAAACATTAGGTTAGAATCAATAATGTTCAATTTCTCGTAATGTATTCCACGTCGAACGAAAATATTCGATTTCAAGTGGAGTCAAATTCTAAGTTATTGAGCATAATATACGGCAGTTGAACGGTGATAACATCACCCCACGGGCTTCTTATACTGTTATCAATAGAAAATGGCTTCGCTTTCATTCGTCACGCCTTGGCCACGAATTATACGTTCAAATAAATCGCGCTTACCTTTTTTCTTCGTGGTAAAATTATCAAAAGTCGTCTTCCCTGGTCGGGGCGAGAGGGGCTGTCAGACTTGTACTGACTAAAATTCAACGTGATCCTTCAATAGCCCTTTACGTTTCAGAGTCACGGTTACCTGGTGAGACAGTCCCGCGACCCCGATTTGGTTTGTGAATGATAAAAAACAATTATTTACACAAGATTCCTCCGTGCTTCGGAAAGCACGCGCTGGTTTCGGCTATCATTTGTAGACTTTTGACAGTTGCTACAGGTGTGACCCGAAAGTCTGTCAACCGCACACGTCCGCCTGTTGTGTATTGTGGAGGTCACATAGAAAAGTTCCATGTAAAATACTGGTTTTGAGAAATGAACCTTTTTTTTCTAGTTATATAAATTATTATTCATTTCCTTTACAATTATCTTGAATTGAACTCAAATAATACTCAATAAACACAAATAATGTCCGTAGAGCAAGCCGCGAAAGCACGCGAAAGAAAAAGCGATCCACGTAAGTATCACGATGTAAATCGCATCGCCTGAGGTCGTGGACAAGCCGAATATCTTTCTAACCTTTAAAATGACAATTTATGAAAAAGATTCGATATAATTTCAAAATGTCAAGCCATAAATAAAAATATGTCTAAATGAGTCCAGACTGTGCTCCCCCGAGGCTCGATAATCATCGATAATACGAAGTAAGTCAGATTACATTCTCAATGGAGGCTTGAAAAGGGAAAATAAATGACACAGGCGGGCTCTGATAAATGGAGCCTTCGCTTCGATACGGCGGCCGACATGTTTCCTCGCGCTTTTGGATTTGGCTTTTGATATTTTGAGACAGGATTCGAGTAGAATGGCGAGCTGTTGATGTAATTAAGTATTTTGTTGGGGGTATCATATTAATGAAATAGGCTTTTAATAACTTGCAAATGTTGTGGTTTCGAACCCGTTTTTCTTTGTGTAGTGATTTCATAACTTTGCTCTGTAGAAGAACATCGTGAGGTAACCGGTTTGTCCAATAGACAAAAACTTAAGAGACGTGACGTCGTCCAGACATTGTGCTAGATAATTAGGTCTCGTACGGAAGAGCAGTAAGCCCTACATAATCACAAAAGACAGATAACAAACAGTACTTGTTGAACGTGACAATGTAACTTATTCAAGTGCTCCGTCCAGCGATCACCTAGAATGGACAATATTGAAGCATTACAGCACTCTGTTAATTTTACAAAGCACAAAATGTCGGGATTGACCAGACCACGTGTTTCAAACATAGTTCTACATTAGTTACGGAATAATTCATATTTGACAAAGCCAGACAATACGGAGAACTCCGTCGATATTCGATTTTGTGTAATCATTTAATTTAAGACACCAAAAAAGATTTCTTAATGCAGACGAAAGCCATTTTATAAGAAAAAAGTTGTACTACCCAATTGACCTACTACCCAATGCATCTCCGAAACGCGTAACAAAAAACCAGTTAGTCATTTTCAACTCTTTTTCGGAAAACAAGCCTTAATCTTTCAAGAGTAAAACCTAGTTGCTCCATTAAATTACTGCTTCTGCATTAAAATTCAAAGTCTCATGGAATTATGTAAGCTAATAAGTGTAACAGGCTTTATCCTAAGTTAATCAAGCCGAGCTCATTAACTTCAGATTCACATTTATATTCAGCCGACGATGCGACATTTTACAGCTTAAATTCTAGACCTAGTAATACTGAACTGGATCTAGGTTCATTGGACTACTTTCTCGGTACATTGCCTTTATTTTATTGTAGATTTATACGATAGGATAGATTGTAGCTGAAAGTGCGTCACCGTATCAGCGCTTATGTAAAATGTTCGTGATCGATTCTGGGTAAGCGATTATTCTACGACTAGCAACGTGATATCCAATAGAAACATTTTCACCATCTGACGTAACCATTCTCATTCGATTCGTTCATTCATTCCATTCGTTTCTGACGTGACCAACCCCCACTTAGCCTGCGTGGTGGATTATGGCCCACTCCCTCTCACAGAGAGGAGGCCTGTGTCCCAGCAGTGGGAACGCTATTGGCTGATAATGATGACGTAACCATTGCTAGTTTTAAGTTTTTGGTAACTTAAAGTTACTCCTCCCTGGTGTCGTGCTCGTTTGATGGCTTAAAAGCCTTTTTTTCCAGGATGGTAAAAACATCGAAAGAGTCCACCCGCCCTGGGTTGAGAAGAAGTGAGACTTTACTGACGAACAGGCCACTCTGTTCTTTTGCTTGCCTTGCGCTTTCTAGGGCCACAATGCTCTTTTAAACCGTAGTTACTACTCTGCCTAACTCAGATAACTAGTGTATTGATTACAAGATAATGATCTGATAATGAGCATTGCAATTAATGCGGTGTAGATGTCCGGATACCTTTCAATTTAATTGATGACACACGAGCGGACCTTTAGAGTTTAGACTAACCAACGACGATATATTACTAGACTCCTAATAACAGACGACCAATGTCTGTCAACACATTAGGTAAAAAACTCTTATATCCGTCTTATTTCGACCACTCCTGTGAGCCGTAAACATACCTTGAGACAGAACAGACCTTGAGTTAGCCAATCACAACGCAGTACCCCGTCCCCCTCGCTTACGTAGTACCTCAGCGAGTTGACAGAATAGTTTTTGTTCCTTAGATCGTGCATGCGGAGTCTAGTAATATATCGTCTTTGGCAACATGTAATACTAGCTCTCCTCAACGCAGCTTGTAGACCAGCGTTTCCCAACCTGTGGTCCGCGGACCCCTGGGGGTCCGCGAGTATATCTATGGGGGTCCACGGTGTCATCTCTGGGCCTGGATAAATGCTAATGTTTCGTAATCGCTACGCTAAGTCAGCACGGCGAACGTGCGCCAAAGTGCGGTGGGCGGGACTGAATGTGCGTGCTGGCACCCGGCCGTAACTCTTACCTCTTTATTTTATTAAGGAGGTCCGTGAAAACTGTGCTTGATTTCCTAGGGGTCCGTGGCTGAAAAAGGTTGGGATACGCTGTTGTAGACTAAACATACTTCAAAAATGTCAATAAGCTTTTACTTATTTAGCTAAAATACATCATCATCATCAGCCCATTATAGGCTTCCCACTGCTGGGACACAGGCCTCCCCTTTGTGAGAGGGAGCCGACCATAAACCACCACACGGGTCCAATGCGCGTTGGTGGATGTTACATGTCTTCAAATTCTTTGGTTCTAGGACATGCCGGTTTCGTCACGATGTTTTTCTTCAACGTTTAAGTGCAAGGGTGATGAAATTAATTACAACGGTTCGAACCCACGACCACGACTCGTAAATCAGAGCCAATAACACTAGTCCAACACTGCTCTAAAATACATATAAAGCTGTTAACCCGAAAGCTACTGCGACTTAGTGGGATTAAACCTTAGTTATCGTGGATTTGCGACCAACACCTGCGCCTACGCCCAGATTAGAGACTAGAGCCCTTTAATCCCTGGTGCTTTTAGTATGCTGATGTGTGTCTGACATCGGTCCTGTAGGCCAGTTTTTTCGTGGGCGAGATGTCCTATAACCCAATTTAACGACTCGAAAAAGGCAATCGGAACTTTTTCTAAAGCCCTTTTCAGGGAACATGAAATCAAAAATAAAGTTTGTAACAGAAAAAAACTATTAACTAAAAATCCTTTCCTACCAAAATAATGCCGTATAGCTAAAAAGAAAAAATCCTAAAACAACAAATCACAAGGTTCAGTTATGTCAGATCCATATCTAAGTCTCCACCTCTCTAGACAGCTGGAGGCCCCAAGCCGAGGCCACCGGTGACTTGTAGGCCCACAATCCCTCACGATGTGTTGAACAAGGACCTTACCCTTATTCGTAGCTCTGACAGGCCTGATTAAAAAAGGATTTTTGTTGGCCTTAAATAATGGACGCGTAAAGTAAATGAGGATTTTTTGGAAACCGTGGGGATTATTTAAATCGCAGAGGAAAATGGACATGAAAGGACCTTTTTGCCAAAAAAGACGGAATAATTAAATGTTGGTACGGATTTTTAACCGACAGCCGTAGAGCTAAAAGGAAGGGTTTTATATTTTGGCAGTCTATGTCTATGGTATCTACGAGTATGTATGTATTTTTTCTAACTAGAACAAGAATAGCATATTTGACTGAAAAAGAAACTAATTAGAGATTATCAAAAAATATTTGACACGTATTTTCTTTTGTGACATAAACCAAAATGGACGAAAATGCGAAATGCGACACTTTAAAAATTGGCAAGCAAGTATAATATTACTTACTTCGACTTACAATATTACTTACTTCGACAGTACTCTCGAATCCGACGGCCGGGCACGCCGCAATAGCGGTGGTAAGACCCCTTTTTGAGGAGTGGCTGGAGAGACGATTTTACCACGATAAAAAAAAAGTACTCTCGAATTTTGATGCGTTATATCTTTGTAAATATGAATTGGTTTAGCGAAAGAAAAAAATATGTGTCCATTATTTACCAAAACTAGCTGATGGGCTTATTAAATTTGCAATTTATGAATGCTGTAAAATTGCCTATTGTAACAAGATTGAGTAGTGTATTTCCTGACTATAAACAAAATCACTTATAGAAACTCGCATCCATTAACAATTCCAATATAAATTTCTATCAGACCGATTAAGAACACTAGAACATTCCCTCTGTGACCGCAATCAAATAAAAATTTTACAGAAAACTCGCCAACTTTGATCCTTAACCTCAACGGAATTTAGACCCTAACACCATACGACTAGAGTTCAAACTCTCCTTGCGTTCCAGTTCTGTCTGTCCCGGTTTACATTGCATTTTGCATTCATTTCCCTGGACGCGGCACGGCACTAGGACGGTAGGTTATAGCTTAGAAATTACGAATTAAGGCCACAAAGTGGACTAATATATGACTAATAGCCCCTAGACGACTATTTGTTTACGAAGTTCAGCAACGTTGTAGACTAGAGGATGACTGGGATGTCAAATTGGATGCCGAATTGTTTTGGTTACGTAATGTGCAATTATGACTCGAATTAAACAATTTTTTTTTTTATGAAAGGAACAAAATATTGGAAATCGCATTAAATGATTTTCATTTGTAAAAAAAAACACAGATATAACAGAAGCATTTTTGTTTTTTTTGGGATGTGTAAATCATCAAAAAATCTTTCGCTCTATACTCACACTTCCGCGAACATACTAAATTCAGGGCTTCAGACTCTTCTTGATTAGAAACCACCCAGTTCTATCATATTTCCTTTGCGTTTCAGGGCCGCGGTATCCTGCATAGACAGACCCACGAAAATTGGGTAGCTTAACCTTTCAATACCTTTTTGTCTTTGCCACCATGGTTGCTGATGTAGTCTAGGCTTTTTGAAATAAAATTTCTCCATTCCAGTCTCTTACAGTACTCGTATTTATTCAGTATATAAGCTTTTATAAGATTCTTGTTGTAGACCACAAATGGCTCCTCTCTAAATTAAGTTTACACTTTCTGTTATTCTTCCATTTCCTTTTTATTTAAGGGCACAACATTCAGCAAACGATCCGCCTTAAATGTAAATGTTTAATGTAAATACAGCGCATTTATCGTGTAAGCAGAGCCGGGGCTTGGCACTTGGCGAGCCGCCAACGTGTAACACCTTTCTTTCGACGGTAGCTAGGGGTGGCAGGCTTTATAACGATATATATTTGGATTAGGAACACTTAGGTCCGGTTAGTTTGACTACAAATGTTGTTTTGGGCATTTTGTACAGTAGACTAAAGAGGATAAAACCGGTAATGTAATCAAGAATTGCGCCTTATCACTTCAAGATAATTGTCTATGTAACCCGTGTTTGTTGTCGAGTTATTTGGAGCATTCTTTCTTTGAAACATCTTAACAGCTTGAGACCTACTGTATCTACATCATGTATGCTTTACACAATAATTATAGTTTTATAGTGAGCCAAAACTTTAAGAAAAGTATCTATGCAGATAATTCATCAATGTTTTCATTTTGAATCGTCCATCCATAAAACAAAAAACCTTAAAATGTAATTCAAAAAGAAAAATCTATTATATTAGGCCAGGCATTGAAAATAATACAATACAGGTTTCAAAGTAAGATGACCAGTGAAATTCACATCTTTTTTGATATTTTTCGTCACATTATACTGCCATCCCTAAAGTTGGTAACAATCGCGTTAGGCGACACTCGATGCGGAGCCCGAATCGATTGTTACGTAACGAGTTCTTCTTACAATTGATCGGTTGTATATTTGAAGAGGACTTTAGCTGGTTAAGTTATATCATATTTCCAAAGAAATAATATTTTGCCTTGAATTGAGCACAATCCTTTTCGATCAAGTGGAAAAAAGTACGATAAGCGACTGTTTTCAGAGTAAGGCACATATTTCCTGATGGATTATGATTTATGTATTTGAGTTTACGAACAACTGTTAAGACTAACATTTAAAAAATAAACAATAATTATATTTTTAAATAGTTTCATTATACTTTAAAAAACAGAGACGCTGTTGATAACGTCTGAAGCTTAAAACATGCACATTATAGATAGTAAAAGTTCCCCATACCTATCTGCATATTGACTACAAATTGCCAATTAGAACCGACATCAACTTTCATTCGCAATTTCAACAAAAAAGAACGAGCAATAAGTCGTTCAATTGCGAACCATTACTAGGTCTGCCACTAACAGCTCCTGGTGAGCCAATCACTGAGCAGTTATATCGCCGGCGTGATTCCATTCACTCCCAGGGGCCCGTTCACTCGCTCGCTAGTAATGGCGGCGAACGAATGAGCTATGCTCCACTCTTTCCTTTGGGAGCGGACGGGGAAAGTAATTATTATTTATTCAGAGAATGCCATCAACATTTTTGCGCGTTTATTTAAAATATTAGGAGTGTTCATAGTTCTTCAAATGGATTCGAATTTTTTTTTTTTACGTGGAAAAATCATCAAATGAGACCTCCCACCCCGGGCAGGGCGAAAGGTACTGTCAGACTTGTACTGACTAAAATCCACGGTGTCCTTCAATAGCCCTTTATGTTCCGGGGTCACGGTGATGGTATGAGTCCCGCGACCAGATGGATTCGACATGGTCGGCAAAATCAATACATAGCTGAATTGTGCAGAGCTAACCTGAACATGATTTAGCAAATGTAGAAACCGCACAGAGTTAACCGATCGGCACGAGTCCTAAAAACCCGGATAAGCATAGAATAAGCATTTTTTCCACTCTTTGCTGTTTGACTCATTTTCACAAAGTTGGTCAACTCGCATTCAATTTTGGGACCGACATGTCCAGTATTTTATTTAAATTCAATGAATTGACCAGAAAATGGAGTACTGTCCCGATTTACTGAAACAAATTAATTTATCAGAAAAGATAAATGATGTCATTGTTTTAGGTAACAACGACCATATTTTTCTAAAGAAATAGGACGAGGTTAGCCCATTAATCATTTACTGCGGGTAGTGATTTTTGCTACAAAAAGATTTGGTACAATATGTCTATGTGACCTACAAAAAAATTCTGAAGGTTCTGCGGGTCTTTACGACATAAACTGTCTGCGGCCCAGGCATATTCTATTCCATTATAGAAATAAGAATTAGGACAAAAGCTAGTGAAAATTTATTCGAGGAAAATTAAGTTTAGGTAAAATATTTTATCTTTTAAACTTATCACGGCTCATAATATTTATCAAGTAACATCCAGTATTTGTTTTACTATTTACGATACAAAAGTTAGCGTTTGTGAGGCCACAAGTCTAGCTACTTGCCTCTGAACTGACGTTGAAGTGGCCACAACGGTGTCGAGTGCGCGCCAGTACGAAGCGAGTGCGGTGTAATTGGAGCAAGTCGGCGCACGAGTAGAGTCGCACTCGCTCGCTAGTAACTTTATTTTATATTTATGTTGGTAGGAAAACTGTCACTTGGAATGCGGGTATTTTTAGTTTTGTAAGTTCATGAGAAAAGGAGAAGGAATGCCTTGTTTTCTAGTCAGGAATCTTTGTCAAGAAACAAACAAGAAATAAAAAAGTCAAGGATCCGAGCCGACTGGTCGTTCTTTAGTTTTATAATTTATTGAACGAGTACTCGAGTTCATTGTTATTTGGATTTAAGACATTGCTGGTATACATTTATTCTATTAATAATTAATATCTTCTGTTAACCTATTAATAGTATCTTTAATCTCTTATCAACTAATGAAATCCACAAAAATACTCCTCTCTAACTTGAAATTTTCCCTTCCTTTAATTTCGCGTCTCCACGACAAGTATATTCTCAACAGTAATAATAATATGTAGATGTTTCCTGCACCAAGCCATCTGAAGTAATCGGATAATCCGACATGGAAATATGAAACGTACTATGTAACATGGTTACGTGTGGCGGTTCCACTTGACATTTATATGACATCTGTGGTCCGACGGTCCAGCCCGGCTGAGAGCCCTCCTCGACTGTAAATTAGCTTTTAAATTTAACTCGTCTGATGTCCCTGGCTTCTAAGTTGATGGGGCTTAAAAATGTATGGGTTTTTAGTTTTATATTCATGGTATTTTCAGTGTAGTTTTACCAGTTTATGGGTTTTTCGTAATATTACCTTTTGTTTCAAGGTGCTAAATGAATGAATTTATTTTGAAAATTGGTTTTCACAAAATTTTTCACACATCAAAAAAAGATATATTTTTTTAGATGATGTCGGTTCGAAACAAACTCATAGGTCACAGTCTTTTTTTAACCGACTTCAAAAAAAGGAGGAGGTTCTCAATTCGATCGGTATGTTTTTTTTTTTTTTTTTTATGTATGTACATCGATTACTCCGAGGTTTCTAGTCCGATTAGTGTGATTCTTTTTTTGTTCGATGCAGGATACTTGCAGTGTGGTCCCATAAAAATTTCATCAAATTTGGTACAGTACTTTTTATTTTGTGAGCATTTTTATTAATTTCGCCTACTTGGACGACATGATGATCTTTACTTTTTGCGTGTTTGTTACGCGATTACTTCGCCAATTGTGGACCGATTTTCAAAATTGTTTTTTTGTTGTACTAGGGATCGTTCACCTTAGGGAATACTGCAAGTTTCATCGAACTCAGTTCAGCATTTTTTGAGATAGGGAATTTTATTGGAACTTTCTTTTATGTACAAACATGGGTGATGTTAATACCGGTGCTACGGATTACAAAATTCTAGTGCACATGTAAGAAAATGATGTATTTGCCAAGAATTTGGGTTGAATATTAAACTAAAAAGAGTAAAATAAAAAACTTTTTTATAAAAAAATTTAACCGCCTTCAAAAAAAAAACCACAAAAAAGGGTAAAATAACCCACAAAATAACTTTTCTTTCGGAAGTCGGTGGCAAAAAGACATCGAAATAATAAAACAAAGCCACCGACTTCCGAAAGAAAAGTTATTTTGTGGGTTATTTTACCCTTTTTTGTGGTTTTTTTTTTGAAGGCGGTTATGAAATCCAGACAATTTTGTATTGGCAAAGTCATATGAGAACCATGCATGCTAAATCATTAAGTAAATGATGATAAAGTACTCGTAGTATCAGTCTATAATAACACTAATTTGGGATACAAATCTTCACTCTGCGAAAGAGCCGAGGATCCATTGCGGTGTGGTTGTTCACAGTATGTTTCAAGTCTAGGACATGCCAACCACCTTTCGATTCAAAATCAAAATCAAAGCGTTTATTTCAATTAGGCCATTACAGGCACTTTTGAAGTGTCAAAAAGACATATAAATAAAACTAGTACAAAATAGTTATGGTGCTACAGTCCTAGTCACAAGACATAAAAACTGTGAAAGTACCGTAGGTGCTCATTCCAAAGCGTAGATCTCTATGGAGAAGAATGAGCAAGAAACTCCATGGACACTCTTTTTCAATAGCCAAAATCATTACAAAACTTTTGTTACATCATTCATCATCAGGTGGTACATTATGTGAGAACGATGTGGCATGTTATTAGTGTCCATAGTAAATATAAAAAGACAATTCAAAAATAAAGTTATTAATAATTAGAATAGACCGTGGCAGCCAAGAGATGACCAGTCTCAACTGACAGCGCCCGTTCACGAACATGACACATATATCAGCACCATTCAGCTCAACCATTTTGAAGGGAGCTAAATGAACCGACATACGCGCCACCATCAGCGAGACATTCGAGTGAGCATGACATAACTTTCAACCGCCAGGGTTATTCAAGTCAATAAAGTGAAGTAAGTAGGTATCTAATCAAAAACGGCTCTAATGTACATGGCACTCACACAATGCCGGTTATGCAGCTATATAATACTAGGAAAATTGAATCTATACATTGCAAAGGTGGTTTTACAATCTTCATCAGCTCCGACAATAGTTTATCGTTTACCACCAGTTCTGTACTGAGCGGGAAATATTCAATCATTTATCACCGTGTAGGCGTGTACCTCTAGTCCAATCTCCTAGCCGAACTAGACAGTTTCCACAAGACCACCATTACTGATATAAATTACAGACGAGGTTCAGGGTGACAACGTGTAGGACTCGGCAATTCGTCCTTAAATAAATTGCTTTGCAATTCAGAATTGGTATTAATAAATAAATCTGAAATGCTTGCAGTAATATCAATTAAACTTTAGTCAATTGTTTGACTGAATCTGACAATTATTACTAGATAGATGCGATTCGAGGCCCTCGTTAACGTAACTTTCATAATTGTTACGATACCGAGATCCTCCAGTAATCACTATAATTGCTGACTCAAGTACTCATAAATATCTCAGTTTTAGTTTGACTTTCAAACTAATGTAACTTTTTATTTACCGACAATTCTCTGTCCAAACTTTGGCTGCTGGGGATGGTCCGGTTTTTAGACAGGACTTGAAAGAAAAGCTTGGGACCGCACAGATCGATACTGATCTTGTCTTTTCGGTGATCCATGAACACGTTGAGGGCCTGAATATTCTTGGGTTGGGATCCAGTCCTACCAGATACAACTAAAGGTGTTATTATTTTTCATTATTTCCTGGAATACCTTAACAACAAAAAGGTTACCATATGAGAAATAAAGAAAACCTATTTTTAGACTTACACATGACAGAACCAAAAAAAAAACCTTAACATTTGATAAAAGTCACAGTACTGGTGACTAGCGATATATTTTGACGATATCGCAGTATCCCTTATGTTTCTCGTCTGTAAGAAGTACTACATAATAACTTTAAAGTAGGTGGACCTTAAATAAGTTTCCCATTATTTTGTTGCACAATCGAGTCCGTCGTAAACCGCCTTACAGCGCTGCCAAATCTCTAATGTGTATTCAGTGTTATTATAAACAGCTACGTATGAGCAGCGCGGAGTAAATGATACGATTAGCTCCACTACAGCCTCACGCCTGCCTGAGCACATTGTAACGTTATTGATAAAAGGGACGATGCTGGGGATTTTCCATTCAAAAGCCTTATTTACTGTAAATCAATCAATATGCTTTTGTCCCTTGAGGCTTTCAAGTCTCCTCCCAGGTTCGCGGAACTGTCTAAACATGTAGCAGGGAACGTAAAGGACTGTTTAAGGAACACCGTGGATTTTAGTCAATCTGATAGTGCCTTCCCTTCCACCAAGGGAGGGAGGACTCATTAGAAGATATTACCACGGTAAAAAGAGCTTTCAAAGTCTAACCTTATGTAGCTAATACCAGTATTTCTCATGGAGTGACTGCCTATCTCACCTCCATAAGCCAGCAATTGGATTTTACAGTGCTATTTGGTGAAACTGGTGGTAAGACTTTCGGGCTATTTATTGTCCCGTAGTAATATCAAAGATTTATGATTACATCTGTAACTAATACCTTAACATACTTTCCGAGCTACGAAAGAGTCGCAATAGGTAATGTCATAATGTCCATCCGTGTACCGACCTCGGCGAGCGTTGACCTCCAATGAAAATATAGATATAGGTATATAGTAAACATACATCTTTAATTAACAAATAATAATGCCATGCTTACATACTCCTCTTGCCCCAAAATATTATTTAGCCACGAGCTTTCCTTATGTACACTATAACCTTGAACTTAGTATCTAATCAAAACCATTGTCAAACTGAAACGCTGAGACAGACTACGTAATTCTCAATAATTACAACTCCCACAGTCATTATGCATGAACTTACTAATTCAAGTTCAGACTGAACTGCTGTAAACCCGAGCCCTTTCACCGAGACATTCGGCGTAACATTTCTCATTTAAAGTTGTCCATTGTTGTTTAAATCTTAATAAACATGAACGTAAATTCAGCCAGACACTATCTTGGGCGGCTTGGGCCATTGTGTGAATGCCCGGACCACGATGGACGATGTAACCCCGTTGTCTGGGTATTTACACTACTAAAATTTTACAACAAAATGTGTGTACTTAGCTCTTCGGCTTGAAACGTCTTCTTTTAAATTTTAAACCTTTCAATCAGATATTAATTTGAAAATTATTAGTCTTAACCAAGACTGAAATATACAAGACTATTTTTTACTCGCAGCTTCATTCGTTCATGCAAAAAAGTTAAACAATTTATCACATCTCCCTCGCATTAATATTTGGTAGGATAACGGGACAAAGCAACATTAAAATATTCTAGCAGTATTGAACTTAATTGACGGCACGATTGACTGCTGCGCAGCAAATATTTATATGATCTGCAAGTTGTTTCCCGGTCCGGGTTTTTATGTATGTGAGTTTCTACGAGTACGTTTGAAAAAGCGCCCGCGACTAAGAGACGATATTTTAGACTACTTTTGTATTAAAAAAAAAAACCGTTAAAAACGCAATATTACTTTCTTTTGCTATTGTAGTTTTCCTACGGGACGAGATTATCTATGACATTTAATAACTTCTATGTATGTAGAATCTTATATTGCTAATCATTTAAATATAGGAGAACTGTTTGCTCTCCCAGCATTCAAATCTACCACTGAACCAAGCGAGAAGCTTTTAACATAAAATTTAGATCCCTACTTTCGAAGTAGGGATCTACTCACCTTGGCAGGTTTAATCTATACGAAGTACCTATCTCTCTCTATCAGCGACCTACTGTGTAAGTGGCACCAGGAGGTCTACTCTTTTATTCCGTCAACGAAGATACGGGCCCGTACGAAAGTAACTCGTAACTTTAGTGTGAACGCTTTTTTTTTCGTGGTAAAATCATCAAATGAGTCCTCCGAACCCCACTGTCAGACTTGTACTGACTAAAATCCACGGTGTGCTTCGGTAGCCCTTTGAGTACCGGAGTCGCGGTTAGTGTGAACGCTAGTTACTATTGAGAACACAGCACATCATGAGTAAGAATAACTGTCCAATTATGTTGTTACTTCTGTTTCGCGGCACTGTTGGCGTAGTGGATGAGCGATCGGACTACTGTACAGCGTGTCTCCTGTTCGCTTCCGCAAGGACCAAATATTTGTTTGATCTATAATACTTATAAAAGTTGTACCGGGTCTAGGTGTTTCTGTATGCGATTTTCTATATTTGCAAACACACTCACGATTCAAGGGAAATTCTTAGAGTTAAAGTTTGAAAAAAGGTCCCTAATTTTATGTCTGTAAGTGTAAAAGTTTAGAAATCGTCCGATACTTCGGCCGAAAATACGGATTTCGTGCTTTGATAGTAGTTGAATCGTGAGAATAGGTTAACGGTTCACTGCCCACCCTTCTAACAAGGCTTTAGAGAGCCCTGTCTCACCTTTACAAGCCTACAATCACACCCACGACGGATAAGTATAAAAATTTAAAGTTTGCCAGCTGAAAAATGGCTGAATCGTGTAATTTCGCCAAAGTGTCACCTTTATAGGTGAATTGTGGGCGTTCAAAGGATAATCATGCTTAAAAATAACTTACTTTTTATCTCAATTTACTGATTATTTTGGATTAATTATTTAGGTTAACGAAATGTGATAATTATAAAATTTTGTTGTCCGTATGTAAAAATATTTGTACCTAATACGCCGTACAATTAGGAAGGAAAATCTCCTGACGCCATAATGTGACGTCATGCATGCATTCTATATTGTGGAAGATTTTTTTAGTTTAGTTTAGTACGAGCAATTTTATCACAGAGAATCTTGTCTATGCCCTAGGGTGAGGTTTTCTTAGATAAAATGTCAGTGCCTATCCTCTGATTTATTATTACTGAACGAACTTAATTCTAGCTTCTTTATACAAAACAGCTGTCAGCTAAATGATGGAGCCCCTTTAGAGGACCAAAGCCTGCCGGGGTCGCGGGTTTGTCTCATCAGGTGACCCTGGAACGTTAAGGGTACAAGTCTGACAGTCCCTCATTTGATTATTTTACCACCATAAAAAAGGACATAGAATAGTAGAAGTCAGTAGAATAGAAAATTAGGAAAAAACTGCATTTCTGCTATGCCGAGGATATGACTTATATTGTAACTGTCTCTGGACTTACAGATGTTCCCTTATATTTCGTTTATTTATTTTCTAAACATGTTTTTCTTTTGTCAACAGACGTAATTGCGTGATCTCCAAGCCTCCTCTCCGCCCTGAGTGAGTGAAGTCGTGTGCGCCGACACTGGAAACTGCGTGCCCGCAATATATGGACTGCGCCCAAGCGCTCGTCACACATATTCACGAAAAGTAAGTGCACAGTTCCACATTCTTCTTTATTTTTATGGTGACCTTCCATGACGTCTTCAAGCGTGAGTTGTTCAGCTGTGGGAACGAGGTGACGTAAGACGACTTGTATAGCTCGAGGCTTCCCAACAGTGGAACTACTCGCGCTTAATGACGTCATGGCCACTATGATAGGTCTCTCTCAGATCTTTTTGATAACTACTGTCTTGTCGGAATTCGATAGTGAGAGAAGAGACTGCATCTGTGTTTATGCATAAACACGATACTTATATTTTTAGTGACGATCGACAGTCATCATCTTCCTGCCCCTTCTCCCATTTTACTTGGGTTCGGTGCAGCACATTTTTTTCTTCTATTATCTCCTGTCAGAGGTCAAAGCATCAATTACTCCTTTGCAATGATGGATAGTGTCCGAGAAAATTGACCGCCACGATCTAAAACTTATAGGAATATAATAGTGTAGTGATCTAATACTTCTAAAAGATGAAAGCCACCAGAAATGTTTATATCATTAGCACCTTTGTACAGTAGCTTTTCATGCCTCCGTTTTACTAGGTATTTTATCAAGTCACGATCATTTTTTCGCAAAGTAAACGAAGTCAAAGTAGGGAGGTAGAATATTCCACGACGATGACGACGAAATCCCGCAACAACTTTTTAATCACCAATTTCGGTATTCAGAATTAGTTGTGGCGTTATTAATCAAGCTGTATATTCAATCGTAAAGCTCGCACCACTGATGACACCCTCCAACATTCAATACTCTTGTGCCGATGGGTATTAAAACTTTAATAAGCAATTGAGCCTTTGATGTGTGCTCAAAGGCGGGCGTGACAAAAATAGAATATTTACATCCCTATGTGTATAGGAAAGGGGAGCTGGAGACATCTTCAGAAGATTAACTAGAGGTTGTTTTTGATGTCTTGAAAGAGATTGTAAAACGAAGCTTTTCTGTGCAATTAGAAATATTTTCTATTGCTTTGAATTCCCGTATTCACTCCTTCACGTTAGATAGCACTTTTATAAAAAAGGATTTCATCAATGCAACTGAAAAACAAAGCTCTGCCTAGTTGCCACTTCACTAATTCGCGCTAAGCGTTTCCAAATGCACTGGAGTGGAGTCTATACTGGGTGTATTTCCGCACGCTAACAAACCGAATCTCTTCAAAGTTAGAGTGAAGAAGCTTCTACTGGGTAAGCTCACTCCATCTTCGACTTTGCCTCTGTCACTCTTGATCTAGAGTAGAGTTAAGAGCCAATCCATCTTAAATAATAAAACAAAACCCAGCAATTTTGACTATAAACTATAATTATAATAATTATAAGATATAAGCAAAAGAATCATACCTTTTTTTAACGTGGTAAAATCATGAAATTAGTCCTTCCACTCAGGGCAGGACGGGAGGGACTGTCAGACTTGTATTGAATAAAAGCCACGGTGTCCTTTGATAGCCCTCGACGTTCCGGGGCCACAGTTACTCAATAGCCTCGCGACAAAAGTCTAGTCGAGTCTAGAACCAACTATTATTCATGATCATGTTCTGTATCCCCAGGTAGGGGTGGTCCATGCCCCACGCGGCGCTCCCAGCCTCTGCCATGTCGGCCCCGCCGCGCCACCCTCACTTCTACACCGTCGAGGTCGGCGACACACGCTTCACCATACTCAAGCGCTACCAGAACTTGAAGCCTATCGGATCCGGAGCACAGGGAATAGTATGGTAAGTAATACTTAATATCAGGGGCCATATGACTGCCTCTTTTGATTTTGATGTTGGTATTAGGTCACCTATACGTGGACTGCTTGTAATAGTACGATCGATTAAGATGTGAGCGCAAAAAAAATAGAATCTTCCAGACACGCACGGAACTGCTTGTGGAGTCGGCACTTAGCTGCAAAATAAACACTGGAAGTAAGATTCTGCCAAAATATTACGGACAAGTGGATCGTCTGTGGAAATTAGACTTTATTATTATTACACAGTGTCTGGTTCTAAACCTGGACTTTTAATATTTAAGTAATCTGAATTTCCTCTTTATTGATATACAGTTCATCTTTGTTGGGTTCTGGGCCGAGTCTACTATGAAGACTTGGCAATGCCCTTTTCATACATTTCTTAGCTCTGTAAAATTGTGATCAGAGTCAACTGCAAAACTGATTAATTTATGTTTTGCTTCCAAAACCAGTGAAGTTTAGATTTCAATTAGAAATAAAGTAGTTTGCTGTTCTTAGAAACTAAAATATCAATCAAACCTAAGAATAGCGAATGACTTCGTTTACGTTTAAGTTAAGAGATTTCGAAATTATTTACCGTAGTATCTGTTGGAATTCAGTAAACTGTTTCAAGTAAATCTAGATTTAGGTTATTTTAAGAAATTACTTGGTTAAGGTGTCATTTTCAATCTTAAATTAATTCCCTGAGAAAATCTTAGTAAGATTGACAGTTCTCCGAAAGTTGATAATTTTGGGAAGACTTCCCGTGGGCTGTAAGTTTTCTAATTACTGGGCAAAACATTTCTCATACTTTGGAACTAAGTAATTCTCTTCGTAATTATTAAATTAACCTGCCTTCTCACTTACGCAACATAATATAATGTTTGCGCAGTTCCAATTATCGCTAATTACACATTTGTATGAAACGTTCAAACCTCATATCACTGTATATTACACAACTTTGGGATTTCTCTAAAACCTTCGCTTTGTTCTATAAGTACAAGCACGTTTAGTCTTTAAGTACATATCTCAATTTTTTTTTTACAGGAATTTTGTTGTATTTCTAAACACAGTATTTTCGGAACTCTAACTGTTACATACTACTTACTTATTATTTTCTATACACATTCCTATTTTAAAACTTTTCAGAACATTTCGATTTCTTGTCAGGAAGCCAATCGCGCTAATTTATACGTCTGAAAACGTATACGATAACGTTATGGTTCGATTGCGACAGTGGTTGTTAGGTTTCGATTCAGCTGTTCTGATTTTGGTATTGCGTTATAAGTTCAAACGCTAACCACAGTTGGAACGTTGCGTAACTAAGTCTAGCTTTTAAGTTTTTCTTTTTGGTTTCGGCTACATCGTATTCATGAGATTTCTCCAATAAACCTATGTAGGCGTACATGGTAATGTTGTTATTTTTTTAAGATTTTCACTCAGAATCGCTTCACAACAAAGACAAAACACTCCAACGATGCAGTAACGATCCTAAAAAATTAGCGTACCATCAACTTTACATTTGATACGGTACGGGCGGTTACGTTCCAGCTACGATCGTGGTGCGTCTCAACTTGCTGTCAAAATTTTAGCGCGATACGAAACGGTCAAAAAGTTGTGTTATGGTAGCGGTTCAGTTGCGATTTCGTTGAAAAAAAATAGCGCGATTGGGCTCCTGTTCACCTTATTTTTTATACTGCCACTTTTTTTTCACAGTCTAAACAATAGGCAAATGGAAAAGAGGCTGTTCTTGTATTTTTCATTCACGAAGTAAATCATTTGGGATATTGCTATGTGGCCATTTTAGACCACACAGATATTACAACTTTTAAGAAATTGTAGATACAAGTGTAATCATTGTTTTATCTTTACACCTTACACATATTTACGGCTACAATGACAGTGAAATAAAAAAACAAGTGAAAAAAGCACGCATAAACTAAGTGTATGAACGAAACACACGACTCCTATGCACCCGTATTCGCACGCACTCGCATGCACTGCACACGATTCGGATACCTATGACACGTATTGTTACGCACTGTAGTGGCTTGTCATTGTGGGCGTAGCCAGAATGTTGACACTTAGGCTATTTAGCCACAAGGAGGCATATCTACAGTTATGCCTTAACTTGGCTTCACCCGGTCTTACAGCGACGTGTAAACTTACCATGAATTTGGCATTTGACTCTAGAAACCTATTTTTTTTCATGGAATATAAAAAAAAACGCTTTATATATCCTTACCTAGCGATACCTTCGCGATTAAAATGATGGAACAGCATATTATTTTAATTCGATGAAAAGAAAAATATTGTTTCAAAATCATGTGCCGAATTCATAACAACAGTACGCACAATCAATGATGTAACTTACACCCTGTATTTTTCATCATACCAACTTCGAAGTTACCAATCAGCTTCATACCTCCGACTTGCTTCTCTCTCGACCTGAAACTCCACTCTTTCATTGCTAAGTTTAAAGGCAGGACTGTATCTCACTTCTTCAACACCACGAGTTACCTATAATATTTGCCCTACCCTGGTTACGCCCACAGTCACCAATATAATAAATGTTTCTTTTATAGCTGATCCAGTAGTGTACGTTAGCCGTTAGAGATGGTTCAGTTTTACTCAGTCACACTCGGTGACAGTGTGTTCACAATACCCACGAGGTACACTGAGCTAGTGAGCCGCGGCGCAGGCGCACAGGGGATGGTGTGGTAAGACTGGGCGCCATCTTGCAAACATGGTCGCCGCTTTACATGTTTTCGTCTGCTTTGGTTTTAGGATTAATACTAATATTGACACGGACACTATCCAGACGTGACTTGAATCTTAGAAAAGGAAATAATCTGCTGTCGATATTAGCTAATTTTACATTTCTCGAATTCTATTGTGAATAGGGAAAGTTCTTAAACGTGAAGTCAACACTCTTTGCTTACTCTTCAAGAAATAAACCTATTCAGGTTTTGCTCCCGTCAAAGTAAAACCTGAGTCCACGACACAACACAAATCAAATTATTCCTCAGAATCATTTCAAATTAAGGAGACATTTGAATAAATTCAATCGATAAACTCTGAATCTAAAATGTGATTAAGATATTTGAATTATTCATTTTAAGTTATTCATTTGTTTTATTTCATTTTGGTGGTTTGGGAATTTTTGTGGTTCCTTTTTTCATTTCATTGGGGATGTTTTTCTTGGTAATATAATTTCGGACAAGGAATTTCATGAACAAGACTGAATTAACAACCATTAATTGTGCATAGTGAAAACTAATACTTATTAAAACATTATTATTTTGTGAAAATGTCCAAAAATCTGATGTCCTTTGTGTCTAACAGCAAAACTAACATTTTGCGCTTCAAACTAATAGTATGCTCAATTTTGCTAACACTTAATGGAACCTAGTCTGAAAATTATGGCAGTTTTGGAATTTGAGCTCAAGGCGGTGGGCCTAGCTGGAGAGACGTCACGGCGTCCTGACCTATCGCATGACGCAGGTCCTCACCGGACACGGAAGTTTCGGGAGGTACCTGTGGCTGATGGGAAAGGAGGAAACGCCGGGGTGTCACCACTGCGAAGATCGCCCGGAGGACACAGTAGAGCATACGGTGCAAGACTGCCCAGCTTGGGCAGAGCACCGACGTGTCCTCACGGCGGCGATAGGCGGAGACCTCTCGCGCCCGGCATTGGTTTCGGCCATGCTGCGGAGCGAGACGGAGTGGGAAGCGGTCGCCGCCTTCTGCGAGGCAGTAATGCTCGTGAAGGAGGCGGCGGGCCGCGAGAGAGAGAGGACAGCGTCCTCCCTCCGCCCCAACCGCAGTGGTGTACGCCCACGGCGCCGTACGTCGCAAGACGATCTCCGGCCACCGTAGGCGCGGGCATGCGGACAGCGAGTAAAGGGCAACTCGCTCTCCGACCATGGACCATGCCCGGGTCGACGGCGCGTCGTGTTCCACGCGCGCCTCAAAGAGCTGTCAGCAAAATGACGGGGCCCCCTCTCAGAGGGCCAAAGCCTGCCGGGGTCGCGGGACTTATTTCTATTACCGCGACCCCGGAACATAAAGGGCTACTGAAGGACACCGTGGATTTTAGTCAGTACAAGTCTGACAGTACCTCCCGCCCTGCCCGGGGTTGGAGGTCTCATTTGATGATTTTACCACGATAAAAAAAAAAAAAGGCGGTGGGCCTAACGATCAAAATCCAACAAATAGCCTTAATTTAGCCTTTCATTAAGGTGTCTCCTAGTGTTAGTGATAACGAGCATTACAAAATCAAAACAGCAACATGTTATTTGCCTGGCTTCATGCATCCGAGGGTTATTGAAAATCATTTATAATTGTATTTTCTTTTCGATTTTCCTACCTATATGTTCCTCTTTCAAAAACGTCATTTTCTGCTCTCCGTCATCCATTGCTTGCTTGCTTTAGTGAAGGGTGGTTATGTTTGGTTCCAGTGCGGCGTACGACACGGTGACGCAACAGAATGTCGCTATCAAGAAGTTGTCACGGCCCTTCCAAAACGTGACGCACGCTAAGCGGGCGTACCGCGAGTTCAAACTTATGAAACTCGTCAATCATAAAAATGTAAGTAAGACGTATAAATTCCAAAGTTGTTAAACTTTTTGTTTTCTATGTTTTGTTCTTTTTCTTTCAGCTTTAAAACAAAAGAATTTATTTCAGGTTTTGTGTTCAAGTACTTTTATTGTTCTTTTTACAACATGGCTTCGTTATTTTCTATTTTATTGAAGCTTTCATTACAGTGAAAAAGTTAACTAACTAAACACTGAAATAATATTTTGTTTTCTTTATAATCTCATAAAAAAAAGTGTTTTATTTTCTCACGGGCAGGCAACGTTTTGCCTAAAGCGCTAAATTCAGAAGCCTGTTTTAAACAATAGTTTCTTTTTAATTAATAGGAGAACAAAATGTTTGAAATTATATCCGCTTTATTGTTCGAAAATCTCTAAGGTTTCCCCAGAAGTTATCCTTAAAAGTCATTTCACAGGCCTGTTGGTCTAGTGGTTAGTGACCCTGACTGCTATACCGGAGGTCGTGGGTTCGATTCCCACCCAGGACAAATGTTTGTGTGATGAGCACAGGGTTGGGCAGTATTTGAATTACTTGTAATTAAAATACGTAATTGAAATACAAATACGTATTTTGTATTTGTATTTTAAATACTTCCCTAAAATGTAATTTGTAATTCGTATTTCAAATACCTGACGACGAAGTATTTTGTATTTAGTATTTCAAATACATGAGGCTCCAAAATACATTTTAACAAAATACATTCAAACTTCATTTACCGTCACTGCACTCTCTGCAATGATGGTAAAGCAGCTTGGCAACACTGCACCTGTTGGGTGCGTTTAAGTCAACCATCCAGTTTGAAATTTATACGGACTAAACGTTAAACACCCCGTTCAAGTATACCGAGAGGTGAAAAATTAAACTGACTAAAATTTTATATGCCCCGTTCACGGTCGTCGGCTGGTATAAGTTTTCGCCTAATAGGATAAATCTTAGCGACCTTTTTACCTCGCTAAATTTTATCCTGCTGTCAGATTGACTTTGACATGGAGCTGTTTGCTCAATTCGCTCTCTAGAAACAAATATTTGTAACAAGTACTTATTTTATTATCTCCGTGTTTTTTATTTGTGAGTCACAAGTAAATAAGATTTGAAAAAAATGAGAATAATTAATAACAAGCTGAGCTGTCAATTGAATTTGACAGTTAAACCTATGACTCCGTTCAGCGAACTCTCGTTAGTTTAATTTTTATCTGGATGGTTGACTTAAACGCACCCATGCACTGACGTCAGCACAGCAAGCCTCCTACCACAATCCGTCTTTCCTCAACAGATTTTGAACCTTATTGCAAAGGGAAGGTTATTTTTGTATTGATAAAATTTCACACATCCGGGCAGTTTGAGCCGCTGGCGTCTTTACACTGGGCTGCGTTTAAGTCAACCATCCAGATAAAAATTAAATTATCGAGAGTTCGCTGAACGGAGTCATAGGTTTAACTGTCAAATTCAATTGACAGCTCAGGGGTGCGTTTAAGTCAACCATCCAGTTTAAAATTTATACGGATTAAACGTTAAACACCCCGTTCAAGTACACCGAGAGATGAAAAATTAAACTGACTAAAATTTTATATGCCCCGTTCACGGTCGTCCGCTGGTATAAGTTTTCGCCTACTAGGATAAATCTTAGCGACCTTTTTACCTCGCTAAATTTTATCCTGCTGTCAGATGGCTGTCAGATTGACTTTGACATGGAGCTGTTTGCTCAATTCGCTCTCTAGAAACAAATATTTGTAACAAGTACTTATTTTATCACCTCCGTGAACTTTATTTGTGTGTGACAAGTAAATAAGATTTGAAAAAAGTGAGAATAATTAATAACAAGCTGAGCTGTCAATTGAATTTGGCAGTCAAACCTATGACTCCGTTCAGCGAACCCTCGCTAGTTTGATTTTTATCTGGATGGTTGACTTAAACGCACCCCAGCTTGTTATTAATTATTCTCATTTTTTTCAAATCTTATTTACTTGTCACACACAAATAAAGTTCACGGAGGTGATAAATTATGTACTTGTTACAAATATTTGTTTCTAGAGAGCGAATTGAGCAAACAGCTCCATGTCAAAGTCAATTTGACAGCCATCTGACAGCAGGATAAAATTTAGCGAGGTAAAAAGGTCGCTAAGATTTATCCTAGTAGGCGAAAACTTATACCAGCGGACCACCGTGAATGGGGCATATAAAATTTTAGTCAGTTTAATTTTTCACCTCTCGGTGTACTTGAACTGGGTGTTTAACGTTTAGTCCGCATAAATTTTAAACTGGATGGTTGACTTAAACGCACCCTTGTATGCTATGACTGTAGGTCAAACTTGGCTTAAAAAACGCAAAAAAGAAATTAACGTCGAATTGTGAACTTTAAGCTAAGAACTTCCTTTACTTTTCAGCCATTCAGCCTATCCTGGTTTAGATTATTTATTTTGTAAAATGTAATTTGTAATTAGTATTTTGTATTTCAATTAAACATAGCTGAAATACTGTATTTTGTATTTTATATTTCAAATACTTTACTTAAAAGTATTTTGTATTTTATATTTTAATTACTTGCGAAAAAGTATTTTGTAATTTGTATTTCAATTAAAGCCAAGCATGTATTTTGCCCAGCCCTGGATGAGCATGATCATTTGTTCTGTGTCTGGGTGTTATTTATCTATAATATGTATGTATTTAAAAATATATAAGTATGTTTATCAGTTGTCTAGTACCCATAACACAAGCTCTGCTTAGCTTGGGGCTAGATAGCGTTGTGTGATAGTTGTGGAATATTTATTAATTGACTTTAACTTTACTTTAAATCAGAGCCTTCCAAGTTCCCAAATCTCAATAGCTTTCTCGAAATCTTCCAGATAATTGGTCTTCTGAACGCGTTCACGCCACAAAAGAGCCTCGAGGAGTTCCAGGATGTGTACCTGGTGATGGAGCTGATGGACGCCAACCTGTGCCAGGTCATTCAGATGGACCTGGACCACGAGCGCATGAGCTACCTCCTGTATCAGATGCTGTGCGGCATCAAGCACTTGCATCTTGCTGGGATTATACATCGGGTAAGCAGTTTTAACTTACTCTTTCAAATATTTATTTAACTTGAATGTGATATAACGTATTTTTTTCTTTTTTTATAAAAAAATTAGTACTTGTTTTCGTTGGTAGGTTTCGTTGGTTGGTCCAGTTGGTAAAATTTTTCAGGTTGAGGTGGTTTGACCTGCTGACCTCTGAACATGAATAAAGACCAGATTAAAAAAAAAACTGTTGCTATCAGAGAAAAATGTGTTCAAATTATTTAGTGAATATGTAAACACTGTCACTCTTTCCACATAACTTGTCGTCTCCACCTTTCTTAACATCATTCTTAATATTCTCTCCTCCATCACGGCAGGACTTGAAGCCGTCCAACATAGTGGTGAAGAGTGACTGCACGCTGAAGATCCTGGACTTCGGTCTGGCGCGCACGGCCGGCACCACCTTCATGATGACGCCCTATGTCGTCACGCGGTACTACCGCGCGCCTGAGGTATGTACTACGGCTACAGTGGTTTCTAAGGGGGCCTTAATTTTTCTCTAACGTTGGAAATTAATAATCCATCTCGGCTGAATCTTTGTCTGTAACCAAACGACTGAAAATTCCTTTCTGAGTCTTTAATATCCGAAGTGGCCGTCTCAAACGTAGTAACGGGATTTGCATTAAGATTAAATATTATTTTCAGAGAAGTGTTTTAAAGAAATAAACATTTTTTTTTAATAAGCTGACATGATCGAGATGGTTCTTGGCTATAATTTATCAATATCGTTCAGGTCTGGTCATTAGTTCTTTTGTTTTTGACAAATAACGGTTATGAAGTGTCGGGGGGTTTGTTTTATTTAAATTTTTAAAACGTCAAATGAGTCTTCCTGCTCTGGGTGGAACGGAAGGGTCTATCAGACATGACTAACTATAAGCCACTCTCTTCCTGCAGTTGCTTTTAGTGTTCTAGGGACGCAGTAACCTATTAAAACACCCTCACAACATCCTTAAGACATTCCTGCGACCTAGGTTTCAGGGGTAACTTAATTTGTGTTATGGGTACTAGACAACTAATAAACATAGTTATATATTTCTAAATACATTATTATTTATTACATATTATAGATAAATTACACCCAGACACAGAACAAATGATCATGCTCATGACACAAATATTTGTCCTGGATGGGAATCGAATCCACGACCTCCTTCATAGCAGCCAGGGTCACTAACCACTAGACCAACAGGCCAGTCAAATATGCTTATCAATTTGATTTTTTCCGCAGGTGATCCTGGGCATGGGCTACACGGAGAACGTGGACATCTGGTCTGTGGGCTGCATCATGGGAGAGATGATCCGCGGCGGAGTGCTGTTCCCGGGCACCGACCACATCGACCAGTGGAACAAGATCATTGGTTAGTTCAACGACGTCTATTACCTTTTTTATTGACGTGTCAGTAAATGGGTGATTGACCTGCGCTTGTTTTCATGAAAGACATCATCCAAATAGAAATTTTAATCCAAATTGTTTCCGTTGGTTCCGAAATACGCGAAGTTGTTGGCTATTTTAAAATCATATTCACTCAGTCAGAATCACACAAATCAATGAAATCACCTACCAAATAATAATTTAATTTATTGTACAACCTAAGTAGCACATGTCATTACTCAATTATCCGGCATTACCATATACTTAAAACAGCACATCAAGTGGGCCCACGTCATCTATTATGGCCCACTCCCTCTTCGCAGAGGAGGCCTATGTCCCAGCAGTGAGAACATAATAGAACTCGCACTTAGTTGAATATACTCTGTCAAACTTAGCAGTTTAGTCAAAAGCTCTAGGTGTATATGTCTGTGTACCCCATGGTAGCTAACGAACCTTAAATTCTCTTTCCCAGAGCAACTGGGCACTCCATCAGCAGCGTTCATGGCGCGGCTGCAGCCCACCGTGCGGAACTACGTGGAGAACAGGCCGCGATACACCGGGTACAGCTTCGAGAGACTGTTCCCCGACATACTGTTCCCCAGCGACAGCAACGAGCACAACAGGCTCAAGGTAACAACTACGAGGAGAACAGGCCGCGATACACCGGGTACAGCTTCGAGAGACTGTTCCCCGACATACTGTTCCCCAGCGACAGCAACGAGCACAACAGGCTCAAGGTAACAACTACGTGGAGAACAGGCCGCGATACACCGGGTACAGCTTCGAGAGATTGTTCCCCAACACACTGTTCCCCAGCAATAGCAAAATAACCAATCGTTTCGATTGCTTAACAAGTGTGATAACTTGGCTCTTAGTCTTACTCGGTCCTAATCACAGAATACTGAATAGTACTTGTCCTAACTGCCAATTTCACCAACAATTGTCTAACTAGTATGATGTTTTGTCGTGATCCAGGCGTCCCAGGCCCGCGACCTGC
Organism: Agrotis ipsilon; assembly: GCA_028554685.1. Classification (NCBI taxonomy): domain Eukaryota; kingdom Metazoa; phylum Arthropoda; class Insecta; order Lepidoptera; family Noctuidae; genus Agrotis; species Agrotis ipsilon. The sequence goes on along the minus strand of CM052970.1, from coordinate 988,000 downwards.
TGTCCCGCATGCTGGTGATCGACCCCGAGCGTCGCATCTCAGTGGACGAGGCGCTGCTGCATCCGTACATCAACGTGTGGTACGACGAGGGAGAGGTCAACGCGGTAGGTAGCGGGGAGGGACCATATGAGGGATGGGAGGTATCTCCCATTGACTGAAGAGAAAGAACTGCGCCTTCCCTAGCCAACTGACAGATTACCCAGTGGCCACTACCTGTAACAGAAAAGAGATAGGTGCCACTCCCGCTCTCTAGGGTCTAAAACAACCATATATGAATAATTGCCCCCGGTTCACCCGCGCCATGTGGAACACGGCGCGTTGTGACTCGGTTCTTGTCTTTGGTCGGTCGGACGGTGAGTTACCCATTACGCCCCGTCCGCAAGCGGCTGGAATATGACCTGCGATTTCCGGCGCCCTGGGCGTCTTCAACCGTGGCTGGGGTGAGAGGTAGAGGATACGCTGTCCCTCACGCGTTCCAACGGCTCCCCATAGCCTGTTGCCGAAACCCTGAGGAACCTCCCGAAACAACCGTGCCCGGGAGGACTTTGGACTTTGTCAGGTTGAGTTAATAAAATACAAGAATAGTCAAGGACGTTTTGCTGGAAATACATAACGTTCGTGCGTTTCCCGCAACGCCATTGGCTATTCATTCACGAAGGCGAATCATTTGGGATATTGCTACTTGACCTTTTTAGACCCTCTGTTTTATGTTGGTTGTTTCATTATCCGGTTAAATATACTAGAATCTCCTCCTTTGTTTGAAATTCGATAACAGTATTTATTAAACTTTCAAGAAAATCTATTTTTCACGGACTCGACAAAGGAGGAGGTACGAAATCGGTCGACATCGATTATTTGATTTGTTTCTGGTCCGATTTGTATGATACTTTTTTCGTTTGCTATAAGAATCACACCAATCTGGCCAATTTTCATTTGTCTCTGGGAACAATTGTTTTATTTGAATTCCCAGTATCGTAAGTTTTCTCTAATGAGAGATATGCATTCCAGCCGGCGCCCGCGTCGTACGACCACTCAGTGGACGAGCGCGAGCACACCGTGGAGCAGTGGAAGCAGCTCATCTACCAGGAGGTCGTGGAGTACGCCGCGCCGCCGCCGCCCACCACGCACCAGCCGCCGCCCGACCACGCGCAGCCCGCGCTCACCACATAGGTAATACTAGCGACCCGGCTGCAATCTCTACTGTAATATCCGTGTTTTATACGTTTAAACCTTATTCTTGAATCACTCATATCTATTAAAAAATACCGCATCAAAATCCGTTGTGTAGTTTTAAAGCATACATTTTTTTTTTGTTTTTTTTTTTTTACGTGGTAAAATCATCGAATGAGGCCTCCCACCATCTAAGCATACATAGGGACAGACAGCGGGAAGCGACTTTGCTTTGTATAATGTAGTGATAAGCTTGCACCCCGCTACCGAACGGGACAAGTAGCTCGTTATTCATTTTTTCCTGAATCAATGGTAGATTATTCATAAAATGAAAGCCGTCATTTTGTGGGTTGTCAACACACTTTTTCAAAATTCTACCAAAATTCAGCAAAAGTTTATTTCATACCTAATCTTTTTCTTTGCACAGGCTTCAGCAGAGCTGACCGCCGAGATCTAATCCACGAACACAGTGCAAGGACAATTTTCAACGTGTAATACCGAGACGTGTTTCGTGCGAGGCTACTTGCGGTGTAGCCACCCGGCGGTAACAGAGCTACAAGTGATCGACATGTTATACATACAATAACTAACTGATGTATATATTTATCGTGGAAATGTTATGTGCAATACTCGACGGAATGAAATCAAGTGCAAAGTATAGGAAAAAGTAATTTGACTCGTTCATTTTCTTGTGTAGGGAGAGTGAATGTTTCAGACACTATTATAAACTTAGGCAGCATAACAGAGAATAACCCGTAGCGTAGCTGAAGTAAATTTGTACTCTATTATGTACTGGTTTGTTTGTATTATTTTAAATACCGTTATGGACTTGTCTATTTGTAGTTTCTTCCTGTTTCTTATGATATGAATAGTGGTAAGCTGTAATTTTAATTTTACCAATATGGGATGCTTTTAAGATAAGCTCAACAGTTGAATGATCGGTTCCTCACGCCCCATCCGTGTCTCACGACTTTGAACAATTAATTTGCATTAAGGAGTGCCTTTTGCGAATTGCAAAAACATAAAGTTGGTGATTTTCTGCGTATGGACTGACTTTGATATGTTTGAATATTTTTGTAATAAAATACATTAATGAATAAATGACTTAAGTGATTCCCAGTTTAAAATGATGCAATATTTTATCTATGAACTTTTTATTTTAATTTATAATTATAATACTGTATGAATTATTCGTAAATATTAATAATTAAGAGTTGAGCTTACACTGTTTTATTGTAAAATATTATGTTCAATTTAATTGTGCAATTATGGATTTTTACTATATTTTAATATTACCTAAATGGTGATCACTATTGCAAATTTCTTTTCTTATCCCAATTTGCCAATAACATAAACAATTTCTAAACGAATTAATAGTACAGTGCCATTCAGAACCTTTTGCCATAGGTAGGTACTTGAGTACTCGTGAGTTTTATAAGAATTTGCAATTGTGAAGTAAATACTGAGTGATTAATGAACGTGTATTATAATTTGTTTCTTAGCCATACACATTGTCTGATAGTTACTCGGGATTTTGTGATGTTCATAGTTTTTTCGTAAGTAGACCCTAGTTACGTTGTTGATAATATTGTATTGAGTGTACGAGAGTAGATCATTAAGTACATTTCTACCTAATTAGTCTCATATAGGTCACCTCACACGTTGCTGAAGAGAACTGAAATCGAAATACGTAATAGACATCGAGTTCTCATAGAAATAGTTATTGAATCACATTTTACAATACACGGCCGCTAGCGCCGGCGGTTCTGTTGAGGTTGTTTATCCCATTTCGCGGGAAATAGTTAACATAAGTGAATAAATACGTTGAATACTTGCCTCAAAAGGTTCGCTTTGTAGAAAGATAATAAGTCTCGTTAGGGTTAAATAATAAAGTCGTGAAATAGTTCTGGTCTTTCAACATGTAGGGTTTCAACAGTACGGATATTATTTCTATGACGTTAACATGAAATGATTTGTTTTACTCTTCATCAAAGGCTTAACGTGTGAGGGATTCGTAGGTTATTGTTTGAAACCTCACTAGGTGATATAATTATGAATAAGGATAATAAAGAATGATGATAGTCGAGCGGATGGTTTCAGCAAATAGCACAATTTATTAGCTATAGACGTTAAAGCAGGACGGTAACATGTTTGTGATGCGCGCATCATTTTGTATAATCGTTAATAATGTTACGAAAGCAATAATACATCATTTTCTATTCACCTTCGTGAGCGGTCATACATCAGTGTTCATATTATTTAATGATTTTGGCTCTAAACATATCACGGACGACACAATAGATTTAATTTTCGACAAGATTTTCATTAAATGATGAAGTGATCGCTCGTACGTTAGAAATGTTGCTTTACTTTTGTTCCATATCGTTATACATACACATGAATATTAAAAATAAAATATAAAAAATATAGGTACGTCGCTTTTGTCAATTTCTCTACCCACATTGAAACTGAAGGTAGGCTTCTAGATAAATCTACAATGGCTATTTCGAATGTCAGTAAAATGAATGATATTGTCTATTTTATAACTTTCATTAAACTTTCACTTCTTGGCAATCGTAGACTGTAATCTAGACTAAAAAGGGTCGCTTGGCGGCATTCCGAACTTGAAAGCATTAGACAACTGTGTTAAAAAGTAAATTGAAGAAATTATAATAAAATTGCGAGAGTATACAATAATATTTAATATTTTAGGTCTAGTATTAAATCTGTAAATATTAACACTTAATATCTATGGAACGAAAGTGAAGGAAACATGCTGTGTAACCTTAGACATTCTGTTTATCACTATAGTAAATAAAAAACCACAACTGTACGTCCAAATTGTCCATTTATATGTTAATGTACCTATTACAAATTACAATAATATAATCATTAGAATGTATTTTAGTACACTTGGTAAACAAGGTGTTAAGGTAGTCGCCATGTTGAGACGCAGGCCGCGCGGCTTCTAGCGATATACATACTTGAGTTAATACTTCAATGACTATCTAAAAACAACTTATTTTTACTGTACACGTAAGTTATTTCATATTTTAACTGAATAAAATCGAAATGGTTATTATAAACTGTGTTTAATTTTATTGTTCCGGAGTTGCTACAAACAGGCAATAAAATTACTTGTTGAGAGGCAATTGTTCCTGAGCTTTACCTAATTCTTTTCATCTATTCTGCATGAGTATTGCGTGCTGACGTCAAGACCATCAATAAACACTACATTAATGTACGATCTCAGAGACTGGCATGTATTGGTTGTGAACCAAAATCCCTTATGCAACCGTCGCTGCTGTGCGTGCACTCGGTATGCGGTAGCTGCCGGCTTGCAACGGTATATCTTCGCTTGACGTCGACCACATCTTCCCTCACCAACAGGCGAGTTAATGGTCAAACTAGAACCTAACATTAAATAAAAAAGAAAATAGGCTACTGGCATAGTCAGTGATCGCTGGACTATGGCTAAATCCTCTGCCTTAACTTTTATAGTGTAGGCTGGTATTAACGGTCGATCGGTCTCCTTTATAATTTGTTTTTCTTATTACCCATCGACCAATTCCGCAACTATAAAGGAATAAACATTACGTAAAATACAAAACCAGTTATTAGTATAAAAGATGAATTATATCCCCTTTGCCATGCCTCGTCTCTGAGAGAAATGAGTGTACATAGGACATAGGGTAATATCTACATGCATTATTTTTTGGGTTGTAAAGTCATTAAATGCGTCCTCCCTGTCTGTATAACTATGGAGCGACTGTAAGCGAGAACTGTCAGACTCTTACTGACTATAAATCTACTCTGTTCCTTCAGGTTTAACAGACCCTGTTGAGTTCGATGGCAACTTTGACAGAGTACATAATTACGTGTGGGTCGGTGTATTCAAATCCCGTCACCTCAAATCTTATTTAATTTTCTTCTATTTTGGTAGTTACATTATTTAAGTGGCAATAATTTTAATAGTGACTTAATAATATTCGTTCAAAAACAATGTAAATTCTGTACTTATTGGCATTGTTATTGAAGAACATCAAAATCTGTTTACGCGAATAAGTATTGAGATCTTAGATAAAGTAATAACCCATTGAAATCTGTTAGATGTACAATAAATTCTAAATATATTCAGTGAAATAATAATTATATTTTATGGTTAGTTTTACTCGTATGTTGTTTTCGAACGCATCTTCACTTGACACAAAACCAAAACAAAATGTCTTCCCATCTGTCAAAATTGAGGAAAAAGCAGAGAATCACACGAACGTGGTTTTTATTGTGTAAATAAAATTTGAGACGGTATTTATATAGAATTTGATCATTGTATAAAATTTCTAACCTTAATTGATATCTGAAATAATTATTTAGCTGCATAATCTCACACAAAACAGCAATAATGTCGGAAAAAGACAAATCGAAAGTGAACGTCCAAGCAAAACACATACCAAAGGACGCGCAAGTGATCATGACGATAATGAAGGAGGTGGGCATCACAGACTACGAGCCTCGTGTGGTTAACCAGCTGCTGGAGTTCACATATCGCTACGTAACATCCGTTTTAGACGACGCGCGAGTGTTTGCCACTCACTCAAAGAAGAAAACAATTGACCTGGAAGATGTCAGATTGGCTGTTCAGATGCAATTGGATAAGTCATTCACTAGTCCTCCTCCGAGGGAAGTGTTGTTGGAGATATCAAGGGTGAAGAACGTTAATCCTCTCCCGATGATCAAGCCTCACTGTGGACTGCGGCTGCCACCAGATCGGTGAGTGTTGTTTTAACCATGTCAACTGATGTCTAAGAAGTTTAATAACTAGATTTTGAATTGAGTCAGAGTGGCTGTTAATTGTGTATGAATTTCACGAAATTTTACATTTAGGTATGCTGTGGACTTAATTAAACCCAGGCAGAAACTTAACTTGAGTAATTTGCTTCATAACATATAGAAGGAAAACAATGAGCCCATAACTAGGGCTCCTTCAACTAAAACTTCAAGAATTTTATCATTACATCTATTTTATCTGCATGCAAAATATGTGCATGTGGAGACTTGCCTGTTATACAATACACCTATTTTTTTCTTCAAAACTCACTTAACATGTGACAATAATATTTGTTTATCTATCAACAAATATAGTGGATTACTGCCTATTTCTTCTCTAAGAGCGCAACTTAGATCTGGGATCCCAGTTGTGGCCTGTGGGTACATTATAAAATTATTGCACTTACACTGTATTCTCATTGCAGTTACTGCCTCTCATCCTGCAACTATCGTCTCAAGCCTGCAGTCAAGAAAGCCGCACCTAAGCCCACAATCTCAGCGGTACCCTCCTTGAAGACAGTCACCACCTCCAAGCCACCTCCAGCACAGAATGTGGTGGTGAAGAGACCACCTGGTGCTATTGTCAATGTTGCCACTCCAAAACCTACTGTAGTTCCTAAGCCTGTCCTTAAATTCACTTCTGGTACTAAGGTGAGGGTTGGATTTATTTATTTTTTCATATTATAATTCTGATGGTACTACGTGACTACGAAAGGCAGCCGGCAGAGACTGGATTAGGAAAGCTCAAGACAGGACTCAGTGGCGTACATTGGGAGAGGCCTATGTCCAGCAGTGGACAAATACAGGCTGATGATGATGATGTTGGTACCAGATTATCGTTATCACTCAACTTTTGAATTAAACAGAAAGAATTATAATATAGGAATAAAACAACAAACTTTTACAATGTAATCCGAAACAGGAAAAATTGCATGTTTGGTTTGTCATCTACACTACAGTACTTTGATAGTTACAGTTATTAGGTGTGACTGTTTCCTATTATTTTTGTCGTTTGACAACTCGAAAGAGCCTGTAACTAGCCTACTTGAAATAAAGGCTTTGGTTTTGATAGCTTAAATGGTATTTGCATGTTTTAATTCTTGTAACTGTTTTTTCTTAGAAAGTCTGAAATGAATTTTATATAATAAATAAGGACAGTTTTAATCATATTCCTACAAAGTTATTGCAGCAGCAGCTTCTACGTCCATTTCGCGGCAAAATCACGAACAATTGAGAGCATTCCGATAAAGATAATGTGGAGGGCACGACTTGTCGCCGAGAATTCACGGCACTAATCTGGAGCCGCCATTATACTGTCAAAAAGCCTGTATTGACCACCCCTCTATATCTGAATACTCTTTTCTTTTCCAGGTGGTAGCCAAGCCAGCAGTCAGGGTAACAGCTGGCCCATCAGCTCACACACCAGTCAAGATGGAGCTAGATGAACAAGTGTCACAGAAACGGAAGAGAGATGATGATGACTATGATACGTAGTTTTAAGCTCTAAGTTAATGTGTTAAGGTTGATTATTTTTATTATCAGTATCAATATAATGGTATACATAGTTATGTTTGTATTTATCTTATCAGTCACCACCCTTGGTTGTCTCTTTTAGCCTGCCAGCTTAGACATCTGCTCCCTACCCTACACCCACCTGTCAAGATCTATTTTATCTACTAATTTTTAATTAAAGGAGATGGTCCAAAAATGTATGGAGCCTGGGCTCGGTCTGTGTACACCATGTGTAAAAATAGCTTTTTAATACATAAACCGTTGCCCTGCAGTAGGAATTTCTACTGTCGTGGGTGCGTTTAAAAACATATTAACTCACATACTCAAATACCGAGATCCAGAACAACTAATTGTAGATCATACAAATATTTGCTCGTTGCGGGAATCAAACCCACGACACGCAGCGCAGCAGTACGATCGCTCAGCCACTGCGCTAACCGCGTAGTCAAAATCAAAATTTGATACTAACATTATAGGGGAAAATGTACAAATCCGTGATTAGACCTGTCGTATTGTATGGATCGGAATACTGGGCTGTGTAAAATATGGATGAGAAACGATTGCATGTAGCGGAGATGAGGATGTTAAGGTGGATGTGTGGAGTGACCAGAATGGATAAAGTAAAGAATGAGTTTATATGAGGAAGTTTGAAAGTAGCACCTATTACAGAAATAATTAAAGGAAGTCGTCTGTCTTGATATGGACATGTGATGCGGAGGGGACGAGACTCATGTGACTAAGAGAGTGATGAGTATGAATGTTGATGGATGGAAAGAAAGGGGAAGGCAAAAAAAAAGATGGATGGATTGTGTAAGGGATGATATTAATGAAAAAGGAGAAAATGAAATGGTGACGTCTGATAAGAGGGGAGAATGGAAGAAAAAAAGGTTGCGCCGACAGAATGGGATAAGGACAGGAATAGAATAGAATACTCTTTATTATGTACACCATACAAATTACAGGATACATCCAATCAATATCTTATGAATAGGGTGGCAGGAAGATGATGAAACAAAAAAAAATAGATTAGGTTTTGAAGTTGGTTCAGTTTCTTTAAAACTAAAAAGAGTGAAATAATGAAATAAACTTTTTGAAGTTTATTTCATTATTTTGCCTTGTATAGCTTATATCTGGAGGTCTGAGGGAAGATTTTAAAAGTAAAACAACACAAATGGGTTTTCTTAAAGTTTATTGATAGTCACTTTACTTCCTCTGTACATTCTGTGGGCGCTGCATGTCCCTGGGGAAGTTGCTCTTGGGCGGTGTGCGGATTCTCCTGTCCTTCTTAGACCTGTTGCGCACTACCTTGCTGTGGATTGCGCAGGAGACGCAGTAGTGGAGCTTTGCATACAGCTTGGGCAGCTGGAATGCTGTGGAGAAAAAGAAATATTGTTCACATTGTTTGGTACATAACTGAATGGGTTGAGCTACTGAATACACCTGTAACTGGAATCTTTAGCTGAAAACTAATATAATTTTAGCTAACACTTTGCCAGTCTTATCAGTCCCTGTGGGTGTGCTGATGAGGGAGATTGTACTGTTCATTTACATTAGGACCCAAATCATTTGTTGCCGTTTAGTTTACAGGATTTTATAACCATCCTGTCTGCTGTAAGATCGAAAGAGAAAATTGTTCAACCTTTAATTAAATTGAAACAGGCAGTAGAATTGCGAATTCTATTCATGGTACTTGTCTAGGACAAGTTATAGCAACTACAAATATTTTAGGTTAGGTATGTTTGTTGATTATCACGGGGAGCATTAGTGCATGGAATAGATGCACATACATATAGAAGCTAGAAATAAAATACTTACATGCATATACGGAGGCTTCATTGATATCCCTGACTGCAGCCGCTTCGACGATATTCCTAATCACAAACTTCTTGATAGCCTTGTCCTTTGGCACGCATCGCGCGCAGTTAGTACACCTCACAGCCTTAACGTGGCCACGGCCGTGCTTAGCCCGTCCTCCATTACGGCGTTTGCGAGTCTGGAAACAGAAATCATCCTCTCATGAAGCCACATGCTCAACTTGACAAAGGCGACGCGTGTATTTCAAAGTCCTGATGAAGCCGAATTAAGGCACATTAGCTACGAATTGATAACTCATATCACTGCAGATTTTGTTCCGGTTGATTACCGGTATATAGCACTATTTAGTTCTTATTTATTTCGAAAAAGTTTACGCACCATGTTTCTAACCTCCGAATCTGTGAACAGAAAACGATGGAAAAGAAATTGTCAGCATAGACAATTCACTCGGTCAATGATGACATTGAACGATTTCCTTTCATTCAGTTGCAATGTTGCCACGAAAAAAAGAAAATAATGTTTCAAAATATTTTAAATAGACATTTTGATCTTAAAAAAAACCTTTAGAAGTAAACTAGTTCATCAAAGTAAAAAAAAAACGAAACCAAGCAATAAAATTGAATTTCAGTGTTTTTCATAAAATAAAAGTAAAATAAACAGCATACTGTCAATGATAGACTCAGGTGAAAAAAAGAAAATCACTTGATTCCATCGACAATGCAAAGTTCCACGTTCTGAACGGTCAAATGACTCATTCATTCCATTCACCATCAATCAACAGAAAAAAAATAATCGTCTGTCACGAAGAATTTATTTCACTGTAATATTATTTTTGTTGCAAAATAATAATAAATTAGTAAAAAATTCCTTTGTTTTCCTATTTCGCGTGATTCATAAAATAATTGCAACCATGTTCGATGTTTTTCCGTAGCAGTGAATTTAACTTTACTCCGTCATCGTGCGATTGTCCTAAGTGCTCCGTGTCTTATTTAACTTTTGTGAAAACATTTCTGTGAATTGCGATGTTGTGCAGATAGTCAATTGTTGTGTACCGCGTGTGAAATGTCACAACATGGATGCCCTGAGAGACTGTCGAATAGATCCAAAGGTTTCCAGGATGACGGCCCGAGTCAGTCTACGATGGAGGTTCTTGTGGAGACCCTCACTGGAACCGCATTTGAAATGACCGTGTTGCCCACGGACACCATATTTGCCATTAAATCGAAGATATTCAGGGTCGAAGGTGAGTCGTATGTTTGATTGTGCATTACACAACTATACGTTTTATTTGACAGGGTAGGCTTGATCGTGCGTCATCCACGCTCGACAAAGGATGTTGTGGTGTTAGTGCGTCGCAAATGATGATACTTTGCTGATAACCTATGTTGGGTAATGAGAAACCACTGTACACAGTGACAATACAACACACATATTGGAAACAGGAAGGTTGAAAATTACATGTAATTAAATTAAAGTATTGTGTAAGAGCTAAGTCCAGTGTCAATGTAAACAATATTGTATGTAGCTGTGTTGTTGACTACAGCTTGTTCTGCACAATACTTGAATGTTTCATACAATGTGAATAAACTTTTGACTCAGTGGACCATTCATTTGACCAACAAATGTCATGCAAACCTGTACTGAAGATTCCCTTCATACTTTCTAATTAAAAACTTGTGTTTTCAGTCTATTTTTGGACCCATATGTAATGTTTTAGCCTTCCTTATTCTCAGTACAGCCCTGCCTGGCAGAATACCAAAAAGACTAACAAAAAAATGATATTGGGGTAGGTTATGGTCACATATTTTAAAAAGTGGCATTGAGCTATATTTGCCCTGCAGAATTTTATGGCTTCTGACCAGTATTTTATGGTATCTTTGTCAGCTGTTTAAATATACCATGAGAAAATAGACAAGCATTCTGTCTGAGCATGGACAAAGGATTTTTTTTCTGTATCCATCACCTGCCCTTTTTTGTTGCAACCTTTTTCCAGCTGTTACTTGTTGGTTGACTGAACAAACAAATTAGTATTTTTTATGCATTTATTTACATTTTTGTAGTTTATAAAATAAATGCTGTTATTATAATCAAGTGTTCTTTGCAGTAATCAAGATTCATTGGGCCTACTTGATGTATGTCCTATTAATAGAATCAATAATTCTTGTGAACATTCATTGAATACTATTGTTATGCCTTTGGTTTTCAAGGTCCTGATTGATTGATCAGGACATACAGGTTATTTATTTTCAGTGTTTTTTTTCAATTAAGAAACTTTCACATTTAATAGTAAGAGTAGTGAAAGGTTGGGTGGACATTAATGTATGAATGGATGGACGTTTGCTACTTTCCCATGGAACTTGCACATAACTCCCTGTCTGCAAATCCAAGCTAGTAATTTTTTTAAGTATTTATAGATTAGGCTAAATGGCTAATTACCTAGATATATTTATTTACACTCAAACACTAATTAAGTCCATAAACTTGATAAATGACCTACTAACTTGTTTACTGTTTCGGTCAAGGTTGAGAGGTTTCTCAGAAATTGAGTCCTAAGTTCATCTTGTTCATTTGTTTGTCAATTTATAATTTTAAATTATAATACTAGAACAATGAAGATGGATTTTAATGAAAACACAGCAAATATGCTTAGTTTATTAAATATTTTAATTAATTTAAATTATCATCTAAATTAACTGTGGTGAATCTCATCAATTAATTGACTACTAAGCCATGAATGCTCAATTGTCCTTCCACTTATTTAAGTCACATGACAGGACTGATGCATGCATAATGATTGCAACCAGTGCAATATCTTTGACCTGATGTGAATAGTACCACATGGTCTTCTCTGGACTTTTTGTCTACTCCCTAGAAAAAAAATTCACCTATTTTCATTGTGCTAAAACTATTTTTATCTTCATTTATAACTTGAAAAAATGTAGCTGGTGTTAGTGATTCATTCTGTTAGAGCTTCAAAAAATAATAAAAACAATGTCCTTACCTGTTATTCATGTTTCAAGCTCTGAGTCAGTTGTAAAGTCATAAACAAACTGGAAATATAGAAATACAGTTAGTTGGACCTATTGCATGATTAGAGAGTTATGTAGCAAGTAATGCTGATAATGTTTCTAAATATTGCAATACAATAGCTTGGTTCATAACACATTCTATCCAAAGTGCCAGATACTACAGACTTGGATAGCTTTTCCATATTTAAACATTGAGCTATTATTACTACGTATAAAGACCCATCCCATCCAGGATGAGTGCGCGCGCCTAGAGCACGCACGCCACAGAGCTGTCAAACAACTGAATGAACTTGTGCGCATTGTCTCATCCTGGATGGGACACAGTGGTGATAAGTGGTGTTGTCTCAATAAGTAGTAATTATAGCTCAATGTATTTAAATTCAAAATGGATTATTAATAACATTCACTAATAGATTTGATTTGAATTAATAATCTACAAAAATAATATGGAAATCAAAATGTGGTTTGATGTTAATTGTAAATGAATTAGGAAAAGGGGTCAATGATAATGAACTAGTAACATGCAGAGAAAGATTAGTTCCTAGCAGGATGTTATGTTATAGACTGGTTGATATACATTTATTTCTTTTATAATGCACTTGCTTTTGGCCTCAATTGCCCCTTAGCCTATGGAGCCATTGCCCAGTTGGTGGTGCTACCTACCCCAGACTTGATGTGGGCAAAGTATGCATTCATACAGAGATGGATAATGTTCTACCACAAGAAAAAAAAATAATTATTAAAATGAGACATTGTCAGTATTTTCTATCAGAATTTTCTACGAAGAAGCAGCCATAATTAACTCAGACGTCATTTCCTTGTATGTGTGCTGATAGTCCTCTATAAGAATATGCTAAAGTCTTGCTAAGTGTGTTCAGCATGGACGATCATGTTGACAAACAGCCTTGCCTTGTGAGAAAAAAAGTTGAACAACACATAAATTGTTTTTATCTGTTTCAACGAAATGTCTTTGTAATCTGTGGCCAGTGGCTTCCTTCTTTATTAGAAGGACATTCTGTTCTGTTATATTGTATTGGCTGACTCACTTTACATTTGTCAATTTGTCATGTATGCACAAGATTACTTGTAATTGTATAAATAAATATTTGGGTTTTGTCCTATAGATAAGTGTTATTTTGAAATATCTTATGCCTTCGGCTATGCCATGCATATAATGTTGATAGGAAATAAGATAAGATTACCTAAATTATTATTTTTATTACTTTTGTCATTAGTTAGTAGGCAACTTATATTATTTGCCTTGTCGAAGACTCATTAGTCTTCGACAAGGCAAATAATATAAGTTGCCTACTAGAGAAAAGAACAAATTGTTTCTTGTATGAGATATTAAATTGTCTTAAGAGTATGAATAATTTAATCAGTTATGGAATGTATAATTTACTGTTTCATGATAATTTTCAATTTTAACACTTATCTACTGCGAAAAATATAATTATGCTGTATATCATTTATGTTAATTGTGTAATTTTATAAACAATAGTAAGGATCTTTCATGAAGAAATTAATTAAGATTTTTCTTTTGTAACAGATTCATGATATTTTGTCCCCACTTTAAATGAAAATTAATGAAACAGTCAGCCATACATCAATTAATCATTACAAGGTCACAGAAAGATTTGCAGATAAACATGAGGACATTTTTTTACATCTTAAATGTCAATCTCAATTACGATCAATCTGCCTGCCTCCCACACAACGACAGAATGAACAAAATCTAATAATAAGAATTAAAGACAACTGCTTCAAAATCTGTTTTTCTAGGTCTCAATGTTTATGAGTCAGCAATTCTCGAAAATAGACTTTTATTTGCTCATTGCTCCAAATAACGAGGCCTTATCAAATTGAATCTTAAATTCTAATAGAATGTTTGTATAAACAAACTTGATTTTATTAAGAGAACATGTTTGTAAATTATGAAGAGTCCTTGTAAAATGACAGACTGTTTAATTACAAGTTTACATAAACAGCTGAATATTATTTTTAGGTATAAAGGTGTGTTCACATCGTCGTCCGATGCGCGGGTCACCAGGGTTTACATTATATTACGTTTGATGTCGTGCCAAAATGCTCTGAGATATAATATGTTATGCTCGTTGCCCGCACTCATACCGTTTATCGCGATTGATTTATTACGCATTCAGAATTTGTGTGGAATTGGTTTAATGGTTCCGATTCGAAAATAATATTTGTTTCGATCGAGGTACCTGTATTGATGTTTGTTAAAGTGAGGTTGGGTTTACACTGTCAAAATGGTTTATTTCTATTTTGTTCACCTGGGTGAACAAAATGGACAACATTGGTGTCCTCAATTCACCTCGAAAAATATCACCTGAATGATTGATTGAATCTTTAGAAAACGGTTGCTTGGTTGTTTATTCTTCTTTCTCACTGCTTATGGCACTCCAGGCGGTGAGATTCTTATTGGAGCTGACTGCCAATGGCACGCTGGAAGAATCATTTCTCGTACAGAGGAATGTTCTATTAACTATTTTTTAATTTACTAAATATCTACCAAAATCTGCTTGTCACTTTGTTGGAAGTCTTCATGATTACATTTTGATATGCTCCCTAATAGACGATGGAAAAAAAATGAAGAAATCTTCGTCCAGGAACCTAAAATCAGCAAATGTAAAACATCTAAAAGTAATCCACAAAGTTGGTAGTCTACAAGCGCGTTCCTTCTGAAAGAAGAAACCGTTGTCTCAGCTTTGAGTTCAATAAGTTGATTTTCCTATGCTTATGTATAACTATGTACTTCGTTGTAACTAACGTGACGAACGCAGTTCGACGTAACTGCACGTGTATCGGCTCTGTGACGCAACTCGTGTCGTGGTGGCCGCGTCACTTCATTAATCTCTCTTGTGTTGCACGTCCACGGATTCGGTCCGTTCTAGAATAATCTGACGGAATGTTTTCTTTAGAAAACATTAGGGGCGCTACACATGTTCTGGTCGGCCTAATTCGTCAGAGGCCGAGCGGCAGAATCAGAATCTTATTTATGCACTGCTTGTGCCGAATCAGTGTCATCCAAAACAAGTGCGCAGCTCACCATATAGAATGAAATCGTTATTTAATCTCAATGATCTTGACAGCCTGTGCAGATAATAGAACTATCTGGATGTTCAAGGAGATAGATCTTGTTCTTCTAACGGTATGAGTATACAGGGCTATTTTTTGGAGTCACAGGTCAGGAAAATCATGATTTTTGTTATCAGTAAGTGGCCTATACTTCTTGATAGAAATGGATTCAATTCAATTTATTTGCCATAAGTGTTAGTACAATTTAGGTCTTAACTATAATACAGATCTATAACACTTAGTCATAATTATGTGACATGCAAACCGATTTGATCTTGATTCCAGTCTGCGTCAGAGGACATAGGTAAAGTCGACGCTCGATGGTGGAATGCTTACCCAGAAGAAGCCTCACTTTAAGTTTGTAGAGATTATAGTTATATGCGTTCGGAAACAGACGTAGGTAGAGAGTTGTGTTCTATGTTATCCTCGTCAAATGCCTGTTTAAATTTCCACCTGGTTGGTTGAAGAGTCATATCTGACTGCTATTGTGTAATACACCATGCTCCTACTATATCCATTTTAAAACACTGCTAACTAAGAAAACACACAAATGTGGAACCAAAAAACATTATGCCACAATTTTACGAAGCACGTTGTATTGTAAGTGTTTTACCTCGTAATAGTGTTTAAAAGAAAGTATAGTAAGTCTCCCTGGCGACAGGATGGCTTGGCTGCCCTCCAGCCACATGATTCACGTCGCGCGGTGATCAGCCACTTATCTGATGTTTTACTTGTACGAACTCATTGCCAAATTCGTTAGGCACTGTTATGTAGAAGCACGTGTCGTTTTTACCAATGACGTAATCAGAAGCGGTGTAATGATTATGTACAGTTTAGTGGCGTATGAGTATGAATAATTGCGTAGGTTTTCCGTTATAAGGTAAATGTTGCTAAGAGAGGGTTTTATTGATATTTAATTGGTTGAACGACAGTTTTGTCCGTAATCGAGAAGCTTCTGTTAATCATAAATTGCTTTTTCTAATGTTTTCGTTTTTCTCTTCACTTATTGAATGACATAATAGTCTGCGCCCGCGTCTGTTCAGTGTTGCCATCCTTTAGACATTCATGGCACGGACAAACTGTTACGTCGGGTGTCGATTTGGTATTTTTTATTTATTTATTTTTTAGTTTAATTATTATTGTTTTTGTTTTATTATTTATGTACTCTGACCGTGACTTCACTTTGGGCCCTACCAGAAAACCAGCGCTGTGACAGTTAATTGTCACAGCACATGCTGAGGTAGGAGCCTTTTGGCCTCGCACAGGACTACATTGTTTATGTTTTTTTTTTAAATTTTACCTTTGTTTTTCTTTTATTGATTTTTGTTTTTCTATGTTGTTTCTTTTCATGTAATTTTGTTTATTTTGTCTTGTCCCAATAAATCTCTTTTCTTTCTTTCTTCAACACATCTTCTTTTTATCAGACTATATAAAAATATTCTATGTATTTTTTTTAAACCGTTGTCCCATTGTCGCCGAGTCAGAATCTGTTGATGGAACCTTATGGAAATCGAGGCATCCCTTAGTCTTTTATTTAAGTTCCCCGATTACTCAAAGATGCCTGGACCAATTTGGTAAATTCCTGGTGATTCAATTCGCTATCAAGTTAGAAGTAAATCTTGCAAACAAGTTCATTAGTCAGGATTACATTTTAATGATTGGAGGCGAAAGTAACAAAAACAAAGTTTTTTCCTTGTGTGTCTCTTGGCGTCATGTTGTAAATAAATGAAGTTTAATTATCCCGTAACAAGATGTAATCTTAAATGGCTTGGACTTCTCATCAAGGACATTGAAGACCTAACATATAACTAGCATTGAGAAATAAATAAAAATAGGAAATCACTACGAGACAACTACTTCCACAATGTTTTCACCTCTTGATGCAGTCGTATTCATAGTTTTAGCATGATTATTTCCATAATTATTGGCTCATTCGGAACTAAGCCCGGTATCCACTAAAGCGGAGAGGAGCAGTCAGATGTCAACTGAAGCTAAGCGGAGAGGAGATGGGGACATCTGATTTGTTATTCAAACACATCTCCTCTCCTCTCCGCTTTGGTGGATACCGGGCCTAACTGGTGGCCTATGTTGCGATCTTCATAGCATATGTCGCAACCTGTGCTGAAAGTCATTTATTTAGCCCATTCTATCCGCAAGTCATTAGGTTCGATCTGTAACTTTTTTTGACGGCATGGTTAGCGCAGTAGCTGAGCGATCGAACTGCTACGCTGCGTGTCGCGGGTTCGATTCCCGCACGGAGCCAATATTTGCATGATCTACAAGTAGTTGTTCCGGGTCTGGGTTGTTTGTCTATGTGAGTTTAAATGTTTGTAAACGCACCTAAGACACAGGCGAATTTCATACGGTGGAATAACGTTTAAAAAAAATCTGTGCTCTGAAATAGCTCAAATACATAGAATAACATATTCCCCCAAAATTCCAGGTATCCCGGTGTCCCAGCAGCACCTGCTCTACAACCTGGTGGAGCTGGATGACTCGTCGTCCCTGCGCGAGCATGCCATCAGTGACGGCGCGCGCCTGCGGCTCGTGCTGGGTATGCGCGGAGGACCCATCTCCACGCGCCGCCTGCCGCCGCCGCCCAACGCAGAGCCCTGGAGGGACATTGAGAGGCTGCTTGATACTAATAGGTGAGGAAACTAGCATTGTTTACAAATTAAAAAAATAATAATATTCCACAACTATCACACAACGCCATATAGTCCCAAGCTAAGCAGAGCTTGTGTTATGGGTACTAGACAACTGATAAACATATATTTCTAAATATGTATTTAGAAATATATATATAATTTTGTATGTACATACTATAGATAAATTACACCACAGAACAAATGATTATGCTCATCACACAAACATTTGTCAGTAGCAGTCAGGGTCACTAACCACTAGATCAACAGGCCAGTCCTAAGGATGCCTTTCCACCAGAGATGTTCTATGCAACTATGCTGCGAGAATGTAAAAGCTAAGCTTCGAAACTATGTGGCCGTTTCCACTGATGTTAAGCTATGGTAGCGGTGCGAGTGAAGATGTGCTATGAAGATCGCCGCCCCAAATTGCTGCCTGAGATAGCTCAGCGCGAGCTATGCGATGTATCAATAGTCGGGAAGCGACGACCCATAGCAGGACTCTCTAGTGGGAGCCCTGCCTACGCTGCGTCTTCCGATCCGTGGTCGTCACTCGAGAACTTTTCTTTCCCATCGGTTGTCAGTTCTACGAGCGATGTGGCCTAACCATTGCCGCTTCAACTTGCAAATTATACTTAGGGAGCATTCCCATGACGCGAATGAAAATCGTCCTTGCTACTACGGTATAATGATGTAATTCGATTGACTTAACGTCGTCGAGCGTGTTTTGTTTTTCATCTACATGTAGACAACCACACGTTTTATGTCATATGTCGTGGTGGCAAGGATGATTTTCACTTGTAGTTGGATCGAATCAATTTGCGTCGCATCAAATCATGGGGAAGGTCCCTTACGCTTTCTTTAATCAACAGAGAGGACGGGGAGTGGGGCGGCAGCGGCTGCAAGGTGACAGTGTTGGTGTTCCGCGACGGTGAGCGCGTCAACATGCTTCGCGTCAAGGAGAACCACGACGGCACATACTCGCCGCTCGACCACAACAAATGTAAGTCTTATAAACCTTTTATTTTAGATCTATAATCCTATAAACGTCAGCAATGTTTGAACGTACTTGGTACTTACGGTTTGAATTCCTTTATTTCCAAAAGATTACAAATCACTTGAACAGCCTTAGTCAGTTTTCTTTAACATAACCCACTTTAAAGCGTCTAACGCGTACTTTTTAAAACATAATAATTGAAGTGTCCGATTATCGAATGTAAAATTGATCTTAAAAAAGTGTTAATCAACCTACATAATATCAATAAGTTAAAAGTTTTTATAAAATAAAGACTCGCGTGTTTTTTTCCCTTAAAAAATCATCAAATGAATTCTCTACACAGGGCGGGGTAAGAGGGCCTCTCAGACTTGTACTGACTAAAATCCACGGTGTCCTTCAATAGACCTTTACTTTCCGGGATCACGGTAATTCGGTAGTCCTACGACCCCGGACCACAAAGGTTTAAGAATTGCACCCAAATCCCTAACTGTTACCTTATTTTTCTTCTCCGCAGACTCGTCCACATCCTCCTCTCTTAGCCAGCTAGTAGACCGCGAGTCGTCAGCGGCGTTGGAACCAGGTTCGAGTTCGGGCTCGGGCTCGTTGCACGACAACGCGGTCACCATGAGCAAGATGATGGAGCTCAGACGACGGATGGAGTCGCTGTCCGTGCAACGGACTGTGCCGCAGAGGAATGATGACAGAACTGGTAAGTGGAACACTCATCTGATCAACGGACTTTCATATAGAGGGGTCTTGGGATGTAATATTATGGTCCACAGACCACACACTGTTGGGTATAGGCATTTCCCTTTTTCTGCTAGGTTTCTGGGTCCCACAATTATCCATCAATGGATAGATTGAAAAAATCGTTCGAAAACAGTTCTTTTATTGTGATAACACATTTTTTTTTATTTCCAGACAAAGTAGAGATTCAGAAGACTCGCAGCGAGGAGACCCTGTCGGTCCCGAGCCTGCTGGAGGACAGCTCGGAGGGACTGAAGCAGCGCGCCTCCTCGTACGCGCCCTTCGGGGACGACGACGCCTTCGCGCCGCTCTACGACGGCAACTACACTAGATACGACTATGACTGCTCCTTCACTGACAGGTAACATTATTATCAAGTATAAGCCAATAATTTCCGGAAAGTGTACGGCGACGCCTAGGCCGGCCCAAGAAAAGGTGACAAGAGGGTCTGGTTGGAAAGAGTTCCTGGCAGGAATTAGGGATGCCTAATTCCTGCCAGGCATGTACTATCCCAACTGCTGAACAAATGCCATGGCCTTTGCTCAGCAGTTGGGATAGTACATGCTAATCCTTTCCTTTCCAGCTTTCCTCTTATAAGATCCTTTCTCTGTACTGTATGTGTCTAGCAGGTGGCAATATCGGGTTCCGTCAGGTTAAGCCATCGTGTCGGGTGATGGGCTATATTACTTGCTGTTCACAGGCTAACGGTGGCCGGAAATCGTCACGGGCGTTCGGCACTGAAGAGGAAGATTACCTCTCTCTCACCGCATTCCGCCTTTCTTTTTAATAAAAATATTTTATAATTGTTGCCATTCGAACAGATACACCCTCCTCCCGCCGATCGGCACCCGCGCGGACTCCGAGCAGTCGGTGCTGGAGGCCGGCGCCGACAGCGAGCGGCGCCAGCTGACGGACGCGCTGGCGGGCTCCATCCTGGTGCAGGGACGACGGGACGCCGCGGACGACGCCGCCATCCTCGAGGAGTGCCTCGACAGCGACCAGTGTCTGCGACAGGACTCGCCGCAGAACATGGCGCCCATACAGGCAGAGTACGGTGAGTCTAACTATGTCTGTCGGACCGCTGGCGGGCTCCATCCTGGTGCAGGGACGACGGGACGCCGCGGACGACGCCGCCATCCTCGAGGAGTGCCTCGACAGCGACCAGTGTCTGCGACAGGACTCGCCGCAGAACATGGCGCCCATACAGGCAGAGTACGGTGAGTCTAACTATGTCTGTCGGACCGCTGGCGGGCTCCATCCTGGTGCAGGGACGACGGGACGGCCGCGGACGACGCCGCCATCCTCGAGGAGTGCCTCGACAGCGACCAGTGTCTGCGACAGGACTCGCCGCAGAACATGGCGCCCATACAGGCAGAGTACGGTGAGTCTAACTATGTCTGTCGGACCGCTGGCGGGCTCCATCCTGGTGCAGGGACGACGGGACGCCGCGGACGACGCCGCCATCCTCGAGGAGTGCCTCGACAGCGACCAGTGTCTGCGACAGGACTCGCCGCAGAACATGGCGCCCATACAGGCAGAGTACGGTGAGTCTAACTATGTCTGTCGGACCGCTGGCGGGCTCCATCCTGGTGCAGGGACGACGGGACGCCGCGGACGACGCCGCCATCCTCGAGGAGTGCCTCGACAGCGACCAGTGTCTGCGACAGGACTCGCCGCAGAACATGGCGCCCATACAGGCAGAGTACGGTGAGTCTAACTATGTCTGTCGGACCGCTGGCGGGCTCCATCCTGGTGCAGGGACGACGGGACGCCGCGGACGACGCCGCCATCCTCGAGGAGTGCCTCGACAGCGACCAGTGTCTGCGACAGGACTCGCCGCAGAACATGGCGCCCATACAGGCAGAGTACGGTGAGTCTAACTATGTCTGTCGGACCGCTGGCGGGCTCCATCCTGGTGCAGGGACGACGGGACGCCGCGGACGACGCCGCCATCCTCGAGGAGTGCCTCGACAGCGACCAGTGTCTGCGACAGGACTCGCCGCAGAACATGGCGCCCATACAGGCAGAGTACGGTGAGTCTAACTATGTCTGTCGGACCGCTGGCGGGCTCCATCCTGGTGCAGGGACGACGGGACGCCGCGGACGACGCCGCCATCCTCGAGGAGTGCCTCGACAGCGACCAGTGTCTGCGACAGGACTCGCCGCAGAACATGGCGCCCATACAGGCAGAGTACGGTGAGTCTAACTATGTCTGTCGGACCGCTGGCGGGCTCCATCCTGGTGCAGGGACGACGGGACGCCGCGGACGACGCCGCCATCCTCGAGGAGTGCCTCGACAGCGACCAGTGTCTGCGACAGGACTCGCCGCAGAACATGGCGCCCATACAGGCAGAGTACGGTGAGTCTAACTATGTCTGTCGGACCGCTGGCGGGCTCCATCCTGGTGCAGGGACGACGGGACGCCGCGGACGACGCCGCCATCCTCGAGGAGTGCCTCGACAGCGACCAGTGTCTGCGACAGGACTCGCCGCAGAACATGGCGCCCATACAGGCAGAGTACGGTGAGTCTAACTATGTCTGTCGGACCGCTGGCGGGCTCCATCCTGGTGCAGGGACGACGGGACGCCGCGGACGACGCCGCCATCCTCGAGGAGTGCCTCGACAGCGACCAGTGTCTGCGACAGGACTCGCCGCAGAACATGGCGCCCATACAGGCAGAGTACGGTGAGTCTAACTATGTCTGTCGGACCGCTGGCGGGCTCCATCCTGGTGCAGGGACGACGGGACGCCGCGGACGACGCCGCCATCCTCGAGGAGTGCCTCGACAGCGACCAGTGTCTGCGACAGGACTCGCCGCAGAACATGGCGCCCATACAGGCAGAGTACGGTGAGTCTAACTATGTCTGTCGGACCGCTGGCGGGCTCCATCCTGGTGCAGGGACGACGGGACGCCGCGGACGACGCCGCCATCCTCGAGGAGTGCCTCGACAGCGACCAGTGTCTGCGACAGGACTCGCCGCAGAACATGGCGCCCATACAGGCAGAGTACGGTGAGTCTAACTATGTCTGTCGGACCGCTGGCGGGCTCCATCCTGGTGCAGGGACGACGGGACGCCGCGGACGACGCCGCCATCCTCGAGGAGTGCCTCGACAGCGACCAGTGTCTGCGACAGGACTCGCCGCAGAACATGGCGCCCATACAGGCAGAGTACGGTGAGTCTAACTATGTCTGTCGGACCGCTGGCGGGCTCCATCCTGGTGCAGGGACGACGGGACGCCGCGGACGACGCCGCCATCCTCGAGGAGTGCCTCGACAGCGACCAGTGTCTGCGACAGGACTCGCCGCAGAACATGGCGCCCATACAGGCAGAGTACGGTGAGTCTAACTATGTCTGTCGGACCGCTGGCGGGCTCCATCCTGGTGCAGGGACGACGGGACGCCGCGGACGACGCCGCCATCCTCGAGGAGTGCCTCGACAGCGACCAGTGTCTGCGACAGGACTCGCCGCAGAACATGGCGCCCATACAGGCAGAGTACGGTGAGTCTAACTATGTCTGTCGGACCGCTGGCGGGCTCCATCCTGGTGCAGGGACGACGGGACGCCGCGGACGACGCCGCCATCCTCGAGGAGTGCCTCGACAGCGACCAGTGTCTGCGACAGGACTCGCCGCAGAACATGGCGCCCATACAGGCAGAGTACGGTGAGTCTAACTATGTCTGTCGGACCGCTGGCGGGCTCCATCCTGGTGCAGGGACGACGGGACGCCGCGGACGACGCCGCCATCCTCGAGGAGTGCCTCGACAGCGACCAGTGTCTGCGACAGGACTCGCCGCAGAACATGGCGCCCATACAGGCAGAGTACGGTGAGTCTAACTATGTCTGTCGGACCGCTGGCGGGCTCCATCCTGGTGCAGGGACGACGGGACGCCGCGGACGACGCCGCCATCCTCGAGGAGTGCCTCGACAGCGACCAGTGTCTGCGACAGGACTCGCCGCAGAACATGGCGCCCATACAGGCAGAGTACGGTGAGTCTAACTATGTCTGTCGGACCGCTGGCGGGCTCCATCCTGGTGCAGGGACGACGGGACGCCGCGGACGACGCCGCCATCCTCGAGGAGTGCCTCGACAGCGACCAGTGTCTGCGACAGGACTCGCCGCAGAACATGGCGCCCATACAGGCAGAGTACGGTGAGTCTAACTATGTCTGTCGGACCGCTGGCGGGCTCCATCCTGGTGCAGGGACGACGGGACGCCGCGGACGACGCCGCCATCCTCGAGGAGTGCCTCGACAGCGACCAGTGTCTGCGACAGGACTCGCCGCAGAACATGGCGCCCATACAGGCAGAGTACGGTGAGTCTAACTATGTCTGTCGGACCGCTGGCGGGCTCCATCCTGGTGCAGGGACGACGGGACGCCGCGGACGACGCCGCCATCCCTAGAGGAGTGGCCTCGGACAGCGGACCAGTGCCTGCGACAGGCTCGCCCGCATAACATGGCGCCCATACAGGCAGGGTACGGTGAGTCTAACTATGCTCCGTCGGACCGCGGGCGGGCTCCCTTCCTGGTGCAGGGACGACGGGGACGCCCGCGGACGACGCCGCCATCCTCGAGGAGTGCCTCGACAGCGACCAGTGTCCTGCGACAGGGACTCGCCGCAGAACATGGCGCCCATACAGGCAGAGTCCCGGTGGAGTCCTAAACTATGTTCTGTCGGACCGCTGGCGGGCTCCATCCTGGTGCAGGGACGACGGGACGGCCGCGGACGACGCCGCCATCCTCGAGGAGTGCCTCGACAGCGAACCAGTGTCGGCGACAGGGACTCGCCGCAGAACCATGGCGCCCATACAGGCAGAGTACGGTGAGTCTAACTATGTCTGTCGGACCGGCTGGCCGGGCTCCATCCGGGTGCAGGGACGATCGGGACGGGCCGCGGACGGACGCCGCCATCCTCGAGGAGTGCCTCGACAGCGACCAGTGTCTGCGACAGGACTCGCCGCAGAACATGGCGCCCATACAGGCAGAGTACGGTGAGTCTAACTATGTCTGTCGGACCGCTGGCGGGCTCCATCCTGGTGCAGGGACGACGGGACGCCGCGGACGACGCCGCCATCCTCGAGGAGTGCCTCGACAGCGACCAGTGTCTGCGACAGGACTCGCCGCAGAACATGGCGCCCATACAGGCAGAGTACGGTGAGTCTAACTATGTCTGTCGGACCGCTGGCGGGCTCCATCCTGGTGCAGGGACGACGGGACGCCGCGGACGACGCCGCCATCCTCGAGGAGTGCCTCGACAGCGACCAGTGTCTGCGACAGGACTCGCCGCAGAACATGGCGCCCATACAGGCAGAGTACGGTGAGTCTAACTATGTCTGTCGGACCGCTGGCGGGCTCCATCCTGGTGCAGGGACGACGGGACGCCGCGGACGACGCCGCCATCCTCGAGGAGTGCCTCGACAGCGACCAGTGTCTGCGACAGGACTCGCCGCAGAACATGGCGCCCATACAGGCAGAGTACGGTGAGTCTAACTATGTCTGTCGGACCGCTGGCGGGCTCCATCCTGGTGCAGGGACGACGGGACGCCGCGGACGACGCCGCCATCCTCGAGGAGTGCCTCGACAGCGACCAGTGTCTGCGACAGGACTCGCCGCAGAACATGGCGCCCATACAGGCAGAGTACGGTGAGTCTAACTATGTCTGTCGGACCGCTGGCGGGCTCCATCCTGGTGCAGGGACGACGGGACGCCGCGGACGACGCCGCCATCCTCGAGGAGTGCCTCGACAGCGACCAGTGTCTGCGACAGGACTCGCCGCAGAACATGGCGCCCATACAGGCAGAGTACGGTGAGTCTAACTATGTCTGTCGGACCGCTGGCGGGCTCCATCCTGGTGCAGGGACGACGGGACGCCGCGGACGACGCCGCCATCCTCGAGGAGTGCCTCGACAGCGACCAGTGTCTGCGACAGGACTCGCCGCAGAACATGGCGCCCATACAGGCAGAGTACGGTGAGTCTAACTATGTCTGTCGGACCGCTGGCGGGCTCCATCCTGGTGCAGGGACGACGGGACGCCGCGGACGACGCCGCCATCCTCGAGGAGTGCCTCGACAGCGACCAGTGTCTGCGACAGGACTCGCCGCAGAACATGGCGCCCATACAGGCAGAGTACGGTGAGTCTAACTATGTCTGTCGGACCGCTGGCGGGCTCCATCCTGGTGCAGGGACGACGGGACGCCGCGGACGACGCCGCCATCCTCGAGGAGTGCCTCGACAGCGACCAGTGTCTGCGACAGGACTCGCCGCAGAACATGGCGCCCATACAGGCAGAGTACGGTGAGTCTAACTATGTCTGTCGGACCGCTGGCGGGCTCCATCCTGGTGCAGGGACGACGGGACGCCGCGGACGACGCCGCCATCCTCGAGGAGTGCCTCGACAGCGACCAGTGTCTGCGACAGGACTCGCCGCAGAACATGGCGCCCATACAGGCAGAGTACGGTGAGTCTAACTATGTCTGTCGGACCGCTGGCGGGCTCCATCCTGGTGCAGGGACGACGGGACGCCGCGGACGACGCCGCCATCCTCGAGGAGTGCCTCGACAGCGACCAGTGTCTGCGACAGGACTCGCCGCAGAACATGGCGCCCATACAGGCAGAGTACGGTGAGTCTAACTATGTCTGTCGGACCGCTGGCGGGCTCCATCCTGGTGCAGGGACGACGGGACGCCGCGGACGACGCCGCCATCCTCGAGGAGTGCCTCGACAGCGACCAGTGTCTGCGACAGGACTCGCCGCAGAACATGGCGCCCATACAGGCAGAGTACGGTGAGTCTAACTATGTCTGTCGGACCGCTGGCGGGCTCCATCCTGGTGCAGGGACGACGGGACGCCGCGGACGACGCCGCCATCCTCGAGGAGTGCCTCGACAGCGACCAGTGTCTGCGACAGGACTCGCCGCAGAACATGGCGCCCATACAGGCAGAGTACGGTGAGTCTAACTATGTCTGTCGGACCGCTGGCGGGCTCCATCCTGGTGCAGGGACGACGGGACGCCGCGGACGACGCCGCCATCCTCGAGGAGTGCCTCGACAGCGACCAGTGTCTGCGACAGGACTCGCCGCAGAACATGGCGCCCATACAGGCAGAGTACGGTGAGTCTAACTATGTCTGTCGGACCGCTGGCGGGCTCCATCCTGGTGCAGGGACGACGGGACGCCGCGGACGACGCCGCCATCCTCGAGGAGTGCCTCGACAGCGACCAGTGTCTGCGACAGGACTCGCCGCAGAACATGGCGCCCATACAGGCAGAGTACGGTGAGTCTAACTATGTCTGTCGGACCGCTGGCGGGCTCCATCCTGGTGCAGGGACGACGGGACGCCGCGGACGACGCCGCCATCCTCGAGGAGTGCCTCGACAGCGACCAGTGTCTGCGACAGGACTCGCCGCAGAACATGGCGCCCATACAGGCAGAGTACGGTGAGTCTAACTATGTCTGTCGGACCGCTGGCGGGCTCCATCCTGGTGCAGGGACGACGGGACGCCGCGGACGACGCCGCCATCCTCGAGGAGTGCCTCGACAGCGACCAGTGTCTGCGACAGGACTCGCCGCAGAACATGGCGCCCATACAGGCAGAGTACGGTGAGTCTAACTATGTCTGTCGGACCGCTGGCGGGCTCCATCCTGGTGCAGGGACGACGGGACGCCGCGGACGACGCCGCCATCCTCGAGGAGTGCCTCGACAGCGACCAGTGTCTGCGACAGGACTCGCCGCAGAACATGGCGCCCATACAGGCAGAGTACGGTGAGTCTAACTATGTCTGTCGGACCGCTGGCGGGCTCCATCCTGGTGCAGGGACGACGGGACGCCGCGGACGACGCCGCCATCCTCGAGGAGTGCCTCGACAGCGACCAGTGTCTGCGACAGGACTCGCCGCAGAACATGGCGCCCATACAGGCAGAGTACGGTGAGTCTATGTCTGTCGGTTGTGACACTAAGGTACGATCTAGACCGACCGGCTTGCATCGCAAAGCCGGGCGGCATTTTACAATGCGGTAAAGAACCTTGAAATGTATCAACAGTAATTACAGTTCATATTTGCATGCAACTTACGCATAGTTACCTCCGTCGACATTTCACGACGTGTCCTGTAAGCTAGCACTGCCAAATGAAATCTAGCACAGAGTGTTTTTCGCCCAGCAAATGCAAAGTTGGTAACCAACAATGTTAAATAAATGTTAATCTATTGCCAGGTCCGCTGGTGTGCGGCTCCAGTCGCCCGTGGGTCCCGCTGGGCGCGGGCGGGCCGGCCCGCGGCGGCGCTCACTCTCACTCTGCGTCCTCGCTGCACGTGCGCGCTCCTCCTCCTCGCCGCGCCGCTCCTCTCTCTGACGCGCTGTTCTCCTCTTCGACCTCGGACTTGGAGAAACTCAAGAGGAATAGGTATGTATTCAATATTATAGTTTTTTAAATATGTAAATATTAATTTTGATCAATTATTATATTTTGACAAAATTAAATGTTGACGATGACATTCTATTACGCAAAAATGTGTTTATCATAATTATCTTTTTATGATTTACTAAGAACTTAATTTTAGTATTAGCAGTCGTGTCCTTACTCTTCAAAAATAATTACATTAATTTGTTACCTAACTAAAATTTAGTTGATGTCACCATTACAATAGATTATTTTTTAAATAATGTTCCTTTTGCTAACAAAAGGGGCGTCGATCCAGGCAATCAAAAATAATGACTTCGCAATCTTTAAAATTTATCAGTGTTTTTAATTCCATTTCATTTTATTCAAAGTGATTTATAAAGTACTAGCTGAACCAGCAAACTGCGTACCGCCTCAGAATAACCTTTTAAGCCGTTCTTGAACTTCCAAAAGTAATTCAAAACTAAAATTAGCCAAATTGGTCCAGCCGTTTTTCAGTTTTAGTGA
The DNA here is from genome assembly GCA_028554685.1 of Agrotis ipsilon. NCBI lineage: Eukaryota > Metazoa > Arthropoda > Insecta > Lepidoptera > Noctuidae > Agrotis > Agrotis ipsilon. The sequence goes on along the minus strand of CM052970.1, from coordinate 959,256 downwards.
GCGTAACGAACAGCAATTGATTTTTATGTTTTAGATGTAATATTTTCACAAATGTTAATTGACAATGTCTGAATAATTGTTTCAATTATCCCAGATTTCATCGTTTTTGTATTATTATTAACTTACTGTGCAAAACTTGTATTGAAAGTCTAGATACCTTGATTGTGTAGTAAAGCAATAAAGATCTATGTACTATAGTGGATCATTTTGTACCGTCAGCCGCATCCTGCCAGCTCTGTCCCGTCACCGGCCGCGCGAGCACCTGCACCTCAGTGACGAGCGACTGGACGCGCCGCCACTGCGCCGGGAGCCCGAGCCCGCGCCCGCGCCCGCTCCGCCTGTGGCCCCGCCCGCGCCGGTCGCTGACCCCGCGCCGGCCGCTCGTCGCTCCCGCTCCCGCTGCGCGTGGTGTCGCAAGCGCCTGTCGATCGCGACGCTCCACCGCTGTCGCTGCGGCGCCACGTACTGCGCGCCTCACCGGTACGCGGAGGTGCACGGCTGCTGCTACGACTACCGCGCGGACGCGGCCGAGCTGCTAGCTCGCGAAAACCCGGCCGTGCATGCTCCCAAGCTGCCGCGCATCTAGTGGCCTCTGTCTACCGTCCGCGGGAGCGAGCGCGAGCCTTACCTTAAGATAAAAATGTTCAAAAATCCTCCGCCACGTGTGTGTTTTGTTTTCTTTTTCTAATGAAATCGTGGAAAAATTGAAAAAAAAATGTAATAATTATTCGCTGTAGTTAACATCGAGGTGCTTCAGTCCGTGCTAGGCCGCGTACTACTCGTATGGTTTCTACGCCGAGCGCTCGCCGGCTTCCGAGCGATCGGCCTCAAATTGTTATATTTTATTACTAAAACCGATGTCGCGCCCCGATTTTGAAACGAGTTGATCCAGTACAAATGAAAAATAGAAATTGTTAGCAAACAAGTTTATATAAATATAGTAAGTCCAGTACAAGGATGTACAAAGGTTCGCCTGTCGATGACCCTTCCCTTGTTGTTATAATGCGGGTCCTATTGGATCCCTTGTTACGTGTCTTTTGTAAATACTTTCATAATCTAGTACTCGCGGTACAGGAAAGTATCTGTATTGTAAACAAAAGACTGCGATTGTAAAATAATACGATGTTATAATGATACAGGTGACGCTATGCTTGTGCTGGAGTTACAGCGAGTTGTTATTGTTGTCGTCGGTGAGCACTCGGCCTAATTTGTTGTTGTATAATACATTCTATAACACTAGATTAATTAATGCTTAAAACATATTATTTTTTATGGAATATCTTACTTGCCTGCTCTGAATGCCACTATATTTGGTGTCTACTGTTAGCTCTGCGCCAGCGGACATGACGCCGACGATATTAATTTGTGCGCGGAGACTGTTTGTGACGACAATCGCCCGTCTATGTTAATGTTGTTCCAAATTAATTAATAAGTAATATGTATCAGTAGTAGTTACTAACCAATTTTAAAGTCTAACATTTCGCAGTAATAGATTGTGCGTCACAGACGTTCTCCTCCGCACAGAGTACTGTGTTATGGCCTACTGTAAATATTGTAGTTCTATGTATTAGAACTGATAGGTATATTAAGTTCCCATATATTGAGTATCAGTTAGTGTTGCGGCGCTGTCCGCGGGCGCGGTCCCAGTGCGGGCGGGCGGTCGCTCTGGATGTAGTTTGTTCGGCGACTGCACTCGCCGGTGCACGAGCACTCGTCAGTCCACTCATTAATCATTATTGTCGGCTGGGTTTGCCAACTTTTCGTATTTGATTGTATAATCTAAGTTTATAGTTAATGTTTATTTGGGAGAAATAATTTTGGCTGATTTCGATAATAAATATTTATAACGCGAAAGCGTCAAACAATTTATTTACATTTTTCACACTTATATTAATAACAAATATAAAACTATTATTTGGAATAATAAAAATCTATTTAAGTACTAAAATATTTTGACTTGGCATTTCCCGAATAGGAAACACCTCGAATGGAATTGTTTACAAAATTGAGCATTACATTGAGTTACACAGACTGGATTATTATATTAGAACGATATAAACTAGTCTTATTAACAAGATTACATTAATTGATTAATATTAATAATTCATTGTACAACAAACATTATCATAAAACATTGAATATTTAGTTAAATACCTAGCTACTTCAAACACATAGCTAGTGTAGTTTACAATACCTTATTTGACACATTGAAATACCACATAATATCATTATAGTTGGTGCATATACTGTAAAGTTTTAAAGTGGGAGATCTCATTTTAAGCACATAAAAGTTAAGTACATCTCGGACGCTAGATATTCTATAACTTGGATAGTATTATTCAGACATATGATACATTGGAATCATTACAAAATTTAATTGTGAGCTATCTAACATCGAATCTACGACCCGTAGTGTAGAAGGAGAGCCTCTCAACCATCGAGAGTCACATATTATTTCTTCTAAAAGTCTTCAAAGTTCAAACAGTTCACAAATTCTAAAAAACAATTCTAAAATGTCTTTTAATCTTAATACTGTCTTTTATATCTCACAGTAACTATCAAATAATTTGATCATCAGTTTCGCTCAGAAAACACTCGAAGATCTGCACAAAATTATCAATTCCTTCTCGGAAGTTCTCATCAATGGCCCTTTCTTCTTCTTCATTGAAGAAGGCGTGTGCAAAGTCAATGATCTTCACCGTACCCCAAGGATTTGGAGTAGGGGAATCGTAAGACAACTGATCGAGCATGGCTCTGTAGTTCATTTTGATCTTGGACAACTTATTCTCGTAGTTATGCTCAAAGGAGTGGTTATGATTGAAGCTGGCGAGAGCGTCGCTCCACGGGGAGCTGATAGGCGGCGGCGTTGAGAAGCTGGAGTGAGACAGAGTCATGGGAGTGATAGGGACAGGCTGCAGCTTCTTGTACACGGGGCCCTTGGAGCTCAGCTGGCCGCTGAAGTTAGAGCCCGAGCCTTCAGTGTTCAGCGAGTGACGACGTGGGAGGTTGACGGGGCGGCAACCTGCGCGGGCGCTGCAGGGAAAGAGGAGACATTTTATTAACCTATTAACCGCCGCAGTTGTATATAAGCAACTTATTATTTTTGAGCCCCTGACACCACAGTTGTAAATTCGCAACAAAAGTCTACGAAGTGATTTTCAAGTATATTTTTATTTACGTAGCAGCAATTTCATAATAATTATAAAGACCACCTTTGCCTTTCAAGGAATTTCTTTCATTTTCCCTAAAATCACTGATGCTGAGCGCCAAATTAACGGTGAAAAAAACGAATAAAAGTCATCGCAAAATGCAAGTGTAACCTTAATCTGTACCGCCAGAGTTGTATAAATACAACAGTAGTGATGTAACACATAAGTTTATTTTTTGTTCATTAATGCCAACTTTAGTTTATTCAAATCACATATAAAGAAGTTAGCCATTCAGAATTAGAAAGTAATTCAATGCTTGTCGCTGTTTGATTCTATTTCTAACTATAACATCTAAAACTTCACATGATTTCTGGTAGATTCATATTACAATTGTAGCAACGGTTTTTACCAAATCGTATTTTAGTAACAACCCTAGCACTTTAATATTATCAAAAGAGTCCAGCGCCGGAGTTGTATATGTGCAACCGCTTGTGACGTCATAAGCGAACTCATAATGATAATAGTGAGGGTACTTACATCTGTTTTATTTGTTAAAAAAATTAATGTATTAGTGGGTACCTAATTTATTTCAATGGGTATTGTGGCTGTGTTTTTATCGAAATGTCGAGTGTAGAGGAATTAATAAGAATTTTAGAAGGTTTTGAGGAAGATGAAGAAGAATTTGTGCCCGATAATGAGTTAGAAGAAGAGGAGGTATGTATAGATAGAGAAGAGACTCGCAAAACAATGTCCGTTAAAGCAGTGACAATTAAATGCCCTATCATTGACCATAAAATAAGATTTTTTTTTAAACAGGAAATCTCAAAACTTTCTACTAACATATTCATAGTTTGAGTAATAAAATCGATAACCGGAAATAATTTCACTTGTCCCCGCACTATCTACGCTCTTGTTTATCTCTAACGTTAGCGCCGGAGTTGTATAAATGCAACAATAGGGATTCCAAAAACCGAATTTTGTAGAATTATGAACTAAACTCTATCTTGGCTTTGTTAGTGTCTATGTACATGTTTATAGGTTTTTGATGTGGGTAATTTTAATCTTATTATTGTTATGAGGGTAATGAATTGAAAAAACATAAGATTTTCGTAAAAACGTGTAATTTTACCTTACAAATCTTGTTTGCTGTAGGGATTGGTCCACATCACTATAGTTGACCTTGAAAATATGTGATTGGCGCTAGGGGCACATTTCTTTTTAAGATTGTCTGGCGGTTAAAAGGTTAAATTGAGTCCCTAATAGCTCTCATATGATGAATTTTTCAGGATCATCAATCATTCCGCGATAGTTTACACTACGTACCATAGATAATGGTGTTATGAAAAAGTGAAAAAATCAAAGGCAAAACCCTCTCTCTCATGTTAAGTTAGTCAGTAAGCTAGAGCATTCTGCAGAGGAGACGCCGGTACTTGTGGGTACCAACTGCTTCTCTGATACAAAAATTACGTGTTGGGTATGTCTTGATAGCCATACCCCACGCACCTTGCGGCCCATGTGTCATAGAAGCGACAAACACCCTTTTTACTACGGTTTACTCACTGCGGGTATTTATTGTGCTGCGTGTAACGAAACCATAGCGCGATTCAGAAATAGAGTTCTCAACTAACAACGCCATCTATCGAGTGAGTTGGAACTATTTTTTTTTTGTATGGAATCAAATCGTGGAGAGAAAGATTTTTATGTTCCGTCCGAACTGGAAGGAGGACGTGCGGGATCGCGAGAGGTGGAGAAAGGCCTTTGCCCAGGAGTCGGACAGAGCACGCTAATTTTTTTTTAATGTTGTTGGCGCACACTAAGTTTTCTCCTGTGTCGTGGGTGCGTTTACAACTCACATATACAAACGCCCAGACCTGGTACAAAATATTTGCTCCGTGCGTGTATCTAACCCGCGACAGTTCGATTGCTCAGCCGCTGCACCATCGCCAGCCAAATAGTATTTTTACAGAATCAAACATAAAACGGTTCTTTAATTTTCAGTATGTTTTTGTTATGACAAGCCATAGCTACTCACGTGAACTCCTTGTTCTGGCAGCATTCGCGCAGCCTGGTGGCGTCGTACACCAACAGCAGCGAGGCGGAGTACAGGCGCACGGCACACTGACGACGAGCCCACTTCTGTATCTTCCACAGCTCGGAGAGGAACTGCAGCAGTAGGGCGCGGCAAAGACTTGTACCGATACCGTTTAAGTAGTTGCGGATTGCTGGAAAATGAAATGATCTAGTTATAGATATTCCTATATACTTTACCAAGCTGTTGCCAGCGGCTTCTCACGCTACAATTAAAAATGTATCCCACGGGAACATAAAATCGGGATAAAAACTATCCTTTATCTATATACTTAATCAAGCTTAACTCATCCAAATGAGTTCAGTAGTTTTTGAGTGAAAGAGTGAAAAAATAGATCAAACACTTTTTTTAAACTATCACGGTTTGCTTCATAACTTAAAATGTCACTTACGGGATATCTTCCGTGATTATTTATTTGTTTGAGTTCCCGATATTTCGACGCTGTTGCAAGCGTCATTTAATCACGGAAGATATCCCGTAAGTGACATTTTAAGTTATGAAACATTGATCAATCCAAATCAATCCACACAAACTTTCGCATTTATAAAATTAGTAAAATTTTACAATATTAAATTATAAACGCGAATCAAACCGAGTCTATTTTTTTTTACTGTAGGAGGGAACATTTTTTTTTTGTTATTGTAAGGATACTACACGGATACTACATTATTTATAACTCCTCATTTCGCAGGTCTTTTGGTAGAAAATTATTTTGATATAAGCAGTGCCTTTATACTCTTAAAGTTGGTTATGTCCTTGATATATAACTTATATGATATAATATTGAAATAAATATTGACGTCTCGTAGAAATATTTGCCAAACATGCAAATTTTTTATACCGGATAACTGCAAATTGTACTTTTGTATTCATTCGGTCATAACCAGTACTAAATGACTCGTGACTTCAAAATTTTCATCATTCAAGAGCTCAATAACACCGTTTGTAAATTCACGACGTGGTAATATGTTGTGTCCATGCATTTATACGATAATAATGATATCTATTAGTATGTAATTTGATGAGATTGGTTTCATGTGTAACCGGATACAGCTGAATACCAGAATTTTACTTGGAGCGACTGCCTATCTGACCTTCACAATCTAGTTACATAATATTCCGTAATCTCCGTCGAGCCCATATTCTAGGATTAAAAATATCCTATATCCTTACCCAGGGCTGTTCTTGTACCATTTCTCAACCAGGTTTAAGACATTTAAAGGAAACAGATTGAAAAAAATCACGGGATACTTTCACATTAAAAATACAAACTAGCTTTTGCCCATGGCTTGTCTCCACCTACCATAACTATCCCCTTCAAGTTTTACGCAAACGAAGACTATGCCTGTAAGCCTATGATCGTCTCAAGGGTGAAATTTTATCTCTTTGCCGAATTTCATGAAAACCTGTTTAGTAATTTAGGCGTGGCAGTGTAACAAACAAATCCACTTCACTACATAGTATAAAATAAAGTCGCTTCCCGCGTCTGTCTGTCCCTATATAGGGTGAATTTATCAACTTAGTTGAAAAATTCTATAGGCAGTCGCTCCATCTAATACAGGGTGAATTTTTCAACTAAGTTTAAAAATTCACCCTGTATTAGATGGAGCGACTGCCTATCGGACCTCAACAACCCAGTAACTGGGTAATACGATACCCCATAGTAAGACTGATTGTCAGATCTTAGAGCTTCTGGTTCTGACTAACAGTAACGAATATCAAAGATCTACAAATAACAGCCGGGACCAACGGCTTTAAGTGCTTTCCGAGGCACGGAGGAAACTCACTATGACAGATCAGCGGTCAGCCATCCACAGACCAACCTCGGCAAGCGCAGCTTAACACGGAAGATCGGCCTGTGCGGCTGTAATTATTCAGCCACAAGCTCCTCTACTCAACTGATTTTGATGTCGTTTTTTTAATAGATTCAAGAAGAAGTATTGTATGCATGCTAATGTAGTAGAGATAGCACCCGTGCGGAGCCGGGGCGGGTCGCTAGTCATTTATATTGCTAAGAAAGAATAGTATGCATTCTCACCATCTTTCACAGCCTGTCCATGTATCCTCTTCCCATAATCCTTGCCGTACTTGTGCAACTTGCCGGTGCTGAGCTTGTACACCTGGAACCCTGGGATACAGAAGCTGTACTGCTGCTTGCTGAGCTGGTACTTGATCTGCTCGTTGGCTATCTTCTGCTCAGTGGCTAGGGGGTCCCAGGTTCTTTTGCCTGGAAGGTAAAAGTTGCACAGTGAGTTAAAAAACTTGGAAACTAAGCTTATAAGCCTAAGTACAGATGTTTCAACCACAGCAATTCCTGAAAGCCAGAATCAATATTGTCGACCACCAGAAAAGCGACGAAACAATGAAACTCGACCAAGTCCTAGGGAATAAATTAAACTGCCTTAGATCCCGCAACGAAATTGACTATTGTCAAGTATGGACAGAAGACCAAGATTATTTTTACAAATAAAAGTAGCAGTAATCTATGCGAATATTACAAAGCTTGTTTGTTTGGTTGAATGCGCTAATCTCAGTAACTACTGATATTTTTATGTCGGATAGTCCATTTATCGATGAAGTCCACGCAACACGCTACGCCCGATAGGAGCCGAGCAATGGAGGTGAAAGCGCGAGGATCAGCTAGTGAATTGAGATAAGGCCAAGATGATGATGAAGATTTACTCACCAATCTTAACATCCATGATACAAGGCTCCAGCATTCTTTCCGTCAGATCCTCCAGTATGATATAGTCCTGTTCAAACCCGTTGTACGTATACTTGCGGCAGCCGAAGTACTTGGCAACGACACCGCGTAGCTCCAGCAGGTCAGCATCTGAGGTGGTCGCTAGGTGCTCGTAGAAGTCGATCTCTCGCTTCTGAGCTTCCTTGATGATCGGCTTCATTATCGTACCGTTGTTGCATTGTAGAAGACCTGGAGACAATTTACAGGTCTATGGTTTGTCGTTTTGTGTTTTTTGATTCGGTCATCCATGAGTTATAAGTAGAAAGAATGTAAGCATTCACGGGCAACGACAGATAACAACAAGATTAAAAGTTAAGAGATTATGTTAAAATTTACAAAAACAATTTCGGTTCAGATTTTATGTTTCTGAAAGTCCACAAGTTCGTAGAAGAAAAGTAGCATTTATACACTTGGGTGAAACAGTTCTGAGTTGAACAAAGGACACTCATTCACTCACCACCATGAATTTTATCCGAGGTGAATTGAGGACATCATTGTGTCTACTTTGGTGAAAAGCCGTCGGCTGATAAGCCGGGTGAAAAAATGAATGTAAGCCGTCGCAGTAACTAAAACCCACGCTGTTCCTTCAGTTACCCTTTGCATTGGAAGGCCGTTGTATGCCATTGTTTAAACAATCCCTCCACTACCCCCAAAAAGGTTTTATCTTGGCTGTTCTTTTTTTATAAATATTCCATCATTCTTTCTACTCTTGCCTTAGGCCGCTTTCACATTAGGGCGTTAGCAGCGCGACAGTAGCACGGCAGAAGCACATTCCTTCAAATTTAATATGAGCAGCCGCGCATAAGCAGCGTCTGTCGTGCGACTGTCGCCCAAATGTGAAAGCCGTCTAAGCTCTACCCAACTTACCCGAATACTTGGTATCCCCAGTGTTCTTATGGCCCGCCACCTGCAACGAGTACGCGTGTATCTCCAGCGGGCTTGTGGGCTGCAGCAGCGGCTTGGCCGTCATCTCGTGGTCCTGGCGCTTGATGCTGTAGTGCACTTGGTATATGGAGCGCTGTCGACGTACGTTACGCCGCTTAGGGTTGCACGATACATCGCTCATTTAGTTGAGGGCCTGGAATTATAAGGTAAAATTTTAGCAAGGAAATATAGACAGGAAGTATATTGCCCAAAAATAATTCTAATGATATCTACTAAATCAAGTCGAAATAAATAATTTTACACTATGGCATTAAAATAAAATTCTGAAGTCATCGAGTTCGCCTGCCGGGGTCGCGGGACTTATTTCATTACCGTGACCTCGGAACATAAAAAGCTACTGAAGGACACCGTGGATTTCAGTCAGTACTAGTCTGACAGCAAAGGTGGGAGGACTCATTTGATGATTTTACAAAGATAAAAAATATCAGCAAACCTTGTCGAGACGCGAATTATAGAGCTTTAGCTTTGTGGACAGAAAAAATCTGTTGTCGAGCATGACTACGATGGCTTATTTGGTAAAGCGCCTCATCTGTTGAATTAGACTGTCGCCAGTTCAAGTCCGGAGTATTTTTTGGTTACATCTTGTATAGATTCTATATAATCGTTCGCTTATTTCATTTGATCTTGTATTTTGATTAACCAGTACAACAGACTTGGCAAATCAAACTGGATTTGGATTTTATAATGAATCATCACCAGAGGTCATTCCTTAAAACAGCACTTCTTGAACGTCTGAACTGTATAAAACCACAAAATGCTAATGACAACAAAAAACTAACGCCAGCACGAAAATAAGATACAAATAATAGTATGAAACAAACCATAACTTTTGGCCCGAATTACTTAGACGTAGGTAAGCTTATATATTTTTTTCAATCACGCTTGGTGCTTCGAAAAATTTCTATTATTTTATCTTTTCCTCGAATTATCGGAACACCAATAACAACAGAAAATTAAAAATAACAATAATAACACAAATAATGCACTTTTCCTATTGTTCCTCACAATCGACACACATACAGCGAGCAGCGACAATAAACTACAAATATTATTAGAATAGGAGGTAATTTGACATAACTTGGTTATTTTATTTGCAGGTAAACCGCAATGACCTCAACTTAATCGCTTCCTCAATAAATCGTTAAAACAATCAGCGACAATTTACAGTTACTTGTAAATTAGTTACTTTATCACTGAACCGTGATAATAGCGATTCAAGTCACGCCGGTAGTTAACTGTTGCCTGCGGTTTTACTCGCCTTTAATCTATCAAATGTACCGACTACACTATCTGAGATCGTTGCACAATCATTAATCATTGTGCACAATTCAATCAATTGTCGGGAAACTATTCAAACCAAGTTCACAAAATTTAACGTAAGGCGCCCATTAGTATGACGGGAACACCTCACAGAGAGCCAAAGCCTGCCGGGGTCGCGGGACTTATTTCCATCACCGTGACCCCGGAACATACAGGGCTATTGAAGGACACCGTGAATTTTAGTCAGTAGAAGTCTGGCAGTCCCTTCCACCCTGCCCGGGGTGGGAGGACTCATTTGATGATTTTACCACGCAAAAAAAAAGGCGCCCATTAGACGGTAGGTTTTGGCACGGCAGAGATTTTAACTGACGGAAAACCTATCGTCTAATACGATGATTGATGTTTGCATGACGAAAATTTTAGGCGATAAAATTCCGTCATTCAGCCATCATTCATGATTGATGAAAATGATTGACCCTTGTTCCATCGTATAATGTTCACCTATGGCGCTATTCGTTATGCTATAGGTCTTAAGTGTTGCCTGGCGGTCGCGGGGCTAACGAGCTACCCGTGACCCTTCCGGGGTCACGGTAGCTTTTCAGTCCCGCGTAAAGTGCTATTGAAAGACACCATGGATTTTAGTCAGAATAAGTCTGACAGTTCCTCCTGCCCTGGGTGGGACTCCGTTCGATGATTTTACCACGATAAATAAAAAAAATATACTTCTAGTCTTACCTAGTCTATTCCAAACTTATAGCCCAAACCCGTCCCAGCGTAACAAACATCCAAAACTCACTAAGTTTCACTTATAATTTGAGTCGTAAAATCATCAAAATCCCTGAATGGTGTGGAAGGGATTGTTAGGCGCTTACTGTCTAAAATTTCAGTCCAATCTATTTCAAAAAAATCCATTCATTCCTTCAGTTACGTTTTGCTTTCCAGGGCGACAGTATTCTGCTTAGAAAACTATGTTACACTTTGATGCAACCCGTGCGCATTGGTTTGCACACAAGGTGGGTTGCAATTCAAGTCTAAACCGAATGCAAAAGGGTCGAGAGGTAATTGAAACAGTACGATCGAACGACACACTTGTAAAATATTAACAAAATAATGTAATACCACATGTAATACCTCCGGAATATTTAATAATAATTTCACCAGCACCAACGTTTCGCACTAGTTTATTTCACAAAATTATAAGAAGCTATGCGGGTGCTTCATATTCTAATAGCCATCGCACTAAATGATTCACAGGTTTTCACACAAATTGTTTACTCTACTTTATTATTCATTGCTAAGTAGAAATGTAAGTTATTTGTTATAGATGTTAGTTTATTTATTACATGATTTTTTATTTATTTTGTTCGCTTACTTATGTTATTAGAATATAGTTCGGTATTTAGGTAGTGTGTACAATCACTGATATCAATATTTTGTATATCTAAGATCACATGAATGATTCAAATATGTTTTGCAATACACTATCAGTATTTTACGTCATTTTAAATCTTTTATTGATGTTTGTAGGTACCTACATTTAAGTAACTAAAAATATCTTTTGATGCTGCTCATCTTCATCGTTCATCAATCGAACATCAAACTCATTAGCTCTCTTATCCATTTTGAATGAATCAAAACTAACCAGAATGAGTAAAAATAATAACACTAAACAACATTTATACAAGGAAAAAAATGGCTGACAATAAGTAAAACAAAAACAATGTCCATTGATGAGTGACGAGGCACAAAATGTTACAAAAATAAACCACAAATGAGTGGAACTTCACTAATACCTATTAGCGGCGGAAAACAACGCAAGGAAAGAAACTCCAAACGCAACTAAACATTCGCGACATTGGAGTACGTTCAGGGATTTAACTTTCGTCTATCTAATCAAACTTATACATCAAGATTGACTTGTGTTTATCAATTGATATGTTTACGACATGTTGATAATATTATAAAAGTGACGGTATTCGTTCAATTTGCTTGTTTCGTTTACATTTTCATCAAAATAATAAAATTAGGTGCAGAATTTTTATGCACTCCTCAAAGAGGGTTCTTACCGCTGATCGCCCCCAACCTCGATAGCGACCGTTCCCTCCATAGCGCCCTGAGATCACGTGGGATCTCTTTTCGCACAAGCGCCTCGACTTGTTCAGGCAGCGGAGATACTTTTTTTTTCCTTTTGGATCAGGAACAGGTTCAGACTCAGGATAAGACAGGAACAAGGAGCATGACAAGAAGCTGGTCCAGGGCCAGGACCAGACCGGAGCTAGGACCAGTAGGTAGGTACGAGGACCAGTACTTCTCGGACTGCCTCTTATCTTGGTTCTGGACCTCGTCTATGTACTGGCCTGGTTTTGGTCTGGATCTGGTACTCCTGGACTCGTTTTTGAAAACGAACGGAATAAGTAGGTTCTAGTGCAGACTAGCCCTATTAAACTACGTTCGTCCGTAGAGTACTGCTTAGTCCTTTAGTTAGACTAACGTCGGTCGAGTACGGCAAGTAGCATAATACGTTGTCAGCGAAAAATAGGTAGTCATATTCAGCGTAGGAGGACCTAACAGTAAACTTACTGATGAAATGAAAATAATAAGAAGTTAGTTATGTATCTATAAAAATGTAAGTTGTCCTTTAAGAATCAATCAATACTGGGGACTTCACCCATTTCGATTTGAAATGATTCATTAATTCGACATCATTCAAGTACCTAGTACCTACGCGTTTGTTTTACCAATAATTTTACTACTCTATTGACTTTTAGCAGAATACAAATACCTATAAACTTTTCATATAAATTAGTAACTTTAGAAGAAATATATTACTTTAAGATGTGCGCTTGCGCACGTATGGTACAAATAAAACATAGATCGAGTCTTGAAAATAAAACAACTTTGATGAGCATTCAAATAAAATTTTATTATTCGATTTCAACATTACAGTCCTGTTTTTAAAATTCACTTCTCATATTTGTAGAATCCCTCGCCACTCTTTCTACCAAACTTCCCCTCATCAACCAACTTGTCTAAAAGAGGTATTGGTCGAAACACTGGATTCCTCGTCTTCTCATACATGATTCCCAGGACAAACTTCTTGGTATCCAGACCTGTGAAGTCAGCCAGTTCTAGAGGACCCATAGGATAGCCGGCGCCGAGTTTCATCGCTATATCGATGTCTTCGGCTGATGCGTCACCTGAAATTGCGATTGATATCGTTATTACGATAAGGAGTAATGATTTGGTTGTAAATGCAACAATGAATTGTGCTGATTATTTGGAATGGAGATTAAGATAGAGAGTAAGATGAATAAGCAGAAGTTATGTAACTTGATTTGTGGTCTTCTTTTCAATGCGGTAGTTACTAGGTAAGTAGGTACCTACTTGTTAATCCAGGATTTTCTAAGATGTTATCCGTTCATCCCGACAAACATTTATTGTAAGGCTTTCAAAATGGCGTAGAAGACCGGACTTTGGAACTTTCATATCAAGAAGCTCATTATCATCATGAGATCACTCAGAAGACGTCCACTATTGGACAAAGGCCAAGTTCTGTTTTGACCGTATCTTCCGGTCGCAACGTCCTTCCAAGACGGTAAACCTAGTGGTCTCGTCAGAATCAGGACTTTTCGAAACCATTGTCTATCCCTTCTTCAAACAGCATAGCCTCTCCACTGCTATTGTATACATAAGGGCCCAAAATTACATTTTCTCAGATAAATATCGATTTTAAACTGACTTAGCAGGTAAGTAAATGCTTGTTTAGTGCGATGCGCTAAAAAGAATACATTTATGTAGGTACGAGTATGTCGAATCAGCAAGAACATTCAGATAAAGGCGTCTTATTGATACTGCGGAAACTGTGGAATATCTCTTACCCAGATATAAGGATTTAGGAAGCAAGATAAGCGTATGAACTAGCAGGTTATTCAGCAATGCGAACTTAAAATAAATATGATTAGATAATATTGTTGTATGAAAAGCGCCTTAATATACAAAATATAGTACCAATCTTAAAAGGAAATTAAAGGAAAACCAAAATATTTACAGGAGCTGATGGATAATAAAAAAATGGTGAATCACAAAGTATTTTTTATCAGATATTATAATGTTAGCAACATTGATAAATAGAGTGTTTAGTGTATCTATCTAACAGGAAAAATAAGTCAAAAATTTCGGATTTACATCAAAATAAGACAAACAATAATGTACTTACATTTATTTTTATAATTTTTATCGAAGCACATTTAAACACACGATAACAAGGTACGTATAGCGTAAAAGCAGGAAGGTCAACTTATACAATAATTAAAATAATTAATTGTAAAAAAATATAAGTAGTTCATTGTATGTACGGTAAGCTTCAGACTAAATAAATCCCTCTTTGGTGTTGATGCCACTACCAAAGGGTTTTCGTTTTCTCTGAAGCTTATTTACATTCACCATCAAACAAGTCGAGGCCGTTTCCAGTACCTAGGCAAAGTTACTGGCCGCCACTGCTTTCAATGATCATGTACGTTTTAAAAAATATTACGAAAATACAGTATCTACGAGTAAATCGTGTACGATTTACTCGTATATACTGTATTTTCGTACTTCGTTCGTTCTTCGTTTCGATGTGTACGACTGTAGTCGTACACATCTTTTTTTCAAAATACAAGATCAAATGAAGGACACATTGAATTTTAGTCAGTACGAGTCTGACAGCCTCTCCCGGCCTGCCCTGGGTCTCATTTGATGATTTTACCACGTTAAAAAAATACTACGTAGTGACAGTTGATAGGTCTTTTTTTTTTTTTATTTATAATAACCAACTTGAATTTACAGCTTAAAAACCACACATACAAGTTATTGGTCTGTACAAAATAACATATTTAAATTATTTAAAAATAAAAAATGAAAATACTGACAAGCAAATTCATGCATGCATTTAGTATTTTTATAATGCTAATGATGCTGATTATTACGCTAAAATAAAGTTATTTATAGAAATCATATTTAGGTAACTTGCAGTCTTTGATTGAAAACTATAATTTATTTGACTTGCGACTACTTAACTAATATTATAAAAATGTAAAGTTTGTCTATTTTCATAGCATATAACTTGACGCTACGACCGAGCAGAGGAGGTGAAACCGCGGGAAGAGCTAGTTACTTATATGCTGACCGGATATGTCGTCACTATCTGAATACTTCACAATGGTAGTATCGTACTATCGCTAGATAACGTTAATCAGTTAAGTTCAAGAAGTTAATGCAATTATTTAATAGATTCGTAGAATATACGTTTTTTGCGACGCATATGTTTGTGGTATGATTTAATAAAAACAATAATAAAAAATGCAGTCGTCGTAAATGATAAAATTATATGCATCACAAAGGCGAATACTCATCATCATCTTCGTGTCCTTATAGTCGGCGCAATCCTTAAGTTTTTTTCATTCATTCTCTCCTTGTCAGACGTCACAGCATCGTTTACATACTCCTTTTTCCTTTAAGTAATTATAATATTCATCTTTTCTTTGGTCTTCTTCTTCCTCCTCATACTTCAACATTCACAATTCTTTGAACTTTCTTCGGTCTTTCTTTCTTTCTTTTTATTCTTTCTCTCTCTCCGTATCACATACACCGTATCCTAAATCTATTTTCTTTTCAAAACGGGGAAAAACTGGATAGTGGCGGCCCTAGCCTTCTATAATTAATTGAAAAACAACATACAGACAGAGCCTTCCGGCTTTTCTGTAACAGGCGACTTTGACTTTATGACTTACAAAATAGTCGATTATATTTTTTATCTCTAAAATATTCAAAGGGCGTTCACTAATCCACTTCACTCTTACAGAGAGGTGGTCTGGTCAATTTCAAGGAGTTTATTACGCCGATATGGATTTTAACAAAAACCAAAAACACGTATACAAAAATATTTATTTCAACAGCATCATTAATATTCTTAACAACTTATTATATTTGTGCGAAGGTTCGACTACCAGTCTTAACAAGGAGGTAGGCAATCAATTCATACAAAAAAATGGTATTTAGCTGCGTCCAGTCAGACTGGGAGCCGACCCCAACAAAACGGAAAATAAAACAAACAGAGAGATATGGGTTTTTGCCCTGGACATATTGGGTAAACGCTGATAAATGCCCGTAAACGCCTGATAAGTACATTCAGCCCGGGCTTTTTGCCCAGATATGTTTCTTACTAAACAAAGCTATTTGTTTTTATGACCACGACCGGGCATTTTTTGGGCATAAACTCATTTATGCCCCAATATGTCAAGTTTTTGCCCATTTTGTCCATAAATGTTTTTGCCCTCGACCCATCTCTAGAGAAAAATGATAAATTACTTCTTATTGTACTTATAGAATCCCTCCCCAGATTTAATTCCGTATTTTCCTTCTTGCACCATCTTTTCTAACAGTTCGATTGGCGCGAACACTTCGTTCTTGGTCATGGAATAGAGCGCTTGTTGGGCCAGTCGGTTGGTGTCCAGGCCGGTGTAGTCAGCCAGCTCGAAGGGACCCATGGGCAGGCCTGCACCCAGCTTCATGCCAATGTCGATGTCCTCTTTGGAGGCATCGCCTGGGGAAGGTATAGTGTTGTTGGTAAATAAATTTTTGGTAGGATTTCGTTTGGTTTATGTTAAAAAAGTAATATAGAAATTATTTTAGCTTTTACCGAAAAATGTTTAAAAGCGGTTAGGGACGTACTTGTAACGTAATACACATGGTGTTTTAATAAAAGGTAATATTATTGCTGTTTATTATAAGTGTTTAATAAAAAGTGTAACGTTATTGCTGCAGAAAAAAAATGGTGATGAAAATAATGTGTCCTTTCAAAAATGTGTCCTATTTAATGCATTTTGTAAGTGTTAAATATAGTAGATAGATACTTACATAAATAATATTTTGTAATAATCAAAACCCATCTCCAATCACATGCATTAAAATCACCCAAAACAGAAAGTCAACAAAACAGCAAAAAGTTTAAATAGCTATCAAGAAGTCACCAACAACACACTGCCCGGACCCATTCTGTTCCCTTTGATAAAAACTAATCCAGCACACAGCGCTCTAATGTTTTAGTTTTTTTTTTTATCGTGGTAATATCATCAAATGAGTCCCCCCACCCTTACTGTCAGACTTGTACTGACTAAAATCCACCGTGTCCTTCAATGACCCTTTATGTTCCGGAGTAACGGTAATGGAAATAAGTCCCGCGACCCCAGCAGGCTTTGGCCCTCAGAGAGGGGAGTGTTTTAGAAACTTGGCAAAATTCGCCAGTTTTACTACAGTTACATTCAACTACTTTTACGTAAAACTACTATTTATAAAATGCTATTCCATTCTGTAAATGGCGCGTGTTTTACTGCTCACCATCCAAAAAGCAGGAATACCATCACCCATAAGCAGAGGAAACCAAAGAACCAAAAATGAAAACCCAGGCACAATTCAGATTTTTAAGGCCGCCCATACCCGGACTACTAGATCAGTTAGCTGGTCAACATACACGAACTGCTCGGACTGTACTAGACCAGGGGTAGAAGACCAGCCCCCCTAGCCAAGTCACAACAAGTCGTAAACGACAATCGCAAACGCACGGTACTCTCCAATAGATTTCCAACTTTGCAGCGTAGAGCCTAAAGTTGAAAATCTTTTTTAGATTTCTGAGCGTCAGCGACAGGGAGGATCGAAAACGATAAGCAATCTCCACTAGATCTTCAACGTTATATCCAAGCACATAAAGTTTAAAATCGATTAAAGCCTACTCAGCGTTTGTGTTTATCGTTTGTTACATGGGCCAGGTCGCCTACCGTGACGTCTTTAAGCAGTAGTTCAGCTGTGGGAAAGCGACAAAGCTATACAAGTCGTCTACCGCCATCTTGTTCCCACAGCTGATCTACCCACGATTTAAGACGTCATGCTAGGCCACAAATTTGCTATGCAGTCGCAGTTGAAGCAGTCAATACTGACGGCTTCATCAAGCAGTCTGTGTAAAATATAGCCGGTCTAACTGTGTGTTCCAACTGACCAAATATTCATATGAAACTTGTTGAAATGTAGATTTTCTCTCCCTCTTATCACATCAGTTCTTGTGTGAATTTTTCATCAATAGAACCATATATTATCCAATATTGAGTTACTAACCTCTTTCCAACATCCTGATAGCTTCTGCAGAGTAAGGTCCCAGCAACCTGTTGACCACGAATCCGGGCGTGTCCTTACAGGTGATGCACGTCTTGCCCACAGCCTTGCCCCACTCCATCATAGCCTGGTAGGTCTCCTCCGAGGTGTCGTCGCATTTGATGACCTCTAGAAGACGCATCACTGGTACTGGGTTGAAGAAGTGGAGGCCGCCATATCTGAAATTGGCATGGTGATGTTTTCAATTTTGGTAGTTTTTTACAAGTGAAATGTGTTGTCAGTTATTGCTACAAGCTCACTGTTGTAATTCTTTGTTGCCTCATGCTGGAAATTAATATTCTATGTCAATCCAAATCCTGTTCCTTTTTTACGGCTGCTTTTGATTGGACATCATAAAGACTTGGATATATAAAGTAATGCCTTCACCCACGGTAAAACACTAAATAACTAAGTACCTACCTATACGCTTACGCACTAATGGCCTATATAGATCGTGGTGGGAACAGCGAACATAGGCTGGATCACATGATACAAAGCGAATGAGTTCAGGCAAAATCCATTCCACGACGATACGTGTAGGCTATCTTATTAAAAATCAACTTGCCTGTCTTTCCTCTTGATTCCAGAACCAATAGCATTGACTGAGATGCAGGATGTGTTGGTCGCGAAGATCGTACGGGCAGGAGACAGCTGAAATTGTAAGCAAAAATGAGCCATTATTTAACCGTCAAGTGAGATGTCAGTCATAATCGGACAGCGAGTCGCCCTTTACTCGTCGCCCGCATGCCGTAAGCGTTAAGAATACAAGGGCGTCAAGGAGCCGGAGTTTTAAGAATGTTTTACATCCAACACCCTACAATAAACAACGTCACGAAAAAAATATCGCCCATAGTGGATTTAATGGGAATAAATTAAGATTCTTAATCTTACCACATCAAGTTTATTGAACAGCTCCTGCTTAGCATCCAGCTTCTCCACAATAGCCTCAACAATAAGGTCTACATCAGCACCATCTTCCAGCTTGGTGGACACTCGGATCCTCTCAGCGGATTCCTTCACGAAGCTGTCAATCTTGGCAGCATCTCCCTTGTACAGCTTCTTGCCTACCCTGGTCAGGTTTGTCTGGATGGACTTCTGGGTTTTGTCCAGGAGTTCAGGGTTGATGTCTATGATGGTCACATTTTGGCCTGCTTGTGCTGCAACCTTTAAGAGTAAAAAAAAGTAATGATAAAACTCTAATCTTAATAAGAATAAGGAGATTTAAGTCAATATAAAAGTCATCAACTAATAGCTTATAGGATGTAACACAAAAAGTACAATTCCTATGAAGAAATATATAAAATTCTCGTGTCACAGTTTTCGTTGCCATACTCCTCCGAAACGGCTTGACCGATTTTGATGAAATTTTTTGTGCTTATCCGGTATCTATGAGAATCGGCCAACATCTATTTTTCATCCTCCTAAATGTTAGGGGTAGTCCACCCCTAAATTTTTTTTTTTTATTTAGACAAATGGCAAAACAATGTTTGCCGGGCCAGCTAGTTGTTTATATATATTGTAAATAGTGTTTGAGAGTGTTAAAAATTTGACATTTTGGAAACCCAAAAATGATGTTTTACCTACGGACCTATGGTCTGATATACCATGCTTGAATTACTGTTAAACTAGGTAGGAAGTATCATGGTACTTGTTTTTATTTCTTAAAACTATGCAATGTCATACTTCTATAGACACTGTCCACACACTTGGCAGAAATTAGTTAATCATCTATAAAAATCAATGCCACTTTTTGTTGTACTTTTATAACTCAAGAACCACTAGTGCATGTATACAGATGCTGTAAATATATATGTGTGGTTTCTAACTCTGCATAGTAATGGAATTATCAAGTTTTGTATGTCAAAAAACATTACATAATGATAAATAATGCTGCTGGTATCAATAACTGTTTATCTGAGTGGATTAAAGATAAACTTTACAAGCAGTATTTAGTTTTTAAGGTATATCATACTATTGCTAGGATTGAAGTCTAATATCAGTTTAAATATAGTGTTATAAATAAATTGTAGCACAAGCCCAAAACAACACAAAAACATGGTTTATACTTCAAATGAGATAGGTTATGTTGTTCAGTATTAAACAATTTAACCCTTCTTGCTTCCTAAATAAGTAACCCATCCAGACAATACAATAAGATAGTGCAATGACCTTTGTTGCACATTGTTCCGCACTTGATTACAATGCATAATAACTGGTTTCCATAAATAATGATCATTGGCTATGAATATTCAACTACACTACAACATATTTTAGTTACAAAACTCAATAAAAGTTTTAAGCTATTGAGAATTAACTTTCTTTAAACATGTATTCTGTATTCATCCATTGGAAAATTAATACAGTGCATAGGTGTATTTAATGGTAGAATGTGCTAAATATAGCAGTCTCTACAGTTTATTTATTACAGTTAACCTAAGGCCTAATGTATTTTTAATTTTTTCTACTTTTTGTGAATAAATTGAATTATACTTTAAGTAAGTTTCACTGTGTAAGTAGTTAAGCACCCATTCAACAGTTCCAAGAACTGTATAAAAATTTTAACATTCAGGTGAAAGCTGCTAAACTGGCATACTTAAATATAAATGTAGAATTTCACTTACCTGTGCGATTCCAGAGCCCATAAGGCCTCCGCCGACCACAGTTACCGTTTTAATGGCATTTAAAGACGTGGACGACGAGAAATTTCTCGTTAAACCAATCAATTTATTCATATTTAATGTTTATATGTGTAATACGAGCGAATGCCGGCCGCGGAATGACGTAAAGAAATAAACAAGTCTTCAAGTCGGTCGTAGAACTTTGTACTCTAACTTCAAACTACAGGTTATAATTCCCACGAACGATGCGTAAAACGTTTGTTTGAGAAATATATTATCGCTTAAATTATTGTAGGTATTCGAACATCGCAAGGACAAAGTGCAAACACTGATAAATAAAGCCTTATCAAATATCTCCAGGCACCTTACATCTGCTATCTTACTTACCTGCCATAAAGGGATTTGCTGCTATATATGATAACACAACACATTTTGATAATTTGTAAATAAAGATACGTAATATTTGGAAGATTTTTTGGAAAATAAAAATGTTTATTTTTGTGTCAACGTTCCTTTTACCCTAATACATTTTAAAATGTAGCTTCTTGTTTTACCGTTCCAAGACAAAGAACTGTTCGTATTTAAAGCGAATATCAACCTTTACCAAAATAATGACGAAAATATCAAAAAAGGAGTACTGATTTTGCATAAACCTCGAAACAAAACAGTTAAAGTTTAAAAGCGTTTGGCATCATTTCGTGTAAAGAAACGCATATCAACCACATGTTGGATTGACATTGACAAGAACCTGTCAGTTCAGAAAACACTTACTTCCAAAAAAAAAAAGATCCGCTACTTTGATTCAACTACTGCCGCCGCTAGTAACAAGATTGTCCAGATTCTTGACTTCATTATGAATTTGTACTAAACTAAAACCCCTTTCAATCATTATTGTGCCATTGAAACAGATATTTTTATTCGAACATATGAAGGAACATTTAAATTAATTTGCTCTAGTTTCTAAACGATAAATTTCGACCTGCTACTATTTTCATTTTTCTCATCCTCGCTTATTTTTACGCGAGAAAACTCACTTTTTTTCACCTAAATAACTTTTTACTTTATATATTAAAACTTCAATCTAACTAAATGTGAATATTTATTTGACTTGTGTGTGTGCACTAATGTGTATTTTAAATAATTACAGTTGATTAGACTAGTTTTCTTAAATCAACAATATTTTACAATATTGTTGATTTATTTTGAAGAAATATATTGGAGAAAGTCGTGAGATTATTCCGAGAACAAAACAATGGTAGCTACTATGGCAAGTATTTTTTATCTGACAGCCGGGTTGAACTTTGGAGTTATAATTTTATAACTTTCGAAAAAGTTTACAGGACAAAAACTGTGATATAATTCTTGTAAAATTGTTAATAATTAATTGAAACATGACGAAACTAGTTCAATTTGGCATTATTGCCAGAAACTTCTCCAGTTCATCTGCAATGCAAGCTGCTATCAAGAATGTTACAGTTATCGGTGGAGGGCTAATGGGCTCCGGCATCGCCCAGGTTTGTTTTGACTTTAATTGATATGTGTCCTATTTTATTATCTAAAGAAATGATAAATGCTTAGGTGTTCCATTAAAATATTTTATCACACTCAACTACAGCTGTGTAGGTAGGGTTAAATAAATTAATGAAATACCCACCACCTCTGCGCCAGGACTGATGACTTATTAAAGAGTTTGATTTTGATTTAAGTAATTCCCACATAAAGAAAATTTCTTTCCAAAATGTTACTTGTCTCGCTTTCATACCACTAAAACAATAAAGTACTTAATAAGTAATTATGATCTTAAGTTAATGATGAGGGTATCATAGACTCAATTCTGAACTGGTATGGTACTTGTACTATGGGGATTTATACTTGGTACTAATAAATATACCTCAGTATAGTGAGGGAATTTTGTACAAGCTTTATTGGGATAACTTGCCAAAATTGTTCCTGTTTTTTATCCTATATATCTTTCTACAGGTGTCCGCGCAAGCTGGTCAAAATGTGATCCTTGTAGACTTGAGCCCTGAGGTTCTAGCTAAGTCCCAGAAGTCTATTGGCGCTAATCTCGGCAGAGTTGCCAAGAAGATGTACAAAGACAAGCCCCAGGAGGGAGAGAAGTTTGTCTCCGAGTCGATGGCCAGGATCAAGACCAGCACTGACCCTGCAGAGGCTGCCAAGTCAGCTGACCTAGTTGTTGAGGCTATTGTTGAGAATATGAGTGTCAAGCATAAGCTGTTCTCACAACTTGATGGGGTAAGGTCTAAAGACTTCATTACTTTATCTATTTCATTACACTATTTTGCTCTTTGTTTTAAGTATATTATTATGTATACTTAGAAGAGGTTGCACATTTATTTTGAAAAAGTCAACAATTGAAATCTTTTACTCAGATGAATGCAGAAAAATTTATATTGTAACACACAACAAATTTATAATAGAAACACTGTCAACCCTGTCAACCCATACTTTTTTTGGGTTGGAGATTTGTCAAACTAGTTTTCGCGCTTCGAGTGGAGTGGAAGGCTTTGAAATTTGCAATTTGAATATAAATTGTTTTCTATGTTATTTGCCGATAATGTAGTCTAATCAGTGAAACAATTTATTTGTCTCATACTTTTTGAGTTTACTCCCATCAAACAGAAGTAAAAATATTTGTAATCTCTGTTGCAGGTAGCACCTAACCACACAATCTTTGCTTCCAACACCTCATCGCTATCCATCAATGAAATCTGCTCCGTAGTGAAGAGGAAAGACAGGTAATTGTTATCAAAGCAAGTGTTATCATTATCAGCTATTTATCTAACCTTTGACGGGTGGCCAAGCTAGGTTCTTATGTAATATCCATATGATAACAAATTGCAATTTATAATAGTTCAATTTAAATGAAACCGTAAAACAAAGTATTAATGAAAAAAAAATGCTGAACCTATAACACGCAATTTTTATTCTTCCTATTCAAAATTTATTGAAAAACTTCTGACTAAGGGCCTTATCACACTAGCGGTTTGGAAGCGGTTGCGGGGCGGAGCGGCCGCACAGCGAATGCGTTGCGAACACGCCGCGGTTGCGCAGCGAATTCGTTGCGGACGCGCAACGAAATCGCTGCGAACAGCAAAGTGGACGCCATTTTGTACTGCCTCGAACAAACGCCAAAACGTCCGCCCCACCTCAGATCAACGAGGAATTTTTTGTATGAAAAATTCCTCCAGCGCTGAAATTTGGCATAATATGATAAGAGTAGGTGATACAGATTATAGATGCATAATTATCCAATTGTTTTTTTAGCTGAAAACATGAATATTGCTTATAACTCTCTGCGAAAACTTCCTCAGCCTAATCTAATAATGGATCTTCCCAAATTCGTCGATGCTTTCGTTTTCGTCTCCGGCGTTTTCGAAGTAATAACGTCAACAGCAATGTTTCCTCGTCGGAATCAATTTTGTTACTGAGTGTACAAACACGCGACGAAAACGGAACACATTTGTCACGCGTCCGCGACGTGTTCGCGACGGATGCGCGACGTGTTCGCGACGGATGCGCGGCGTGTTCGCGACGGATGCGCTGCGCGTCCGCTCCGCCCCGCAACCGCTTCCAAACCGCTAGTATGATAACGGCCTAATAGCAATAATTGCGATTGAATTTCATATTTTAATACCTATTGTTAGGCTTTGCTTGGCAATTCACTGCTGAATATATAATGATGTGCTCCCGCAAGATCGAATGTGTTAGACATATCCCACAGAATCAGCCAGTTAAAGTGGCAAAGGGTTGGTCGTATGAGATTTAAAACGATGACCCTTCGACGACGCGACGTGGGGTGGGTCGCCCTCAGGCTATTTAGAGCGACGAACTTCGCAGGATCGGTATCAGTTAGATACAGAGCCAAGTAAAGTACCGTGCGTTTATAGGGGAATATGTCTTTTATTAATTTGAACTTTCAAAATACAAATTCATAAATAGTTCAGTTTTACTAACGAAGTTTCAAAAACCTCACCAGATTCGGCGGTCTCCACTTCTTCAACCCAGTGCCTGTGATGCGTCTGCTGGAGGTGGTGCGTGGAGCTGAAACCTCAGATGCCACCTACAAGTCCATGATGGAGTGGGGCAAGGCCGTGGGCAAGACCTGCATCACCTGCAAGGACACGCCCGGGTTCGTGGTCAACAGGCTGCTCGTGCCTTACATCTGCGAGGCTATCAGGCTTTATGAAAGAGGTCAGTATTCTCATGATCATATTACAGCGGACTCAAAATCACGTAGTCCCAACTTCCCAAGTCAGTCCACTCACGCGCAAATAAAACTAAGGCCGTTATCATACTAGCGGTTTGGAAGCGGTTGCGGGGCGGAGCGGACGCGCAGCGCATCCGTCGCGAACACGCCGCGCATCCGTCGCGAACACGTCGCGGATGTGTTACGTTTTCGTCGCGTGTTTGTACACTCAGTAACAAAATTGATTCCGACGAGGAAACATTGCTGTTGACGTTATTACTTCGAAAACGCCGGAGACGAAAACGAAAGCATCGACGAATTTGGGAAGATCCATTATTAGATTAGGCTGAGGAAGTTTTCGCAGAGAGTTATAAGCAATATTCATGTTTTGGTAAAAAAAAACTTTTCAGCTAAAAAAACAATTGGATAATTATGCATCTATAATCTGTATCACCTACTCTTATCATATTATGCCAAATTTCAGCGCTGGAGGAATTTTTCATACAAAAAATTCCTCGTTGATCTGAGGTGGGGCGGACGTTTTGGCGTTTGTTCGAGGCAGTACAAAATGGCGTCCACTTTGCTGTTCGCGGCGATTCCGTTGCGCGTCCGCAACGAATTCGCTGCGCAACCGCGGCGTGTTCGCAACGCATTCGCTGTGCGGCCGCTCCGCCCCGCAACCGCTTCCAAACCGCTAGTGTGATAAGGCCCTAAGGGTCTAAAACTGCCAGTTAGCAATATCCCAAATGATTCACCTTCGTATACATTGCCAATGGAGTATCGGGAAATAAAAATTTCGTGTATTTCCCGCAACTCCATTGACTATTCATTCACGAAGGTGAATTATTTCGGATATATGCTAAGTGGCATTTAAGACCCTCAAAGGCGGCAGTATTTTTTTAAACTTTATTTTACACTATGCATCACTCACACTATGTCAAACCCGGAACAACCATTTGTAGGCCATGAAACTTGATTCGTTCGTAAATCGAACTCACGACACCCAGCAAAGCAGTCAATTGCTCGGCTACTGCGCTAACTGTGCCGAGAATCGAATTACGTGCGATTAGCTTGACTGTTGGATTATGATCATTTTACCAGAGGTTTAATACTCGACAATATGTTAGTCCATGACCAGTAATTTAAATTTCGTTCCCACAGGAGACGCATCAGCTCGCGACATCGACACTGCCATGAAGCTAGGCGCCGGCTACCCCATGGGACCCCTCGAGTTGGCTGACTACGTAGGCCTGGACACCAACAAGTTCATCCTGGACGGCTGGCACAAGAAGTACCCCAACCAGCCACTGTTCAACCCCATCCCACTGCTGGACAAACTGGTGGCTGAAGGCAAGCTCGGAGTGAAGGCCGGAGAGGGCTTCTACAAGTACGATAAGAAATAAGTGTATGTTTACTGTTGAAAATCATTTTGAATGAAGTTTATATCCATGTTATGAAGATATTATTTAAATAAATAATGTATTATTTTTATAGTTATCGTTTTTTTGTTGTTGAATCACACACCACAGTCTGAAGGTTGCTTGATTAGATTTAGAGCCTGTAGGAGGGTTTAAAAAAATATTTTCAAATTATTTGATTAATTCGGTATAAAACTTATACGAAAATAAGAGCATAGTTTCAGTAAATTATATCAGTTTTATTTTGTAAAAGTATAATACACAAATTATTTAGATGAAAATCTAATTTTCAGAGACTATCGAACTGATACATGCTAAATACTATAAAATAATCAGAGAATAAAAGCAGAGAATTTAATCATTACCAATGCCTAAGAATCTTAATTTAACTGATTACAATTTGGATCAATGATATTATAAATATAAAGAGGTAGATGTCGCACTAGCACCGACAAATTGTTGAGGTCAAAGTAAAACAATTGTTGCACTTTGCTATCTGCTATCTCTTTCTATCTTATACGTTCCGCATTATCTATCGCGGTCGTAGTTTTAAATTACAGTATGATCACGGCGTATCTTTCTTTATAATATCATTGATTTGAATAGAAAAACTATTTGGAAATATAATATAGTAAGATGATACAAACTTGGAAGTATTTTGCTAAGTTAAAGAATGATTAACAAATTAAGTCTGGTTAAACAGTAACTACATTATTGCTATAATATTAACAAAGTCATTAATTAACTATGTAAAAAGACAAACACTATTACATGAAAAAATTTGCTAGCGGAAAACTTGAAACATTCCATTATAATATTCTAGTTTGGAATACAGAGTATTTGTAAATAAGCATTTCTATTATACAAGTAACTTGTTATCACATTCAATTTCAGCGACAAATACTGCATTACAGTCAAGTTTGTCATACAAGATAAAACTCACAATCTAATTGCATGGTGAAAACCTTGACTACTAATTAGCAGATATGCTTTTTTGCTGTTCACGAATACCTTATAAATGACGTAACATTCACATGATGTGCGCTTGTGTTTAGCGTGCACATTACTTGTATTACAGAAAAAACGGCATCGAGGTAAAAAGACAATACAATAATGTGTACAAATGTCAACTACATGGAATCAACATTATATAAAACAAAGGCGTGGCGTGTCTGGATCAATTCCTAAAGGAAGTATTTGTATGGCCCGTCCATTTGTTCACAGTCTATACTATATAATTATCTATGTTCTGCGAGAGTAAAGGCACCCACAACAGCCTACTGGCTAGCTAAGGTAGGCTCTGTGACAGGCTTATAAAATATTCTGAATCAATTCCAAATATTTGAACTACGAATCCAATTTGAAAGGCAGTCGTTTTAAAACAAGCTACATCATTACAATATTTAGGTTCTATTTTTCCATTGAATAATAACCACTTCTTTTTGTTTTGAGCTACTGTCGTCTGTGCCAGTTATCTGACAATTAAAAATCGCTCCTAAATTAACTAAAACTAGGCATTATTTGCGTTTTTAATGTTAATTTTAGGATACCTGCAAACAGGCTATTGTAGACAGCCACTTAAGTTTATGAACAGTCTATGACTAAGTCCTTTAGGTTCATTTTAATGAAAACCTCACAATGACAATGCAAAAACACTCAAGGCATGCAATGTTCATCACAATGTTACACACAAAACCAACTTTTTTTTTTTTTTTTCAAAACAATTCATAAATTGTTGACCAAATATTTTTTTCTGTACCATTTCCTTTTCTTCATAAATATGGACTTATTATTAATGGCTCACTATTTTCGCTGTCTACATTAGCTTATTTACAGTTAATTTCCCATAAACAATTAACATCAAGGTCCTGCTAACTTATAAATTGTTTGTGGTAATTTTGGCATGACGGGTTTGTCTGCCATCTCGAGCGCATGCTTGAGATTCTTCTCAAAAACTTTTTTAGCATCACAGAAACCTTGCTTTGTTTTACCGAAGGAGTTTGGTCCAGCTGAGGTTGGAGTTTCCCTGGAAAAGGAAATAAAAAATTGTTTATGGTAATGTTATTTAAACCTTGTTTTTATTAGTTTACTGAAAGCCAATTGAATATAATAACTATAAAAGCATTAATGTAACTAGAGCAAGGGAAATAATACGAAACTATTGAAGCATGTCTCATTCAAGGTTCATACAGATATTGCAATAGTAAAATTAGCTTATAATGCAGGCATAATATGCGAGTGCATTGGTAGCAGGGGTAATAAATTCATAATCAATTTGTTATTTCAAATAATTAATTTACTCATCAACAAGCTATATGCGATGTTGCCAATTTCCAGAACACAATGTCTACTGTTCAAATGTATCTTTTAGGTTAACTTTTGTGAGGTTTATCAGAAACATTGACTGCATAGTATCGCAACCACCTGCTTGAATGACCAGATATATAAATGTGGATAACACAATATGAGTATTGGTGGTGGGCGAATGTTAAGTAGGTTTTTTATATCCTCACCTTCCAATATTTCTCATCCTCATCCTAGCTTCTGCAGGCATCTCCTCAGGTTCATCATCATCATCAGCATTGAATACTGCTGCTATGGTAGGTTTGGCAACAGGCTTGGCTGGACCACCAATGTTCATCTTGATGGGAGCCTTTGGTTTGTTGAACCCGATAGATATCTTAGTGATGCGAGGAGGTGGAGGCGGTGCTGGTACATCTTCAGGTTCATCCCATTCTGATGCGTTTTTATGACTCCTATCTGAAATTTAAATGATTAGCCTATTAAGTTTTCATGTAAGTATTTTGTCACTTTTAGTAAACTCAAATTCTTTTTTTATTAAGTAAAACCAATAGCATACACAATATTTATGAGAAATTAATTCATCATGGAAGTTCGTAAACAACATGTTTTTCTGTTGCGCAATTGAGGTCATCATTATTTACTAATGCTGATGATAACTGTTTACATTAATTCGTAATGTTCCTACCTTCATATTCCCTTCTGTCTCGTTCTCTGCTCTTCGAGGATCTACTGGAGGAGGAGTAGTCACCGCTTCGAGCTGGTGGAGACCACCGTCTAGGAGAGCGGGACCTCGAGCGCCTTCGCTCAACCCTTTCCCGGCCTTCGCGCCTTTCCTTGTACGGCCTAGAATCATCGCGCGTGGATCGAGACGACCCTGCCAATGCGAAAACACTGGCAAAGATAAATAAAAATACTTATCTGAGTAAACTAAGACTAAAGTGAGAGTTTTGCCCAAAGGGGCAATCAATCAGCAAGATTTTATGGAATATAAATTCACTTCATGACATTCTAATACCTTTGTCGTAATCCCGATAACGCCCACTCATTGTAATTGTGTTTTAATCCGTTTCTGACATTAAAATCTTTCAAGAATAACACAAAATTGTTGTTTTTCCATCTGGGAAATCACCACGACAGATAGACGGCCATTTTCCCAAAAATGCTTTTTTCTTGGTATTGAATAAAACGTTTTGTTATTATACTGACAAAAAAAATAGTAAAAGGTCTGCTGCTTATCAGGTGTAAATTAAGAACTAACAAGATACCAAGATAATTTATTTGAAAATTAGATAGAATTTGTCCTAATAATAGTAGTTTTATTTAAGTCTGGTGCTGGCTGAGAACAGTCCACGTTTAGTTGTTGCTAGCGATTCAGAAAGTGTTAACAGAGGTAATACGTTTAAATATGAAAGGTCTTTATTTGAAAAGTTTTCCGTACAATTTTCTTTCTGTTCGTTCATAAAAATAAGCTTCTTAATTTAGTAAACTAATATCAGCTGACAGTTTGACAGTGACACTGACTGACTGATAAATTGGTGTGCAGTTTTTAGGTTATGTGATTTTATAATGTTTATTTCTATCAAAACAATCCTTTGTAATTAGTTTCATCTTATAAATGATATCATAATGATGTTCATTAGACGCATAAAGCGCTTATCAAAGCTTGTAAATAATACTTCCATCAGTTCTTGCCAATGTTATTCGGATACACGTCGAGTAACTTCAATCAAAGATAAAATAAAATCTGGCCCGAGTTTAAAGGATTTTTTAACTGAAAGTTCTGAACCTGTTCTCACAGATAGTCCTTACATACCATATTTGTTGGAAAATGATAAAATCAAGGCGAAGAGGAAAGTTTTCTTTGATGTTTATGGGTGCCAAATGAACTTAAATGACACCGATATTGTATGGTCTATTTTGAAAAAAGAGGGCTTTGAGAAGACGTCGGTTGAAGAGGAAGCCGATATATTCCTGGTTATGACTTGTGCAATTCGGGAAGGTGCAGAAACCAAGATCTGGCATCGGCTGGACCATCTCAGAGGCTACAAAAGGCGTGCCAAGGATCGCTCTGTGAAGATCGGCATTCTGGGCTGTATGGCAGAGAGATTGAAGGAGAAACTAATAGAAAAAGAGAAAGCTGTGGATGTTGGTAAGTTATTGAAATCTTATCAAAACTGCAAAACATTTCTTGATTGTAAATTCTGTAGAACTATACCTGTCTCAAATAATATTACTTATTTTAAATTATTACCAGCTTTGCCAGCCAGTTTTCTCGTCCACCTCCAATATTTAAAAGAAATAGCCTTTACTCTAGATCAAATCTCCATCAGAATACACCAAAATCATTTCAGCCATTTGGTGGGGAGAAAGCACAACATACTTTTAAATTTATAAGAATTTAGTTCCTACCTATCCCCCATCTAGAAAATGCTTTGAGTAAAGTAGTAAACAGCTGCTGTATTTCAGTGGCAGGCCCAGACAGTTACAGGGATCTTCCACGTCTACTAGCACTCACAGAGAATGGCCAGCCAGCTGTCAACGTGTTGCTGTCCTTAGATGAGACATACGCTGATGTGGTGCCCGTGAGACTGAATGAAGGCAGTGTGTCGGCTTTCATGTAAGTGACCACTAGGATAATGCAGGAGTGCATCCCTTTTTGGCAAAAAGCAGGTTGCAGTGCTTTAGTGATTGACTGCTGCACAACGCGTCTGTGGTTCATTCCCCATACTGAACAAATATTTGTATGACCTGCAAGTAGATGGCTACAGAACTTTCACAGTTAATATATGATCTAAAAAGAGTGTCCATGGAGTTTCTTGCCCGTTCTTCTCCATAGAGATCTACTTCTTGAAACGGACATCTATGGTACTTTCAGTTTTTTTGTCGTGTGACTGGGACTGTAGCAACATAACTATTTTTGAACTGTTTTTGTCTTTTGACATTTCAAAAGTGCTATAACTGGCCTACTTGAAATAAATACTTTGATTTGATTTATGTCCTGTGACTGAGACTGTAACACCATATTTTTTTTTGTATTTTTTTTGGCTTTAAATATCCAAAGGTGCCAGTAACCGGCTTTTTTTTTTTCTTTATTGTGCTCAAATCATCAAATGAGTTTTCCCACCCAGGGCAGGGCGGGAGAGACTGTCAGAATTGTACTGAACTACTGACTAAAATCCACAGTGACCTTCAATAGCGCATTATATTCCGCGGTCACGGTACATCGTTAGTCCCGTGACCGCTGGCCCTTGTAATAAATGTATTATTTTCTTTAACAAATCTCCAGTTCAATAATGCGTGGCTGCGACAACATGTGCACATACTGCATCGTGCCGTTCACGCGAGGTCGGGAGCGCTCGCGCCCGGTGGCCTCCATCGTGGACGAGGTCCGCGCACTCGCCGAGCAGGGCGTGAAGGAGGTCACGCTGTTGGGACAGAACGTCAACAGTTATAGGGATATCTCGCAGGTGACGGAGAAGGTTAATACTCATATGGCGAAAGGTGAGGGTCTTGTTTGTACAGTCTTTCTTTTTCTCGTGATGTCCCAGTAAAAATAGAAAAACAATTCAGTACTAAATTTTTTTGATTTCCTGGTCCTGTTAGGCTATACGCGCAAACTTGGGCCCTGGTATTCAATATGTGGGGCCAATGTGCAATGGAGCACAGTATTCTAGGCGTTAAGCTAACTGACATAACACTACCATATTCATCCATCCACACTAAATTCCAAAACACAGATCATTGACGTTGCTAAAATGGCTGCTAAGCTGTAGTGGTACTGGGCTGGCCACGACTACCCGATGAATTTAGATAACCTCTATGTGGAGCCCTGACGCAGTCAGAAGACGTTGCTGCGGCTGACGTCGTAGAAGATGGATGAGCTAGACGAAACTAACGACCAGTGGCTTACATTAGCCCTAGATTGAAATAGTTGGAAGTCTTGAGGAGAGGCCTTTGCCTAGCAGTGGGAGGACACAGGCTGACAGTAATAGTATGTCAGTTTATAACCCGTAAACAAGTATATAAGGTTGTTTGAGGTTTAATAATACCTTTTCTTTTATAGGATTCAAAACAGTCTACAAAATGAAAAAGGGAGGGATGAGATTCGCGGATCTTCTAGAGAAGGTGTCGGCTGTGGACCCAGAAATGAGGATACGGTTCACTGCGGCTCATCCTAAAGATTTCCCTGAGGAGGTAAGCCATCATAAATGTGTGTTAGGGAAATCTCTTATTTTTTATACCCGCTTTGGTTATAAAGTTGCGGACTCCAGCCCAAGACACTGCGCATGTCGAATTACGTCAAGTCCCGCGGCCCGTAGACATCGCAAGCGCCATCGGGTGATAACGCGAAGGAAGCGTAAAATGTGTCGAACAAGACTTTTTTTTAACGTGGTATAATCGTCAAATGAGTCCTCCCACCCAGGGCACGACGGGAGGGACTATCGGACTTGTACTGACTAAAATCCACAGTGTCCTTCAAAACCTCTTTCAAGTACCGGGGCCGCGGTTATTTTAGAAGACAGTCCAGCGACCCCAGCAACAGAGTCTCGAGACAAATATTCCGCGGCTTTTACCTCGTTGGATCAGACTATATTTTTTCCTCTATTATCCAGGTACTACAAATAATCTCGGAGCGTCCCAACATCTGTAAGCTTCTGCATCTGCCAGCACAATCGGGCTCCAGTGCTGTGCTAGAGCGCATGCGTCGCGGGTACACCCGGGAGGCCTATCTAAAGCTCGTGGAAGAAGTCAAGAGGACTATACCTGGAGGTAAGGTAGACTAACAGCACAAATTCAACTCTAAACACTTCGGCATAAGGTGGAGACTGGTCTAATTAATTGTTGAAGCCATAACTACTGCCAATAGTATTAGAGAGATGTTCTGAGGTTTATGTAGTTAACAAAGGAGAATTGACGTTAGTGTCTTTTTCATAAGGTTCAAATTGGTGTATCAAAATTAAAATACAATCGTAGTGGCAGTGAACACTAAAAACTTAACTTTAACTGTTACAACATAAGGTTCAAATTAGCTCGCCTACTTTTGAGTTACATTTTATCCTCATTATTATTTGTTTTCTAGTGGGTTTATCAACGGACATGATCTGCGGCTTCTGCGGCGAGACGGAGGAGGAATTTCAAGAGACACTCTCTCTTATGGAGATCGTTGACTACAACATCGCGTTCTTGTTCCCATACAGTATGAGAGAGGTAAGATTCTATGAAAATAAATTTTCTTGTAGTTTATATTAGTTAATTGCGAGGCTTAGCAATATAAGTTGAAGAAATGGCCCGGAAAGATAGGGTGGTATCGTAATCACATAAAAAGCGACTATATAAAAAGAAACATTGGCCTTAAGCCGGCTTACAGTAAGATGTTTGAACCCAGCCAATAGCAGAGACGAGTCAACATTTTTCTTTTAAATCTGACCTGTTATTTTGAAATATAAGCGCACTTGCTCATGGAAAGGTTTTATTTGACTCCGACCATATAATTAAAAGCTTCGTGATATAATTCGACTGAAATTAGTAGTCGTGGCAAGCCCGTTTTTTGTATCTTACCACAGACAGCCACATGTCTTATATTGGCAGCTCTTTTATGTCGAAGTTGTAAGGATTTGCTCTTACTTGTGGGCGACGAAAATCAGCAATTCTTTCGCATCGCGTCACGAGCAAGCCTAACATAATTCGTATATCTATACAATTGCATATAAAGCTTTTTAATAAGCAATTTTGCTAATATCTAAGTCCAATCATCTCTCTTACAGAAAACCACAGCTTACCGCCGTTACAAAGACGATGTACCAGACCACATAAAGAAAGAACGACACAACCGCATGCTAGAGCTATACAGACGAAAATGCCAAATACTCAACGACGCAGAAATTGGCAACACTCACTTAGTACTAGTAGAAGGGACAGCTAAAAAGTCTGGCAACATTCTAGGACGAAACGAATTATATATGCGAGTAGTGTTTGAACAAACGGAGATTTTGACCGAAGATGGAGGGAGGAGGCAAGCGAAACCGGGTGATTATGTAGCTGTGAAGATCGTGGGGGCTCGGTCGGCCACTTTGAAGGGAGTACCACTTTATCACACGAGTTTGTCTGAATTTTATAGAGATAATCAGTGGGGAGTGAGGCGAGCTGTTAATTAGTGTTCATTGGGTGATGAAGATTTGATGGCCCTGTGATAATGGCTCCGATTTACGAGTGTTAGGTCATGGGTGAGAACCGTGCCAGACGCATTACTAACTCTGTGTAATTTCATCGCCACTGCCTTCAAAATATGAAAGTATACATCGGAAGAAAACCAGTATGACCCACAACGATAATTAGTCGTAAACAGTGTGAATTCCTCAAGTTGTTAATTTATATTGTAAATAAGTATTAAAGTTAGATATTGATCGTTTGAGGTTGTTTTTGTTCAAATTGTACCCACATACATGTTGACACAAATGCTAAGTAAATATAGTATATGAGGCGCTGTGCACCCGGCCGAAATTCTTGGTTGCCTACCTTTATTCAATTGCGAATTGTGTTTTATGAATTGTATGCAGTTAATATATGAATTTTTCATTTCTCATACTCGGAAAGTAGTGTTTGTTTGATCTAAGCATCGGGTCGAAAACGATGCTTCCCTCCCTTGGGCGGGAAAGACTCATAGTAATTGCTTCCCTCCCTAGGGCGGGAATGAATTTTAAAAATAGAACTAAAATTGGTTTTTTAACGGCTATAATTTTCTATATTAATAATTTCGAATAATAAAACATTAAAAAATAATGATTTCGAATCGACAACATATATCCGCAAAATTCAGATTGTCGAGTATTTCGCAAATTTCTAATGATTTTCTGACCAGACAGATCGCAGCCGCCATTTTTGACATCGGATGACATGTTGAGAAGTTTTTATTTTTTCTCTTTATTTTCGGCCAGTGTCATGGTGGTGTATTATGTAGTTACTAAACCTCCTTAGAAAAACCTATAAACTGAAACCGTGCCTCGACAAGTTTAGTGCGGCGGGAAGAGTTCCGGCGCAATCTCAGGGCGATAATAGAGGGAGCGACTGCCGCAACAGAGGTCCGGGCAAGCCGGATTTCCATCTAGTTTTTACATAATTAAGAAAAAAATCGATTAAAAAAAAAATGCCTTGTCTTGTGAGTGTATACGGCCAATTTGAATTAAAAAAAAAACTATTAAAGCGGGATGACCAGCGGCGGTGACGCGGGCGTTGTGTTCCATATTTGAAATTTAAATTAAAAAAGACTATTAAATAGGTACTACTCATTTTGTTACTATCAATAAATATTTTAGAAAAAATACTATTTTTTACTTTCCTTATATTTGAAATGAAAAGTAGAGTGTTTAACACGGGTGAAAGTCATCAATTCCCACTCGGACTATAGCCGCCCTCGCTTCGCTCGTGCGTCTAAATACCTCGTACGGGAATTGATTTCTTTCCACCCTTGTATAACAATCTACTATTCAGTGTATAACCATTTTAGGATAGATTATGTAACCGTGATTCATAGTAAAACACGAAAATGATCGCGAAAGTCGTCCTATGTATCACAGTGGATTTTTGTTAGAATGAGTCTGATAGTCTCTGAGTGATGAGTATGAATATTGATGGATGGAGAGGAAGAGGAAGGCCAAAGAAAAGATGGATGGATTGTATAAGTAAGGATATGAAAGAAAAAGGAGTAAATGATACTATGACTTGTGATAGGGGAGAATGGAAGAAAGAAACGTGTTGCGCCGACCCCAGGTAAAATGGGATAAGGGCAGGAAGGTGATGATGATGATGAGTCTGATAGTCTCTTCCGCTCGTTTGGGTGAAGACATTTTAAAGATTTCCACCAAAAAAGACTATATTTTTTACTAATAACACAAGGTTTTAGTTCAGTGTCACTTCAAAAGTGCATTTTATTAGAGTCAATCAA
This sequence comes from Agrotis ipsilon, assembly GCA_028554685.1. NCBI lineage: Eukaryota > Metazoa > Arthropoda > Insecta > Lepidoptera > Noctuidae > Agrotis > Agrotis ipsilon. The sequence continues at coordinate 922,394 of CM052970.1, read as the reverse complement.
TCAGTACAAAGTTATCAATCATCAATCAAGTACAATATGCAACACAATAAATATAGATTATATAACACAGACTACACAATTTGTGACTTTATCTCTACATAAAATAAGGCTCAATTTAATATTATGCTTAATTTACATTTACATTGTATGTATAAAAGTACATTTCTTCATATTATTCAGCACACCAAACAGGGTGGAACACATAGTTGTTGGATATGTCAATATTTTACTTAATTATTAATTTCTAGTTCAGATTTAAATTATTAGATGAATCAATAAATTGATAGATTTTCTATTGTGTAGGCATTTTTATTCATATTATGTAGGTGCATTTCGAATTTCTTAACTTTGTATCATAAAAATTAGAGTTATTATTTCAAACTGATTTGAAACTAAAAATTATAACTACGAGTATGTTCCACCCTTGAAAAACACAACAAAAAATCTAGGTACCACAAAAACCTGACTGAAAAACAAACAATAGTGAGATGAGTATTTTTACAAATTATAATTAAAAGAAAAACAACAAGACTAACACTAATAATTAATATTAATTACAATTACTGTGATACATGGCATCGTTAAACCCTACATTAAATTTGTACTTTTTGCAAATTTTATTATTCAGTTACATTTTTTGCAAATATTTAAACCCTTAGATTCGCCCTCATCTTCTTTTAGACGTAGTAGCGTAGCTAGGTCAGAAGGGGCCCCGTATCAAAACTTGTTTGGGGCCCTTCCAATCTAAGTGTATACCTAGTTTTGCAGAATTACTAATGCTATTTCTGATATCATTAAGATAATTTTTAAGGGAGCTAGAAAATTGAGAATGCTGATCGACTGACCGTAGCGCGTATAAGACAACTAAATATAGCCTCTTTGAAAATTGAGCTCCTAACATTTAGGTGTTCGATAATTGGAGATTTATGGCCGCGTTAAGTTTTAATTTAAGCGTTTTTTTATTCCAATCGTGGGGGCCCTTGACACTCGGGGGCCCCGTATAATTGATACGGCGGTAGAAACGTCTCTGTTAAGACATATAAAAGTGATCGTAGTGGTCAAGTAACGACTTCTGCTGGGACAGGTGTGAAGAGTACGTTGTTTTCTAATCATTTGAATAGTATTGTCTTGCTCACTAGTATTGATACCAATTATTCCATTTGGATATCTTGAGCCCAATTTCACTTTAGTTACTTTTTTCCGCGATGTTAACGGGACCACGGTGAGGGCCAACTAAAGATTTAAATCTTTGCACATTCGTCAGTTTGTGTTTTTGTGAAAAAGTGACTTAGATTACCACGGTTAACGTGCTATGTGATTTTATTATTACAATCGTGGCTACAGGATGCGATTTTTATTTTATTTAACAGGTATTTCGGTACAAAATTTCGAACACATTAAATTAACAATAGAAGCAACAGTTTTTTTACCCTATAACTACTATGATTGTTATAAAACTATAGTTACGTAAGAGGTATTTTGATACATTTCAGCATACAGTTGTTTACACCATCTACTCTTTAAAAATTGCTTTTGAATTTTTAATTCAACTTTTTATATAAGATGCTTTCCCTCGTTTACAATGAATTTCTTTACTGATGTTTGATTATAAATATTGTAAAAGGCAAGTTTCAACTTTCCAATCCTTCATCTTCATTAACTTCTCCAGCTCAAACTAAGCTGGACGTTCCAATCTGCCCGCCCATAATCTTCCCGTTGGGCACAATATTAACTCTTTGCCCAGACAAGTTATCCGAGCCCTCCGCATGGCCTGACAAGCTTGGTGACGGTCCTTGAGAGCTTCCATACACCTTTGTACTATAACCTGAATCATTATGCGACTCCCTGTCTGTCTGACTCTGGGTTTCAGTCAGATGGGTGTTAATCGCCAAAGACTGCAGCCGACTGTGAAGCAGACTGTGGTCAGGATTAGGCTTCCTGGTCATTCCATGCGGGTTTCCCCTAAAATTCGGGTACATCGGGTCGTAACACATCCGAAAGTCATTCTGGTTCGCGATTTCCACCTCCGTGTTCTGATCCAAGTGGTCGCTGTAACAATGTGGAATACGCTCCATCTCTCTCATTATATGATCCTGCATCATCGCGTCGAACACTCCAGTCTGATGGTGGTACAAAGGGTTCCTGTTCCTCGGCTGTATTTGGTTCGGCAACCCTGACTGGTTGTAGTCGTACTGAGGGCAAGGGAACTGCGGCCCTGGTAGACCGCTGTCCATGTATGGCATTTGTCTGTTGGAGATGTCGTGGAAGTAAGCGTCTTTGGGTATCATGGCTCGCAAGTCGTGAGGATACGGGTTCTGTGTAGATATTGGAGCTGGTGATGGAGATTTTGACACAGTCTCAAAATTTGGCATCGGTAATGTTTGGAGTAGGTTCGTATTCCTCATAGGTCCAGGCTGCATTGAACTTCTAATTGGATTATCTTCTTCATCACTACTTTCCGAGTTGTTGCCATTTTCTTTCGGTGGGTTTTGGAAGGTTTTTCTTGTAGGAAAGGGTATGAGATTGTGTAAGCTGAACCGTTTGCTCTTCGGTGGTTTCTCCTTCAAGACGGGAGCTGGTCTTTGGGGTTGTTGTGGCATTTTCAGAATGCCGGGGTTCTGTTGGCTTGTTGACGGAATAGTTTCTATGTTTTCGGTGGGTTGTACTTTTCTAGTTATGGGTTCTGGACCTGGTGATACGCATCTTTGCTGTTCCACTTGAGCTACTAACTCTTGCACAGATTTTCTCTGCTCTCTTTCAATCTCATTTGTGTTCTGATAGTTTCCTTGCTTTCTTAGTTTGACGTAGCCATCCTGTGATATGTCTAAAGATTTATTGGTTCTGGACATAACATCTGCCATTTCTTTCTCGAAGGCTACTCGTTTTCTCATATCATCTGCTGTTCTTTGTAGCACCTGACTTTTCCATAAAGGCACATTCTGGTCTTTCGGGCTCCTAACGTCTTCATCTAAGTCACTGGGTTGTTTGTGACTACTGCTCGGTGACTTGGCATCAGAATGTCGACTAGGAGAGCGATACCTTTGATTATTATAACTTTCTACTTCCATGGACATTGGTGATTGTGATACTGACACTTTATTCGCTTTTACATGGATTTCTGCCGTGACATTCTGATGATGGCTGTCCTGGTTATTCTTACAATAGGGAGGTATTGAAAGCCTGCTAGGTCCAGCATCTAAGTGATCACTGCTCTTGGAATTCTTTAGTAGATACCTTCTTCTAGGACTGGGTGGCTCTCTACTATCTAAGATCTCTGTGCTCTTAGACGTCGCTTTACTATCGTTCAAGTCTTTGGCATTACTCTCATAGTGTTCAGCATTTTTATTGAAGCTCTTTATTATCCTGTGCACTTTGTTCCACTCTTCAGTATCTGCATCTAGTAACTCTAAGCTTCTGGTACGCTTAAGCGGAGGTATGTCTAATGAACCTTTAGGGCTGAAGTCTAATTTCTTCACTCTTTCTGATGCTCTGAACATCATGCCTCTCGTCAGCCAATGCTCCAAGTGTTTGTGCCTCTCTTTGCACATTGCTCTTTCAGCTGCTACGAATCTTGTCAATTCTGATATTTGACCTTGTGTTTTCATTTCCAAATCTGTTACTTTTTGATCCAGTCTGTCGTGAGCTCTGTCTATATGCTTTTTCAGATCCTTTTTGTCTTCATTCAGTTTATCTTCCATGTGTTTGAAGAACGGTGCACAATAGCATGTGTACCCGGCTCCTATCGGGCCCTTTTTAATGTTCCCAGCCAAATCTAAATAGTACTGCTCGCCTTTTCTTAACGGTTCGGTGGGTAGCGAGCTTAGTTTTGGTTTGGGGAAGAATTTCGGGTCAGGGTAGTAATGACAGCCGTAGGGGGACCACTGGACTTGTGGAGGATTTTCGAAGTGCACGTTCTTCTTCTTTTTGTCCTTGCTCTTTTCTTTGTCTTTTTCCTTTTCTTTCTTTTTGCCTGCGTCTGGTTCGTCTAACGTCCTGTCTTTGCTCTTATCTCTGTGTTTCTTCTTGGCTTGTTTGGCTACTGGGGTGTTGAGTATGCTGATGATTTCTTCCAGCCCTTTCCTCGTGGCTATGTCTCTTGCTGTCTCTCCTTGGTGGTTACGTATGGACTTGTCGCAGCCAGCCTCTAGGAGTATCCTCGTTAGTTTCCGTCGGCCCATGGCTGCGGCGATGTGTAGTGCTGTGTCTCCGTTCTTGTTCTGTTCGGAGACCCGGCACTGAGCGGAGATGAGAATGCGAGTGACGCCGGCATGCCCGTACCGCGCTGCCGTGTGGAGAGATGTGTCACCATACTGAAAATTAACAAAAAAAAAAAAAAATGAAAAGAAAGAAAGAAAAAACGTTTATTGACAGTTAGTTATGTATGAAAGTTTTATTCAGTTACCTAGAAGACTAACGTTGCCTAGATATCTGGATACTTATACAATTTTAATTCGATTTTGTTTCGGCCCCAACTGCCTTTTTTTCTCAACAATGTCGGTGTTGCTTTCCAATCATCGTCGAGTAACCGGTCATAAACCGGTGATGCCTTTTAAAATTGGATTTAAGGATATGAATAGAATAATCTACTAACATTGTTCTGCAAATCTGGCGGCGCTCCCGCCAACAGTATCTCCCTGCAGGACTGGTTGTGTCCGTTCTGGCACGCGAGGTGTAGCGCCGCGAACCCAGCAGCGTTGCGTGCGCGCAGCTCGGCGCCTGCGTGCGCGAGCAGTGCCACGCAGCGTGAGTAGCCCTTCCACGCCGCCTCGTGAGCCGCTGTGTTGCCGTGCTGGAATAGTAAATGGTTAGTTGTTGGGATGGTCTGCAGATCGATTGTTCTCAGTTTCAGCTGTACGGAAAAAATCGGAATGTTGTCTCATTTCCCTATTGTAATAGAGAAGATTTTCTTTTGAGAAGATATTAATTTCTGGATGGCTCTTGAAATCGATAACGGTGTTTTTGATTAAAAAAACAAATGTCGTTGATATAATCAATTGTGCTTTATTAGTTGATAATTTTCGCAACGGCAAGAAAAGCCGCTTACCACATTATCCTGTTTGTTGGGATCGGCGCCATGTTGCAGCAACAATTGCACGACCTCGACGTGGCCGTCCGCAGCCGCACGCTGCAACGCTGTGCATCCATTCTGTAACAAGAGGTGCAACAATACATGTCTGTTCAGAATTTAGAATAATATTTAAGAAACTTTCGTTTAAATGCATTGTAATAAAGTACTTATATAAGTAACTGGCTTGTTGGTCTAGTGGTTAGTGACCCTGACTGCTATATCGGGGGTCGTGGGTACGATTCTCACCCAGGACAAACGTTTGTGTGAGGAGCATGATCATTTGTTCTATGTCTGGGTGTAATTTATCTATAATATGTTTGTATTTAGAACTATAAAAGTATGTTTATCAGTTGTCTAATACCCATGAACACAGCCATAACACAAGCTCTGCTTTGCTTGGGACTAGATGGCGTTGTGTGATAGTTGTGGAATATTATTATTATTTATTTATTTTTACAAATAGTTACAGTCTGCAAAGTTAGGTATGCAGGTTGCAGGTTTTAAACTGTATGCTTTATGCTGTATGTATTATGCGCTTTTATGGCTGTACTACACGCTACAGCTAGAGTTTGGACCCAACGTAACATTGAAAACCGTTTAAAACTTGCTGTCTGCATACCTCCCTTGCTTTCTGTACATAAATATAGAATGTTCGCCATTGATAGTCTGACTACGTTTATGTATGCAACATAAAACTTAATGATCGTATCAGTTTAGGAATATCCAAAGAGGTTTTGAAGCTTTTTCACAGACTAAAACGTAGGTTTTTATACGTTTTGTAGTTAAGTCCTCATTGTAAGGTTTTTATTCACTCTGTCTTCTTTGGCCTACAATTTTTAACCGACTTCGAAAAAGGAGATTCTCAATTCGTCGCATACTTTTTATGTATGTTCCCCTTTTTTAAATTCTTATTTTCTAACCTTGACAGGATCTTAGAGAAATCGAAGGAACTCTACAATAAATTGGTGCTATCGCATATCTTTGCATTGTTTACGTAATCCCACAACATAAATTACGCCACTAAAGAGAATTAAAAAAAAATTGAAAAAACAATGAAAAACGTCACACAAAACAGAATAAGTATTATAATTTTTGCCATCTTACTAAGTATTCTTTTCACAGAAAAACCTGCACCAAAAATTAATAATTCATAAGCATTAGCTAAACCAGACTTATAAATTATCACTTTTATATAGCCAGGACCAATTATACCAGTGTAAGCTTGGCCCGGGCAATTTTAATTAACGCATAACTCGAGTTGCGACATTTTTAATAAGTAAGAAGTGAGTCAACGGTTGGCCGCCATAATGGGAACCCGATAATTTTCTGCTCCAATAGAAAAGGTGCGTTATTTTTATGCGTTAAACTGGCAACATTGCAGGAAGTAATGCGATGTGTTCGCGGAATCAAATTGCCATTGATGCGGAAATAATAATATAACATCACATCATTATACGAAGCCTAATGGGGCAGAGGTGTACCTATCTATAAGACCTTAGATTTTTTTGTTGGACTGTTCATCAAATGATTCCTCGGGCCCTGGGTGGAGCGGAAGGGAGTATCATCAGACTCGTACTGACTAAAATCCACCGTATTCCTGCAATACCTAGCTCTTAACGTTCCAGGTTCACGGTTTCCCGTTTAGACAGTTCCGCGACCCCTGCAGACATCTATAGTAAGTCTCAGTCAGTTAACAAGCAAAGTGATTATCTAAATAAATGAATTGAATGGTTGTGAAAGAGAATAAAGTTGTTAATTAAAGATTTTTACATAGTCGCAAAAACTGAAAATTTTCGAAGGAAGGAAATCGTATAATTTACCTTCCTAATAATGTGGTGGTATTCACAGAGAAAAACAAAACTTACGTGTGTTTCTACATAACATAACATAGAATCGACAAGACCGTGGATTTTCGTGAAAGTAATCGAATGCAATTCCTAGATTAAGTTAGTAAGATACGTATACATATATAGGTAGCAAAATAAAGTTTCCCAACATTGATACTTAGGTAACCACCGGCTGCGTCAAATCAACTAATGAAATCAAGTAATTAACTAACTAATCGCTCTATCAGTGGCGCCAACGGATACTGGTACTTGAATTAAATTTCTAGTAATGCTTTTCCATTAAGGAATACTAGGAAGTTTTGTCCACCACTATTCTAATCCGAACTAACTTAAATCTATAATCGATAAACCAGATCATCTAGTATAGAAATAAGAAATATCCCTATGGTAGAAAATGAAACTAGTACTGACCTTACTAATGTCGTATGCAAGATTGGCCAGATTATTGGATCGGCGACAACAGCATCAGATCTTCGGGATATCTACCGCATACCCGGTAAACCTGATTCCATTCGCCCAATCGTTGCTGAGTTCCAAACCGTGCAGTTAAAACTAAAAACTATAGCCGCAGCGAGAACATTCAACAACAACAGCACGTCTACAGAAAACAAGCTCAACACAGAAATTATTGGTATCTCTGGCAAGCGACAACCAATATTTGTTAGTGATCATCTCCCGGCAAGCTCAAAGAAACTTTTTCACCTATCTAAGGAGTTTGCAAAACAAAATGGCTTCCAATTCTGTTGGTCATCGAATGGCAACATATTTCTCCGCAAGGTACAAGGAGAAAAACAATTGCTGATCTCGTCTGAACAATCCCTACAGGACCTACGCAGGAGTCTTTGACTATTAATCTGTCTCAAGTGCTCGTTGTTTTTAGTTTTATTACATCTTATTCATATTATCCAAAAGAATGTAACATATTCCGCTAATTCGCTGAAAAAATCTTGTAAGTCTTACACAAAACGAATAACTCGCCCTCACACTAAAAAATACACCCCAACTCATTTCCTCACTCAATCACCACCCCACTCAACTCTACTGCACCTACCTTATTCACACTATCACACACATGTACTCGCACCACATATGTTCCTATCACATCTTAAGAAAAATACATATAAGAATGACAGTGCTCACAAAATCAAAACGTACGGTTGTCGCCTCGGTATTGATTCTGTTATCTTTTCAAATGGCGAATCATGATCATATTAATAATATAAATTCCGAACTTGACTCATGTAACTCCAAAAAATCTTATATTTGTTATCCAGAGGATTGTAATAAATATGCGGGCAACTATGGTCGAGGTATAAAGATCATCCACATTAACATTAGAAGTGTAAATAAAAATTTTGACGAGCTGCGCATCTTACTGTGCCTTACAAAAGTAAACTTTGATGTCATAGTCCTAACCGAATGTTGGCTCAGCAAGGTAAAAGACCTGCCTATTCTAGACGGTTATGTATCTCATTACACCAAAAAGACACTTAACCAAAATGACGGTATTGTTATTTTTACTAGCAAGAAACTAACGTGTCTGGTTTACGAACCAGCTTTCAAAGATGCAAATTGCATGGTTTGTCAAATAGGAGAGAAATTAGAAATTGTTGCAATCTATCGCCCACCTTCTTTTAAGACTCGAATTAACCACAATAACTTCTTAGACAGCTTAAATACCATATACACCGGACTAAAAACCACCACGCACGTCCTAGTTGGGGATATCAACATCGACATCTGTAGCATGACTAAAGACCCCATTGCAGATGAATACCTTACCCTTAATGCAACCCACGGTTTATTCCCTACGCACACACTTCCCACTAGGATAAAAACATGTCTGGATCACATACTACTAAAATCTGAACTTCCTTCTACAACACTTGTACTAGAATCGAATATAACCGACCACCTGCCTGTTGCATTGTTTTTAGAAAACGCGTGTCCTAACCGTAAGTACAATAACGTTAAAACTCGTATTAATTATCAGCAAATAAAACTGGACATAGAAAACACAAGCTTCGATACTCTTCTAGAAATAGAAGACGCAAACAACGCAACCAACAGTTTCATCTCAGCAATCTCTTCAATTATTAATAAACACACGCAAACAGTACTTGTGCCCAATAAGGACAAAATCCTAAAGCCGTGGATTACACCGGGCCTTCTGCGCTGTATTAAAAATCGGGATAGGTTACATATTAAAGCAAAAAAATCTCCAGAAAGCATGACATTAAAAGTAACATATACACGATACAGGAACTTTACCAATCAACTCCTTCGCAAACTTAAGATCGCTTATGAGAAAAGTCAATTGGATAAGGCAGGCAACAACCCTAAAGCTCTCTGGAAGGCTATCAAAGAGATAACTAAGACTCAAAAACTCAAAGACAATCCGTTGGAATTACTTCAAATATCAGATACCCCAAAATCATCTGCTGACCTTGTCTGTCGCTATTTCACCGACGTGGGTAAAAATCTAGCCAATAACATCTTTCTGTCTCGAACCACATCTGCAGAGGACCCTGTTCCCCCCGAACCTCCTGCTTCTGTCTGTTCCGAAAATTATTTACCCCATTCGCTCGCTATACTGGAAGTAGATGAAGTGGACATTGAAAGCACCATCCTGCAACTGCGGCCAGATTGTGCTACTGGATGGGATGGAATCCCGTCTTCCCTCCTCAGAGATTGCCGTCGAACGCTTATCCCTCCTATAGTTCACATCTGTAATCGTTCCATTATAACTGGAGTATTCCCTGACGCTATGAAAAGAGCCATTGTGCACCCAATTCACAAGAGTGGGGACAGACACTGCGTCAGTAATTACAGGCCCATATCGATACTGTCAGCCTTATCAAAGATTTTAGAAAAAATTCTGTACAAATCACTCAAAAATTTTCTAAATCGCTTTAAAGTCCTAGCTGACAACCAGTACGGATTCAGATCGGGTGTCTCTACAGAGGACGCAGTGTTGGATCTGACAGAACAAGTAGTGGAAAACCTAGACAAAAGAAATAGATGCCTATGCATATATCTCGATCTATCCAAGGCGTTCGATACGGTTTCGGTTCCTGTTCTCTTGTCGAAACTGGAACGAATAGGAGTACGAGGCACTGTCTTGAATATATTTAAAGACTATCTCTCTCAGCGTAAGCAATATGTCAAAATAGGTGATTGTCTAAGCGAGGAACGCACAATCCTCTTTGGTGTCCCACAGGGGAGTATTTTGGGGCCCCTGTTGTTTTTGGTATATGTAAATGACCTGTGTGCAATGTCACTTCAACACTCTAAAATTTTTACATATGCTGACGATACAGCAGTCTTTGTGTGGGGACAGAATTGGCAGGTGGTCAAGGACAGAGCCGAAAGCTCCCTTTCCAAAATAATGATCTGGCTCAAACAAAATCTCCTTACACTTAACCTGGATAAAACACATTTCCTGCCCTTTTCTCTAAGACCCAACACTAAACCCTCACTCGACTTTTCAATAACAGCTCACACTTGCAAATCTCAACAAAATTGTACCTGCCAAGTTGTCTCTCGGGTAGAAACGGCTAAATATTTGGGAGTGCTCATGGATGATGGGCTGAGGTGGGACAGGCAGATTGACGCAATCATTGCCAGAACCAGGCGACTTATAAATGTGTTTAGGACACTAAGGGACTCGGCAACGCTGGTAAATCTAAAACTAGTCTACTTAGCCCTTTGTCAGTCCATTATTCAATACTGCATAAAAGTATGGGGAGGTGCAGCGAAGACCTACCTGTTGGGTTTGGAGAGAGCACAGAGAGCTGTGCTCAAGGTTATGACTAAGAAACCGTACCGGTACCCGACTTCTGAACTATTCTCAGAACTTAAAGTTCTTACTGTCCGCCAGCTCTATGTGCTAAAATCCATCATGCAAAGGCAAAGAAATGTTACCATACCCGACCCAAAAAAGCGAAGCAAGTCCTCCATATGCCCAACTGTACCCTGCCGGACCTCATTTGCCAAACACCAATTTAACAGCTTAAGTAGTAAACTTTATAATCTCGCAAATAAAAAGTTAAATATAGCTAAAATGTGCCAGCAGGAATTGAAAAAGAAAGTTACAAACTGGCTCCAAAATATGGACTATCAGGAGACTGAAAGTCTATTCACATACACAATATAATATTCATTCATTCATAGTCATAGGTGCGAACCAAGACACACACCCTCCCAAATATACACACACAAAATACACTGCATGCTCGCTCTCTCTGTCACACACACACACACACACACACACACACACACACACACACACTTCCCCCTTCGACATATACATAAATTCCACACAAGACAAACTTACAAACACAAATGTTTCTTTTTTCTCTTTTGTAATATCTGTACCTCCCTTATATTTTAACTTATACATAGGTAAATTACCTTCATTAATTTGTACCCAAGTAAAATAAATTAAACTCATGGTTGAACGCTGATCCCCAAAATACAGGTCCAGGCCTAGTTTGGGAATCAGGACTAGATCTGTGGTAATACATGAATGTGATAAATTAAGACTTGTTTGTATACCTTGAATTTTTCTGAGTCTAATAAATATTTTTATTTTTTTATTTATTTATCTATGTATAACCGCAGAGTACTGAAGGTATAACTAATATCTTAGACCTGATGTTTGTTTGGTTGAACGCGCTCGTCTTGGAAACTATTGGTTCGAATTATGAAAATATTGTTTTCAACACATTTGCTCGTAAAATGCATTTACAAAGCCTGTATACAGTGTTCGAAAGTTAAAAATTACGGACCATACAACGCAGCGTGCGGTAAAATAGGTACTCTCACCTAAGTACCTATTTTACCGCACGCCCCCTTGTACAGCAGCGTGCGTTTTCTTTACGGTTTTTTCTTTTAATTTCCAAAAAAAAAAAAAAAAAGAATTTCACCAAAGAGACCTGACTGATCGAACCTCCTAGGAAGAGCTTTTGCTCAATACGTTGTCTCACTTTAATACTAAAGAGTAAATGAGATGAAAGATGTAGTTCTAATTTTCACCACGTGCATGTGGCGCCATTTTCAAAGTCGCGCCATTTTCATATTAGGAACTTCAAAAATTGTTGCGACTAACTATTGTGTTGGATAGGTATTTATCAAGGAAATCTTTAGGCTTTATAACATCCATCACTATACCAATAAAAGAGCGTTATACCATAAGATACAGATAGTATAAATACGAAAGTGAATTTACTTTAAAAGCGTTATTCAAGCCTTATTGCATTTTAATACAGAGATCGAAGGTATCCTGGAGATAAACATAGGCTTCCTTATTACATAATGTCCGAACGGCGAACGGACAGGTAAAAGTACGTAACTAGTCCTACTTATGCCTATTAATAAGTACATATTAAAAACGTAAAAGTTTTTTTGGATGGATGTTGCTCTTTCACGCAAAAACTCCTGAACACATTTCAATGAAATATGGTACACAGATAGTTTTATAACCTATAACATATAGGACAGTTTTTATCCCAATTTTATGTTCCTGTGGGATAATTTTCGAGTTGTAGTGGGTGAAGCAGCTATGGCAACAGCTAGTAACTAATATAATAAAGAACTTCTCATAAGTATTAATTTAAAAACAATTACAATAATTCACCATTTTGATTTAGCTCCATAGAGAAGCGTCGTAGGGGGTAGACTCCATCTGAGATCTTTTATCGTCCCATTTTAAATAATTACGACTACTTTTTTAATGATCCTTGTTACAAATAAAATACGATTTAAAACCTCCTTATTCCTTTTAATTTAATATTTATGTTGTCCACTCACAAGATTTGCGACCGACGTAATTGGGTACTAAATCGATCTAAACTTCTATCTATTGGCCGTATATTTCTAAGGACTGAATTATAAAAATCAACTCTACAATTTCATGACAATTAGCTTTATTTACTGGTATTTAAGGTTTAGAATTGAACCAAAACAAGCTCAGCAACTACGTTTGTTTCATTGAGGTTACTGCTGTCAGAGCTTTTGTGATAGTCCAAGATATTGGCACGATATGTCCTAGAATGGACAGCTATGCGACTTCTTAGGCGAGTATATAACTCTATGAGGAATCTCATCGCTTGACTCCACGCTGTGCTCTTCGACGAAGCGACTTTGAGATCGTCCGATCGTGCAGCGTGAGCGGTCAGTAGATTTAAGTTTTATGGCAGCGGGAGCGCTGCGGCCACGTTGTCACAAGGCTGCGTTTATAGAGAATACCACAGCTGATTTTGTGTGTAGTAACATTCAAGATGGGTCACAATGTGGTTACCCCCTTAGAAGCACCTACTTTCGTTACTGGTGTCACAGATTACAAGCTGGTGTCAATGAATAAATGATGAAGCCCACCGTACTAAATCTACATAAGTATTGAAAATTAACAAAAATGAAGTATCCACATGAATTGGAACTTTCCTATTGGGGAGCCACCTGCCACACTTGTGGCAGAAGAAAATAGACACGTAGCAATATTTCATTAATCACTTCGTGAATGAATAGAAGATTAGCCTTTGAAGTTACTGAAAATTCACGAAGTGAATCATAAGGATTATTTATGAGTCATTTTAGACCTGCTTGTCAGTAGTGGGTGATTACGGGCTAATCATCAGCTGAGGATTTAACAGAAGTTCATTAGTTACTGCGATAGACGATAAAATATCGTCTTGCATTCGTCTGTGTCAGTCATCTAGGGATTTGTACCAATCTATCTCGCAGCTCCGATGCGGACAGGCAGGTAATTAAGTAACTCTTGCAAAATGTAAAAACAACGAAGCTTCATTATCAAAACATCAGTCACTTTCCCGCCTAGTGTGGTAGTAACAGTATTGTTAATGAATTCAGTGAAGCGGCTTCATCTGGCGCATTTCAACGTGCTTGTGGACCGGTCGACGCCATGTTTTTTAAGACGCAGTCTACATGGACTGTTCGAAGTATGACTGTTGTCCTTCAAGTACGAAGGGACTTTTTGATTAGATGCAACAAATTCATGGTAAAGTTATAATCATTCTATGTGTTAAGTATTAAATATAGATATTCCAGCTTGTCGGTAAAGACAAGTCAACCATTTTGCAACCGATGAGTCAGTCAGTCATAGTTGGTCCTCGATAGATCGACGTTCATTGATCGGAAGCGTTCTCTAAATTCTATTAAAACCATGAACCATATTAGAATTACATATAAAAGTGATCAGTATAGGTAGGTACGTGTTAATGCGCACGGTATTTACATTAACATAAGACTTAAGAAAACATAGTTGCTTGCATTGGCGCCCGATCATCTTTCTTTGGCAGTAGTTTATTACACCTGCTTCAAGCAGGCACCTAATAAGATAAAATTCTTCTACCGAACGCGGAAGCGTTCGAACTATCTGGAAAGGCAAAGAAATCTATGAATAGGGAACTTAATGAGTGAATCGAGGTATCAACCATGTAACTATATCCACTACGTGAATGCCTTTTTATGATGCTTTACTTATAAGATGGGCAGGACATGTACCCTCCGCGATTTTAATCAACTCCTTGCGTATAAAAATGTCAACGCAGCCATTTTCATTAGTAGATAATTATTGAAACTGAACAAGTTGTGGAGAAGGATTACGTTGTCAGCGCTAATAACGGGTTTGAATAAATTGCTTACCGTAAAGTTTTTAATGGATTATTAATTCAAGGAGTTATTAAAGTCTGGGAGTTTTTTTTATGCGTTTGCTGTTCAGTAGTGTAGTTTGCGAGCTTGGTGTTCATTGGAAAGTATCAAAAGTCCGTAAGGCAAAACTCCGTAAAGGCTTATCAAGACTTGACATCTCAAAATTCCCAGCATTATATAATAATAATAATTGTTTATTTATCAAGAAGGTTTATTACAAATAAGCTATACGTAACAAGCAGAAGTAAGCTAAAAGTAGGAATACGTAAGAAGAAATCTAAATCTAGTGCTTGTATTTCGGAAACACAAGGTTTTCGACAAGAAATCATGACTAAGCTCGGAATTCTGGTGGCCTGCATCAAAAGAGTATTACAGAAATGGAATTTATGCTCCAAGCACGGAAGATTGATGGACATAATTACGATCCTTTGATGTTCTAGAAAAGATTCTCTTTTAAGCGCAGAAAGTGCATCTTCATAAATATCACTACGTATTGCTATTACAGGTCAAGTGGGTGGCAGAAAACACAGATGGAGAAAGTTCCATGCTTTGACAATCCGCATAATAAAGGTGGACACAGAAAGGACGATGCTAGGTTTCAGTACCTAAGGAACAATACCGATTTGGAATTGAAATACTATAGCTGCCCACGCCGTTGTCGCCCATATCTGACACTCGATTTAGTGCCGTGCGCACCTTTCTTAGTAATGTCGTGATTTTACGGCGTTTTTGATTGCTTTAGTTATTGTCCGTGTACGTGGGCCCACAATTTTCCTTTAGATAATAATATCTTAGCAATAATACAAAGCTAAGTTAATCTGGATAGTGACATGTTTCTTGAGTCTAAAGATAAAGTGAAAATACTCGTAAATATAGGTAAGCCAAAAGCGCCTGTTTGAGGAAATAAGGTGATAAGTTTCTCAGAAATAGCCAGTTTGAATTTGCGTTGTTTCTGTTGGTATTAACGGAGTAGGTACCTGCAAAATATGGATACTGTCTGAAACAAATTGAGGGCAATGAGTAATAATATTCTTATTGTCGAAGGCTGTGTGCCTGTGGGTAATTAAAACATCACTAATTCGCTTATACAGGAAGGGCTACTGGCTAGATCTCCATTGAATAAGGAATACTAGACTCTAACAAGGAAAGGAATTGGTTGATGTTTTATGCTATGCCAGACCAGAACCAGAGACGACTTATTAGAAATGTGAATATGTAGACATCATCATCATTGCGTCCGATGGAACTCGTAGGCAGGTGAAATTGCTGTAGCGAGGTACCCAATTAAAACTATTACCCGATAGCTCTAACGTGTTCCCACTTAACGAATCCGTAACAACTTTCAAGTAACTGAATCAATTAACAGTTTCCCACCAAAAACTTCACATAGATATTTACATACCAGCCACGTTTTTCCCGCAACTCATCGTCGCCCGCATGGTAATGACCAGGCAATCATGAAGTGTCGGAGATGCGCGCAGTCATCAAACACCGTTAGATGGGGACAATCATACAACACATTTGCTCTAAGAAATGTGCGGTGGTGGAAAAATAATATTGCTGTGGAAAATGCTGTAGTAAACATGCAACGATGGAAATAATACGTGAATCAGAAAGACGTATTTGCTGTCCCATACATTTGAGTCGAGAAGATGATGAAAACAGATATGATGATAGCTGATTGTTTGCCGAGATTTCAATATTGGTCCTATGAAGGTAAAGAGAAGACAGTACAAAATGTAAAACTACAACGAACGAGGAAACTATAGTGATCAACAAGCAATAAATATTGAAATAGAATATGAAAAACAGAATCAAAGTGGACATCTTATTTTGCAGTATGAACAGATATTTTGGAAAATCATGCTCGTTTAAAGTTGAGCGTATTTGTTTTTATTTCGAAAATAAACTCACAAGCATGGTAACTCATACAATTTATTGTCTTCATTTATTTTAATGTTGGGACACCTCATGGACCGCATATGTCCTAAGGTACCTACGTAATGTTTTAGTTCTGTATATTTTAAGGTTTTATTCCTTGATTATTTCTTTTCCTCCAGCTTTTACATTTCGGTAAACGTATTTTGTTTTTGCAACTTCTATTCTTACGATCGCCGCTTTTGAACTGTGACTGCAGTCTACAACTCCAGACTCAGAAATAATGAAGGTTACACAGGGGACTTTATACCTTGGTAGGCTTTGCTTCAGTGGTTATAATCCATTGCAGTTTCCTCGAAGCAATTGTCTTGGAACGTGGTTGTAGAGCGCCGAATGGACACGACAGAATGGCTGGGAGTCGTGCGCGGTGGAATGCCCCGACAAGGGACGATTGTTACGCAAACGATTCTCGGCCCGAGGCGTCGTGCCAGCGATACAACTCTAGCTGGTGATGTGAAAATGTCGATAAATAGTCGATGTCTTGACTTTCGATTTATAGGTATTGTTGCTGCGGCTGCTGTGGTTGTATTTCACTGCGGACATTCGATTCTGTTTAAGTAAGAAGAAATCTGCAACGAGTGAACAGGTGCCCTGCATCCTTCGCGTCAAAATATTATGTTGATTGTTTCGTACCTAAATTTTGTTTGAAGTTTTATGTTACTAGGAGACTTTTCGTCGGTTGAGTATTATCTACCTTTCTCACATTATTTATTGCTATAACTTGTTATGTTGTAACAATTAGCTTCAGGGTACCTATCTAATTATTTTCCTTAAAATAAAGTGTCGTTTAACCGTCTCAATATTTTATCAATGTTGTGTCTAGACATCTTGCTATCAACAGGATGTTAAGAAGTTTTTTGAATTCCGTTTATTCACTTTCCAACCCGTTGCGTATGAATATTTCATAAAACTAATGATTGTCTCGTTTCTGCGATAAATCATAAAAAAATACCTCCACATCGCACGAACATGTCAACACCTCTATCGTATATCATTTTTATCACGTATGACTCGTATGAGAACCTTATTGGCATTTCATACTGCGTATCGCCTTTGCCTCGCATCACTAACAAAATGGCGGCTTTTGCGCGCTCTTTTTTTCGCGGTAAATCGCCCTGTAAGTGACACGGTCCGTGTTAATTAAGTAGCTTCACAAAAAGTGAGAATGTCCCACGGACAGACGAAGTTTGTTTAATTACGTGTAAGAATTTCGAGCTAATTTAAAATGTTTACAAACACAATTAGGAAATAACACAAATCTTTGAATGAAGCTGGCATAATTTATGATCTCATGGCGTTTTATCGTAAAGAGATTAGTTGTGTAATTGGAGGATAAAATGGTTTTATCACCTACCACTTACCGTTATTAATTGATCCAGTTTAGACGTTGTTAAATTAATTATGAATTTATAACTTGAGACGTTTACTAAGTGTTCATAGAGCAGTGGCGATAGCTACCTGTTTACGTGTTTAATGTGGCTGTAAAGCGTGCTGGATACTAACAAATGGTTTGATAACGGAAGCACAGACATAAAGTAGCAATAAACAAGCTATTACGAATGACAACACGCTGTAAAGACTTGAAAGGCTCTAACTTGACTCTTGACGGTTAAGTAGCGCCATAGATGTCACGCCCACATTAGGTACTAACAGAGTCTATGGAAACAGGCTTCTGGTGTTTTAGGAATTACGATGAAAGTGTGAATTGAAGCGTAAACTTCCGTTTATTAGATTCCCAATTGTTCAAACGATAAAATAAAATAATAATAATTATTATATAATAATTGATTAAAATACTCTGCCTGCAGGCCGCTTTCAAAATTCTGATACTTGGCTACTTTAATGTTGATTAACGTTTGAAACATTCTGATACTTGGTTCCATCACACCATCCGTCTGAATTGCGCTTCACATACCGAAGGCATGTGACCTCTATTCTACGCCACAACGGTTCACTGACAAACGGTGTAGCCTCATAAATCTCTCAAATAACTGAAATTAAAGCTAGCAAGTCCGTAACGACTACACCAAATTATAGCTTCCCATTTTTAACGAGGTTGTAGATTATAAAATAGTTGTAAAGTTAATCAATTTCGATGTGAAACAGGATTGCGTTCGGATAATCATTGTGCTTGTAAAATAAACCAACAATATAATCTGTGAGGATTTAGTGGCGATTAGCATTGACAATGACGGAACGGATTGGGTCGGTCCATTTAGAATTGGATTCGGTTTTTGAAGATAGGCTTGATACTTCTACATAAAACTAAAGAAGGTTACAAAGGGCAGTTGGATGATTGAATTATTAATGCACCAGCCTTTAGCATCAGCGATATCGTTACAAGGGCCTGAGAGATGTTATTCATTAGAATGGCCCCCTGATGCAGTGTATTTCTGGATATGAAATCCTTTTCTGGTTACAAAAGGCAATACCTATCAATTCAAAATATTGTCAATAAATATTTTAATAGTTGTGTTGTAAGAACCTTTTGAAATAGGTTTTGACCGATTTTTGCTTTTGTGAATGTTCATTAATTTTTAGATAATACTGTATTCACAATAAAAAGTCAATATACAATTAATTCCATAAAATGTTACTAAAATGTTATAAACTGTCTGCGCATCGTCATCATCTACGAGTACGATCGAGCCCACTACTACTGACGTCACACATGTAGTTCCAAATTCTAATACGCGCGGCGCCACGATCATTCAACGATTCGCTTTAAAACGCAAGCACACGACGCACGAACAATTTTTGTAAAAACTAAAAATTAATCATTATACGCCTAATTGCTATCGAAGAAGATTTTCATTTATCTATCCAAACATATTTTGGTCCTTCGAGCCGGATGCAGCAGAAAATATCATTGCGACCAGCATAAATCGGACGCATGAGACCATCAGCGAAGTCATCCACTGTACCAGCATTAAACGGTCAGGTCAGTCATTATTCCTTATTCTTCCTTATCCTTTTTCCATGTTAAGTGCTTCATTTGTGTTAATATTGTGAAATCCTAGTATTTTAATCCCGTTAAAGTGTTAAAATTAAAGAAACGCGTAGAACATTTCGGTTTGTCAATACCCTCAAGTAAAAAAATAAATAAATATTTTTTGCCTTTATCAATTTAAAATAACTGTTTTCAACACTGTCTTCCACAAATTCCAAAATGACTAGAACACCATCAAAAGAAAGTCGTAGTGGAGAGGATACGATTAAAGACTTAAATAAAAAAAGAGGTGTTGTTCGCGGTAAATTTCGCCTATTCATGAAGTATGTAGACTCTGTAGAAAATGTAATTCCTATTACTGAGATCATTAAAACAGAATTAAAAACGCGTTTACAGAAAGCAGATTTATTATTACAGCAGTTTACGGAAATTCAAGACGAAATCGATTTAAGAATACCTGATAGTCAAATAGAAAAGGAATTATCTGAGAGGGAATCTTTTGAAACCCAATATTATGCTTATGTGTCTAAAGCTAAGTGTATTATTGAAGCAGATAATACGGGTGAATTTCAACAAATGCCATTTTTCTTATCATATCGGTGAACTTTTTCATTTATATATATTTTTTATTTTTTTCATGTTTAATGTAATATTTAGGATACTAAATACTCCCTTATTGGTAACCATCAACGTATCTTTTAAGACTATGGAGAAAATTCAGTTTGAATTCTGGTTTCCACCGATGTGACAATCCGGCACCGATTATCTTTTCTGTACACCGATATGATAAATTTATTCACCGATGTGATATACATATACAGCGATATGATAATCTATCCACCTTTGAACATCAAAAAAGAAATAGTAGGCTTATACATTTTTGAAGGAGTGACTAAGAACTGAATACCTGAACTAAGGGTATTATTTTCTTAGAATAAAAATAATGTTTTTTTTTTATTATCATTGTGTTTATTTAAAAGAAGTATAAAAAACAAAAATTTCTTGTACGTTATTGTACAATACACATTTATTAATGTGGCGATCAAGCTAATTGTTTTGTCATGTGTACACTTAAAACATTGTGGCGTTCTAGGTTCAACAATACTAAGAATAGAAACTTTATATAAGAAAACTTTATATACCTAATTAATCAGCCTTTTAAGTTTAACCTTAATCATAACAACACTACAATAATCACAGCTTTAATTATCACTTAATTTAATATTTTTAAAATCTTTGTTCTCAGTGCGTAAGTATCATAGATTACATAGAGATCGCTTCTATCTTACATCTAGCAAATAATCTTTACCCTTAAAAAAAAAACTTAAATTAAATCTGTCAGTATAATTTGGTTATTATGTTAATCAGCCTTTAAGTTCAACATAAATCACTACAGAACTTGAACCGTCTTCGTACTCCACTTTTATTAAATTGCACCATAATTAGACTTTTAAGTCATAGAAGACTATGTAGTATACCTATAGTTAATCACAGCACTTAATTACGTACTTTTATAATTATTATCTGTTACAACAATTAAACCTTTTTTTTCAATTAAAACTAAAAACAATAAAAATAAAAATTTTAAAAACAAATCAGCCCAGATCAAAATAAGTCATCATCAGTGTCACTGCAACCAAATATATTTAAATTAAATCTCTGTTTGATGTCAGGAGTTGGTTTACGTGGCTCATTTTTTTCTTTTTTAAAGTTAATTTTAGATTTTATTGTAAATATTTCCTCATCGGTGTCACTGTCTTCCACGGTAGGACTTGAAAATCTATTAGATGCTTTTACCGTATCCTCTTTATTTACGAATTGAGTTGATTCCTCTAAACCAACTAAAATGTTCGTGTCAATTTTCTCTAAAAATGAACAGGCAGGAGTACTTTGATCAAGATCTACATAGTTCAATAGCAAATTTTCAGACATTTTTGTCGAAGAGGATGATCTGGGTGCCGCATTTTCCGAGATTTTTAATGTATTTGATGGTGTAAAATACTTTGAATGTGATGGCTGTGGGAACAAAATTAATTTGTCAGTTAACTTTACTGGTCGCATTTTAGTGATATCTATTTTGGATTTAGTTCTGGATTTTTTATTACTCGAAGTAGAAAGTTGAGGTTTAGACTTAATTTGGTGTTCGGTTGACAAATTGTGGAAGTCTAGATGTTTGCCATGTGGACATTTAACAACATATTTCATACATTCATCTTCTATACAAGAAAGTCGACGTAAAACTATACGATTTTTAGCTTCTTTAGTCCAAATGACTTGTTTGACTTGCAATGTTCCACGAAATGTGTTCAAATTTGTAGGGAGAAGCCAGTCCTTTTCTTCAACTTCATATTCTTCTACAGTACTAATTTTCACGCCTTGGACAGCAGATTTTAAATAGTTTACAAAAGAGTCTATATTATTCATATCACCATCGTGTGCAACAAATCGATCCGCCGTTCGCTTCAGTAGCCCACCTACTCCATCTGGCGCACCTTTTCCATGACCACATTCACTATAGTTCCATATTATGTTAGTCAGAGAAGAGCAGTAAATACTGAGTTGGGACATAATATAAAAAATTTTCTTATTCCGATACTGGCCTGATGGAGAATCAGAAATAATAATAAGATTCTGAACAATTGGAGCTTCCTGTTTAATTTCTTCTAATATTGGAACAAGGTGAGCCCAAACGGCGGCAGCATCATGGCGCAGTGAAGAACTAATAGTGCAGAAACATTGAGTTGTTATATTCTCTTCCTTATTTTTATAGTAAATTACAGCAGTGTGTAATGTGAATTGTTGACGACTGCCACCAAAGTGCATAGATTGTATTTCGGACCCGTACTTGGAGCTATAGTTCTCACTAAAGTCAATGTGAACGACACAATCCTTTTCAGTCATGTTTTGTTTGTAGTGCTTAAAAGCTTGACTTTGATTTCGTATATTACTACAATGTGTTAAGAACGGTTTCAGATTGTTTTCAAATATTTTGATTAGTTGTAATGGTTTAACGGTTATTTTTACTTTTTCTACATTAACGGCTATTTTATCGACTCCATTTTTTTTGTAATTCTTTTTTATCTTCTTCCAATTCCAATAAATAACATCTTTGGAGTTATCAAATTCTTGATAATTTAAATGACGATTCTTACAGACAGGACATGTTCTTTGCAGGCATTCTACCTTAAAAATATCACAGCAAATACTACTTAGAATTTCAGTCGTGGTGTTTTCTTTTATGATACGATTTCTTTTTAAAGATGATATAACAAGATCCATGTTCTCATGTTTCTCACATAGGCATGTATTTCTCAAGTTTAATTTTGGCTGCGTGACCCAAAACGGCCTCATTCTTGTAAAAGTGACGTAACTGATTGGAGGGTAGCCCGAAGTCAAATACTTTTTGTGTAAATTTTTAATTGTGTCTTTCATCAGCCTTTTCTGTTTTTTTACTCCATTTTGTGTGACAGTATCCTTTTTACCTGGGCAAAGATTTGAATTTTCATCATCCTCAAAAAACTGAACAACAATCTTACGGATACGTTTTTGCAGGTCTATATTTTTTGGCTTCGTTGGGATTCGTCTCACTTCTAAATTACTCTGTTTTAATTTCTTAAATTCTTGATGTAGTCTCATGTATCTCTTTTTGTACATTAGTTTCTCTTTTTTAGCCTTTGCCAATTGTTTTCTTAAATCGTGTATTTGCTGAGTTTTAACGTTTTGATATTTACGAAATTTCATTTTAATGTCTTGTTTGAATTTAACAGTATTAAAGGATGTGTCTAAGTTAGGACTATTTGGGCGTAATGTTGATTCTTCTGAATTTATAGAACTAATACTTGGCGTTCGTAAAGGAGATGCTATTGATAAATCTAGGGGACTGCTTGTACGTAAATAGTGGGAACTACTCGCTAATATGGCATCAATACGCAAATTAGGACTATTACATCGAACATTCTGTCGCAATAGCCGTGGGCTATGAGGTCCTATTAGTTCTTGAGAAATACCGGGCTCATTATCTTGATTTTTCGGTAGCGATTCTGCGTCATTGGTCTCTGAAACACTTGTTGGGTTGTTGCGGGCACCATTTGCCTTATTTTTTTTCCGCTGATAATATGCACGGGCACTGATTCGGTTTTTCTTTTGTGCATTGCGACGTGCATGTGCAGTCATTTGGCTTCGGGTTAGGATAAGTCCAGCTGCCTTTCTTTTAGCTAAGCGTTCTCTGTCTTTTCTTAAATGCTGCTCTCTTAACACAGGATCACTTTTGATTTTAGCTTTTCTTATTCTTTCCATCAACCTCTTTCTCTCTTTTTTCTCCTCCTCGTTTAGTTTTGATTTCAGCATTCTTAAACAAAATTAATCTTAAACAAAATTACTCGAACGAATTGTGTGCGGCACGAGCTGCACACAAGTTAATATTTATGAAAGTTAAAAAATATAATATGTGTATATGTATGTATATAATGTATGGTTGTAGGTATGCTCCATTGTTTTTTTGTTTACTTTAATGAAATGACACTATGTCTACCAATATGATAAAATTACACCGAGGTGATAATATGATCTACCGATGTGATAAAACAATCCACCGATGTGACAAAACTATGCGTCGATCATGAATCAAAACACCGATATGATATTTAAGACACCGATTGATTTTTCTTATCACATCGGTGTAAATTATCACATCGGTGGTAAAAAAGACCACCGATTACAGCGATATGAGAACAGCGACGTGAGAAATTATCGACTTTTTTGAAAATTATGAAAAATGTATAATATTTAGGCTAAATTCAAGTACCTATAATGATGCTAATTTACTTACTATGTCTGTTAGAACCAAACAATCGTAATAAAACTTCACATTACACTAGAAAAATGCAACCACCGATAATATAAAATAATTGCTTGGAAGTAACTGAAATGTCGTACTTACGTAATTGGCGGGAATATGCAGCGATTTGACACACGTCCGTCCTGACTGCGCACTAGCACACACTAACGAGGGAAATAAAATTGGGGTGGGGACACTGTCGGACTCATCGATGCAAAGTTAGGTTTAAATTACTTTTGTGCAGCGATATGACAAAATTTTGCGAGACAAGTACATTTATGCCTCTCAGTAATAAATATTATGAATTACGTAATAAAATATGCTACATATTAATAATAAAACTAATATTCTATGAAATAGAATAAGTTATATTCTTAAGTTACTTATTTTTATAACGATATAAGCGTTTTTGCTTGTAAAAAAAGTAGAGGGACAGCACCGATGTGACAAAAATAGAGGTTTATGTATTTATTTCTACCTTTGTAAATAGACTTAGACAAATAATATTTTATGCCACAACCCAATAAATACCTAATGAATACAAAAAAAAATAGTACAGAACAATATTCCTTTTTTCAAATACTAATTTCAATGAAGACAAAATAAAAAGTCGTTTGGGAAATTCACCCCTCAGCATTATTCCAAAGTTTCTAGTAAAGTTCAGTTGCCTATAATTTCACTCCCTTCCTTTGATGGCTCCTATGATCATTGGTTGGAGTACCGCGACACTTACCTATCTCTCATCCACAACGCTAAAGAAATAGACAATGTACAAAAATTTCATTACTTACGGTCTTCCCTCACTGGCAGTGCATTATCGGTTATTAAGTCATTACAATTCTCCTCTGAAAATTACAATATAGCTTGGGAGTTATTGGAAGGTAGATTCAACAATAATAATTTACTTGTGCAGAACCATGTGAAGGCTTTATTTTCCGTTACGTCACTTCATAAGGAATCATCCAGTCAAATTCGTAAACTTATAGATATCGTTCTCAAAAATCTACGTTCGCTTAAAAACCTCGGTGAACCGACCGAGTCTTGGGACACACTGATTATTTACTTAATAACATCTAAACTTGATCCAGTAACCGAGCGGGAATGGGAAACTTATAAAAGTTCAATTATGAATCAATCGAATTCACGTATATCTCTTGATTGTTTGATTTCTTTCCTTAAACAGAGGGCCGATGTATTGGAAACAATTTGTTCAGCGCATAGTAAATCTTCCACAGACAATAGCGTTAAAAAACCATCACATTCACAACAATCAAATAAATCACACAGTTACACATCAACACAAAATAAACAACCTAATAATAAAAATTCTAAGCGTTCTCGTGTTTGCACTATGTGCCAAGCTAACCATCCACTTTATGCTTGCGATTCATTCTTAAAATTAACCGTTAACGATAAAATTAAATTCATTAATGACAAGAAGTTGTGTTGTAATTGTTTACGCGCTGGTCATTCGGTAAGCGAATGTTGGTTCGGCCCTTGTAAACAATGCAATAAAAAACATAATAACTTAATCCATGACAAAGGTGATGATGTCGCGCATAATTCACAGGCATCGTTGCAGGAAACAACTAGTGGTAGCTCTTCAAGCACTACCACTACCACATTACATTCTGCTTCTCACACAATACACCAAAGTACTACTCATTCATTATTAGAGACTGTATTGCTGTCAACAGCTTTGGTTGAGGTTGCAGATAAAAGCAATAATTACCACACTATTCGTTCTTTGCTAGATAACGGAAGTCAGCATTGTTTCATTGCAGAATCTTTATGCAAACGACTTAATCTTAATTTAATACAGTCCACTGTGCAGGTCTCCGGAGTAGGTAACTCGGTGACTAATTCCACACAATCATGTCAAATCAAATTGAGGTCTAAAACTACGCAATACAGTACACGCTTTAATTGTCTAGTTTTAAATCAAATAACAGCTCAGTTGCCATCTTTAGGCACAAACTCAAATATAAATATACCTGATCATATACAATTAGCGGATCCTGAATTCCATTCTCCGTCTGATATCGAATTATTAATCGGGGCTGACAAATTTTGGGAACTTTTAAATGACGGACTAATTCGCCTTAAAAGTGGTCCATATCTCCAGAATACTAAGTTGGGATGGGTTATATCTGGCTCATTGTTTATTAATAAAACTTTACGTAACAATCGAGTTCAATGTAATTACTCGCAATCTCTTGATACTCAAATTAAGAAATTCTGGGAATTAGAAGAAATAGTTCCGCAAAACAAGTTAACTAAAGACGAGTCTTTGTGTGAAAACCTGTTTGTAAAAACTACGTACCGCGATAAGACGGGTCGATTTTTTGTGCGCATTCCATTATCTGAGTCTAGTGACACACTGGGAGATACATTCACTCTCGCTTTAAATCGTTTTCACGCACTTGAACGTAAATTAGATAAATCAACACCTGAATATAAAAGGTTATATTGTGACTTTATGAATGAGTATTTAAGTCTGGGTCACATGAGTCGGGTCAATCATTATCCATCACCAAATTATTTTCTACCTCATCACGGTGTTTTGAGGATTAATAGTAGTACAACCAAACTTAGGGTGGTTTTTGATGGAAGTGCAAAATCAACATCAGGTAAATCACTTAACGATATTCAGTATATTGGCCCTACTTTACATAATGACGTTTTCTCAATCCTGTTACGCTTTCGAAAATATAGATTCGTTGCATGCGCTGACGTTGAGAAAATGTATCGGCAAATTAATATTCAACCCGATCAAAGAAATTTACAGTTAATTCTTTGGCGTGAAAATAAATCAGACGAACTCGGTGTGTACCAACTTAATACCGTGACCTATGGTACCGCGTCCGCTCCTTACTTAAGTATTAGATGCATTAAACAGCTGGCATCTGAATGTAAGGATGACGTCATAAAGCAAGTCATAGATGAAGATCTGTTTGTAGACGACCTAATAACAGGACATGATGATAAACAATGTTTATCAGATATTTGTACTGAGGTAAACAATGTTTTAAAATCTGGTTGCTTCCATTTACGTAAATGGTTGTTTAATTCGGAGCATATAGCAGAGGATACAACAGATCAACCAAAAGAATTGGCTTTAGACGAAAGTTGCTTAACTAAAACTCTCGGTCTTGGTTGGTTGAATTATTTAGATTTATTATATTTTACCACGAAGATTGATCAATCGCCGACTCATGTGACTAAGCGCGTTATCTTATCTATTGTGTCACAGGTGTACGACCCATTAGGCTTGTTGTCACCTACAATTATAATTGCAAAAATACTTCTACAAAAACTATGGCTTTGTAAGTTAAGTTGGGGCGATCCAGTGCCCAACGATATTTTATTGATGTGGAAAAACTTTATAAACACGCTTCAACATTTAAAAAACATTAAAATTCCTCGTCATGTAAGACAAGCAGATACAAAGTACACAGACTTACATATTTTCACGGATGCATCACAAGAAGCATATGGTGCATGCGCATATATAAGTACATACAACGACAATTCTCCCGTCGCACGGTGGGCCGAAAATCGGCTTTCATAGACTTAGGCATTTTATTTTGCAAGTGCCATTTTTTATGCCGGATATCACTTCTATTAGTTATAACAATATACAAAAATGACACCAGAATTGATTCTGCACAAAAACGAAGGAATTATAATTTTTTTACGAAAATTTTGTATGGAGCTAGTATGAAAAATCGAAATATCTCGAAAACGGCAGGGATAACCCTAATATCCTTATAGGGGGTTATAGTACTAATTATTTGTGATTTTTTGACATAAGTTACATAATGGTTGTGAATGCCGTTTTTTTTTTTAAAATCGTCAAAATATTTTCATTTATTTTTACATATGAAACGTTCCTTTTAGTGTTTAAGTTGAAGATTTCAGAGCTTTAACAACTCTTAACATAAAATAGCATGACCTCTATAGACCTGAAGGACTAGACAGAGGTGAAAGAAAAGTTATTTTGTAGGTTATTGTACCCTTTTTTGTGGTTGTTTTTGAAGGCGGTTATATTTTTTTTGAAAACTCGGTGTAATCGATGTACATACATAAAAAAAAATACCGACCGACCGAATGGAGAACCTCCTCCTTTTTTTGAAGTCGGTTAATAAATAAAATGGACTGTATATATACTTTTTATTGAAAGGTAATTTAAATAAAACAGAAGTAACAAAAATAATATCAAAGTGCATAATAATTTATGAAAATATTAACTAAACATATGATACAATAAACTAACATGAATTACAAAAGAACATAAAGAAAAATAATTGAATTTTACAAATTTTCTTTACAACTTTCGTTGTCGGACTCCAATTCCGAGTCAGAATCCAGATTGGATACACCTACAAACGCGAACTCAGTTTCCGGAAACTGTATTAGGTCGAGAGTTTCAGCAAAAAAGGTTGTCTTCCTTTTGGCATCTAACTTCGGCCTTTGTGCACTTAGGAAAGGATCCGAAGAAACAACAAGCATATTTAGGATATCTTGATTAGAATCTTGCCTGCTTCTTTTCCGCGAATGATGTTCCCGAAACCTCCTAAAATCTTTGTTTCGAGACTCTGAGGCTTCTTCCGACAGAGTCCCAATCGGGACAATATCATTTTTTTCGATTATGTCAGCACCGTGTATTAATAGTTTATGTACGGTTGATGACATGTAGTACCAGTCGTATAATTCCACGTACTTTTCTGCTGTTTTGCGAGCAAAATCTTTAAATTTGATGACATCTATCTTCTCACCAGATGTTATTGCTTGCAAAATAACAGAAAATCTTTTTATCAGGTCTTGATCCAACCCAGTAATAGCTGCAGTTTTATTGGGAAACTCGAAAAACTTCCTTGCGGTATTCCCGTCATTGGTAGTTCCCGAGCCTTGTTTCACTATATCAATCAACAGATTGAGCTCCTCTTTAAATTTATTTTGAATGTTTTTTTTTCTGTTTTGTAACATTTCTTTATGCTCATTACTTCTTGCTGCCCACTGTTTGAAGTCAAGTCTGTACGCAATGTGTAACAGACATTCCATGCAATTTATACGGGCATGTAGGGATGATAGGCCAAATTCGTATATGTCAGAACACACAGTTTTTGATGTTACAGCATCTAAGTGGTTCATTTCTGTTGGTTTTGCTAAGCACAGGTAGCATGATGCATTTGATCTAGCTTCAGAAAGGTACGTGCAGACTTTTGCGTCGATCATTGTCATCATTAGTTTATGAGTCACCCTGTTACTATTAATGCACTCTGTGGGGTTAAGGGCCTCAATTTCCTCATCCATTTTTCTTTTGTTATCAATGACAACTGCATCGCTTTCTTTTACAAAAGTGAACTGAACCGGACGACAATAAAAAGTTGAGCATGGTTTCGGGTTTGTCCATATAGTATTATCTCCATCTGTAAGTTTCAGTGGCACCAAGGAGGTCATAAAAATGCTTGAATCATCATGCTCGCCGTCCATTTTCTGCTTGTATCGGCTTTGATTGGAAGCACCATCAAATCCCCACTTCGATATCAGCTTTAACTGCTTATTTTCCACATTATCAGAAAGACTTTGAAGAATCCGCTTCACCGTGATGTCAAGTAAAGCTTGAAGTGTAATTCTAGCTGATGAATCAGTAACTGACACTGATAGATTAGGAGGGTAGCATGCAAGCTTAGTTTGTTGCAGTTTATAGTAGGATGGGTAAATATCCTTAGCACCTTCCCGAATGGCAGTCTCTCGCAACGTAATATATTGCCACTTTGAAAGCTTAAGTGAAAGAAGTAATCCAAGTGCTTTCTCTGGTGTAAATATTACTGTTTTCACTGGTTTCTTAATGCTTTCATTGATTTTAACGGCAGCTTCTGGATTTTTGATCATATATTCGATTACAGATGCGATATCTTCATACCCTTCTTCTTTTAAACGCGCTGCAGCTGCATATGCCAATTCACAGGAATCCTCGCCTATGTGCTCACTAGATCTTCTCTTTTTCTGTTTGCTTCCCAGATCTTTGAATGGTTTTCGGGACCTTTTTGTCATTGTTCCAACAGTCGATGATGTCGAAGGTTCTGGAGAGACTGAACGTGCTCTTGGTATCTCATCAACAGTTGGTTCTTGATTTATTAAAGTAAGCACGCAACTCGGCCAATCAATATTTGCTTGCAGCCACTCTCCGTACGTATTTCTAAAATTATCAAAGAATCGTTTAGATTTCTGCCACCTGTTTAAAGCAGATCGCGTGAATCTACGGCAAAATTCTTTGAGAGTTACTTGATCTTCGGCAGAAAGACAATCGCCTATGCGAGACACAATTGCACTAAACAATACTTCATGATTAAATGAAGGACACTCACTTTTTAGAAGAACAAACAAGTCTAAGTTGGTGATTAAACTTTCCATTCTAAGATTTTATAGTCGCAAAGCAAATACTTAGTTTTAGTGTTAGCAGTTACACAGTTGTGAACAATCTAAATTATGGAACAAAATTGTAACCCTTTTATTGTAGGTACCTATAAAGTCAATAATTAGTAAACTACCCTCGTTAAAGTTATAAAAGATATGACATTGAAAATTTATAATCGTAAAAACATTTCGTAGAACTCATAGTACAACTAATCAACATTAGCAAATCACATTAGCTCACTAATTACAAAAAAAGTGACTGCAGTTCTTAGTAGATATTGTTACGAGAAATTTCAAATCATTTAATCACATATTAGGCTCATTAGAATCAGAAAACTACAACCATCATTCTAATTACTTAATTACTTGTCAGCAGACTCATTAGATGACTACACAAGATGTTATTTTGTATTTTGATCTTCTGCAAGGTCTTAAAATTCCTTTTGTGTCGATATTATTATGTGTCCGGTTATGTTATAATCATACTTTTAGGGTATGATCAATTAACAATTTCATTCCCCTATCTTTCAAAAAGAAGCGACTGCATGGGCACTTTGACACTGATATTCAACTATTTGGTATTGTTGGAAATCTTACAAGATACTACACACTTCTGTCTAGTCCTTCAGGTCTATAGATGTCATGCTATTTTATGTTAAGAGTTGTTAAAGCTCTGAAATCTTCAACTTAAACACTAAAAGGAACGTTTCATATGTAAAAATAAATGAAAATATTTTGACGATTTTTAAAAAAAAAACGGCATTCACAACCATTATGTAACTTATGTCAAAAAATCACAAATAATTAGTACTATAACCCCCTATAAGGATATTAGGGTTATCCCTGCCGTTTTCGAGATATTTCGATTTTTCATACTAGCTCCATACAAAATTTTCGTAAAAAAATTATAATTCCTTCGTTTTTGTGCAGAATCAATTCTGGTGTCATTTTTGTATATTGTTATAACTAATAGAAGTGATATCCGGCATAAAAAATGGCACTTGCAAAATAAAATGCCTAAGTCTATGAAAGCCGATTTTCGGCCCACCGTGCGTCGCTACAGTTAGGTTACTTTGTGCTAAGACCAAAGTCGCACCTATTAAGCCAGTTACAATTCCGCGACTAGAACTATGCGGAGCTTTGGTTGGTGCCAAGTTATATCAAAAAATAATTCAGTCATGGAGATCAACGGTTGATAACACATACTTTTGGTCTGATTCCACCATTGTCATAAATTGGATTAAAATTTCACCTAACTTGTTAAAATCATTTGTCCAAAACAGAGTAGTGCAAATAAATGAATTGACTGGTGAGTTACCCTGGTTACATGTTGCTGGAAAAAATAACCCGGCTGATCTTTTATCTCGCGGGCTTACGCTCGACGCGCTTCAGAATTCAGATATTTGGTGGCACGGGCCAGCATTTTTGACAGATATTAACATTAATTTTAAACAAAATAATTCCAATGAAATTGTTAACTCACATGATTTGCCAGAAATGAAAACAAATATTAATTCTTTATTTACACAATCTACTTTTACTAGCATTTTTACCTTTGAACGTTTTTCAAATTTTAATCGCATGAGACGCGCAGCCGCTTACTTGTTACGATTCATTAATAATTCACGAATTAAAATCAAAACAGAACGTAGCACTGGTCCGCTTACGTCTGATGAGTTAAATAAATCAACATTAGTTTTAGCACGGTTATCGCAACAAATAACATTTCCAGATGTTTTCAATGCATTATTGAAAACCTTACCTGTTAAGTCTATGAGAAATATATCTAGTCTTGATGTGTTCTTAGATTCTGATCGCGTTATAAGAGTAGGAGGCAGACTAGTAAACTCACAGACCTTTCCCTATAGTAAAAAACATCCTATATTATTATGTTCGAAACATACTTTCACGCGACTTCTGTTTCAATTTGAACATAAACGCCTACTTCATGCGGGCCCACAATTGCTTTTAGCTACTATCAGAGATAGTTGGTGGCCACTTAAGGGTCGTGATTTAGCCAAACAGACTGTACATAAGTGCATTACATGTACTCGTCAGAAAGGGAAGGCACTGTCAGTAAAAATGGGTAACTTACCTCATGAAAGATTGGAGCCGGGGTATTCTTTCGTGCGCTGCGGTGTAGATTATGCGGGACCTATGTTCATATTGAACCGCAAGGGAAGAGGTTCAAAACTTGAAAAATGTTATGTTTGCCTATTCATATGTTTTACTACTCGTGCGATACACTTAGAGCTAGTCACAAGTTTTGGCTTTGAAAAGATTCTTATCTCGTCGCGGAAAACCCGCTCAAATATTTTCCGATAACGGAAAAACGTTTGTAGGCGCACTCAAAGAATTTTCTCAATTTCTAAATAGTAATGAGAACAATATTTTAAATTTCGCTGCTGGCGAAAATATTAAGTTTAAGTTTATCCCTCCTTACTCACCACATTTTGGGGGTTTGTGGGAGGCAGGGGTTAAATCTTTTAAATATCATCTCCGTCGTGTAGGAAACGTCAACCTCACTTATGAGGAATTTTCAACATTATTGACACAAATAGAAGCCCTCCTTAACTCCAGACCTATGTATCCCATGTCTTCTGATCCAAACGACCTACTTCCTCTTACACCAGCCCATTTCCTGATTGGCCGACCGCTCGTCGCACCCACCTACGAAGACCTTACAACTGCAAACACGTCACGATTGGTCCGCTACGAACGCATCGAACAGATGAGGCAAAATTTCTGG
The DNA here is from genome assembly GCA_028554685.1 of Agrotis ipsilon. Taxonomy (NCBI): domain Eukaryota; kingdom Metazoa; phylum Arthropoda; class Insecta; order Lepidoptera; family Noctuidae; genus Agrotis; species Agrotis ipsilon. Next base: position 888,911 of record CM052970.1, on the reverse strand, counting down.
AAACGCTGGTCGCAGGAGTACGTTTCGGAGCTGCAGACAAGGAGTAAATGGCAGTCAAACACCGACACCATAGCACCCAATACATTAGTGCTCATTAAAGAAGACAATCTGCCACCTTTAAAATGGCGTCTCGGCCGAGTTATAAACACGTCACCTGGGAAGGATGGACTAGCACGTGTAGCTGACATTAAAACAGCTAACGGAGTAATAAGAAGATCATACCCTAGATTGTGTCCATTACCAAAGGAGGAGGAGCCCTAACTTCTGTCAACTTCTTCTATTTCATCTTCATTGGAGGCTGTTGCTCCAAGGCGGGCGGCATGTCTGCGCATCGTCATCATCTACGAGTACGATCGAGCCCACTACTACTGACGTCACACATGTAGTTCCAAATTCTAATACGCGCGGCGCCACGATCATTCAACGATTCGCTTTAAAACGCAAGCACACGACGCACGAACAATTTTTGTAAAAACTAAAAATTAATCATTATACGCCTAATTGCTATCGAAGAAGATTTTCATTTATCTATCCAAACATAAACTAATACAGCTTATCTCTCGTAACGAATTAATTTCACGTTAATAACTTTATTAAAGAAGAATTTATTACTTAATTTTAAGAATTTAACTAAATACCATGATGTATAATAATATATTAATATTAAGCATTGCCGATTTCTCGTTTGGAATCTAGATCCGTAATAATAAAATAATAATTTAAATTATTGAAACATAAAATGGAACTTTGCATGTTAATAAGTAGGTAACGGTTCTATATTTAGACAGCATTTATATTCTTTAAACTTTCGCGGTTTTATTTAGCCATAGTAAGTTAGCCCTGTAGAACTCAATAAGTTTACCAGTTTTTACCCGACTGTGCATCTTAAGGGAGGGTAATGTGTTTATCAGACTATGTTTGATTTTTTCCTTTGTCACTTGACCAAAATCATATGGATTCTTCGTTTCATTTTTGTTTGAAGAATCGTAAGTTTATAATTTGTATAAAATCTTTTTAGGTAGGTACCTACTTTTTAAGTTTTAAAATAGTCCAACTGTTTCTCAACTCAGTGATAAAATTCTAACAAATGATAGTCTTGTACAAAATCATATGCAGCCTTATGTATAGTCCATAAATCTTTAGCGAAGCAATAAAGATTGATAAAAAATAGTGTTAGTTCTCACACATTTTAGCAATTTACAATTTTTGATACCCGATCCCAATGATGCTAATGTCACTAATTTATTTCTGACACAAATTCTATTAATTTTATCTTAATTGCTACAGATTTCGGCGCTTGAATTATACTGATTAATGTTATTGGGGTTTTGGTGGTAAGTATATTTGACAAATTTGAATTGGTGAACATTATGGCCGAAATAGTTCCGATTTTGGCGCGCTAAGAGTTTGTTACAAATCTTTGTTTTACTACAGCCAATAAAAAAGACAGGAAAATAACATAATTCATAAAAAGTATTAAAAAGGTGTTTATTTTTGAAGAAATATCTGCCAGCTGACCCGCTATAGAAATCGTTACTAATATTGTAAATCAACGTTTGGATTGTTTGTGACCTACTCAATCACGTCAGAACAGTTGAATCAATCTATATGATACAGATTTTTATTTAGGGTGGTAAAATCATTAAATGTGTCCTCCGACCCAGTGCAGAGCGGGAGGGACTGTCAGACTCGTACTGACTAAAATCCACGGTGGCCTTCAATAGCCCTTTACGTTCCGGATTCACGATAATAAGTGAGTCCCGCGACCCCGGCGGCTTTGGCCTTCTAAAGGGGCCCCGTCCGTTGCTGGCAGTCTTTGAGGAGGGCGTGGAACACAACGCTCGACCCGGGTTGATCCATGGTCAGACAGCGAGTCGCCCATTACACGCCGCCCCCATGCCCGAGCCTACGGTGGCCGGAGATCGTCTGCCGTTATGATACAGATATAGGTTATAGTTTGGATTACTTTTTCAGATACTTTCGACACACACGAAGGCTGAGGCTGTCAACGGCTAGTGAAAAATAATAGTAGATTACGCACCAAGGGAGTAAAGCATTGCCTTACGTCACGGGCGTATTGAATCCCGAAACGACACTAAGGATTCTGGGGTTAACCTCCGTAGCGCAGCGAGGAGGTTCAAGTGTTAATTCCCGAGTGAAACGAGGGAATTAAGTTAAGAATCCTTAGTGTAGCGAGGGATTCAAGTCAGCCCAAGACAAGGCAGCTTTACTCCCGAGGAGCGTACTCTGCTTTTCACACCTACTGCGAGGAAATAAATTCGATTATTGAAATTTGATGTGGTACGTCAACCTTCGAACGTGAAGTTGGCACCACTGTAAGCGATCAGCTGTTGCTGCCAGCGGCCGCCATTACTGATACGACACCTTGGTGAAAGTTTTCATACGGTTTTCTTTGAGGTTCCAAATTCAAATCACATTATTCCCACGGGAATAATGAAATTCAGTACATATATTATTCCCGGCTAAATAATGCCATGCTTTACAGTAGGTTTGCCTGACGTATAATATGACATTTACGAGCAAGCAGTGTGAAAATGTATATAATGACTGATGCTTTCTTTTTGCTTTGAGCTTTTATTTTTCTTTCTGACCAACGTTTTATGTACCTATGCCTGTATGGCCACCTACCGTTACAGCCAGAGTGTATAAATCTTCCTAGCATCACACGTCAATTTAAATGAGTCGCGGAGAGTCTGCGACGTGACCGCGCATCTCAAACACATGGCCAATGACTTATTAGCTTTGACATGCGGCATGAACCCGAGCGAAGTCGGGGAGGTAATATTGTACTACATATTTATGACCAGGCTTAGATATTGTGACAAAATAACAACAGTAATAGTGGTGATTGAAAAGCTTTTGTCAATTTGTTATGAATATTGATTTGATGTCATAAAATATCCTAGTCCCCAGTCATAAAAGTACTTCAAGAGAAAATATCACTTAGTTAATATAATGTTACACTCAGCGAAACGGTTATTTTCGAGTAGAGCTTGGGCTTCATCTACAAACCATAAACAATACCATAAACTTTGTTTCTATAACCAGGATTACGTAATGTGATTCGCATAATATTGAAATGGGAATTATATACGCTGTTACGTCACGAAATTCATTATAGTTAAAACTGCATTCATACAGAAGTCCATCAAACTAAATTTTCTAGTCAGCTTGTACAATCTCAACCACTTTGTACACAGCCAAATAGCCAATTTTCTACACCACTTCGTCGAATCGTTCAGAAACAAAGTTATTCTGACACCACAGATGCAGAATAGATAAAGTGGGGTCCGACAAAATAAAATAGTGCGCGTAACAAGAGGGGACCGGTCTGAGCGAACTAGTTTTTTAATGATCTCGAGCACCCGGTGAGGGAGGCTCGGCTGCTCAAAGATGACAGGAGATAACGATGCTGATTGTGAATACATTAATTGTTTGGAAACTTTGAGACGGCCACCTTTTTAGAAGAAACTTTAGAAGTAAGATCACCGCTCTAGTTGGAACTGGTTTAAGTCACTGGCTGGTTTTACAAATTATTTATCTTCGCGCGTCACTTTTTCTTTTTTTTCTTGAATGTGACAGCGTCAGGTTGTCTGAAGAGTTGATATTTACGGCTTGATTTCTACCTGAGATTTCTAGTACCGATAACTTTTTTTTAACGCTGGATCACAGGCTTATTAATTGTGACTTTTAACCAAAAGTTTAAAGTTTCAAAAGCTACTGGTTACGTTGCAATACAGTTTCGTTTTTTATGATAATTCACTGGGACAGCTTCAGTACTTAAAAATGGTAAAGTTTTCTTTTTATCGCAATATGTAAGTCAGAAGTAGGTTATTATATTTCAATCCATATTTTATAACCTATACGTAAAATAAGCTCGTATGGTTTCAAAGATAGCGATAAAATGCAGCTTTATTAGTAGGTCATAAGGTTTATTTTTCTGCCCTAGAGAGATACATAAAGCGTTGCATTTTTGTAATATGAACCAATTATAGTAACGTTTCAGGGCAAGATTTTTTATGAAACATAAATATAAGACGTTAGAATACAAAGTAGCTACTTTGTGTAAATTCAAAGGTTCTCGATTATACCTAGTACTTTTAAAATTGCCTTCATGATTTTCTCCATAGAAGACCTGAGACTATAAAATAAAACAAACTCACATTACTTTATTTACGGTCTCTACTTTCTTTTAAGCGTCAAATAAACAACCAAGAAACTAGAACCAAGTAATATACCTTGCAACACTGTAACCAAACCATTAAAATACTGTCAAGATCCCTGATTATGTCAAACGCTTACTCAAGTCGAACACACTTACCATACTAGGCTGAATAAACACATGCCATGATCAATCATTTGTGTAAGAGAACACGAAATGATTAGTTTCCGCACGAATCGTGTTATGTCAAACAATTTAAAATGGCAGGCGACTACTGGATTTGTATTTTAACGAGGGACTTGTGTCACCTGTTTTGTAGAAACACGTTATTTATGATACATCTTAAATGTATTACGTCCTGTTGTGTTGGGCTTTGATAATAACGTTTGCAGCGATCTAGTCGCGATATGGTGGCAAAGAGGTCGGGAATCGCGACGCTAACACGGTGCAGTAGCTGAACTTTGACTTTGCTTATTTCTGTTAGAACAATTGCAATTCTGTGCCTATTATTAGACCTGTACTCGTACAATTTGTACGGGAAAAATCAATAGTATATACCTTCTTTCTTATATCTAAGTCCATGCTTTACCGCGGACTGAAGTAGGGTGCCTCAAAAAATCGTTTGTCGGTTCGGTATCATTGCAAAAAGTAGCATAAGAATAGTTTATCAACTTTATACTCACCTAATGGAGACTTTTTAATGAACCGTCTTAAATGCCGCCAGTTACCAGTACAAGCATAAAAAATAAATTAACGAATAAAGTTGTAACGCGTTAATTATTTAATTTAACGCGTGGTACGAGAGCAACAACATTAATTGCCGTAGGTATTGTCTATTACTATTGTAATTAACGGTAAATCTTTATTTTGAAATAAAAATGTAAGAGAATATGACGTAAAACCGTGTTTTATTTTTAATTGCCTTTATACTGTTCTCAACGGTCATTTTGTAAAACAATAAGAAAAAAAGAATTGTTCACGGCTGTGTTAGAAAAACTGGGCCTAGGTAGGTACTTTGATTGATGATGCTGCCCGTGGGATCCAATTAGCTGGCTTGTAATATCTATGGATGGACAATTACGATTGTTTACTTTTTTACTCTTTGCAAGAAGTTGTTGAAAGCTGTCATTTTGGCACAATAGTGAGTTGCGAACAAAATGGAGGTGATTGCGGATTTAAATGCAAGAAACATCATTTTTGTTACCTATCTTAATTAGCCATTGTGTGGATATGGGTTTGTGATGATTTAATTGATTATCTACAAAACATATCGATTTATACTTTTCAAAGTCAAGCAGTTCTTCTTTTTACCCGACTTTACCAGAAGGAGGACTATTAAAAGATATTTAAATAGGTTCACACATTAATTTCCAATAAATCCAGCCCACAGCTACTAATCAGCTTCGCTTGCAAATGCATCTTACGCTCAGTAGTCGGTAAGACTTCCCCCGTGTTCATTAATTAAATTAATTACTTATTAACTATGAGGCGGTCCTCTCGTATGACGAATGGACCGATGGATGCTGAAAATATTGTCTGTCGTACACAATCTGCACAGCTGCCTTTGGCTTTTTATTTTTTCCTTATAAACTGAGCATACAAATTACAATATCCAACCAGCCTGTAGCGACACGAGTAGATAAATCGGCACCGACGCACGATATATCGATGCATTTTAATTATTTATTAATCGATTCCGAAAGGGACAACTATGTGGACGATGGGAACACACTGGCCATAAATAAATGCTTTATAGAATCACTTAAGATGCTGTTGAATTACAAACTTTATTATGATGATTTAGGACTTAAATTGGCTTGTTTGATAGGTACATTAATTTCGCGAAGTATTAATTTGTTCGCAGTTGGGTGCCGAGTCGATGTTGAACGATGCTACTGCGTGGAATGGAACGCATCTGACATTGTTGGGAGAAATGGCGCGCTAACGTTTATTATCCTCCTGCCATTTATCATAAATACAATTTATTGCCTTTTGTATTAAATATAAATCCTTTTGTATGTCGGTGTTATTGTGAAGTTGTTTGTTGTTATTTTTGTTCTGGTAACACTTTCGTTGTGTTGCCTGCTTAAAAAATAATATAAAAAGTGAAGCTCTTTATTCCTATTAGCGTGGGCGGTGCGCATCCGATACGACTGGGAAAAAAAAGCAAAGAAACATGTTTTATGTTTTTTCGAGACAGCTAATCCATTTATTTATTCTGACACAAAGAAGATAAATCTCGTTCAGAAATCTTTTTATTATCACGTTTCCTGTTACAGTTGAGTAAAGCGATCTGTCCGAGTCTTGCTCCACATTAAAGTGAGGATAAATAAAGCAACATTTTGTGATGAAAGCCCAATTAAAAATGCTGTAGAATTCACACTTTTTAAAGCAGTAATAAATTACACTGGAAATGGAAGTCATTAGTCTTATCAAATGGCGCTTAAGAATTAAATCGAATTCAGTTTGGAATTGCAAGAATTGCTCTAAGTACACCGGTTTACGATAGATTAAATTAAATGCATTCGGATTCGTATTTGTCTGTACCGAAATTCGATTGGTCTGTAACCAAAATCTTAGAAAATTAAAATGGATTACTAAACCCTACCTCTGCCACTGTTTCCCAGTACCTAATTAACATGAGTTGATAAGTTTCAATCAACGGCAAGTGTGTGTTGGACACACATCGATGCCGCGATGCCATCAACAAGATCGGTTATATTATACCGTAGAGGCTGTTATAATACGACACTCAGGTGGCCTACCACCTACCATGACGTCTCAAAGCGTATATCAAACTTATCGAATTCTGTGACTCGCCTAGTTCGGTGTTATTTGGTTTGAGCACTTCGTGGGGCTGTAGATACCTACCAGTGAAATGAGTTAGATACTTGAAATACCTGAACAACTAACGGTTAGTTGTCAATATATCGCTTACTCGAGCCTCCTCTAATTTTACAGACGCATTTGAACTTTATTACTGATGCATATGGTAGTAACTTATAATTAGACAATTCATAGAATAATATGAGTTCACCCAAGTATTTCCGCTGAGGGAAAGTGACAAAGCTATACAAGTCGTCTAGCGCCATCTCGTTCCCACAGCTAAACTACTGGTAGGCCACCAGTTCAGTGTTGTTACCTCGTCAGTGACATTGATGTCCCTCGCGTCTGCTGTCAGCAGGCTCGCCAGCCGGGCCGCATCGCCGCGCGCAGCCGCCTCCAGCAGCGCCGCGGCCAGACCCATACGGTCTCACACCATCACTGTATCAAGAGAAAGATAGAGTTAGTTTTAACATCTTGCCTTCTTCGTCTAGTGTTCAAAAGTCATTGCTGAGCACGAGTTCTTAGGTTTGATAAGATAATAAGTATAAAGTGATCTTTAGGAACAAAACATGGAGATGTAAATGTGTTGGATTTTTATAAGCTATCAAAAAGTTCAATTTAATGCAAGAATCCAATATGCTTTATGGCGAATGCTCCAACCAGCCCGCGAAATTCTTCATGTTCATGTAAATGTCTACTAACGCGATAATGAACGGCATTTCCCGTTAGAATGTTAAAGATTGCCAAGCCTTAAAAATAGCGTTCCTAAACATTAATTAACGTCCGAATATATCTCAAAGGTAAGTACGCTAAAATTCGCTGTTGTGTGGCTGTGGTAAATCGAACATCGAACAGATAACATCTTAAATACATCATCTATGGAGATGCAACAGTTAAAGTAATCTGTGGTGAAAGGTCGAAAATTCGTTGGGTAGGTACTCAGAATACTCATTTTAATATTTTTGGATGTTGAAGTAACGCCCACCTTTCACTGCCTCGTTTCTTTATTACTTTTAGAAATAGGAAAAAAGTACAACACTATGAAAATGGAATGTAAAGTCATGAGGAGCAATATTACTCTTACTACTATCATACGAAAGTTTGTGAGCATGGATGGATGGATATATTTTGTTAATCTTTTACAAAAAGCTACTACACTGAAATAGATCGTTCCGACTCTCCACGACTTTTTTTAGCTTCAGAATACATAGGTTAGTATTATTCCGGTATTTATAATCAAAAGTTTGCGTTTGAGACAGATTATATTTCACAAAAAAGATGTTCCAAAATTAAAAAATAAATGCAAAAATTGCAATCATTTGCACTAAGAGACCATCAGTTTAAAAAGTTGCTAAGCGGTTACATAATTAGTTCTCGTGATTGCAGGTAGTTTTAATCAATAATGGCCAGCAATCTCATGTTTATATCGGTAGGAACAGGATCCATCTCCTGTGGGGACGTAAAAGGTGTTAATTGCGTCATACTGTGATGACAATCTCGGGTAATTAACGTAACTTGACTATGTAAAACGTCTGGGAAACGCGGGAGACGAGGGCCAATGCAAAGTAACTGAGATAACTGCAAGGAAATGAAAGGAAACATAGAATCTTTATTTAAAAAAAGATAAATAATTGGCAAAACATGCAGATCAATCAATTTGTTATTTTAAGACCTTACACCTTGTTTTGATGCATACTCATGTTTTACAATAAATATTATTCTATTCTATTCTAAAAAAAGGAAACATTTATGTCACATACAGAAACTTTTAGAGAAAGGTCTTGCTGCAATTTGCTTTTGCAAAAACTATCTCCACAATTTTAAATCCTGCGTCATAAAAAGCCTTCTTCATCGCTTATGTCACTTGTTGGAATGTATACCACGGGCAGGCTCTATTAAAAAAAATTAACAACTAAAACAATTATGTAAGTAGCTCAGAAAATGCCTGTTTTTCTAAAGGAAGGAAGAAGTCCCCGTCTCAAATTGATTACACAGCCATCCTCATTTGGACCAAAGCGCAGTGTTTTCATAAAAGAGTATCATTAGACCGACTCAACTCAAATAGCACTGCAATAAGATATCCCGTTTACAGGCGACTTCCATTCAGAAACCACAAAACAAATAATATGTATTTACGCATAGAAAAACGGACTTTAGACCGTGCAAAGAAGGCTGTAAGGTTTGAAATATGTTGAAGTTAGATTTAAAAGTAGTGTTTTTATAAAAGGCTCGGCATCTAACCAACAGTGTTGCCATAATTCGAGGCTGTGTGCCTGTTGCAGTGGGGAGGCCTGCCTATTTTGTGTAAGTGCCCGCGTCGGCGTCGTGAGGGATAAATCATAGGCGGCAATTTTATAACGTCAATAGAAATGAGAGTGGAGTAACGTTTTATTGATTTTTCTTTCGTGATGTTTTGAAATGGAGTTTATTTTATAGTAGTGTATGTTTCTTCTTTATGAGTATGCAGCATTTGCAAAGCAAAGAGGTGGCTAGAAATAATCCGCGTCCAATAAAAGATAAGTTATCCACGACCATAGTTAAAGTATTTAATTAAAATACAGAAATGCTATATAGTCTGGGTTTGAGATAGTTAATATCTAATAATTGTATTGCTTATAATTTTATGATTTCAATTTCTATAATTATATCAATTTTACGGGTCATACAGACACTCATTAAATTTTATTACACCCGTTTCTACCTTCATCTTGTTATCAGATAATATAGAATTATGGTTAATGATCACATTAGCGCTACAAGAATGCCATGTGTCTTTGCATATAACGGGTTCCATTTTAATAAATATGATGCCATTGCAGGCTATCTCAATCGATTCAATTAACTGCGTTTTGCATGCTTTATATCATTATGTCTTTCATTATGCATGCAGGCTATTGAATTCAGTTTTGCTAACGATGAGCATCATGCGTAGTTAGCCAACAAATGAAAATAAAAAGGTGTGAAGAATTGTTAATGGATACGTGCCTCTTTAGGCGCCATTGCTGCTTTAAATGCAATAGATTGTCTATGGTCTGTCAGGAAAGAGTTTTTTTAGAATTGATGATACCTGTAGCTACGATATAATTTTCTCATTTCCAGTGTTTCTTGTTCCTTGAAAATAAAGTATTTTTGTTAATAAATAGTTAATAAAAGTAGCTATTTTTGTATTTTTTTGTTGTTTTTTTTATATCTACAATAATTACTGAATATTATGTATGTTACTTAACATCTTTGAAGATGTGTTGCCTACTTAAATATCTATTGCTGTTAATCATGACGGTGTAATATTATTAACATATTTTCATAATTTTACAACATAATTAATTAATTTAATCTGAATTACTTAATTACCCATAATATTTATGTAGACAGGCTATTTTCCAGTACATATTAATTCCATGATTTACATAGAAAAATATTAATTGCTCAACGGCTTATTGAAGTTATGATGAATATTTATAAAATAGATGTATACTACACGTTTTTCTTGTTTAATTAAACTGAAGAAAATTATTTTTATGAGTTGTGGATCATTGGACCGTGTGTTTTAATTACTGTAACAATCTGAGAGTTCCGTAGTTTTAGTTTTCTTTTCTCATAATTCTTGGCCACATATAAATACTGAATTAGTCGTAAATTAAGAAAAACTACACTTCGTTATTTTTTTATATTTTATAGACAGAAGTACCTAATTAAAATTATAAATTATTATGTTTGACGTACATACCTATAATACAAACAAAACAATATTCTTAGAAAAAGTGATCCTTTATACAAAAAACAGTTCATACAACGACTAACAAGGAGGTCTGCAATTCTAGTTTCATAACAAGCTTATGCCTTAAAAACCTCCTTCGTCTGTTAAAAAAACTGGCTGATTTCCTTAAAAAAATTGTGAAAAGCCATTAGTTTATTTTTCTTTTTCTTTACTTTTTTATTTACATAGTGGAACGGAACTGGCCAGTATTTTTCAAATAGCTGTCAACGCATTAAGAACTATTTAGTCAAACCTTTTTTCAACTTACTTGCTTCTGAGCGTAATAAAACCAAGTTCAAATAGACGCGTATACGAGTATAGTAATCACTTGCACTACTTCACTGGCACACGAGCCATCGCGTGCGTTTAGACCGACTAAACACTAATACTTGACTATCAACATACTTGTCTTACATAGATACAGTGTCGATAGTTACGGATTATATCGGCTGTCACACACTGCGGGCGGATAGCGGAATCTCTGTGAGCTGGATTGAAATAAATAATTGTTGGAAACTAGGTGGTTCCCATGGTGTGGTTGTTTAAAGGAAATGGCTGGATTTCAGCGATTGTCTTATCGCTGAAATCGAGCCATTTCCTTTAAATGACTATATACTAAATGCTATTTAAGTGACTATACATATTTATTTGCTCCATTTAATTTCTTTGGAGGTCGGCTTAGCTCGCTCCGTTTGTTTCAGTGTGTATTTGAAGTCATGTTTTTATAATTAAAGCAATTTCTCAAGATCACAAACCTTATTTATCGAATTTATCCCGGCAAGAATATTTAGATGTTTTTCACTTTGACTTAAAGTAGGTTCTTAAGTAAGGTTTTTTCTATAAATTGGTAGGATCCACCTCCTAGCTTTACACCTCCATGCAACAACACCACTGGGTACCTTGTAACCTGCGGCGACTGCTGACCGATCCCACTAGCGCTGATATGTCTCACCAGGGCCATTTAGCTCGCAACCACCACCTTGTCAGAGCCACCCAGCCAAACAGTGTTTACTGTATTGCGACGATGCGCAGGAGTAGATAGGAGCTTCATGAGGCCAAGAGTAGGCCGTCGTAAACAAAAACGAGGTGTCGCAAAAGACACAATATCTATAATTGCTAATTAAATATTGACACCAATCTAGCTCACCAATGCCTATCTATCACGACGTCTATGAAAAATGATAATTGCTTCACGACCGTAACATAACATTAATTTTTTTTTTAATTTTTGATTTCAATTGTGTTTTTTTTTTTATATTATAATTTAATTTTAATTTCGCTCTATATTAATTTTGATTCTAATTTTAATTTAAATTTGTATACCTACTGATTTAATTTTGTGATTGTGTTATGATTTGTGTTGATTTTTATTGATTTTTATTGTGTGCATTATTGTAATGTAATTGCTATGGGTTAATACCTGAAATAAACTGATTATTATTATTATTATAACGGTAAGTATACAATCAAATCTAAATCTAATAACATTAATTGCTCTGCTAATAAATATTAAATTATAATTTCGCTTAATAGAAAAGATAACAGCAATAATTATGAGTAGTACCGACCATAGAACCTGTTAGTCATTTGTTTAATGCAAGATAATGTCACCAATACGGTCAGGGGGTCTAAAATGGCCAGTTTAGCTATATCATAATGGGAATTACGGGTTTCATACCTAAAGGGTAAAACCGTAACCTAGACTCCATTGCCCGTCCGTTTATTATCAGGCTGCATAACTCGCACTTGAATGATTTCATCATCATCATCATCATCATCATCTTAGCAATAGGACGTCCACTGCTGAACCTAGGCCTCCCCTTTAGATCTCCACGTATACCGGTTAGAAGCGACCTGCACCCAGCGTCTACCGGCGACCTATAAAAGGTAGTCTGTCCATCTTGTTGAACGGTTTCCTTTGTCTAAAATTTAAAAAACCCCCGACACAAAAACCAAGTTCCCTTATAAAGTAAAAATAATAAAAATACGTCGCGTTGGGGGACTGCTCCAAATTATTCATCATCTCCTGTTTATTTGCAGTCCCCCAACGCGACGTATTTTTATTTTTTAAAGGGAACTTGGTTTTTGTGTCGGGGGTTTTTTAAATTTTTAATTTTATACTTTTTATAGGTACATACTTATATAATTTTTTTGTTGCTAAGAGTACTCCCGATTAAGTCATCAATATTCCCTTTCAATACGCTCTCATTTGATACCCAACTCGAGTATATTTGCAGACCCTCGGTTACCTTTCCCCACTTTCACGCCCATAACTTCTAAACGGCTCAACCGATTTTCATCAAACATGTCTAAGAACACTCGCAGGTAAGTCACCTTTCATACAAAAAAAACTAAATTGAAATCGCTTCATCCGTTCGGGCTCTATGATGCCACAGACAGACAGACAGACAGACAGACACGTCAAACTTATAACACCCCTCTTTTTCCGTCGGGGGTTAAAAATCATTAATCGCAACTTTAAGTAGGTATCAAGAATCTAATCGCAATTCATATTCAGCTGAAACGCCCGATTTAGACCCCCTGGCTACCATTCTAATATATTTTATTGAAAGATCATATCAATTTGAGCATTTATTTGAGTTGCGCAGTTGACTTATAGTTTGATTGTGTGCTAATTTGAAATGCTATTGTTCTTTGGCAGAACATACAGAATGCACTTAGGAACTTATCAAGCTTATAATCTTTCTTGAGGCTTAAACAATTAGTGATAAAGCGCTAATTAATGATACGATTGGAATAATAAAGGATGATAAAATATGTATTTTAGGCAGGGCAAATGGCACTCATTTTTCAAACTCTTCAAACGCATAAAGGTGAACACTGGACAGTGAAAAAGCTGAGCAGTGGTGGAAAAGTGGTATCGATCCCGACTTACAAGATCCTAGGCCAGGCATTACTTTGTGTAATTCATTTCATCACCACTGCTCTCAAAACGGTGACGGAAAACATCGTAGGTAACCGACATGTCCTAAAACCCAAAAATTCGAAGATATGTGACATCTACCAGTCCGCACTGGGCCCGCGTGGTGGATTATGGCCCACTCCCTCTCTCAGAGGCCTGTGTCCCAACCGTGGAAACATTATAGGCTGATGATGATGATAAAGCATAAAGGGTCAATCAGCGTATTCAAGTGGACTTTTAGAATTCAATAGTCCTTTAGATTCAGAATATAGAGAAGAAACGTAAATTAACGTGATATTCAGATCTCTTGAAAGATGACAGACACATGAAACTGTTTTCAATGCACAAAACGTTTGATGATTGATTTTACTCATGCACAATAACTTACCTTTTTAACCGACTTCAAAAAATACAACAAAATAATAAAACAAAGCCACCGACTTCTGAAAGAAAAGTTATTTTGTAGGTTATTTTATATGTTGTTTAGGGTTATGTATGTACCCCTTTATTGTGGTTGTTTTTGAAGGCGGTTATTTTTTTTTTAAGTTTTTTAATTTATACTTTCTTGATTTTGTTTTACTACTTCAATTATAGTTCAGTTGATTAATGGTTTTGTAAAAAAAAAATGTAAATGAAACTTTCCGAATTAAAATTCTTACAGACTAATTTCCGCTAATCGCTGTCGCTATGTCCACCACCCACGGTTTAATAGTAAACAATAAGCAATTACGATCGCTCCAGTGACTCTGCCCAGCCCTTCCGCTGCTAAACGTCTTGAGGATGGACCAATAACTCAAGCACTTTATAGTTAGCTTGTTTGTAAGCAGGTACAGTGAGCAAAAGACTTAGGTATACAGGCAGCAAGTTTTAACAAATAATAATATTCAACAACTATCACACAACGAAATCTAGTCCCAAGCTAAGCAGAGCTTGTACTAGACAACTCATAAACATACTTATATTATAAATACATACATATTATAAATAAATTACACCCAGACACAGAAGAAATGATCATGCTCATCACACAAACATTTGTCCTGGGTGGGAATCGAACCCACGACCTCCGGCATAGCAGTCAGGGTCACTAACCACTAGACCAACAGGCTAGAATAAGAGTAAGCAGAATAAACAAGCCTTACTCGCCACGGGGCGACAATGTTAGTCGTAGGAAGACGAGTTCTAGAGTAAGAGGTCCCTCAGGCAAGGTTGATCGACGATCTTCGCAAGGTACCACAATAACCGGTGAATCCGGTGACCAAGTGAAATGGCGAGCGATTGGAGAAACCTAATGGCCAGCAGTGGACTGCTATTAGTCTGATGATGAAGTTTTAAACAGTTTTCTTGTACCCTTTACTAGATGCATGTTATAATGCTGTATGTAGGCAAGTGCGTTGCTTTGGCTATATGCTACATGCAGCCAAAGAGTTAGATACACAGACACATAAAAACTTAAAACACAACATTGATAAACCGTTTTCAACTTGCTGTCTGCATATCTAACTCTTTTGCTGACTGTACACATGTACTTGATCCTACTTAATATGCAGGTTTCATGTTCTTTGTTCTGATTAAATAGTTGTATCATCTTGTTCAGTTATCAATGAAAATTATTTGACATAGAATGTGTCTTTAAGTCGTAGCAATAAGGGCTGTTTTTGCCTAACAAATGTAACTATAGTGACGTAATTGATTGTAATTCTTGTTTACATGTGAAGTGTACCGTGAAAGTGTTTAATGTGACTTCCAAGATTACCAATGTACCTATTTTTTCGTTAAGAACAATTTCGGATTAGCATATTTTTAATCAAATAGGACATTTATACGCAAATTGAAGCTGGCAATTTAATGGTCTGAAACAACAATGGAGAATGCGATACCTGACAGATGTTTTAAATTAAATTAAAAAATCGGCATCATGTGTTTATGTAAGGAAGCAATATTAAGAGGGTGTCTTTCCCCAGCTGTAGAATGGCTCAAACTGTCGGTGGAATTCACCAGTAGAGCTGAACGCGATCAGTACTTTTATACCCTGATAAGAGCTTTCAGTTGGAAGGGTACAGGACAAGAGGTGGCAGTATTCTGGTCGAAACCAATTCAGTTATGAGAAATCACCGAAGAGACAACAATGTGTAGCCACGAGCGCTTTTCAGGTTTTCTGATCATATTAGTTTTGCTCTTTGTTCGTGAAACTCTGAATAATTAAATTAACTTTCAGTGGAGTTATTAATTTACTTTCAGTGGTTCTTTGTGGAACTGTGAGACATCATCATTCATCTTCTTGCCCTTATCCCATTTTACTTGGGGTCGGCGCAACACGTTTTTTTCTTCCATTCTCCCCTATCAATAGTATCATGTACTCCTTTTTCTTTCATATCCTCACTTATACAATCTATCCATCTTTTCTTTGGCCTCTCCATCCATCTGTGAGACATAAGCATCTAAAATTGACTATAGGAGACATAAAAAATCCTATCCAGGCATAATTCTGCCGATACGTGAATCTCTTATTTATCGCAAGCATGGCCAGTTAATTGCAACACGACAGGTGACAACACAGTTGCAACCGCGGCCAGTGTTCGTTGTCCGCAACCTGATACCTACTGCCTTGTTATAATATTACAAGTACAAGTTACACCTAGGGTTGTGGATTATTTCCTTAACTAGGTTTTTTTTTATTTGTGTTAGGTTTGCTTTTGACCTAGTCTACACCAATGCCTTCGATGAAGGGGGTTATCCAAAAGAAGCCTGTTCTACTTCTTTGAAGATTTCAATACTCAATACTCAATTTCTTTATTGCGTTCCAAAATGTACATAATTGTAAGTTTACATTAGCTGGTGGGTTGTATTGAAGACACAATAATTGAACGCGTAAAGACTGTTTCACCGTTTTTCAACAAAAAGAAAAGCTTACTGGATTACTGTGTGCAAAGAGATGAGTTGCTGACACAAATAATAAAGCCACCCTCAAATGTAGGTTCATTTATTAACCGTTCTGTGGTCAGTGGTTGACAGAGACGAAACAAGCCGATTTCTTGTCGCTAAATGTGGTATCTATCTATATATATATAAAAATGAAACCCGTTTTTCGTTGTCACGACATAACATGAAAACGGCTTGACCGATTCGGATAATTATTTTTTTGTTGTGTTTGTAACCATCGGGACCGGGTTTTAGACCGGGTCCTCCACCCGTGCGAAGCCGGGACGGGCCGCTAGTTTATTATAAATCGTAAAGGCAGACGTACGGCGAGATGTCTCCCCGAAACTTTTAGTTAAATAAAAGACATGCATGCTTCTCAGTTGTTCGTAGAGTTTCTTGCTGGAGTGAATCCAAACATTAATCTAGTATTACTAATAAGTCATCAAACTTCATGACCAACCCTAACATTTATCCACGGTACATGACATAGCAGACAGATATTAACGTTATTTAACATATTACAAACTCTCTACCTCCGAAGTAGTAATAAACAGGAGTATATTGTGTGCCTACATTACTATTGGCATGTAATAACACGCGAGGGCCGTGTGGTCTGTAGTCTATGGTCCGAGAGCGTGGGTCGTGGGTGGCTGGGAAAGCGAAGGGACTGAGATTATTTATGCAAATGTAATAAGATTTAATAAAGTAAAAGATTTAATATAAGGAATAGCAAATATTATTAACAGAGAAAGACGAGTGTGGTTCTAGAAACATGGAAAACAGGAGTAAAGAGACGGAAGGTCTAAATGGAGAAATCACAGGTTGCGAATAATGTTTCCACAGACTCCTAAGACTAAGATAAAGGTTTTTTTAAACATATAAAATCACATTTTCACAGAGCTTCCCTTTAAAATACAATCTCCTTATAGAGTTGTCAGTGCAGTGAAGGGACGGTCCCTTAGACGGTCAAAGCCTGCAGGGGTTGCGGGATTAACGAGCTACCGTGACTCCAGAATGTAAAAGGCTGTTGAAGGACACTGTGGATTTTAGTCAGTACAAGTCTGGCAGTCCTCCCTGCTCTGCCCTGGGTGGCTTAAAAAAACACTCCACCAAATTCTACTCCGTAATGGGGTTGCCAAAACACCAATCCACTTACACTCCTGCCTACCTCCCTCACACTAGCAAGCGCGGACGTTGTCGTGCGCGTCACTTCCGGATGTCACGCCCACTGCACACCGAGTACCTACCTACTCTGCTTACCTACATTTACATTCGCATCTGTCGCTGATTTACAACCTTATTGCAGCGTTATGGGTGGTGCAAGGCATAAGCGCTTGCGGGAGCGATTATATGAGCGTAGCGAACAGAGTTTTTAGAGAGTGCTTCCTACTTTCTCTAGGAGAAAAGTATTGGAATTTCGATGTGTTGGGTGTTTTCATAGAACTGAATATTTGGCGCCACATTTTTTATGTAAAACAGATACTTAAAAAAAAAAGTGGTTATCTGCAAAAGTTGTTGGCCTATACATATTTCTTCCTTCAATTGCCTCTTCTTTTGCTTTTACGTAATTTCCAATTTGTTTTGTGCGTACATAAACATGTCAGTTAGTGATTACACTAACTGAAACAATTTAATCACTGACAATCACACAGATGCATCACTAACAATAGTGTCTATACAGATTCTTCTATGAAGCATCTTTTCTTTAATCTTCCGCTGCTTGTCATCACTTGAACCACCTCGCCACTAAAACAAAAACCTTTCTGTACCGTATTACGTGGGTGTTAAAGTAAATATTGCTTTATTTTAACAGCAAATAAGCTTGGTGCTACAAATGCTAATTAGTTTGACAACTCGTGCGCAGTGTGGCAACATACACACACCTGGCATGGTGTTACATTTTATAAATTAAGAATTAGGTGTTTTAGATAACGTTATTTTAGCGCACTATTTTTTATTGAACACAAATGGCAGTGGCATGGCGTTAAATATTATGTATTATTTTATCTGTAGTAGATACTAATATGCCATTGATGTTGTACCTACATCGGCAAATCGTTGTACTCGATGATATTCTAAATAGCCTTAATTTTTTCCAATACTGACTGAAAGTCACCTCTCCTTCCAAATTTAGAGAAATTGGGCATCTGGGGACATAATATCACACACCACCTTAGCGATCACGTTCGAAAAGCAGGCGATGTCCTTCCACCACGATGTTGACGAAGAAAAGTATAAAACTACACAGACTGTTATAGGGATTCGTTATAAGTCTTCAAGGTTTCAAATTATGTATTTCTGAAGGTGAAATATTTACCAAAGAAATGATCATGTTCTAGAAGTTCTAGCCCAGAACTTAGACAGCATCGAGCTTATGACTCGTAAGTAGAATTATAAGATATAATCAAAGGCGGGTAAGATCTTACAATCAATTCCAGTTACTTCTGGCTCAGCAGGGAACAATCCAGCATTCCTCCCGCGCTAATTGTCATAGATACATTATTCATCATGGCGCATATGGCCGCCATGACACTATGGCGTCCGGAAAACCATAGCTCTGACTTCTAGGTTTTTAAGATGCCTAAGATAACTGCGCGTCCGGTCTAGATTTCCTTTTTCCTGTATTAAGGGTGAATGGTTGATACAGTTGTTATAAAACACAGATTGGTCCTTCGTTGGAATCTTGGCTGTTTGATTGTATAATTAAAAATGATTATGGCGTAAAAGTTGATTGCTTAAATTCAACTGCGATAATAATAATTGAAGATTAGAATAGTCACTTGGAAGTTCATGAGTCTTTATATTTCCTTTCATTAATGCAATTAAAAAACAATTAGCTTGTATAAAGTCCAATTAGTAACGAATAACCGCAGTTGTTAATATTCTATTTTATAGCTAAAAGATTTTCATTGCTATCATTCAATTGTTGTCCTATGGCCAAAAGAGACATGATCTTGATCAATGGTGGGTTTTCATTTAGGAAAAACACAAAAAAAATCTAGTATTTCAGCTTCATCAAAATAAATTGGAAGCCGACCCAAAATTATTTGGTAATTTTTTGGCAGATGTTTAAATCCAGAAGAACTCTATTGCCATCAACGAAGCACGAATCTAGACTATGCAACTAGGGTAAAATACCCAATTGCCGACCTCCCACCAACTACTGACCTCTTAACAGTTTTTATCAAAAATAATAATAAATCTTCTTGCAGTGCTGCATAAAGAATACAGAAAATGAAAAATAATTTATCTTGTAATATATCGACGTCACAGAAAATTTAAATAAAGCGATATTGCGTCCGTAAACCTATGATAATAAAATACCCTGCTAAAATCATCAAGAAATTTAACAATTTGCTAAGCTGAAGGTTGTT
The DNA here is from genome assembly GCA_028554685.1 of Agrotis ipsilon. NCBI lineage: Eukaryota > Metazoa > Arthropoda > Insecta > Lepidoptera > Noctuidae > Agrotis > Agrotis ipsilon. Next base: position 868,926 of record CM052970.1, on the reverse strand, counting down.
TTCAATGTCATTTTAATTCAGTTTTACACGATAGATTCCTTAGAGTTTGGTATTTTTTCGTTATTTAAGAGAGACATAATGCTTTTTCACATGATTTTCAAGTTTTAATGAGCCTTAACTAGTTAAAATGATGGGGTCAATATGTGGTAGACTCAAATGTATGAATAACCATTTATTTGACACGACATGTCAATAGCTGGTAATGAACCATATGTATGAATATACCAGTTACTAACACCACGGTTTATACGTATAGTTCATTTTAATGGTGAAGTAGCTTAACTTTAATGCATCTGTATTATGCCCATGGGTGTTGGCAACCCTAAAGGTGTGTATTTGCATACTCACAAACATAAAAAAAATACCTTACGTTGTAACATAAGAACCTAGCTTAATTTGAGCGAGGTTCTTAAATTTTCAGTCTACTGTCACATTCTGGATCCTCCTGATTATTTTAAACTTACTACAATTATAGGAAAAGTGAACGGCTGAATGGATTTTGATACAATTTAGCAAGCGGATAATATAAAAACCTGGTTAGGTGGGTGTACCTGGACACATGATACTTTTTATGTCGGTATATGATCCCGTGAGACAATTGCCGAACGTAACACGGGCAATGCCTCAGTCATAAGTTGGTTTAGTGCATAAAATTATGACAAAAGTTACTCTAACCTGCATGTTTGAACAAACTGACTTAAATCATATCCAAGGCAAAGTGTTAGGTAGTTTTAGATGTGTGTCTATGTTCTCTTCATTTGTGAGGATCTTCTACATAAGTTGAAAAAGTTAAAAGAGTCTTATGTAATTGGGAAAATATTAATTCAAACTTTTTTAAACTCATTTTGAAGAATTAAAGCCGTATTCTTTCAATTTGTTTTGCCGGCGAGCATTTTAAAACTGCTGCATAATACAGATATATGAAATTACTACTAATTAAGAGGAAAAAATTGACAAAAAGTGATAAAACTACAACAAAACTTCAAAAATAAGTGCAAGAATATTATAGGCCGCGTTTGAAGACTGTAGACCAAAATTGTGTGAAAAAAGAAAATGAGAAGGGCAATAAGACTACTTTTGTTTGTTTTTTATCAAATAAAACATCGTATCTCAGTCCTAATTAATAATATTTGAGTTTATTCTTATACTACAGGAGGTCAAAAATTGGTCATTTGCATGATGAAAATTTGGTACAGGCATGTTGATAACTGGTCAAATAGCCTGTTTTTGCTAAACTCGAGAAAAAAAACGCTTTTTACCTTTGTATGACTGTTTATAATGTTTTAGTTACATTCTCCAATGTTTATTTTATCTTCCAAAAACATTCATTTCCACTTGCAACTCATGCATTAGTTTATTTTGCGAAAGAAGCAAGAAAAACCGCTTAAAGGGTCAATAATTGGGGGTTTTACCCTACTAAAATAACTAAAGTTAATCTTCATAAATCCGTGTAAACACATCTATCAGCATCAAGAATTCCATCTCTGCTCTCACATCAGAGGTGTCAATTTAAATAGCGCATCATTGTTTTTACGTCTCACAGACAATCATAGAACTTCCGCGTGGCTGCGCGCGCGCCGGCATTTTAATGAGTTTTTTAACGCACATTGTATCGGATAGTTTGTTGACGTGTTATGTGTAGATTGATGATCTGTTGTCATTGTTTTGTTGAGAATGGGCTTATGTATGTTGATGCTGTTATGATTTAGAACTGTATCACATTGTTTTGTATCGAAGATTTGTAAAGCTCGTTCTAATTGTAGTATCTAGCGTGTATCTACTTTTTTGGTATACGAAATCATCAAATGTGTCTAGCTCCTTGTAGGGTGAAAGGGTCTGCAAGACCCTGGCTTAAACAAACCTGTTCCTTCCATTTCCCTTTACGTTGCAGGGCCGTGGTCTGTTCTTCGAAACACTGTAGGATTGAGCTACGGTACGAGCCCAAATATGTTAGTGATGCTGTTACAACTTAGCAATTCTAGGCACTAGCGATATCAGTTCCAAAACCTTTACATATTTAATCACCAAGCACACTGCAATAAGCTCTCTGTTGTTTACATTTTCCATTCAGGTTGCTCCGCGTTCCAAGTGTAATAAAGTAGTTTGAGTAGAAGTAACCGTAACGCAGTTCACCATTGTCTGAACTGAAGAAACTAGTAAAATGAACTAACTTATAGTTAAAATAACAACACAGCTTAGTACAGCAGTTAACATAAACAAAGCACAGCTTGAGACGCTTGCAGCTTGAACAAAGAGCTATATCTTACGTGCACTCGAGCTGTTAAGTGTATGCTTGACTTTGTTGAACAGATGTTATTTGACGTTCTATTCTGTATCTTGGGCGAGGAAACGTGTCACTGCATATAATTATATTATTTACTGTATATTGTATAAGTGGACGTGTTCTTGCTTGCTTGCTTAGCCGTCTGTGGTCAGAAATTGCCTCGTGAACCCCGACGCCTAAAGGCTACTATACACATGCCGGCGGGTTTATGCCGAGTGGCTATGCCGCCGGCAATACAAGCCGGCGATACAGTACAAGGCTATGACGGCGTCTCTTTTGCGACTTTTAATGCCACCGCCGGCACTGTGTGTAGGAGCCTTAAGAGGAAACACCAAGGGCTAGGTGGCGTGACGAGGAATATTGCCTGTCCCTCACGAGTTCCGTCTCCTCTTTCACTATCATTGCCTACTGCTTCCCTGAAGGAGGTGACTACTTTTCATGCCCCCTCGCTCCGTAGCATGAACCAGGATCGTACAGGTAGTCACCGTTTATCTACTTCATTAGGTTGAGAGCCCTCAGGTCAGGTATAACAGTGTGGCTGGATGGATGTGGGAGATGAGAAAGGATGTTCAAGAGTCGAGCTGTATTTCGGACAATTAGTCCTAGGTCCAGGGGCCTTAGTCAAACAGCAGACTACAGCAGACGACCAGTCACCAGTTCATTTTCAATTTTATACCCCAGCGCGTAAAGTTGAAATCTATTGAAGTTCACAGATCGTTTTCGTTTGTTTCGTTCGTTATCGATCAGCAGTTTTTAATAGATTTTCTACTTTACGCGCTGGGGTATAAAATTGAAAATGAACTGGTGACTGATGAACGATAACGATTATAGTCTGTTGTCGTCTGCTGTTAGACTAAGGCCCTAGCTTTGGATTCGTATTGGTGATAACTATAAGTACTTGTAATATAAGTACCAGTAATAAATTAAGTGAATTTCTATGCATTGTTCAGTAACTGTAAACCTTAGTTTGTGATGCTCTACAGTTCACAAAGTTACAAGGTCGAGTTTAATTCTGTTTATTTGAACTATTGCCCTCTGACTTCTGCAATTATGATTACGAATTCTGATATAACATCAGATCCATTTTACAATGCAGCCTCAAAACTCATTAAATTAGTAATGAAATCTAGATGATCCGTAATATTATTTAAAGAGCTCATATAGCTTATAGTGCTTATCAAATGCTATTAAGTCTATAATGCACTTATTTATATACTCTGTAGTTATCATTATGAGCTGTTATTACCTAAGTGCGAAAGATACTTACTTTGTTGTAGTACTTTACTTAATGTTTGAGATAGAGTTTTTATTCTGTGCGAGCTATAAATATAAGGTACTTTACGGCTTCCAATATAACTTAGTACATTTATGGCACTTTTTGCATAAGGATAGCAACAATGTGTTAATTATACAGCCTGCTTATAAATGCTTATTTTCCGTAATGAGAAATGCAAAGATGTATTATACTCGCGTAGCTACTTGAAATTCACCAATTTTAATACCTATAATTAGTAGAGAGAACGAGGCTTTTAAGTGTTCTGCAGTTTTTCAGTAAAATCGATACATTTTTATACTTTTCGCTGAAATAATAATCATTGCCTTGCAACTCCAGAGGTGAAATCCCACACTTAACACTTACCAATGGCAATGGGTTTGTAACTGTTTGCAACACATATTATCTTTAGAAGTTAATTTTTTTACTTCAGCTTTAAGGTGTGAATCAGTTATCATTTTCAATACATACCTTTAGAACGTATTTACTCTAAGCATAATTTCAATTTTATATGAATACTTTTGGACTAAGGGACGTAAGGAGTCGCGGAACTGTTTGGGTAGAACACTGGACTCTGGGTTAGTGAGGTAGGCCCTAGAAAGTAAAGGGCATGAAAAGAAACTGCATACTTTTAAATCAGTAGTAAAAGTGTAGACACAATGATGCAACATTTATCTAAGTCTTTAAGGAAAATTGGTGTTTTTAAATCGATCAAAATCATGAGAACGGCACATACCCACTAAATTCTTGTAGCAATAAAACACGTGATGCTATGTCTAATACCTACACTACTGTCTGACCCAAAACCAGTTCATTGTAATTCTTGGCATGTTTCTCAGCGCAACGTTATGCTCTAGTAAATAATAGTAACACATACACACATATAAACAGTATCTAATTAAAAGTATATAAGATATGTACGGTATTTACTGTTGTTGCCTTAAAAGTGAAACTTTGTGTTGATGGTGAAATTAGCTTAACGGATCGTAGAACAAGGAAACAGCTGGTATGGGATGTTTATTTTTAAATTCAAGTTTGAAATCATTTTTTTTAAATATTTTGATATATTGTATCGTGGGTGCGTTTAATACATCTAAAATTCACATACTTTGTGAATGGCTGTATAAAGGCAGATCTGGAATAACTATTTGTTGATCATATTACAAATATTTGTACCATGCGGGAATTGAATCAGAGACACACATCTCAGGAGTCGACCGTTCGGTTATAAAGCCAACCCTGCCGAAAATTTTAGCGATAGCAATGATGGCAAAAGTTTAAAATTTGCGTAATATGAGCTACCAATAAGAATATGTGGTCATAAAAAATAGATTTAGAAAAACGGATCACATCTAAAGACAAAACTGAGAAAGCGAGACCCTGGAATATTAAAGGTCACTGAAAGAACACCATTGATATTAGTCAAAACGAGTCTGACGGTTTCTTCCGCTCCACCTAGAGCTGGAAGACTCATTTGACGATTATACCACGTAAAAAGAGGTAGCTTTTCTATTATAGGCCCTCATAATTTTGAGTTAAGAGGACTGGTTACGAATGATTTTTTCACTAGAAGGATATTTTTTAAATTCCTCCTTTAGAAACCAACTAAGTACAGAATTAGTTAAACGTCTAGATATACAGACAGCTATCTTACTAATTTGTCAAACGGATCTCATTTCCATCCATTGTGTTCGCAGAAAGTGTGCGCACAAGAGAACAATGTTCTATCTGCGAGATACAGGGGACCGTTACAACATTGAATAGTCATATACTGCATAGTTATGTAGGTACAATACAGGTTCCCAAAGGAGGTTCTACTGCCCCCTAGTGGGCCGGTGGGGCTTTTTGTAGGGACTGGAGGGTAGCGGATCCAAAAGCTGGCTAATACCTTAATTTTAAAGCTAGATTTAGCTTTAAAATTACCTAAAATGTTCTATAGTTCATTTCTCAATAACGAACATTTGAGAGAACGATTACAGGGAGAGATATACTTAGATTTTAAATATAATCAGTTTGAATGTAATTATATAATCAACAATTTAATAATTAAATATTATGTAAAACTAGTTGCTGCGAGTAGCTTCGCCGGCTACAATACGATAATAATGCCACGAGAACATTAAATCTAGAATATAAAAAAACTGTCCTGTTTTAATCTAGGTTATAAAATACCTATCTACCTATCTCTAGAAGAAAATTCAATCCAAATCCATTCGGTCGTTTTTGCGTGAAACAAACACACACACAAATTTTCACATGAATAAAATAAGTAAAAAGGAAAATGGGGCGTTGTATAATTTTTCTTATTATTAAAGTGGGCAGTTGTCCATTAAAGGTTGGGAACCTACAAGGCACATGCTCAGAGCCAGTTCCTAAGGTTACTGCTGGTTACCGCACACTTTATCTTATTTAATACTAGTTTGGTTAGGGAACAGTGTCATGACCATGTTTGGCTTTCCCCTTTATATTTTATGTTTGACATTACTTTGGGAGTTAGTAGGAAAATGAGCTGGTAAATTGTAACGGTTTAAGTGTCGACTTGTGCGTGAGAGGTCGTGAGTTTGAACCCCACGAAAGGTACAAGCAAATCGATTCCTAGAACGGTTATAATGGTTTCATAGTAACAAATAATACGGTGTCGATAGATGATTATAGGGCCTGAAAAGGCCACTTCAGCAGAATCGTAATAGCAGAAAAACCTTTTCGGAATTCTCTGCGTGTGTCTGTACCAAGTTCCATGCCTAATCTTTGCATCACCCTCATCTCCCCAGGATGTCTACCAACATGCTTAACATATCCATAACAAGAGTTAAACAAGCTATCTACTTATCTATTTTGGTGTTCGACGTGTGAATAACTGGGTAACTTAACGATGATCAGTATGTAAACGTAAGCTTTAAGTTAAACTTTAACCAGACTGGTTGTACAACGGAAGTCGTGTCACTGTAATGAACAGAAAGGGAAAGGCCGACAAAGATGGGGCCGTCAATGAATACTGAGTTAACAACTGTATAGATAACTTGGGAGTTAGGGACTGGCATTTAAAGTTAATAAAAAAGGTAAGGCAACGATTGCAATGGAAAAATACGTTCTTTTTTCTATCCGTCTGCGTGTCGTGTTTCATTCATTCGTCTGATGATTTGTTTCTGTTGCCAGGTTGCCACTTAAAAAGTGCCAACAAATTAAGAGATACACATAGAATAGTCATGTTTTTTCTTGCTGTTTTCACAGACACGGAACCATTCATGCGCGAGTTCAACTTGCACTTGGCCGGTTTTTTCACTTAATTTTCAATGGAAAAAAAAAACTACTAGTAAACTAGGATAGCTTAATTGAAGCTTCGTTAAGTGACTTCGTAGTCGTACGTGTCAATAAATATCATATCCGTTGGCAGTTTGGCACGTGTAGTTTTTCAACAACTAAAGTAAACAGATAATTTCCGTCAAAGAAAAAAGGTCGAATATTAATTTAATCTTATAGCATTAATCCACTTAAGTATTTGGTTACAGTGTGACATCCTATAACTTATTTCTAAATAATGTTACCACCAACTATTCAAAATCAAACGTTTCCATCTTATTTATTACCATATTTACCACATTTTTGACGCCATATACATGTCTAAACTACATACTTTGATCATATAATAGGCCTATAAATATGTATTTTGATTACATTATAAGCAACGATGAATCTTCTATACAGCCAAGTTTTAGTTTACGATTTGAAATACATAGTTATGCTAAAATACTTTTTGTTATACAAGCCACGACTGGAATGTGTACGTGTATGTGAATATATATATAATTTATAACGGGTGCGTCAACTACGAGTCATTATGATATCTATACTTGACATTATAAAGCTGAAGAGGCTGTTTGGTTAAGCGACCTTATCCTAGGAATTATCGGGAACTACTGGTTCAAATTAAAAAAAACACTTTTGGGTTAAATTAGTCAATTTATTGAGGAACGCTATAGGGCATTAGGGCTATATGCTATATAACATCGCGCTATGACCAAAACGAGCCGAGCAGCGGAGGTACAGGAGTATTCTAGTTAATATTATCGGTTTGAAGTAGCAGGTTTTAGTGCAACAGTGACCACCTGCTCTTATATGCATATTTAGTTAATAATGAGCCATAATCTCACGATTATTTAAAGGCCATTTATAACAGGCAGGCGTTGAAAGAATTAATTAATAATTAAATACGCAGAATTCTAGTGGTAAAGAGCGGCTTTCCAGTCACAACTGAAGATAAAATTGGTTATCAGTTCAATTTTCGTTTATTTTTTGTTGCAGACAAAATAATCAAGAATTTAAATAATCTATTTTAATGCAACCTTAATTTAATTATATAAAAACGTAAAGAAACTTTATTAAGATAAAGTAATAAATTAGTTTAATATCTCCATCAGTCACGCAACATTTCAGACGAAACAATAAAAATGGCGGCCGGTCGTGATTCGAGACGTAACAAATAAAATGTTCCAAATGTTAGTTTACAACTTAATTGGTTTTACGATACAGTATCAATTACAAGGTTTTTATTTAAATTACATTAAAGTTATAGTTTAATTTTGAAGTTTTATAGTTTACGTAATAAAATATAGTCATATCTCACTGATTTTAATAGCCCTTTACAAATTGTTTGTTGATTTTCTTAATAATAAGTAATTGTTTTGTTAGTATAGTAAATTCCCTTAATTATTGCTTAAAAGCCAAAGATTTTAAATTCGTTTGTCCAAATGAAACCTATTTTCATTAATTAATTAGAGTGTGCAAGTAAAATATGCACGTTCAGAATCCTACCTACGTAAAATGAACGTTGAAATAAGAAATAACTTTCTTTGTGCTAATGAAAAGTTAGTAGATCAAAGAATTGGAAAAAAAGAGATCACAATATAATGATCGAGAAAAAAGATCCTTCCAAAAAGTCATAGCACTAGCCAAAATTCTATGAATCCAGTTCATCCATACTTTTCTCTATGTGAGGCTCAGCATTGCGGCACCGCTTTAACTGTCTTCAATAGATCTTCCCTTCCACACTATGCTCTAAAATATGTAGTTGAAAATCCAATAACGGCAAACGAACCATAAGTAACAAATATAACTAATGACGGGGCCCCCTCTCAGAGGGCCAAAGCCTGCCGGGGTCGCGGGACTTATCCCATCAACGTGACCCCGGAACATACCCTTTATGTTCCGGGGTCACGTTGATTACTATTGAAGGACACCGTGGACTTTAGTCAGTACAAGTCTGACAGTCCCTCCCGCCCTGCTCGGGGGTGGGAGGACTCATTTGATAATTTTATCAAGTCAAAAAAAAACGTAACAAATATAACACTACAGTTCATCGGTAACAGATTTCAAATTCAACGTTGCCACAACATGCATTCACTTAGATATCACTTATTGTTAATGCACTAACTCTTCATAATTTCACAGCTTTTCAAAAACCGCAACTTTTCAGGCTCTCAATTAGATGAGATTGTTAGACCGGGTTGCTGGTGGCGCACATTCTGAAGAGTCGCTCTCACGTCGGTTACGAGAGCCTCCATTAATGGTAAGCATCACTCCTGCGCGCAATGCACCGACTCGTTAATTACTAGCCGAGTAATAACCAGGGTTGCCAGTAACAACGTTGGTTATAACAAAATGTTGACACTTTCGAAAGTTTTTGTATCCTCTACCAAACGTTTTTCATATGAAATGAGAGGATTGTGGTGTTATTTTAGAAATGTTTGGTTAGACTTTGTGTTTCATAATAATTAATTGAATGTTTTATAGAAAACCTCCTTGAAGCCTCAAGATCAAACTTAATCTTGAAAGTCCAAGATTTAATGCCAAAGACGACAGATAAAAAGCAAAATACTTACGCGAAAAAAAGTTAAGGAATTTTATTAAATTATATACCCACATGAAAATGGTTTCATGGTTTCTTTTAGAAGATAATTTGAAGTTACTTAAGTAATTATTTATTTTTCAAGCGAATAAAAAAAAAATAAGAAGTTTAATTCAGAAATGTTTCAAAAAAAAACAACGTACGGGGCAGCCCTAATCCACATAGGTAGATGGGATAAGATTCAACTGTTTTTGTGTTTCGGAATGTGGTCCAGATATTAATGACTCAAACATTTTATAATTACCGCTGAGCTTAATGTCTGCTATGATCGCTTTTTATATAGAGGTACGAACATTAGATTTTATTCTCATGGACTTGTTCATTATGATATTTTTGAGATTAATCACTCTGACTGCCATTAAATTATGAGGATCGTAATTAAACTTTAGGTAGACATTTAGACGTACCTATTAGAACAATTCCAGCTGAAACATCAAGTGATCTGTAATTATGTTTCAGTACCTACCTGCGTGGATCCAACTACCAACAACATCAGAAGTTTTAAAGCCCCCTTAAAAGAAACGCGATATGGAGATGACCTAAACCCGATATAAAGATAAAGACAGTTTTAAAAACATATTACTTTAATCTTCTAAAAATCGGATACCTATAAAACTTTTGTTCCGGGTCTGTTATTTTGGACCACCCAATACAAAAAGATTTGTTCAACGCAAAACTTTTCAGTTTACAATATTAGTGTAGATTCATACTTAAATATAAAATTATAATGCTTTTTTAAAGTTATAAAAAAAAACAATAATCCAGGAATCGAACCTGCTGAGTTTTACGATATTCCTCATAGTATCGGATATAGCCCTCCACGGCCAGTTGAAAAATGCACCCTGTAAAATACCAGTTTTGTGTTCACATATCTCTATCAATGGACGGGGAAGGTATCTATAACGAACGATATATAAACTACTGCACCACACACTGGCCGGAAATTAGAACCTTTTTATGGGAGACTTCATAAAGAAGTGATAGCAGACGAGAAATAAAATCAAATAGATGTTCTGTCTTGCATTCTTAGAATAAATGGCCTATGATCGAATCGACCGTAGCCATACAAAGATTGTTATGTCTTTTGTAGTTCTATACTTTATCATGCTATAACGGCTGCATTTATTCCGATAAAATCTGGCCTGAAGTTTAATTGTTTTTTAAAAGTTGTTTCACACTAAGAATTTTTCCTGTGTTATTTACAAACGTTTAAACGCACATTCGATACAGTGATACCCGAAATATCTATGTACTTGTAGACAAATATTTTTGTTTCGTGTGAGAACCGAAACCATGCGTCAATCGTAGGTCGCAGGACTGTTTGGGTCGCGGAACTGTCTTGGGTCGTGTGACTGTCTTATCAGGTAGGTAACCGTGATCCTGGAACGTAAATGGTTGTTGAAGGACACCGTGGATTTTAGTCAGTATAAACCTGCCAGTCCTTCCCGTCCCGCCCTGGATAGGAGAACTCATTTCATAATTTAACCACGATAAAAAAATGCGTCAGTCTTGGCGCCATTCTTGGACAAACAAAACATAGTCAACTATACAGTTTTAAGATCCAAACTGAAACCATTAATTTCAATCAAGCCTTATTAAGTCAATAAAGATTTGTCAAGTCCATAAATGGATAGGTAAATAACACTCATTCTGGTCTCCACAAACGTCGTCCGAATGTCCAAAACCACACGTTTTTTGACCACACACACATGGCATAAGGCACCAGCTTAAGGCCGGTAACTAACGGTGCCTTACCCGTAACCATTCGGTAACCTATGGGGATATGACCATGCTTCGTAAAGCGGTAAGCGCCGTACAAACCGTGGGCGAACGGCTTTGTTTCAAAGATTTATTGCGGGACAGTTTTGGTGCTATTTAATGTGAATTTATTGGACATAAATAGATTTTATTGATTTCAGATACTTTTTTGAGTGGGAAAGTGAAAGTCTTGACTAATTTTAGGATGTTCTCTTCTACACAACAAGTAACAATTCTTGTATCATCGACTAATTCGATGAAAAGCTGATGGTGACATACTCATCATCACGAGCAGAGTGTCTGATCCCAAACGTTGTCAGGGAGTCCAAAAAGGCCACAATTATAATTCCACTAAAGTGGCCTGTTTTGACCTTCTGGCACCAAATTAATTAACTTTTGCTTTCCTAATGTGATGTACAATTACATGTTACAGTAAACTCTATTGACAAAGCCGAATTAGAATTATTTGCGAAAGAATAAATTTTATACGTGATTTCAACCCTGCTGCTAGGCTCCTTTTGGTCGTAGCGTGATGTATTACTACTAGTTTTAATTTACTATTAGTTTTAATTTTCCTCGATAAATGGCCTATATAACACATCATATATTTTTCAATTCGGATCAGTAGTTTCTGAGATAAGCGCGTTCAACCAACAAACAAACTCATAAGGTTTTTTTTTAATATTAATATAGATTAACGTTACATTAACCACCGTGCTCAAAAAAACCCTCCATCTAATTCCGGACCACCTATAAACATTTATGACTACTACGTTTATTGTTACAAAAAGCCCGGACCACCTCAAACCAGAAGTGTACTACACCACAAAGGCTTCGCTCAAAACCTCCAGTAAATGAACCTATTGTCTTTACACACACATTTCTGAACGGATATTACGTTTGACTGTTTGACCGGCCAGTTTCTGACCGCTACTGGGCAGTATTGACTTTCCATTAGCTATGGTCTCTAAAGGTGCGTTTTCGTTGGGAGCTTTCGTGGAAGCTTCTTTTCAGAGCACATTTGTAAAATAAAAGGAATGCAAGTTACATAAACTAGATTTTGTTTTCTATGGAAGATGACATAGTTATCCCTTAGCGATTTTGATTTTCTGCTAAATCCAATGCAGTTTTTTTATTTAACGAAGGCCTAGAAAACGCTGGCGTGACGATCTAGACGCATTTATGAGCGATTGGCCGGAGAAAGGCGCACAAAGGGAAGATGGTGGGAGGTTATGGGGGAGACCTTTGCCCAGCAGTGGGACAATATATGTTAATAATATAAAAGAAACGATTGACACTATCTCGCCTGATGTTAATAATCGATGATGTGGTTGACGGTAAAGTACGCTTGCCTAGAAGTATCCTATTCACACTTGACTTCAAGACCCCGAGAATATAGCGTCAGGAAATACAAACCCCGGCACCGGCAGGGAATTTCACTCCTTAGCCTTATCTGTGCGCACGCTTTGTACATAGCAGAGGAATGTCAGCCATATATCGATGGCGTATTGCCGTACGTCTTTAGGGAACATGTAAGAAACAAAGTGTTGATCAGAAATATATATCTGATCGCAATTTGAGACCTATACGGCTTTGGAGGCCTAGGCCTTGTAAAGTAACCTTCAACATGTTTTTATGAATTGCAATAAGGCGTGGTCTTAAATCTTATACCCTTCTTTAAGACCGTGTGACATTTAAAAGGCAGTCTGTAAATTATATAGTAAACGCGCACGTTTTCCTTACCAGGCGAGCGTTGAGCAAACATTGCATCAAGACACATTAAAATGCTCCAAACGTACGCTAGCCATGCGTTATTGTGTGCACACCCTAAAACGCATTAAAATAACTTGCCTAACACAATAATAAATCTTTGTCAGACCAGTTAATGAGAAAAAGAATGCATTACTTTACTTCATATAAAAACAAAGAGCACAAAAAAAAAAATTATTATAATTTTAATACCCATTCAATTACATGGTCACCGGACATGCCGCGTTGCATGCCATGTTCAATTGAACATTTCGACCAATTTAACTTTACAGACGGCAAAACAAAGAACTAACAATAAATATACTTCATTTGACATTACCATTGTAGTTTTCCTTGACTACTAGCGCCACTTTAAACCGCAAACTTAACCTGGTCATGTTGTATTTACGTAGGAACGTATTTTAAGACCACAAATTACAATGAAACAATTCCCCTACAATCAAGTAAAGCCTAGGCAGTGTTTCATAAAGCTGATCGCCATTGTCTGATAGCTCGATAGCGGCCGGGGGATGAGCGGGGTCAGGGGGGTCTGGTGGGGTCACGGGTTAATTGCCCGCACGGCTATTGCTCTGATCTGATCTCGCGCTATGGGAACATGGGGTTATGAGCAATTGTTGTGGGGAATGTGGATTGTGTGTGATTTTATAGGTTAAGTGTGTTGGAGGGCAAGTTATGAGACAAAGTTTTATTGTTCAATCAACAAAATGCAATGTGAGCTAGTAAATTGAGTTGGTTTCTTCTTAGAGCGAGTTGTTTGATCACTTGATCAGTTGTTATACTACTTATTCGTTCAATGCTATATACCATTTCATAAAAAAGTGTAGATTTTAACAATTGTCTATTTGTCAGACAAGTTGCTCTTAGAGTGTCGATAGCAAAAGTTTTGCTAGCCAAAATTTAGGTTAGAAATTTGGTTTGCACCAGGAAGTTTTTATACCTGTGTATACTACATTTGCAAATTATGCCATGATGGTGCCTGAGCTACGTATAGTAATATTAAGCCTCTGGTTATATCAGATATCCTATGGGATGTTAAAATGGAAATCTTACCAACTGAAAAAAAAAACGAAAAGGAATTAGAAACAAAAACGTGTGTAGGCTGGCTAGCCACCGCAGTGGTGTACGCCCACGGCGCCGTACGTCGCAAGACGATCTCCGGCCACCGTAGGCGCGGGCATGCGGACAGCGAGTAAAGGGCAACTCGCTGCCCGACCATGGACCATGCCCGGGTCGACGGCGCGTCGTGTTCCACGCGCGCCTCAAAGAGCTCTCAGCAAAAAATGACGGGGCCCCCTCTCAGAGGGCCAAAGCCTGCCGGGGTCGCGGGACTTATTTCTATTACCGTGACCCCGGAACATAAAGGGTTACTGAAGGACACCGTGGATTTTAGTCAGTACAAGTCTGACAGTACCTCCCGCCCTGCCCGGGGTTGGAGGTCTCATTTGATGATTTTACCACGTTAAAAAAAAAAAAAAAAAAAAAAGGCTGGCTAGCCGAAGACCACACAAATAAAATGTACGAAGAAATAAAGATACAAGGAACCAGACACTTCGAGTAATTTATAATCATGTGCAAATGTTATCTGCGGAACGCCCACATAAAATGGATTCTAACACGCCTTTCTTTTTAGTACCAGCACATTGCAAGACCGAGGTGTCCATTTCAGCAATAAAAAGGCCACAGCCCAATAAATTATAGAGCCTATAACAATTAATTATACTCAAGTACGTTTAACTTACACGCCAAAACAAAACAGGCTGTACAAAAGTGAAAGTCGTACAAACGACTTCAAAACAAAAGCCGGCGACAATCGACTTCGAAATAAAAGGGTTTTGTTTTAGAGTTTTGAATTAATTGGAGGTACACAGCTTGATCGCAGCGGGTAACGAATGATTAGAGAAAATAAATAAATGATTAATTCAATGGCGGAGTTTCGTCAGTAATTGGGGCTTGTGAATACAGAGAAAGGAGAGGAAGTGAAATCTAAACCTTGATTGGGGAAGGAAGTAGACGAACTCACAATGAACGTATAATTTGAGTTGCATGGCTGTAGGCTTGCTTTACTTCGCTTGTGCAGTTCCTTATATTAATGTAAGCAATAAGAAGAAAATACACTCCTTATTAGTATAAGTTTAGTACTAAAACCAGGAGCCTTATTTATAGTTTTTGTGACTTAGAGCGAGTTGTTTCAATAATTAAACTAATTATTTGTTTCCATAAAAATAAATGTATGGGTTGATAGGAAAAGCGCATGTTTCGCTGAACACAAGCAAAATATTAGAAAGATTATGTCATTGTATTCAGTCTTTGGTGTAGTTACGATACAAAGTGGTACTATCACATTGCAATAGCCTTTGAAGACCAATTTCAATAATCTCAGATAGAAAACTAGTAAAAAAACTGGCTAGACTAGACTAGAAAAAAACTGGAAATCTAGTTAAAACTGGAAACAAACGCTGATCTCCATAGCGACAACCTTCCCAGGTCGATGACCGCAGTGCCGATACTTTCCACGATGACAGAGCTGCATCTCTAAGTTAATTTCAATCACATTTGATGCTCTCGATTTCTAATAACTACTACTACTTATGTATAGATGAAACAAGCTATTTGGTATACAGGTTTTCTTTTCAGTACTACTTATACTTACTGCATTTTTATTGTATACGTACTACCTACCCTTTAAACTAGATATCATAGAAATATGAAAGACTCAGATTGTTTTATGTAAGTTTTTCTTTTCGTTTAGTGTGAAATAATGCCTATCTAAAGCGTGCTGCAGGGTTTTCTATTTTCAGATATGAGTTTAGATTTGAAAATTCAACAGCAGGTTTTTATTTAGGTATGCATTTTACATCGCCTTATTCTAGTGAAAATAGACATTTGTTGTTTTAGAGACAAGTTACATAAATAACATATCTTGTACACATAAACTCACACCGTTTGCCTATGGAGTATGCAGAATCACACCACGAAACCTATTACGATCCTTACATACTCCTTTTCACGTCGTCCACATTAAATACATCTGGTCATACAAGCACACCCATTGTATATATGTATAATATATGCAAATATATGATAGTAGAGCTACAGAGCAGCTCTCTCCAAACCAAACAGTGAGCGCTCACTATTTAACGAACAAACTCCACACAATGGCTCTTTCAAATGATTGAGCTAATACAGCCTTTATTTAAACGACTTTAGACCTTAATGAGGCATTGTAAGATACAGTTTGCTTGGAAATATTGTTTGATCTCAAAACCTAAGTTTGAAGAGAAATTAATAAGGAAACACGGATGACGAAGAAATGGAGTGACAATGTCGAAATGGATAGAATTTTAAGAGATGAGTGTGATGTATGAGATCTGTATCGTCCATCTATAATAATGTTATAAGAATGATAGTAGTTTATCTGTGGCCTTTTCTCTTTAAAGGAAAATCTATTCAACTAGGACGGATATTATACTTTGATAGATTTTTATAATATTTCTGACCTGGGATAACATGTAAAAGACTTTACCCTAAAAGTACTGAATATATTTTCTGATTACCGTGATGACTTTTACTCTTTTTCATTGAACACTGTTAACATATTAATCGATACAAATATATTGAAATCTATTCATCTGTTACAAAGTTAACTGCTGTGGTGTCATGTCTATGCATTAACTTTACAACTCTTTCGTCTTCGTGAGCGAAACAACTCATTAAATAGATATGCTAATCTTTGGAGCCATAAAAATATCGTTAACGCCCTTTAAGAATTTGGTAGGGCCAAAGGTGAGAGCAGTTGATACAACAAATATGTTAATTAGATATAGCCATAACGTAACTTGACACCTGTAATCCTCGAAGGGTTATAACTTCCGTATTTAGCCAGTTATGGTCAAGTCCAATATAAAAAGCTGTTAGTAACTTATTACTACTAACTAACTCAACCGTGCAATCTTATTGAAAACTTCTTGACGATAAGAACGCAATGACTCTTTCGCTGATCGATTGATAAATTGAATCAAGGACTCAACAGTAATGCTTGTGAATACAATTCCAACGAGACAAATGATGACTAGAGACTGAAAATGACATCACTACGCAATAAAAAAAAAAACTCTGTCAACTTTGTGAGCGAAAATAAAATAGCTATTATGCCATCTTTATCAATATTCTGTGGTGATACAAACTATCGTTAACGCCCCTTAGACATACAGTGTGGCAAAGGTGAGGCATCTGACCCGACAAATAATATGCTTATTAGCTATCCATCTGTTATTTATTCCGTGAGTGAAACCAAATGCCCTTGCGCATGGCAGGCTGTTTGTAGAAACGTCTGACTAAACAATGGTGGTCTATTGTTGGCTGCTATCTGATGGATCTGTAAATTGAGTTATATTATGTATGTGCCTTCCTTTGAGAGTACTGTGTGTGCTTGTTAAGGTTTATCTTTTAATTGAGTTGAGCTAAGTACTTTTCTAAAGGTGCATTGTATTCCAAACGAAGTTGTTCCAGACAGTTTGAGATTGTTTGTTATAGATAAGAAAAGATTTGGAGGAAACCTGAGAAGTAATAGGAAAAATCTTGCATGATCAAATATCAAAAAGATATTTGGATTTAAAAGAGGATAGATATTGTTAAAACATCGACCTTTTCGATCTTGAAGGGTTTTTCGATATTAAAATTAAAAAAATAAAATTAAATATTAAAATTTCAATGATATTATTCATATGCAAACTAATTGTATTCACTACTGTTCAAAATTAACAACATGTTAAACACTGCTCATCTCACCAACTTAAACATGCTCATACTACGCAACGTCCTCCCTCCTCCCAGAGGACGCAGGTGCACTCACAGCCGGCCTGCCCTTTACTTCCCCTCCGGCACTTACGTAACGAACACATTCCGATCGCCGGCAGAAAAAGTACCAAAGTACCACCACGTAGCAATGGACATAGCTGTGGCTGGTACTTGTAGTTGAGAGAAAGTGGTATTTAGTTATTGGACCTGTTGTTGCAATTAATTGATTACTGTTAATAATTTAAGAATCGTTAAAGGTCTGGTCAAATTGCGGAAATTGTTCCGGGCATGGACACTTCTTCACGAATATTTGTGGTGTGTGATGGAAAGAGTTAAGAATACAAACTATTGTGTGAATAGTTTTTCGGGATAAATGTGAAAAATATATCTTCGCCACGCGAACTTTGTGAAGAAACCGGGACTTATGAACAAATATTATTTAATATATACAAATTAATGTAAATCCAAAGCCTTTATCAACTCTTTGCTATAAAGGTAATGAACTTCGCAATGATGACACACTCCTCTAACACCATAGAGTTCGACGGCGCGTTGTGTTCCACGCGCGCCTCAAAGAGCGTCAGCATGATGACGGGGCCTATAGAGGGCCAAAGCCTGCCGGGGTCGCGGGACTTATTTCATTACCGTGACCCCGGAATATAAAGGGCTATTGAAGGACACCGTGGATTTTAGTCAGTACAAGTCTGACAGTAAAGGGGGTGAGAGGACTCATTTGATGATTTTACCACGATAAAAAAAAACACCATAGAGTGGCCACATTCTTCCACGAAAAATCAAAAAAGAAAGATGTTATCGCGGATTTAACATTTTGAAAGCTTCTATAAAAAATACTATAAACTTAATACCTGCCAGTCATACAGTAATTGCTGGCATAACTAGTAGAGTACATTTCAACACTAATAGTACCTACATGAAGTGATTTTTTTCTTACTTATCTTGAATATCTTTACAAAACACCGGAGTCTTAAACCGGAACTCCATGTCCGGAGCTAAATTGTCTGAAGCCGGATTGCACACCGGAACCGGGGACACGTGTGTGTGATGTAACATCATTTTATTTGTTGTCACTTTAAGATACTGTTAGCGAACATGTTAGTTAATTAAACTTACAGTCTCTAGTATTACGGATCGAAGCTGCTACTGAGAAATTCTTAACGGAAAAACCCTTTAAAACTTTGTCCAACCCGGGAATCGAACTGGGGATCTCATGCTCAGCAGTCGAGCCAGCGGCTGGGCCTCAAGTCTGATATTACTATAGTGTCAGAATGGTTTGTCATTGATTTCATAATTGTTAATGTGACAAGTTTGGTAATCTACTAATATAAGGATGACTAAGAAAATTAAAGCTAGACTACATAAAAAATATAAAACAACGAAAAAAAATAGTGATTACATAGAATATTCAAAAATTAGAGCAAATATTAAAAAGTCTATAGAAATTGCACTTAAACAACATCAAAATATGATTCAATCTCAATTTGCGAAAGACCCTAAGTCATTTTGGCAATACGTACGGTCGCAGAAAAGTTCAACGAGTAGACAGAGCATTATACAGGACGGTCACTATCTGTCGGACGAGGAGTGTGCTGAGCATTTCGCGACTTATTTTGCGTCGGTGTATAGTAGGACGCCCCCACGACTAGACCCGGAAGCGGCGGTGGTGGAAGCGGGAAACAGTGGCAGTGCATGCGTGCAAATTAATAATCTTAGTCTTAAAGACGTTAGAAGCGCACTCGACCGCCTCAAGCCTAAGCGTTCTGCGGGTCCGGATGGCATACCAGCTTTTCTGTTTAAAGACTGTGGTAGGGTACTCGCGGAACCGTTACTTTATATATTTAACATCTGTCTTCATTCTGCGGAGTTTCCAGCTCGTTGGAAGACTACGCGAGTCATTCCAGTGCCCAAAGGCAAGGCGGGAGCTGACATCAGTGGGTATAGGCCTGTGGCGGTGTTGTCGACTCCGGCAAAGGTGTTCGAGTCTGCCATCCAGCGCTGTATGCAAGGGCAAGTGCGCGGACAGTTAGCGGATGCGCAGCACGGATTCAGGCCGGGGCATAGCACTGCTACCAATCTCCTCGATTTCATGGGACAGGTGGTGCCGGCGGTAGATGCTGGGGTGCAGGTGGATGTAGCTTATTTTGACTTCAGAAAAGCCTTTGACACCGTCGACAATGACATCTTGTTGCGGAAGCTAGCAGAGGTCGGATGTACCCCTCATCTATTAAAGTTTTTCGCCAGTTACATGCAAGGCAGACAGCAGTATGTAGACTGCAACGGATGTGAATCTGACTTATACTACACTTGGTCTGGTGTAAGTCAGGGCAGCAATTTGGGGCCTCTAGAATTCATAATAATGATAAACAATTTACCGGAAGTTGTAAGACATGGCTCTTGTTTATTATTTGCAGATGACCTCAAGTTGCTGCTTGAGATTAGGTCCGAGTCCGACTGCAGACGCCTGCAGGAAGATATAGATCGAATAGTACAATGGAGTCACGAAAACAAACTATACTTCAACGTATCTAAGTGCTCGTTGATGAGCTTCACCCGTGCTCGTACACCTTTGATCTATGAGTACGTGGTGGACGCGGCACCAATGCAAAGAGTCACGGAGGTGCGAGACTTAGGTGTCTCCATGACTCCCGATCTATCATTCCGTGAACATGTAACCAAGATCTGTAAGAAGGCGTACAGAAATTTAGGATTTGTTCTGAGACAGACACACAGCTTCACAAACATCACAGCAGTTAGAGTCCTGTATGACACACTAGTCAGGAGTCATCTGGAACATAGTGCGGTCATATGGGATCCGCATGAAGCTAAGTACTCAGTGATGTTGGAGCGCGTTCAGAACAAATTCACGCGCCATTTGTACAAGAAATTATATGGGGTATATCCTTTTTACCCACTGATGTATCCCACTTTGTTTGTCCTGGGCATGGTTGGCTATAACCAACTGCATGTCCGACGGGAGTTTGCGCTGGTCGCCTACTTGGTGAAGGTGCTTCGTGGAGTGGAGAGTAACCCGGGCGTATTGAAGTGCTTGAGTATGTGTGTACCGGATCGCTACGTGTGGAGGCGGCGCAGCCCGCCACTGCTACTGGTACCTACAGCCAGAACTAACTTACTGGCCAAGGCACCTCTTACCAGAGCTATCCGTAATATCAACAGCCTGCAAACACAGATCGATGTGTTTACGTGTTCTTTGGGTGAATTCGCAAGGCTATTATTATTTATTTTATGCTACAAGCAAAATAATTTATAATTTGTGTGTACATATTAATGTGTTATTGTATAGTGTACCTATTAGTTAAGATGTATTATTATTTATGTAAGTGTTTCTTTATACAATGATATTGTGCCATATTTTGTATTTTAATTTTAATTAAATTTTGCAAGACTTACATTTATATAAATATTTAACTATATTTTATTATTTTCTGTTGTAATTGTATTGTTTGTAGTTTGTATTAGTTTAAGTTTAGTTTAAGGTCTTATTTATCGCATTAGGCAAAACCTGTAATGATAAAATAAGTTTTGATAAATAAATAAATAAAATAAATAAATAAATGACATTATGACTTTCCAATGGTCAACCACTGACACTCCATTGAAAGAAATGACATAGAATATCGTAATTTTTTTTAATGCTTTTTATGAACTTCTTACAACTTCAGACTGCTTATAGTTATAGCACTAAAAATAATATGTAAACATATTTAAATATGAAATCTGGCATAATAAGACTATTTTATAACGAGACCATCGACCGACCAATGATCTATTAATGAATTTAGCAGATTGCGAACTTGCATCAAACATGACATTGAGATCGTGTTGTAATGACCAATTTATTAGAATCGCAGACTTGGGCCCCAGAAGACCAACGACCTCGTTCGCAGTGGGTTTTATTTGTTGGTAAATTATACCATAAGGCTCTTAACACCTTGCTTTTTTAGCCAACCAAACAAACTTCAATAATACCAACCATACTTAATCACTTTCCCATGACAAAGCTCACAGACTCACAGCAGATTTCCAAACGGATGTCTTCGCTATCAAAACAAGCCGTTGTGTAATATAATACGAATACCTTATATACATAAATATTGATATTATCGTATGTACACAAGATTATGTATTCGATATGTTATGTAAATGATAGGAAGGCGGTCGACGTGGGCGGTCGCTGAGTTAGCCGGCACCTGATTGGCTAGCCACAGTTAACTTAATGATTAACTTCAGATTAGGAATGCGTAATAAGTTACGGAAGTTAAGTTTTAGTATTTTGTAATGGGACAGATATTTGTAAAGAATTGGTATGCTCATTAGGATTGCTAGTGAAAGTTTTATGTTTGTTGTTTAATTTAATAAAGTGGTGAATAGATTTGGTTTTCATTAGATATGGTCGACATGAATGTAATAATTCTTTTTTTTTTGAGCGCTATAATCATCAAACGAGTCCTCCCGCCCAGGGCAGAGCGGGAGGGACTGCTAGATTCGTACTGTCTAAAATCTACGGTGTCCTTCAATAGCCGTTTACGTTCCGGGATCACGGTAATTCGTGAGCACCGTGACTTCACACGTTCTTTCACGTGCAGGATTTGTCCTTCTAAAGCCGTAGCCGTCCTAATGGATGTAATATCTAGAAATAATTAAAAAAAACTTTTATTTTTAGGTGATGACGGATTCCACGAATTATTTTTTTTCTATTACCGTGGCGGAATTCTTTTGATATGCAGATTTAAGGGTTTTCAGGTATAGAAACGTCAAAATGGTGTTCTGCCTTAGGATAACTCTTCCTGTTTCAAAATGAGTGTGTAACTTCGGATGAGTAGAAATCTCTCTCTCTTTCTCCCACGTATTATTATTAACTCATTTCTCAAAGAAATAATACTGTGAAATCTACATATCTAGTATCAGTTTCATCTGTACAGAATAATTCCGTACATAATCCAAAGAGACAAGGCAAGATAGATCGCATCAGATACGTCGCAGGATTAGATAAAACAAATAAAAACACAAAAAACTAAGCACAATATCTCCTAAGACTTGCTAATGACAGTATTTGAGCTTTATCGCTATAGCAACAAAGTCCAGATTACTATAATTTCAATTTGTAATATCAATTTCGCTGAACCAGACTTGCATACAAATTCAACTAGATCAAGTTTAAAAGATTTTTAACCTTATTCTGTAAGAAATACAAATGAATTTTGTTTGTGTCGATTATAAGGCTGTATTCGTATCGTTATCGCATTTATTGGCGACATTGACGTTTTCATGGCTTCATGAAACGCCGGAGGTATGCAAATAACCACTTATAAGTATTCTTGGCTTTAAAATAAGATATTCAAGAGAATATTAAAGATTTGCTTAAATTATGGCAGGAAAACATCATTTTGGGTGATTTACTTTTAATTTATGGGTCAATAAAATTTTTAAGACCTTTAAAATCTGTCGAATATTCGGTTTAAAAACATTTGACATTTCAATCGAATTTAGGGTCCGGAGATTTTGTAATAAGAATAACTTTATCGAATTTTCGTACTGATTGGATTCGAAGCTTTCTCAAAAACGAGCACCCAACAACTTCCTGATTAAATTATTAGTACAAAAATAAGCGGTAAACCTAAAACTGGGTTAAAAACACAAAAACTAGAGCAAATATCTTAAAAAAACTATCGTAACCATCTTGTGTGAAAATATAGCACCTTTACGTATCGAGCGCGTTGATGTCTTTTCTTAGATATCATCTAAGATACGCCACTGTCTTAGCATAGACCAAATGGCGTAGTTTCAAAAAATCGCGTAGTTACAAATAAAAAGTTCCGTTTCAAGTTCATATTTCATTTGTGTTTCGTTTCGTTCTTCTTAACGATCTATTGTCGTTAACGATTTTATCGCAGTTATGATTAATGATTCATATTATTAATACAACGTTGATGTGAGAGATTTTTTCGCTTCAACTATTTCGGTTATGTACGACGTAGATCTACTTCTGTTAACTAATGACCGTTTTCCTGATTGAAGTTTTTTAATTGTGTTTTATTTTTGATTTATCACGGTAAATTATCATGATTTCCATTTATTTTTATGATATTTTTCTGATATAGAGGAAAATGTAGAGATTTTCCTGTCAAAGTGATGCGAAAATTAATATTTGTGCATATTGCCTACGAGCTGATCTAAAAAATAGGCAGTTCATAATAAAATGTAAACAATAAAAACAAAAATACTATACCTCGAGCAAATCCAATAACCATCACCGTGAAGCAACACGACAGACGAAACACAATCAAACACAACACTACACTGTTAGTACACGAGTACACATCCAAACACGCACAACACTACCTGATGACACACACTTCACACTTTTGTATTTTATCACCACTTTGTAGAAGAATATTAAAAGTTTTATAGAAAAAGTATAAAATCACTCGACGCGACTGTCCCGTGCGGGGGTTTCCGTCAACTGACGCTGCGCGGCGCTGCAGACGCGGCGTACGCGCACCTCTCGCGCTATCGCTTCCTCTCTTTCCCTCCTTCACGTTCCCCCATAAGTGGCTGCAACAGAAAGACAGGTATGATTAATGTATACAACTTTGATGACGAGCGAAAGCTTTTGGTAAAAAAGTTGATTTGTAATTTTATGAAGGTTCGCGATGGAGACAATCGGGTCTTGCTAGTTCCAGTCGCGACTGTATGTCGCATGAGAGTATGGGAGCCATACACACTTGTTTTTTGGTCAAGAAACTATAATTACGTGTGTTAATCGATTTTTATTGCAGGTTTTAATGACAGAAATATCATCATGGTTCTATATAGGAGAGTTTTTTCATTCTGCATCAACCTGTATTGCAATATTTTGAAGAGAGAACATCCTTAAAACTCATCCTTGTAGCCATAGCTTGGGCGTTCACTGACGTTCATCTTCATCTTGATATATGGAAATACTTAGCTTAAATAACATCTATACCATGAGAATCAAACACCAAAACCCAACGATAAGGCTACTTTTCCATAAGATATGTGCTATGTTACGTTGCTGTGATGTTTTTGATATCCAGCAATCATATTCATCGGTGCACATAGCGTAGCATCAGTGGAAACTGTCACAATAGCTTTGTAGCATAGCTTTTAAATCCTCGCAGCATAGGTGCATAGCACATCCCTGGTGGGAAGACCTTAAAAACCATCTAATTCCACTCTATCAAACAGACAATCTACTAGAGATTAATAGAGCGTTTAAGACACCAATTGCTAGCAAGAACGGTAATAGCTGCCATCACCTTCCTACCAGGGTATCATTACTTCGAAGGCGGTAAAAAGTAAACCACAAACTGTTTTGATAAGAGCCCGCTCTGTCACTTCTATAGCCAAAATGAAGGAAAACCACATCAACCATGAACACGAAAAACCAATGACATTTAGTTTTTTATTTGTTAAGTATTCGATCTAATTAATTACACTCAAGGATTTAAATTAATAGATCTTTTGCGACGAGAGCAGTAGCAGCAAGTTTAGTCATTTATCATAACCCAGCTACTAGGCGAGCATGACTTCCAAGGCAGTAAGAAGCAACTGCACAAACTCAAAAGGACGCGTCTGTTAAATGCGTGTGCCAAATCACTCCAGTATCCCTAGCACGAATTTTCACTTATTTTACTTTACAGAGTAGGCATTTCCAGTATTTACAGTGTTTTTTGTTTGAAATGAAACAGCGCCTCTGGTGTGCGAAGAAATAACTAATTTTTTCATTGAAAATTGTCAATTTGAAATTGTCAAAGTTCCAGTTTACATTTCGTCTCAAATACTAATAAAAACTCGTGCTAAGGGTACAGAAGGATCATCTAAGTCATGAGAAGTAAGCATCGTAACCTTTTCTTTGATTATTTATTCGATTTTTTAGCTAATTACACCCTGTCACCAAGAAATAACCATCAAAAGATTAATAGATGTTTTGAGACACCAATTGTTGTAAGAACGGTAATCGCAGTCATCACCTCCTAACTACCAGGTACTAGGCGAGCATAAGATTGAAGGCGGTAAAAAGCCACCGCAAACTGTTATGATAATGGCCGCCTCTGTCACTGCACTCGCTAAATCACTCAATGTTAAGCAGCTGTGACGGTGTGCACTGTTCGATAGTTTTTTGACTCCATGTTTGAATAAATTGATGTCGAGGTAATTTGCGAATAGGCTGGATCTGTTTAAGTATAGGTGGATTTATGTGGGAAGCCAGGATTATCGTTGAAACTGCTAGGATTTCAAAGGAATGAAGATTACATAATTTATTGTGCTTTAGCATTTTCTAAGTACTGTTGGTAGAAATCTGCTTGATAGCGTAGATGTACTAGCGAAGAGAAAACATTAAGTTTCGTATTTCGTATCCATAAGGAGAGCCATCGTTTTCCAACAATTACAATTCTATATTTCCTCCAGAGAGCAACTTTTTAACCATCTTCAAAGAAGAGGTTCTCAATTCGGTATTTCCGTATTTTCCCTACTATGTTTGGGGGTTAACTTCTAGCCAGAGTGGATAATTTTATCTGAATATCAGTATTTTACATGGAGGAGAGACTGAACTCCACAACCCAGTAACTACGACGCGAATAAAAGTCTTACTGTCAAAGATATACCGCAAAGAAAAACTTAAGATACAGCTTATTGTAAAGAAATAAACTCGATGTTTGTACAATAACCCGAAGTGGGTACTCAAGTGCCATATCAAGTAATATCAAAGAAGGCAGTTCTGATATTTATTGGCGCGCATTGCTTCGAGTATCGATACCGTACATGTTGTGAATCGTAATAAGGTATCTCACTTGTCCGTAAGCTTTGGCGTAACTTATAGTTTAATCTTTGTTGCTACAAAGACAGGATTTCGGATTTAAATCTAAGATTATTTTACTGCAGGCGGAACTGCCGAACTTTACGTTTAAAGATTGGTAAGTAATTTATGTTAGTACGGACTATCTGAATAGAGTGGTTGTCCGCACCGCACAGTGGATACCATGTGTTTATGGAGATGGTCGTGCAACCTACTGGCAGGCAAGGTGGCATGCGGTGAAAGAAAAACAATGTTCTGGTAACTATTCCTGTATTTCTTGATTATCAAGCATTTCACGAATAGCGAGTCATTAGCAACATATTTGGTATTAAAACTTAATAGGCACATACAAAATAGGATTAAATAAGGAGCAGAGAAAAATAACGTGTTCTCACCAAGATGACATTTTGACAAGAGGAAGTTCAAAGTTTTTTGTTTATTGTATAGAGGGCGTATGCTCTATGCTAACAGATAATTAAAGCGTAGAACACACATGTTTCATCAATTTAATCCCAGTTCCGGATTTTTTACCCGATTGTTGGCAATAGACTTGCGTCCTAAAACATTTGACTAAAATTTTGCGATTTTTATTTTCTAGCCCACAATTTCCCTATCCTGGGCTGAGTTCTGTCCAGCGCCACCTCGAACCAGTGACAAGTATGATGTTTAAATATAAAATGGTAGGATTTTTTATCTTTGAGAAGCTCGTGGTTAAATAATAAACACACAGGTTGTTGTTTTTTAAAATGGTGAATTTAGTGTGCAATATAACGTAAAGACTGGACGATAGGCAGTAAATTAAAAAAACCTAATCGTAAATCCACTTATATTTTACCATTAAAAATAGTTTATTTTTGTAACATCATACAATTTACTACTAGTGTTAAATTATATACATTATAACACTCTATCGCCGCACTTATCTGTATGTAATTTATGTGAAAATAAACGTATCTTCAACAAGTAGCACTTTCCTCGACTCTATCGCTGGTAGAGTAAAAAGCGGCGCGATAGAGTCGCACGTGCGCCCGCGCTTCGTAAATAATATCAGATAACGACTCTACATAACATGCCTGACTCTACCAAGTGTTGAAAGCATACTAATTTAACTCCTACCAAATAGGGATTGTGTAATTTGTAACAGATTATCAGACATAACTACGTTTCGAGTTACAAATCGCATCTTATGTCTGATAATCTGTTACTTTATATCAACTATGTTTTTTTTCTAACCCATACTGTCCCACTACTGGGCCATGGTCTTCCTTATGTTTGTCAAGACCTCTTTGTCTTGCGATTTGTCATCTCGAACCAGGTCAAAAAATTACTATCCTACTAATATTACAAATGCGAAAGTTTGTTTGGTTGGATGGATGTATGTTTATTACTCTTTCACACAATAAATACTGAACGGATTTGGATGAAATTAGGTACACAGATAGCTTATAACCTGGATTAACACATAGAATAGTTGTTATCCCGATTTTCCCGTGGCATAATTTCCGAGTTGTAGCGGTTGAAACCTGGAAACAGCTGGTGATGTAAAAATATAAAACTGATAGGATTTATATCTTACCCAATTTAAATTTTCAGTTATTAAGTACTTTTCATAAGAAAAATCCCAGCCCAAAGTTACCCTATCATCCTAGATTTTACAATACCACACAACACGTTTTTATAAAGGAAAAACATTACTGTTCTACTATCGATGAACCTCTAAGAAGTATTTCTTCACAAAAAGCTAAGCTATTCCCGCCCCGCTTCACATTTTATGCTAAGGTCTGTGACCACATGCCCAGACCCGCTCACCGACTCGACACCATAAAAGCGATGGGAAACGTAGACATTATAACTTGATGCGGGCGAAACCGCAAGGCAAGCTATGTTGTACTTGTTCTGAAGGCATGTTTCAATCTAGTTTTTTTATAATAAGTAAATGCATAGCTAATGTGCTTCTAATGCTGTTGCTGGCTGTCATTTAATAAATTGAATGTTTTAAATAATCTCAGATTGAGGGAAACTGTTAGTTTTGATAGTTAACATCATCAAATACATTTTTTTTAACAAATGGTTATAAAATTTGTGCAAATACTTAGTTTAACTTCTAGTCAAACAACTTGCTCTGAATGTATTTAAATTTAAAGTTGAACTTTCTTTACTTACATTTTTTCTGCCGGTAAATGTCTTGCACTTTGCCAGAAGACAAATGCTAAAACAATTACGTATAACATTTCTTTAAGAATAAAAAAAAAAAATCATTGCCCGGCTTTAGGATTTACGATCATACTCATTGTACCTCACATGCATAGATTCAACATAATATTGTATTAGTTTAAACCATGATACAGTCAAAACCGCAGGCAAAGTTATGTGGTTCCAAGTAAACTTATTAAAAGCTCTATGTATGCGCAGGAGTCGACCGGCGAGCGGCGCACTTTCAAGTCTTCTAAGGAAATGTTTGAACGTTATTGTTTGATGTGCAGAACAATAGTTTGTTGGTTTTAATAGTTCTCCGTATTCCAGATGTAGGTGACAAGGCTTTGATATTCAAATTGTCTTGTAACCTGTAAGGTTAACTAGTGACTTTGAATTATATGGTCGGGACTCATCGACTTTCAGATTTTCAGCACTCGTGAAGCCCCAAAATACGAGATTTTAAGAAATGCATAGGTTGGCATTGTACGGCCGAATGAAAAAAATATAGTGCAGATTTCTGAAGCTACTATGAAAAAAACACCCGTGGCATAAAATGAATTGCATAAAGATTACGATAAAAGTCACTTTTTTATTTATATGTTAATTCAAATTAATTCTAAACTACAAAATAAATTAATTACACCTAAATATAAACAAAAAAAAAACACTGTGCATAAACCAAAAATTAAATTAAAATATTACAAGGCATCGAAAAATTCCTCCTCAACACTGTCAGCCGGTAATGTGCCCAAGAGACTGGCGGCGTTGCCTCTTTGAATAACTAAGCTTAGATTACGATTGATGTAGATGATGCAAAAAGATGTGGAGTTTGTCACACGTTGCATTCTGTGGTTTCTGTCTATGCTTGTAGTTGTTTTCTGAGGGATATCAAGGGGTAATTTTCTTTTAAGATAAAGTAAGATGTAGTGAAGGGGAGATTGGAAGAAAAAAGAACGTGTTGCGCCAACCCGAAGTAAATGGGATAAGAGTAGGAAGATGATGACGATGAACTGCTGAATTTGATTATAAATGGAATGTATAATTACGTATTTTCTTATTGGTAAAAATACATCCATTCAATAAGGTAATTATACTTTGCATTATACTAGGAACTGTCGAAGGGGGGGCGCTTTGGGTCCCCCAAAGCGCCCTGTGTTATGTAAAAATTGACCTTCAAAAAGTGCTGATAAATCAGCCTAATTTGAATAAATGACTTTTGATTTTGATTTGTCGGGACATTTGAAATAGGTTTCTTTGTTGTGGGGAAGTGTTTGAAATTTTCATAAATTTCTTCTTTCATTATTGAATTAAGTATGTAATTAAACCTTGCTAGTTGATACTCAATCAGGTAGCACTCCAGTTTACTAGCACTGCAGACATTCATGGCATCTGTGAGTTAATGGCTAATGGTCAGCTACCTCCAAGGGTCGCGCCAATCGCGGCCGTTCTGCGAACCCGCGACCTACTGTCTCATTGCGAGCAAGTCTACAACGCACAGCGATGCTTTCCAACACCTTATGTGGAAGTATGTTGCAAGGTAATGTTTTGTACGATTGATTTCAAAGGAATATTGGGTGATAGAAGACTGAATAAGATAGGAGATCTTTGAAGTTTGTAACTTCAAGATATTAAATTCTGAGAACCGAGACAAGGACTTTTCACAAAACAAAACTCAATGTAATAAAAAGCAAAGTCGACTTTTGAAAGAAAAGTTATTTTACACATTTTTGTGTAAATGGTAATGTTTTTTTGTTTTTTAATTTAATATTATTGATAGTCTTCTGAGTAACTGTACGCATTTCACTTACTTGATATTATTGTAATGGCTACCCTTAATATATTTACGATAAAAGAAAAACTAAGGATCTAAGCTAAGAAGCATTCAAAATGTGCCTTCGACTATCGAACCAGAAACTCAAGCCCATCAATAGGGGTTCCATCAGCTCCTTAAAAAATATCGTATTACCTAATCAAGTGCAGGATGCAGGCTCTTAAACTGATAATATATCACCGGCATCGTCACGCGTGTCGGTTTACGTGACCAAGTAGCCCAGCTGAGGAGGACGTGACAAAAAATATGTCGGCACGATATTGAATCTAGGATCTGAAGAGCCGATATGCGTGATAGAAATATTGAGTAGTGTCGACGTAGGTGCTTGTTTAGGTAAATACAGTACGATAATAAGTGTTTCCGAACGCATACAACCCTAATATCTTCAAAGTTAGAGTGAATAGGCTTCTTCTGGGTAAGCTCGCTCCATCGTCGACCTTTTCTTAGTCATTCCTGACCTATACTAAGGTCAAGAGCAAACCCACCTCACATAAAAAAAAATACGATCGACAGTTGACATCTTAGCAATCTTGTTGATTCGAGATTTTGGACGTCTAAAAAGAGGAAGTGGGGAAGTTTTGGGCTTATGTTATATTACCATGCTAGAGACACATTGAAGAAACAGATACCCCGTCCGATAGAGCTATAACGAAACTTGAAAGAAGTTGACATTATCGTCAAAACTACGATCAATTTTGTTATAATCGGGCCAAAAGTTCTGGGCATATTGGGTTCATCTTTATTGGGTGTGTCCTAATACAATAAAATATAGATTCTCTCTTTTACATCTCTTAAGTTATCATCATGTTTCACAGAACCTGCAACAACTTTAACAAATTATTTAAGCAATAAATTATTAAAATTCTCGTCAACTTCCACATCAATTTCCCTAACATTCTTTGAATAACATCGTAATCCAATAACATTATGAAAAACATCGCGCGCCGGGAATGAAGCCGTGTTACTGTGCTCCCCCGCTGCGCAGCCACGGCGGCTCATAAGCCTACTAATTACCTTATTAATAAGAACGTTTAATTAATTCAGACATAATCCGTGTTAGCTCAATTAGTGAGGGAACTTGCGGTGGCTTTGAAGTAAGGCTGGGTCCAGACGGGGCGAGTTTATTGGCAAATAATTATGAATGAACCTTGATTTAAATGTAAAGTTCTCGCGTAAAATATGCTAATAATTTCCGTCAAGAAACACTTGATACCATAACTTTTTTATGAATGAAAATATGTCTTCTGCAATTTGAGACGATTATGGGCTTCATAATAGGAGAATTCTTACTAAACCATAACCTTCAATAAAATCCAGTTCTATGATCACTAATAATCATATATCAGACTAACACAAATGTCTGCAAAAGCAATAATTATGGCTCAATACTTACAATTTATGTGCCATACTACTTTTAGCTTAATATGCTATTGTCATTCGTAGACACGAGTAGTACTCCTACGCATTTTCGCAATTCCTAATGTCGACTTATAGAAAGGAAATATGTCGTAATAACTGTAAAACTTAGGTCCGACATAATGATAGGCTGACTTAGATGTTTGTATGAGCACTTTATGTTTGAAAACTTGTTGCACAAATAAGAACCATAACTGGATATGGTTTAATTCTCTAGCAATGTATTGTTGAACTTTCTGACTTTTCTGTGTAGGAATTTCTTGGCAGAAGTCCGAAGTATTGAGATATAAACATATTTTAGGATATGTGGGTCAATTTAGGTGTGCCTCTGCCTAACCTGCTAAAGTTACAGTCAGTCAGGCCAGTTGATAAATTAGTGTGCTTGTTTATGGAATGTAACATGTTATCCAAAAGTTGTACCCCATCAATACAAAACGTTACATCTAGTGTGATTTTTAAATTACATTACTAAGCGGAATTCCATGCTGATCACAATATAAAATTACTGAATTTATTTCCGAAGTTCTTAAATTAAGAACAGTATTTATGCGGTGGCACAGTATTAATATTGAATTTGATTTAGTTTGTTAGTCATTCGCTAAATTTTATACACTGCTGTTATACAAATGCATGTTGGATTCTATCGTTTGGTATAGCCAATAAAGATGATGATGAGTTGATGATCATAAAAATCTATCAGAAATTGTTGAACGAAGCTTGAAAATAATAGGAAGTAACACTTCCTACGCTTGAGTTAACAATTTACGACCCTATACAAACAATATCAGGTAGTCAGATTGCAGGCAGATCCGCGATATCTACCGATCTGTTATTACTTAACAATTACAAGTCCGAGCAGCGCATACATTACACTGTGGTGCATGCAAATTGTAGGGGAACAGATTAAGGGCTAGCTGGTCACGCCCTCTAGAGAGAACATACATCGGTTCGCTAACACGGCCCTGAAGTATATACTGTGCAGGATTATAGGCAGGGATTATCGAGTTGAAGTGATACTCAAGTAAATATACGTCTCACAGACATACCCTGGAGAGTCAGACCCACCATATTGTTAGTTGTATATTTCGGACAAGACATCTGTTATTCTTATACAATTAATGCTGACACGAGAGGATATTATAATAAGGCAATTAGAGTGCAGAAAATAATTGAAAAAATTTCAAACTTGTCATAAGGTGGAAATTAAAAAAAAAAACTGTCTTATAATGCCGGTTGCGTACGATCAGTTGTGTATTTTAGTGAAAAATTGCAACGTACATCGGCCTGACAGGAAAATTCCTATCACGCAGTTTAAAACGGGGCCTAAAAAAGTTTTCAAACACAATTTACAGATTTAAAAGTTCGTTGTGATGCTCGCTGGATTGCATTCGCTCTACACATTTTATTATTGAAAAAGTTGCAGGTCATAATTTCTGATATTCGGGATGCATCTGGCAGGCATCAGAATCCTTCTTATACCTTGTGCGGTCGCGCTAAAGCAACCTGATCCGATCATTCTTCCGACGTTGGCAGGCCTTTTTATTTACCTACCCAACTTATACGCCTGTCAACTCCATAAGCCCTTAATCTCTATGGTTACCCGTTATCTATGGCTGCTGGTAATTAATTTGACAGCTACTGTCAACAGTGGCAGGGCAGCCCTCGGACACAATGTAGCGATGTAACTCGAGAGGTGGCTGAGATGACGCGCCGACCACCCGGGGGGCCAGATTACTTACCTGATAATTAAGTAAATGAGTTCTTTATGAAATGTTTTCGGTGATTAGGTGTTACAGATTTTAGGGTCCGTTTTAATATTTCATTTAGACCATATGGATTTGAATGATTTTTATTTAAATTCAAAATAGTATTATCTAAAGCCCGCGAGTTTGTTTGAAGACTTGCAGAAAAATCCTGGTACTACATTTTTTAATCCTATTTGATGTAATGAAATATGATCACCGCGTGAAAAGGACTTCTATTTGGCAGTTGGCGCTTGCAACGAAAAAAAAATGGTTGTAATTAAATTATCGTAATTATCTCTGGAGTTATTTGAAATACCTATTCAATCTTCAGTGTGGTACTTACGTATCTTTAAAAGACCTTTTTAGGCCACATATAATATTGTTTCTTTTGTAATGGCCTATTTTAATGAAGATTTTTAAATCAGAACCCACGGTGGCCGACTCCGGCTTGCTCTTGATCACTAAGTTAATTTGACGGTTGTCTTGTAAAGTGACGTAACTTTCTAAAGGAAAGTGTTTTATGGTCTTCTTTAACATTTCTTTTTATGGCGCTGTGTTGTCTATTACTCTGATCTTTATGGTATGTTTGAGTTCATTAATATCTTTTAATTGATCGTTGATTAGCCTTTGATGTTCGTAAAGCCGCTCTGGTGGGGTTCGAACCTGGTGGTGTAAATTACAAGTAAAGTCACATTAAAACGATACTAGTATTAATTAATAGTGGGAAGCTGTATTTTATCAAGATATAGGCCGTATGCCCAATGACAAAAATCTTTAATTATAAACTTTTACCTCATAGTTAATGACGTTGGCTGCTGGGTTGCAGGTTGCGGGTTCAACATACGTATGGAACACAATTAATATTTATCTTTATACTTGCCTGCACCTAGTAATTCTGGGTTTAGATGTTCGTATTATTAGCTCATAAAGGCAACTATGAAAAAGGAATGAAAGCAAAGTTTTTTCATTATTAATAAGGGATGCATTGCCAGAAAATTTCAGACCAAGCGGTTTAGACTGACAATTTTATTTACTAATTTTAACGTGAGTGTAAGGTCGATCATAATATCTGATGGTGTTGTATATTAAACAATGACCTGGCAACTTGTAAATGTCAAGGTTAACCACAAACACCGGAATTTTATTTTTCGACACTTTTAATAAAGACCGTGTGACTTTTTACTTACGCAAATAAAATAAATACGCTTGTATTGATATGTTTTAGAACATTTATATTACATAGTAATTTAATATTTTCTTTTATCGCTTTCGAAGATCTAAAGATTTATTGCTATTTGACGCCTACCATGCTGCGTATAAAAATATTTTATTTATGAATGAGAAAGTTTCATTATGCTAATGTTATATTGTGTTTTGCATAAGAATAGGCTTCGATTATGGATTGAAATATGATATTTTTATAACCAATAAAAGGAAATATAAAGTAGGCTGTTTTGCGCGGTTTTAATAACTTAACAATAAATTGGGATTTCTTAATGAAATACAGGTTTAATATGAACGTATTTTATATCCATATATCTATTACATAAACATCTATTTCACTTGTGGTGAAAACCTAGTGTAGATCAGATGAGGCATTTTGTTGAGTTTTAAATAGCACCCATATTTATTTATTATTTATTCTACTAAGTGGAAAAAATGAAACTTTAAGAATATAGCTTTTTTACTAAGGTTTACAACTGGATTGGTAGGTTTGTTATCACATTTTTGATTGACAAAAAACTTGCGACTGTTCCATCATACTTTGTCTAATCTTATGTCTTGCCACGGTCCTCAAACCTTTAACTGAGAGTTGTAAGGTCCACTTTATTAAACTCGTTCATCAATATTTCTGATATTAAAACAAAAATAAAAAAACAACTTCTCAAAGTACCCATGTCATGCTAATCCCGTTTCTTTCATACAGACATGTCAACACAAACTTTTTATCTTGAGTGTGCTAATCTGCGAGATGTATGGGTGAGAGGCTTCGCACCTGCGCCGGCGCCGCCTGAGCCGATCTTATTGATGGCCGCCATACTTCAATGGCTCTTACAATTAATTGCGACATCACGCGATTTATTTCGGTTGTTTTGGTCTTATTTAGAAGATGGGTAAAGTTTCATTTTGGGATACGTAATACATAGGTATACCCATACAAGCTCATGCATTTTTAACATAATAACGGTATGTAGATGATCTATTCATTGTAGATATGCTATTTTTAGATCAGTTGATTTACATTGTAACAATATTCTTTATTAGGATAATACAATTTATTCTAGAATATAAAATACAATTTAGATAATATAAAAACACCGTTCAGCACTTCACAGTTCACAGTAGTACACAGTTCAACGTTTAACACACACTGAAGGTTAGGATTTAGAAGTAGCCTCAGCAGGTTAGGCCTCAGGAAGAGGAACTCAGTTGTGTCCTCAGTAGGAGAGGTCTCAGGAGTGACCTCAGTAGGAGAAGTCCCAGGAGTGACCGCAGTAGGAGAAATCCCAGGAGTGACCGCAGATGGAGAGGTCCCCGGAGTGACCGCAGCAGGAGAGGTTCCAAGAGTGACCTCAGTAGGAGAGGTACCAAGAGTGACCTCAGTAGGATAGATTGCAAAAGTGACCTCACAGGAGTGACTCAGAGGGTAAGAGGAGATCCCTCAGTTGAGTGATTTAGAGGGTCGTATAGACGTCTGCGATCGAGTCAAAGCTGTTGACCATTCAACAGTCCAAGATAGAGAGAACCCATTCCTCTGACGGCCTCCGCATTTATATCCGTCAGATTGTTTTCGTAATTTCTTCTTTTCTATTTTCGAATATTAGTATCATCAAAGGTTTGGACATATCAGACCAAGGAGGTCTGCGTGCGTTTACATAATGTAAAACTTAGATTTAAGTTATTACAAACATAATTATAAAAATAGAAAATACAATGTTACTGTGAAATCAATTAGATAAAATAATTTAATTATATAAAGCAAAAGCAACATCATAAACAAGAAACTATAACATAGGTCATAGACTAAGCCGGACAGAAAAATAAAAGTAACTGACAGTTTCTTATTTGACAAAAGTGTCACAACAAAATGATCAAGTAATAATTATTTTACTAATAAAAAGATGTTAAATAAGATAAAAGGATGAAATGGATGACGTAAGTATACATAAATACTATATTTCCCCAACGACCCCGAGAAAATTTTTGGCCTAGGACAAAAATTTTGTAAAGGTTAAAATATTACCACATTCACAAAACTTGCATAACTCAATCAAACACACCGACATCTTACGTTTAGTGTCAGGTAGGATTCACATTCAATGATCGCTACTCAACTGATAAATCAATAACTTTAAGGCTTATTTTCGGAGTTGTAATCCGCTCTCGTCGAAAACCACTAATGAGATGAGATTTTAACAGAGGCTTATTTTTATGGAGTTGTCAGCCGCTCCAAAAGATACCCATGGTTTAGAGCCATAGATAGCGGTAATGATGGGGTAGGCCATCATACCGTAGAGACTATTGGGATAGACCAATAGTATAGAAGTCAACAAGGGCTTATTTAAGGAGTTGTCAGCCGCTCCAAAAGAATACCTATGGTTTAGAGCCATAGATATCGGTAATGATGGGGTAGGCCATCATACCGTAGAGACTATTGGGATAGACCAATAATATAGAAGTCAACAAGGGCTTATTTAAGGAGTTGTCAGCCGCTCCAAAAGAATACCTATGGTTTAGAGCCATAGATATCGGTAATGATGGGGTAGGCCATCATACCGTAGAGACTATTGGGGAAAACCAATAGTATAAAAGTAATAGAAAAATGAACCGATGAATGAATTAGTAAATAATAGAGTTTTAATAAACCGAAAAGAACTCCATTAGAAGAAAGAAGGACGGGAAGAGTCATAAGTATGAATAAAAAAAAAAAATATTTTAATATTAAAATAGTTGTAAAAATTAACTATAAAAAATTCTATCGAGAAGGATTCTATTGAGAAGAATTCTATTGAACTTAACAGAGGACTCGGAGGGCGACTTTGTAGAGAGCAAGAGTATTGTGAGGACTCCAAAGAGTTTTTAAAACGAGAGTCAATTAGTACTTAATTTTGCCATAGCAAAAAGATCCATACCAAAAAGTCAAAACAATAGGAACTCTATGATCCTGTTGCCTAGCAACCAATGTTTATATGAATAAGTCAGAAAAATCTTTTCAGAGCCCACGATAAATGAATATAGTATGATTCCATAATAAGTATATAGAAATATATAGTTGTAAAACGAGTAATGTAGTTGAGTAGGTATGAAAAAACGTCCACAGGATATTCTCCTGTTTCTGTCGTAGAGTGTCTCAACAACCAACTTGGGAGTGTCCACGAATGGATTAACACACCAAGCGGCCGTTGAGTACGAATACCAGAGGGGTAAACGTTGTGGTGTGCAAGTCTGTGGGATGTAGTATTTCAATGTTATTGTTAAGTGTTAAGTAAGTAGGTATGAACGACTACGGGATATTGTCCAATAGCCGTCCGAGAGTAACCAATCTCCAACCTTGGTTGTGCCCACAAGTGGGTTAACACTCCCAAGAGGCCGAAAGGGTGCCGATTATCTTACGATAATGGAATGTGTGAGGGGGTGTAGGAGTAGTATAAGTAAATAAATAAATAAATAAGTGGATGATAAGATGAATAATAAGCTTGGCCAAATATATTCACTTGAGGAAGTGTTTTTTAGAATTTAGGGAGGGCTGGGTTAGCCAGTTGGGCGCCAATCTGTAACAATATTCTTTATTAGGATAATACAATTTATTCTAGAATATAAAATACAATTTAGATAATATAAAAACACCGTTCAGCACTTCACAGTTCACAGTAGTACACAGTTCAACGTTTAACACACACTGAAGGTTAGGATTTAGAAGTAGCCTCAGCAGGTTAGGCCTCAGGAAGAGGAACTCAGTTGTGTCCTCAGTAGGAGAGGTCTCAGGAGTGACCTCAGTAGGAGAAGTCCCAGGAGTGACCGCAGTAGGAGAAATCCCAGGAGTGACCGCAGATGGAGAGGTCCCCGGAGTGACCGCAGCAGGAGAGGTTCCAAGAGTGACCTCAGTAGGAGAGGTACCAAGAGTGACCTCAGTAGGATAGATTGCAAAAGTGACCTCACAGGAGTGACTCAGAGGGTAAGAGGAGATCCCTCAGTTGAGTGATTTAGAGGGTCGTATAGACGTCTGCGATCGAGTCAAAGCTGTTGACCATTCAACAGTCCAAGATAGAGAGAACCCATTCCTCTGACGGCCTCCGCATTTATATCCGTCAGATTGTTTTCGTAATTTCTTCTTTTCTATTTTCGAATATTAGTATCATCAAAGGTTTGGACATATCAGACCAAGGAGGTCTGCGTGCGTTTACATAATGTAAAACTTAGATTTAAGTTATTACAAACATAATTATAAAAATAGAAAATACAATGTTACTGTGAAATCAATTAGATAAAATAATTTAATTATATAAAGCAAAAGCAACATCATAAACAAGAAACTATAACATAGGTCATAGACTAAGCCGGACAGAAAAATAAAAGTAACTGACAGTTTCTTATTTGACAAAAGTGTCACAACAAAATGATCAAGTAATAATTATTTTACTAATAAAAAGATGTTAAATAAGATAAAAGGATGAAATGGATGACGTAAGTATACATAAATACTATAACATGGACGATACATGGATAACATCGATGATAAATAAATATACATGGATGGTGTCGATCACATACCTACTTATACCTATAAGGAATGCTTGGCAAAGTAGTAACTACAGTACAGTTCCTATAGTATTTGGAAAAAAAAGAACTAATCTTTAAGTAATTATTTTTGAGAAATAAGAAGACTTTCAGACACCAGGGCTTGTTACCTATTTATATTAAAAGTGAAACAAAAACATGTTTTTAAATAAGTTATAAGTACTTGATAAAATCTATGAAATTGGCGTCAAAAGTTACCATTTGCCATTTAGCATAAGTATTACATTCATTGTTATAGAGTACTTCTACGAATTGATGTTTTTCTTGGAAATGTAGTATCTACTTTTAATGGCAAGAACTAAAAAGCTGACAACCACATTAAGAACCATCCTTTTGAAAGTTGTACACAGAAAATAAACTTTGCTTAATATTGCAATAGATCAGCGATTATTAAAATAAATAACCATCTCTTTCATATATCACGATGTCTTCAAATTGAAGAAATATTAAGATAATTGATGTTTATATCCAAATAAAATGTTAAAACTGGTATTAGAACTGGTTTTTGGATTTAAAAATGTATCTAGTTGTATATTTGGCTTATGTATTAATATGAAATTCTTTGAAATTGACTGATTTTAAGTAAATATGCACATGAATCTTGAGTCTCAAAAGCCTGCTATATTGAAAAACAAAATAATAAACTGGAAACTCAATGAAGACTATGTAAAACTGCCTTTTTATATCGGTTTAAAAAAAAAACAATTTATCCGTTGTAAGTTTAAAAAAGACAATAAATTAACATAATATTATACCTTATCGTAATCTTTTTAATCTTTAAAGGACTAAGCACCAGCTGTATGAGTAGGTACCCACATTTTGTCAATGAAGAATATGTGCAAAAAAATGAATGATATTTGAAAAAAAATCACGACAACACAAGATATCTAAATAATACGACCGTCTCTAGCTTATGTAAATTAAAAACTGATGCTAAATATGTTTAGAGATAAAGATAGAAAAATAGTTTCGTGTCTAGACATTTTGACCGAACTGTATAAATAATACATAATTTATCTAAAACAAAACAAGTTTTCTAAAATTTATGGAATTTACCGAGCGCTGTCATAAATCTCAGTTCGCATAACCTTATGTTTGGTCACGCTTTCAAACAGTAAAGTTAATAGATATTTGTATTCGTACGAGTATATAGTAATTATCGTGTGAACTCTTGTTTGTCCGTACAACTGTGAAATCAATTACTATTGTTATTAGAAGTGGCGCCAGCTTTCCATAATTACTCGTTAAATGTTATGAGAAAATGGAAAATTAACTAAGTAACTTATTACTTTATATTTATTTATTTGTAAGCTGCCACTTTTTGTTACACGGCATTTTTGGTGAAAGTGGAAAATTGTGGCAGAAGACAAAGGTTTTCAGTGACTAACTCTGTACAAAAAATGTATTAACATTAAACATTTGATCTATTTGACTATCCTTAGTTTACAGTTTCTCTCTCTTAATCTTTTCATATTGTATTAGGTACACATAAAAACCTTTTTCTTAAATAGCTCTACCTAATAAAAAACCGCATCGAAATCCGTTGCGTAGTTTTAAAGATCTAAGCATACATAGGGACAGACAGCGGGAAACGACTTTGTTTTATACTATCTATTTAGTGATATAGGTACTTGGGCCATCAATTGAGATCACCATACATTGAGATCAAAATTACCTCGACATGCAACATCTTTGATCGAGGCAGCTGATAAATTCTCTTTTCCTTTCGCTGATATACTAGGGCCATCACTTAAGATCACCATACGTTGAGATCAAAATTACCTCGATATGCAACATCTTTGATCCAGGCAGCTGATAAATTCTCTTTTCCTTTCGCTTACAAATAAACACAGAACAACCATTCTCGTTGGTATTTCTCGTGAAATAAACTGCGCTGTAGTTACTGAAGCATCCCCATTTCCCATAGCATACGAGCACAAAGCACGCGCATTTATCACGAACTAAATAAAACAAAACTTGTTCCGCCATGTCCGCCATGCGAAACTATAGAGTTGTCAGCCGGCCGAATTTGAATAACAACACACCAACATAACTCCGACATCACCCCATTTGATAAAC
Organism: Agrotis ipsilon; assembly: GCA_028554685.1. NCBI lineage: Eukaryota > Metazoa > Arthropoda > Insecta > Lepidoptera > Noctuidae > Agrotis > Agrotis ipsilon. The sequence goes on along the minus strand of CM052970.1, from coordinate 827,216 downwards.
TGCCTTATTGTTGGATGTATAAGGTGCTTAATGATCGCATTATTATGTTTGTGCTCATACAATGGCCTGTTCATGGACTTATAACAAGGATTTTTAAGTGTATTCAATTTTCTGCTTTAAGATTTAGTCGACAACGTTAAAATTCTCCTGTCAGCATAAGCATGTGCATAAAGTTTTGCATAATATGTACTTTTAAACTATCTTAGATACACATGGGTTAAAGGAATTTAGTTATTTCAAGCTGAGGGTCATATATTACGTGGACGTTGTCTTGACCAGATGAAGCCCACCCATTTTCGAAAGAAGCCCGGAGAAGTTTATTTTCGGAGAATGCTATGTCTTCTGGAAATATTGAAATAGCAAAATTAGAAAACCAATGAATATTTACTGCAATTTTGCATGTCTGTTACTACTGCCATGCATGCTGCAATTTGCTTACAAGATACAAGACCATTAACTTTATGATGGCCACGTCATCTTCAATCATTGCATTTTCATGGCATGTATCGATTGCAATAATGGCATCTTTATATGATATCCCTGTCTCACTGTCACTATAAATTACTACAACATTACCTACTAAGTCAACTGACATCAAAAGAGCGCATTGTAACGTTAAACGGCGCACGCGCAGGTAACACCGAATCACGATCCATTAGTTCCGAATTAAACGGATATCACGCTCAGTGGGGAACGTATGACAAAATATTGAGACTGGTGAGATTGCTTATGATGCCAATTAATTACTTTGACTCATCAATAAACGCGTGTAGTTTTATCAGTTTTAAGGCGTACAAGTAGTGTTTACAGTGTAAGTACAGACAAGGGTGGAAAATATAATAAGGATGAAATGCAAATCTAGTGGTTGAAAATCACTTGATTAATCCGATCAGTGATAGATTTTCTTTTGATTATTAAGAAATTAGTTTATAGTGCTTATTTTTGAAGCCTCAATACTGAATATAGTAGGTATTCAATGCCGACTTGAAAGGTTTCACCATATTTCATTTTACAACCAACTCATATTTATGGATAGTTAACAGAACTACACCTCACGATTCCCAACCGTGTCTCGTCCCGTATGTTTCTCTATACAGGTTACCTTTCGAATTCGGCTCAATAACGGTCGCTGATGCGCGCGCGTCGTTTTTGTTTACCATTGAAACGAAGGCACCAGTCTCACTGACAAGGAAGCGACACAAACGATCACAGTTTCATTGATAATAGGTGCATTTTATTGGTTGCTGACTGTCCGCTTTGTCGATAAGTAAAGCGTGACAGACCCATTAATGACTTCGTTAAAATCGCAAGCGCAAACTGCATTTCCACCAACAAATAGTTTTTACGTTCCCAGAGATAGCTCATTTTTACTCTTTTCACCCGCTGAGCCATTAATGTGTCCGCTCCGTTTGCAATCGAAACCGGGCTTAATAAGTAAATTCGACAGGTAATTTTCGTCCACCCTCAAATAATCACCCGTCAGGCCATCACCCTCTGTTGCTGTCATGTACTCGCTGCTCATCATCATCAACCCACACCTCTTCTTTTTTGTACAATATTTCAGATCCATCCTCATCAAGGTTATTCCCTTTTTTTGTGGTGAAATCATCAATAGGGGTCACGGTAATTCGTTAGTTCCGCGACAAGGAGCCTTAGCCAAACAGCAGACGATAGCAGACGACAATCGTTATTGTTCATCAGTCACCAATACATTTTCAACTTTATATCCGAGCACGTAGAGTTGAAAATCTATTGAAGTTCAGAGATCGTTTTCGTTTGTTTCGTTCTTTATCGTTCAGCAGTTTTTAATAGATTTTCAACTTTACGCGATGGGGTATAAAGTTGAAAATATATTGGTGACTGATGAACGATAACGATTGTCGTCTGCTGTCATCTGCTATTTGACTAAGGCCCAAGATCCCTTAATGAAACCAATGCCCATCTCGGCATAAGGTGCTACCTTCCATTTGAATCGCTCCTCGCTGTTCCTAGCTCTAATCGCTCCTCGCTAATCGCCAACGATGGCACCTGTGTAAGTGTTTGTCTTAGAACATAACTGTTTTGGCGTGAGGCGTGAAAATGACAGTCAACCTGTGGTTTGGTCGCCATGTTGATTTAGAGTAAAACAAAGAACTGATTAAAATGTGTGTCAATATTTGAGTGTGGATTTAACGCTATTGGCCGTGGCATTGGGAATAATAATTTCTCATGTTTGCGCGTTCTATGGTGCATGGCAGAACGGTGTGGTAGTTTCGTAAAATACTTGAAAGGCAATGTTATTTCTCCAGACTATTTTCAACATCCATTACGTAATTGACGCCGTTGTACAAAATCAAACAAACTTTTCAAACAGTTTTTTTAAACGGCAGTTAGCGTAGTGGCTGATCAATTGGACTGCTGCAGATTGAGTCGTGGTGGGTTCGATTCCCGTACGAAAAGAAAAGAAAAAAAAGAAATGAGAAGAGGAATGAAAGAAGAGGTGACAATTGGAATGCTGGTTTGTTTATTTATCCAGGAGATAGTTATTCCTGGAGAAATCAGATGTCATTTTCTCTAGGTAAATCCTGGTCCCTAGGGAATTCCTTTAAAGTCTAATGTTAGATCATGAGAGATCAGTCGAGTTTGATATGTTCGTTGTTAGTCTCATGATCTAATGATTACTCGACTAACCAGTTTGTCAACATTATTATCACTTACATTCTTTATTCACTAACAGAAAGCCACACTTCCCACAACACACAAGCACAAGCGCCATTAAGTATTAATGTTCTACAATAGTACGAAACATTTGTACTATCTAAGCCCAGTGGTAGCGGGGTCAGAGCTCATAAACGTTAAACTAGTTGAAGGCTATCGCTGCTAAACATCGCTATAAAAGCGTGCGGCTACTGACTGCTACTTGTAACTACGTCAGCAGTTGTGTTTTGCAAACAAATTGAAATAAAATGGATAAAGAGCCTATGGTAATACACTTGCCGGGGTCGCGGGACTTATTTCATTACCCTGACCGCGGAACATAAAGGGCTATTGAAGGACACCGTGGATTTTAGTCAGTAGAAGTCTGACAGTCCCTCCCGCCCTGCCCGGTGTAGGAGGACTCATTTGATGATTTTAAAACGAAAAAAAAAACAAAAAAGTTAATACACACGGCTACAAGTCAAGCTATACATAAACAGATTATCGAGGTCTCGCTTTATTTGATCTTTCCGCACATTCAACAGTCAGCTTATACTGGTTTTGCATACCTTGATGTGTAGGCATGTAGCATCGTTTGATGAGCGGGGAATGTTTGACATAGCCATTACTGCCACCGTCGCGAAACTAATGGAAACCTAACTTTATTTCATTTCTTCAACTTACAAAATAAATTAAAATACATTTTTACTCTAGTGACAAAATGGTGAACGATACCAACGATCGGTGATCCACATTAGAACTCTATTGAAAGCAAGTCATGGAGAAAATCATGTCTAGATTCACCCAATAGCGTGAAGCCGACTAACTGCAGCGTAGAGAATGAAAATCTAGACCGAATTATTTAAAAATTACGAGTATATATTCAAAATACTAAAAGGTAGTCCGAAACTCATTTTGTCTTGCCAAGCTAAAAGTCTTTGCTAAATTGTGAACTTAACCAAACGACTGTATCAACTTCGTTTTAAATCCTGCGCCGGCGCAGTCGTAGATGTGTTGATATCGGTAGCGGACTCTTTCGATATCGTGCAGAAGGCGTTTGGAAATTGAAGTGCAGTGGGATCAGTAGGCAACTAAAGTCTTCAATAAGAATTAACTAATTCAATAATTATGACCACGAATAATTCATCTTTCTCATAGAAAATGCCTCTGGGGATGTATAGGATGTATAGGGGATGTATTGTTTGAAGGACTGACGGCCAAGGAAGCTGTAAGTGTTCGAACACCAGAAGGAACAAACATTTGTATGATCTGCAAGTAAGTAGTTGTTTTGTTTAGTAAGTGGTCTGTGTGTCACTATCCTAAATGTCGTACAAAGCGAGACCAATACAGAACCAGTTTGTCTTGGTCTCGCTTTGTACGAATTTACACACAGTAAACGGTCAGCTAATATTGGTTTTGTATAGCTTGATGTGTAGCCGTGTGTACCACAAGAAAGGACCACGGGCACAAATATATGGAGACTGGTCCATCGTTCAACAGTGATGGAACCTATGCCAAATGAAAGCTTTGAGGATGTGATGCATTTCTTATTATGGCAGCTAAGTCGAATTCGAGCGCCAACAAGGTGATTTCGAGCATTAAAAACATATGCCCTTACCTAACCTAACATGTGGCAACATTCTCCTACTGATTTGAAACAGGTGTCATTTGAAGCGTGTAGTAGATACGATATACTTTTACTATGGCGACATTCTTCAAATGTGTAAGGTTCACCTGGAATATCTGAAAATGTCAACCTAACCTAACCTGTGGCAACAATCTCCTACTGATTTGAAACAGATGTCAATCGAAGCGTGTGGTAGATACGATATACTTTTAGTATGGCGACATTCTTCAAATGTGTAAGGTTCACCTGGAATATCTGAAAATGTCAACCTAACCTAACTGTGGCAACATTCTCCTACTGATTTGAAACAGGTGTCATTCGAAGCGTGTGGTAGATACGATATACTATTACTATGGCGACATTCTTCAAATGTGTGAGATTCACCTGGAATATCTACTACCCAGGCGTATCTTTCTTCCTTATCCGACACAGGTACCTCCTGAACGAAGCCACGTCTTTCCAGCCACTCCTCAAAAAGGGGTCTTACCGTCGCGATTGCGGTGTGCCCGAACCTCGGTTGGTTCAAATCAGTTGGAGAATATTGCTACAGCCTTCTTAGGTTAGGTTGACATTTTCAGATATTCCAGATGAACCTTACACATTTGAAGAATGTCGCCATACTAAAAGTATATCGTATCTACCTCACGCTTCGAATGACACCTGTTTCAAATCAGTAGGAGAATGTTGCCACAGGTTAGGTTAGGTGGACATTTTCAGATATTCCAGGTGAACCTCACACATTTGAAGAATGTCGCCATAGTAATAGTATATCGTATCTACCACACGCTTCGAATGACACCTGTTTCAAATCAGTAGGAGAATGTTGCCACAGTTAGGTTAGGTTGACATTTTCAGATATTCCAGATGAACCTTACACATTTGAAGAATGTCGCCATACTAAAAGTATATCGTATCTACTATACGCTTTGAATGACACCTGTTTCAAATCAGTAGGAGAATGTTGCCACAGTTAGGTTAGGTTGACATTTTCAGATATTCCAGGTGAATCTCACACATTTGAAGAATGTCGCCATAGTAATAGTATATCGTATCTACCACACGCTTCGAATGACACCTGTTTCAAATCAGTAGGAGAATGTTGCCACAGTTAGGTTAGGTTGACATTTTCAGATATTCCAGATGAACCTTACACATTTGAAGAATGTCGCCATAGTAATAGTATATCGTACCACACGCTTCGAATGACACCTGTTTCAAATCAGTAGGAGATTGTTGCCACAGGTTAGGTTAGGTTGACATTTTCAGATATTCCAGGTGAACCTTACACATTTGAAGAATGTTGCCATAGTAAAAGTATATCGTATCTACCACACGCTTCGAATGACACCTGTTTCAAATCAGTAGGAGAATGTTGTCACAGTTAGGTTAGGTTGACATTTTCAGATATTCCAGGTGAACCTTACACATTTGAAGAATGTCGCCATAGTAAAAGTATATCGTATCCACTACACGCTTCGAATGACACCTGTTTCAAATCAGTAGGAGAATGTTGCCACATGTTAGGTTAGGTAAGTGCATATGTTTTCAATGCTCGAAATCACCTTGTTGGCGCTCGAATTCGACTTAGCTGCCATAATAAGAAATGCGTAACATCCTCAAAGCTTTCATTTGGCATAGTTTTCATCGCTGTTGAGCGATGGGCCAAAATGCGCATGGTCCTTTTATCATTCGTTGAACACTTGTCTAAAGAACTGTCAACGTCAAAACGACATTTCACGTTGATATTAGGGTCGTATTTATGTGTTTAGGCGGTATATTTATGTATATTTATATGGTAAGGCGGTATGTTTTTATCTTTAGTTACTGTTGTAACACTCTTCAGTGCCAAGCAGTAAGCCTTCTATATTTTCCTACCTTCTAAAACAGTAAGATATATCTTAGAACCGCGCACGTCGATCGTGTAACAGATATATGTCGAGCTCTTATCTCCGTAACTGCTGCACTGAAATGTACCTGCTTTGAGTATTTATTGCACTGCAACCATTTGCGAGTACGAATGGAATTAAACTACGGAAATGTTTAAACTTGGTTTTACTAAGGAAATGGAGGATTAAAGACAATCAATGCTTGGATTACTATCGTGAGCTGACTGATTGGGAGAACCGGGTTTTGATTACTGCGCTTAATTTGAAAATATGACGAAAAATTTGAGAACCTGGAAACTGAATGTTTTTTTTTTTATGTTTTATTTAACTTAAATTTACTTGGTCAAGGGCCAATTTTTTTGCCAGCTAAGACTGTAGAAGGATATGAAGAGCGAGTGCTTTGGGCACTACTTTTGGTATAATCTATGCTTGATTTGAATAACAACTTTTTATAAGTTAAGATCTCCAGCCTGCACATTAAATACCTCAATGATTTTGACGTCCATTTTAAAAATTGCCTATGTATTCTATTTTGAAATGGCAAACTTTGCAAACTCCATGTGCAAGTGAAAACTTCCTACAAAACTATGTCTAGCTTTAGCAATTTACTGGCAACACTAATAGAGCAGGGCTTAAGCACATACCACCTTTATCGTCTTTACTGCAAATGAAGTGTCAAATCTCCTTTACCGAACTGACAGAACGAATATCGTCTTTTTTAGTTTTTATGGCATGAACATAAAAAAACGATCGAATCTTAGACGCACACGCAACAACACATAATTCAGCTAGTCTAATGATTTAACACTTTCGACGTTGCCCATAATCTCGTAATGAAGCCGTGACCGACACGGAAACGACCAAAATCAACAGATTAGTTTTATTATAACATTTATCGCTAATTGGCTGCTCAATGTAATGACCGCGCCATCAACTGTATTTGGCGGCGCGTTTGTGAGCGATTGGGACTGTGAAATAGCATAGTTATTTGTTTTTAGGGTTATTTTTTCGTTTGTTAATTGTTAGAGTTGAATAGATCAATGATTGTATGACAAATAAAACAGAAAACCGTTTCAATTTGATTCAATAATCGATTTAAGCTGATCAACAGGAAGTAAGTAATTAACCCTCGGTGCTCAAATGAGAATGCAATCGGTGCTAATAATAATATTCCACAACTATCACACAACGCCATCTAGTCCCAAGCTAAGCAGAGCTTGTGTTATGGGTACTACACAACTGATAAACATACTTAAATATTTCTTAATACATACATATTATAGATAAATTACACCCAGACACAGAACAAATGATCGTGCTCATCACACAAACATTTGTCCCGGGTGGGAATCGAACCCACGACCCCCGGCATAGCAGTCAGGGTCACTAACCACTAGACCAACAGGCCAGTCAAAATAGAAGTATTTGGTATACTGAAAGCATGGACTGAAACTAATAAGTTTATACCAGAAACTGTTGAAAATTACTCCTTAACACAAAATAATACAGACATACAGCGAAGAATGAAATTCACATAATTATCATCTCTTGTAATCAACACTATCACACTAATTCGCCTCACTCTGCCACATCGACACGCACTATTCGAATTAATGCATGTCTGAATGGGCCATAATGCTATAACACACACATCATCAACCGTGCCTCGTTAATTACAGCATTTACAGCAACTGTTTCGTGCTCTGTTCACTACGCTTGCAACTGTTCTATGCTCCGTTTGTTTGCAATTCAATCAGCGGAGCCGTGCTGTGTGAAGTGTTCGCACGTTAGTGCTAGCCACACGGTACATCACTCTGCTTTGAAATATTTGGGGCAATCAAACGAATATCTGTCTATCTGATTTTGGGAGGACCACACCACACAGATGACTATCGCACTTAAAATTTTGCGCGGCTTTTGGTCGAACTCCGATCGAGTAAAAACTTTTTTTTTATCGTGGTAAAATCATCTTCCTTCCATTCTTCCTTCCACCCCGGGTGGAATGGGGGGACTGTTAGACTTGAACTGACTAAAATCCATGGTGATCCTTCAACAACTCTTTAAGTTCCAGGGTCACGCACGGCTATCTGATGAGACAGACCCGCGACCATCAAGTTAAAACTTAAAAGTAATTTTCTCATTTGCTATAATTTCATTGAATTACTCTTAGTTTCCTCAAAGATTGACCATGCCAATAACACGTCTACATCATTTGTAAATCGTTATCAATACTAATAAATAGAGATCTAACTTCATTTAAACCCTAGACACATCTCCACAGCATCAATAAAAAGCGTAGCATTTTTCCTGCGATACGTATCTCAAATGGATCTAAGTCGCATGCGCATACGCTCGGAGGCTCGGAGCGACAATTAGACTGCGCTCGCGCATCGCTCCCCTGAGGGTAGGCAGAGAACATCGGCGCACGCGAATTTCTGCACATTTCCACAAATTACGCCTAATGGCGCACTTGTCGAGATGTTTTCTTGTTGTAAGTGGATCTGTGGAGCTGCAGGTTAATGGCTGTTAGATCTAAATACGGTATTACATACCAAACGGATTAAAACGGTATTTTTGGTTTAATTAAAACATAGCTAAGTAATTTATAGGGACGGCCTATGTTCAGCAGTGGACATGTTATGGTAGATTTGATTGATTTGATTTGATGATGATAGCTAAATGTTAAAGTTGATTAAATATGGGTTGTGAACGTCAAACAATATCTTTTTTATTGAAAAACAAATTAAATAACAATTTGCCTGTTATTCTATCGAAGCATCTACTTACAAATATTCGTACATGAAGTTCAGAAAGTGGCTCTATGTTATGTTCTGGCTTAAACCCAAACTCTACATTAAGATATGATGAAAATGAGTTGGTTCAAGTTATGTTTTAATTGAACTTTAACAGTTGATGTTTCTGTGTGTTCGTTTTACAACACTAACCACTTTCCATTACTCCATCGACTTCGACCACTGGACACTTTCTCATAAATAATTATTCACCAACTTGAAGGTTTACAAATAAGTGATTACTTAATAACCAGAAACCAGATGGCGCCACCACCAAGTACAAGCTATCAATTAATATGGTAATCGTAAGCCGATTAAGAAAGCAGTGATATAGCATAATTTTATTAATGGCGGTCACGCCCCGCCGCACGTGAAACATGTACAGTATTTACGATGCTGTTCGCTGAAACGGACGAATTTACAAGTAAATGTATTTATTTTTTCATGTACCTGACGTGAGAGCAAATGAGGACCGGCGCTAAAGAATTTTGAACTGAAACATCTTACCATTATTTTTTTACGTGGAATATCATCAAACGAGTCCTCGCATTCGGGGTGGAGCAGGGAAGGTCAGACTCGTACTGGCTAAAATCCGCGGTATTCCTCCACTAGCCTTTAACGTTCCAGGGTCACAGTTTTCTACTCAGAACTACCTAACATATAAAGCAGACACTATGGGCGCACCTCATCAGGTTTTACGGTACATTTCTAAAATTGCAATACTAGTATTAAATAGTTTCAACTTGCAAAAGGAAGTAACACATCTTACTGACATCAATTTAAAAAAAAAACTGTTAGCAGAAGCACGAAGCTAAATATTTCGCACACAATATATCTTCTTAAGTGCTCATAAATAATACCTACGTTATAATAAAAAAATAGGAATGCGTCCAATCCAATTGAAAAACCACATTTAATTGAATTATTAACTAAAGTTACTTCCGGTGCATTCTAAAGTTCTCATATTAGTGTCCATGACTGTCCAATATGGCGCCCATTCTTTCTGTCCAAAGAGGGTATTATTATGTAATTGGGCACAAATGACGGGTTTGGTTCCCGGGCTATTAACTATGTAATGGTATTAACACGTATTACTGAGGTATGCGGGAACTATTGTTAATAATGGATGTACTTTTGGTACTCGTGTAGGAAATTTCTGAAAATTCTTCAGTAACAAGTTACAGCTAGGTAGCTTTTTTACCCGTGCTCTGTACCTATTGGTCGTAGCGTGATGATATTTAGCCTATAGCCTTCCTTAATAAATGGATTATACAATACAAAATGATTTTTTCAACTTGTTTTTCCTGAGATTAGCGCATTCAACCAAACTAACTCTACAGCTTTACAATATTAGCATAGATGGTGTTGCTACAAAAAGAAGAAACTTTAGTATATCCGGTCCGGTTAATATTTTCAAATACTAATAATAGGACAGCCAAAAAACGAAGGTTTTGTCAACAGAACGTTGTTTTCAATAAGCCAATAGCAAAACATACAGCTAGGCTAGTTTCACCAAACTCTGTTAGTTAATTGCCCTGTTACATGTATTAACGGACTGTTAAGGTTAATGAGTGTGCCGCCACGTGCAAACAGTAAGCTTTAATTTCCAGATCGGCTGTTAAATTTAATTACAGCTCCAAAGATTACAACTACAAATCTCATCAATGTCTATAGATGTCTACTAATATCACGGACACGTATAGCATTATTCCATGCAGTCCATATAAAGCCCTGCCCACCATTGATCGTAAAACAGCGTGATAATAAGGACATAACGAGGTGCGATGTTGAACTAGTTGGAAGTGACGTGTGACTTGTGCCCAACTATGATAGATGAACTGGAACTTGACCAAGGGTTGGCAGACTTTAGAGACTGGTTAGTTTTTTTATGCGAAACAAAAGAAAGTCTTTTATTTGGAAGTGTGAATATGATTACTAAGTGGCCCTTACAGTATTTAGACCTCGACCTCGGTCATATTATAGGCTAACAAACAGTGGCTTCACTCGCGTGTGTCTTCGAGCCATATATTTGAGTGCTAAAATGACGGGGCGTTTTGTCAACTAGGGCGTATTACCTAGTTCTATCCTAGTACTTAAAACGAGTTTCCATCATTCATTGATAGCAAATGATGACCGGGAGCCAATTATACACATATTTTCTAACCCACTACATCTACTTAAAAAAAACAATCATTTTGTTTTTTTTTTCTGAGATTGCCGAATGTTTCTTCAATTCTTTAATAATTTTCTGTAGTCTCTCAACATTACCTCAACAAGCCTCAGGGGCTTGAGTGTTAATGTTGAACACAAAATTATAATCGACTGTAATGAGGGTCAACAATATGGGGTGAATAGTTTCTTAATTATAAGGTAATCATCATTCATAGTTCAAAAAAAACTTATCTGTTATCCCTCCCCTCATCCCTTAAAATATCTTCGGAGATCTTCTTGATAGCCTCGGAACTTTGTAAATAAAGAATCACCCCATGCAAGAGGTTATGAATTCAAATCCAGGTTAGTTATATTAATGCGTATATGTAGGAGTGAGATTCCCAAAAGCTGCTATAATACTCTTGACACCAGAGGTGGCTACATCCCTGCACAAAAAAAATACCCAATTAGACTCGACCCTGAGATTTACCACCAGACCCTATATGCTCTTAATTAAATATTAATGTTTATGGGTGCGCAGGCGTCGCCGTGGTGCCAAAGCGCCTGCGTTCGGCACTTCACGACGTAAGCCCCTTCGCACACTAGGCCACGCAAGTATCCGATACTATACGACTTTTTCTCACATATCTAAGTGATTCAAAAATTGTAACAATCAGCACATCAGAGTAACCATGGAGTTTCTTGCCGGTTCTTCTCCATGGAACCCGAACCGAGCACGTTTTGTCGACGTTTTATAAGTGCCCTCATGGGCCTATCTGAAATAATAACATTTGACTTTGACTTTCGTATCCATTGACGCATGCCTATAAACGAACCTCTATAGATTTATATTGCGATAGTCACCTGGATATCAAAGTCGTAAGTTATCAGAGACTTTTTTTTTTTTTTTACGTGGTAAAATCATCAAATGAGACCTCCCACCCCGGGCAGGGCGAGAGGTACTGTCAGACTTGTACTGACTAAAATCCACGGTGTTCTTCATTAGCCCTTTATGTTCTGGGGTCACGGTGAGGAAATAAATCCCGCGACCCCGGCAGGCTTTGGCCCTCTGTGAGGGGGCCCCGTCCTTTGCTGACAGCTCTTTGAGGCGCGCGTGGAACACGACGCGCCGTCGACCCGGGCATGGTCCATGGTCGGACAGCGAGTTGCCCTTTACTCGCTGTCCGCATGCCCGCGCCTACGGTGGCTGGAGATCGTCTCGCTCTTGCGACGTCCGACGCCAAGTTATCGGAGACTTGCGTCGCCATGTGTACGACGTGTCGATAGAAAGCGCCGCCAATTACATCGAAACACTGATGTATAGTGATTTGTCTCGCGAACCTGACCAGCAAGGGACATAAGAGGCTGAGGCATTGCCTGTAGTGGTGAAGTTAATGGGGCTGACTGCTGCAAGATTTCCAATACAGCAACTGATTGATACCATCTATCGTTAACACTTTCTGTTCCTCATTTCTTGCTCCTCATCTGATACAATTGACAAACAGAAAACTTATCCAAGAAATTACACAAACAAGTAACTGTTATCGGTACGATAAAAAGATAATGCAGATAACTAGAAATCATTTAACTCAGACAGAAGAACTAATACTAAAATACTCGTACATACCCAAAGTTGCTCAAAATATAAATTTGATTATCGTATTTATAAAATTTAGATTTGTTTTTGATTCCCTTATTATATAATTTCTCATAAAATTGTTAGGTTTAATTCAAGAAAATAATTATTAAGAACAACATTTTCAACATTTTTTATCAGTTTTAAACTAGCTTCTGCCCGCGACTTCGTACGCGGATCTTGTTGCTTATGCCAGCGACAATGAGGTCGGCAAAATCGAATATCTGAAAAGTCGATAACGAACTCCAAGAACCCGGGTAAAAAAATCATGGGAGTTTGGACAGTAGAATAAAAATTGTATTAATCGTCATCGAAAATCAGTCCGTTAAATTAGTGATAGCTTTGATTTCCACATCAGGTGTTCCAAATCTTACATTTTAATACATCAAAAGATAATGCTCATCAGGCTGAACAGCTCTTTCTAAGACGTCATTCCTATACAGGGTTAATTATTCAACTGGGCGTTGAGTTGAACATAAATAAGCATGATTTAAAAGAAGAAAAGGTTAACTTAAGTTTCGAATACAGTCATCGCCTTGAAGATTGATCAGTTTTTTTTCAATTATACGTTTTTCTTAAGTTTGCCGTATATGATTACTTCCCAGAAATATTGAAAGGGGTCTTCAACATTTTTCGATATTCCTCATAGTTTCGAAGATAGCCATCCACGCCCAGTTGAAAAAAAACATGTTATAGTGTATCTCGGCTCTTTTTTTTCGTGGTAAAATCGTCAAATGAGTTCCCCAACCCTACTGTCAGAGTTGTACTGAGTAAAATCCACGGTTTCCTTCAATAGCCCTTTATGTTCCGGGGTCACGGTGATGGTATAAGTCCCGCGACCCGGCAGGCTTTAGCACTCTGAGAGGGGGCCCCGTCATTATGCTGACGCTCTTTAAGGCGCGCGTGGAATACGACGCGCCGTCGACCCGGGCATGGTCCATGGTCGGACGGCAAGTTGCCCTTTACTCGCCGACCGCATGCCCGCGCCTACGGTGGCCGGAGATCGTCTTGCGACGTCCGACGCCGTGGGCGTCTACCACCGTGTGGTAGCTGGGCTCTTGGAGTTCCACATTAGGTGTTCTAGATCTTCAATTTTTATACGTCAAGAGAGTGCTCATCACGCTGAACAACTCTTGCTAAGACGTCATTCCTGTCTATGTTATAGTGTAGCTGGGCTCTTCGAGTTCCACATCAGGTGTTCCAGATCTTCAATTTTTATATGTCAACAGAGAGTGCTCATCAGGCCGAACAACTTTGCTGAGACGTCATTCCTGTATATGTTATAGTGTAGCTGGGCTCTTGGAGTTCCACATCAGGTGTTCCAGATCTTCAAACTAATTAATTAATTAATAATTAATTCTCTCAGCAGAAAATGCTCATCACGTGGATCAATTTTTGCTATTGCACCATTTTTGTATCTCTTATAGTTTAGCTGGTCTGTTGCGGTTCTGCGCCAGGTGTTCAAGTTTCCAGAATAATTTATAGCCTATGTTTTGACCAGACTTAATACCTATACAACAAAAAAAGAATCATTCAAATCCGTCCAGTACTTTTTGAGTTTATCCCGGACATACATACAGACAAACAGACAAACAGACAAACAGATAAACAGACAAACAGACAAAAATTCTAAAAACTATATTTTTGGCTTCGGTAGCGATTGTAGATCACACCCCAAGTATTCTTTAAAAAAAATATTCAATGTACAGTTTTGACTTTCCTACTATTTTATTATATGTATAGATATAGATACTTATGTTGAATTTAGCTATGAGCCTACTATAAGATCTGTGAACTAACACTATGGAATGCAAATAAAGATATGGATGTGGATAACTATTCATGTGAAGTTAAATAAAGAACAAAACGTCTGTAACAAAAACATGAAGACTTCCCCGATTTTTTTGTGTAAATCAAGTTCGACCGAAATAAAACCTCCATTCGTCCAGAAACCTAAATGCGAAAAAACAAGCACCCAAGCATCACCCAAGCCATTAAAAAATTTCGAAACACAATCGGCGTAGCACATAGCATGACATGACGAGTTGGACGCTACACCGACCGCTATAGAGAATTAATACATTCCTGCGCCGGAGCAGGCCACGGCTAACCATCGGGAAACATCTCAGGAACGTTCTTAATAAGCTATTACGTGAATGGTGTAAGGTGCAAAAGATGGCGTTAATGGAGAACTTTTAAACATTGTGCACAAGCAAAGTAAATTAACGAAGAAAATATTTCTTGTTAGAAGCTAGTAGATATACTTAACACACAGAATTACGGAAAATAGATTCACAATATTCGTTCAAAATTATGAAAATAAGTTTTAAAAATACGGCCTTTCTAGACGAATAGCGACTTTTAGACAAGCATGAATTTAACGGTTGAAATACCACTGAACATCGATCTTTAAAATACAGTAAATCTGTTTTCAGAAAGCAATTGGTGCATCATTGTATCTAACAAAGAGTCTTAATAATACCTAGTTAGTAATAAGGTTCGCAAAATAGGCATCTCTAAAATACTGTAACTTAGACCACAGCCAACACTTGTCTCAGGTACTATGGACCAGAGAACGTAGCCTCCGGCTATAACTTGCACCACGACACTCCACAGCAACTATGTATCGATCCATTTTCCATACATTGCTCATTACTTCTCAACTACACACTCAAAGCCAATAAGACAACCAGCAATGAACGGAACTATGATAAGTATGACAGAATAATATTAACATAATAAACTCGTTTAGTACCAGTTATATTTCAAGGAAGGAGAGTAAAACAATAGGAGGCTATACAACAGGTTTTTCATACAAAACAGTGTTTAAGGCGGGGACGCGGGGTATTGTGGGAAAACACTTAAGCCAGACTTAAAACAACACTAAGGTAGCGCAAGCGCCAACAGGACGTCATTTGTTAATGGCCGCTTGCAAATGACGTCCTTTTGGCGCTTGCGCTACGTTAGTGTTAAGTTTGCCTAAAGTTAGTATGTCTCCATTATACCGCGTCCCTGTCTTATACACTGTTCCCTAAAGGTATACTTTTAATAAGTATAAGTGCCCCAATACACGGCCATGTTAAAGTCGAAGTCGATCGTCGCAGAAAGCCGATGTTAAAGAGATACATTGCATTAAGATAACGCATTATCGTTTGCAGCATTTTATTTTTGTCGAGTGTTGATATGGGAATAAAAGAAGTGTATCGATGTAGATTATATCTTATGCCAGCCTTTTGTAAAGCCGCGTCTTCACAGTACTGAATACAAACACATATTAACTTGAAAGGATGGTTATTTTTTGCTTGTCTCACTTATTAGGGATATGTCCAAATGTAACTGAGTACGAGGAAAAGTTGGCGTATCGTTTTAATGTAATGAACTGGTGATATGTGGCTATAACTCTACACTTCTGCAAAGAAAGCTTAACTTCTGTAAAACAGACATTATTTTAAAGTAAATATTATATTTTGAAATTGTGTATACTTTCAGAAGCTGATCCAGATGAATGATGAATATCCCCAGATTTTTCTTCAGCAATTTTGAATAATAACTTAAACACAGCAAGTTCATATTCGATGCTATGTAGTGTACGCCACCTTTATAATCCTCATAGCCCGAAGACAGCCCAGAGGCAAATAAAATTTGATATCGAACAACTCTGCAGTCAGTTCTTTTAACATAATTAAACCTCACCTATCTTTCCACTCTACAAAGTGGTGATTGAATGCAATAGCAAGTATTTACCACATAGAAAAAAAGAAGTCGGTCGCGTACCGTGTACTGACGCACTAATTGCGGTACATTATTACTTAATTAAGTTTTAAATAGGGATACACTACGGTATGCGACGTCCACTCAATACAGACTTCTCAGAAATGATCGCCAGATATTTTTCATCGTCACATTTGGAGAAACTGCATTGTTGGCACAATTATTGTTTTGGGAGAACCGTTTGAGAGAAAAAAACATCCCCACTTTACGTGTACAGGAGGTACCCTAAAAAAATTATTTTATTTTACCATTTTTTCGGCGCAACAAATCCGTATATTTACACCAAATTCCAGCTTTCTAGTACTCTGAGCTATGCTCGCACTCATCCTGGATGGGACGCTTTGGTGATACGTGGTGTCGTCTCTATACGTTGTAATAATAGCTCAATGACCTAAAATGATAATGAATTGTGTCATATTCCCAAATCAATCATGGTCCTTCCCATGCAATCAATGTAGTCTCAAATGATATATGGATACCACATGGTTGAAAATTGATAAATAAAAGAAACTTCTTTTACTTTACCTATCTAATCTGGCGCGGTTCCGAAAACTCCTATGATGCCCCGTCATAAAAATTATGACTCCCCAAAGTTGCTAACATCATAATTACACATAAATCAGTTAATGTCTAAAAAAGTGGGGCGAGACGGAGTGGAAAGCGGTCGCCACCTTCTGCGAAGCAGTAATGCTCGTGAAGGAGGTGGCGGGCCGCGAGAGAGAGAGGACAGCGTCCTCCCTCCGCCCCAACCGCAGTGGTACACGCCCACGGCGTCGGACGTCGGCAGATGATCTCCGGCCACCGTAGGCGTGGGCATGCGGACAGCGAGTAAAGGGCAACTAGCTGTCCGACCATGGACCATGCTCGGGTCGACGGCGCGTCTTGTTCCACGCGCGCCTCAAAGAGCGTCAGCAAAATGACGGAGCCCCCTCACAGAGGGACAAAGCCTGCCTGGGTCGCAGGGACTTATCTCATCACCGTGACCCCGGAACATAAAGGGCTATGGGAGGACACCGTGGATTTTAGTCTGTGCAAGTGACCGTGCCCGGTGTGGGAGGACTCATTTGATGATTTTACCTCTAAAAAAAAAAAAACAAAATGTCTAAATAAGTAGGTATATTATGTAAGTTGGAGTGCAAAATTTTTCGACTTCCTCTAAAAGCTACCGAAATGTGAGGAAACCTCCTTTCTGCTCTTATATTAAAAAAAAATCCAAACATATTCACAATTCTAAAAAAAATGTTAAAAATATCGGACTTTATTATTAGAGCTACTTAGTTCGTCGAGATAAACCGGCGAGCCTAGAATGATACATCTAAAGACCATAATGAAAGATCTCGTTTATGGTAAAGAAACTTGAGTAAAGAATAGGTCAATACTTCGATAATCAGGCCTTTAATTTGTATCAAACCCAGCAAATTTTATTATGCCACATTTTCTTACGAAAGATAAAGTGGTCGCAGACTGTTATTGAATACGCCGCGTATTTTCGCGAAGGCGGGGTGCAGTGACACTCGTTGACGAATTGCACGCGGTCGTCGACCCGCACCCGAGGCTGCGTCTGCGCACGTCTGCAGCGGTCCATTCAGACCAAACCAGACTGTAGATTTGTGGGGAATTTCACTTATGTGTATTTGTTTTAGGTGAAATAAGTTTTGCTAAATTACCTATATTATGCTTTTTGCTAGGTACATTTATTCGCTACTGGAATATTGCTTGGTTAGTGCTGTATCATGATTCTTCATTGAACCTCTAAAGATTCAAATGTTTATAACATGTCGATAATTATTTCTAATGTTTTTTACCTCTATAACAACCTATGCTCTGCCTAACACCTGCCTCAATCCTCCACATACCTACAATAAAGATATTAAGATACCATCAAGATAATTTGATTAACGTGGTCCACAAAAAATAGATTGGTAATCAACCAGATCGATTTTAGACACAACGAGAGTACTGGCCGCAAGTAAATTAAGAAAGTAATCAATTCATGCTCCTACCAGTTTGAGAGCAGAAGGCAATTAATTAAGGATATAGTAGATAAAGTGCTTTAATTGGAATGTAGTAGTTAGATCTAGACTAGGCTGAGAGCATGCCGTGCTCGGTAAACAGTTTGTCTGGCACACTTTCTTTGATTCCGAGATCGCATTGGTGGAAGCTGTTGACGCGGCTATCATCTACATTCTCTTTTAGGTTAATTATTTCTACGATTAGGGGTGGACGAGAAACAATCATTGGGTTTTTGGGTTTGCATGGCTACTTATTTATAAAAATATATTGATAAAGCGATTGTGTTGGTGGCGCCTCTTTGAACGCCTAGAAATCTTGGATAAAAAAATATAAAATTCTCGGAAACAAAACATGTTATCCTGGCAAACTCTTGCAAAACTAGGAAGTTACTAGACAATATCGCAAAAAAAAAAATGTAATTAGGTCTAAGTAAATATGGATGAAAAATGACCACAGACAATTGCATAGATAAACTAGAATTTGAGTTTTTTTTTGTGATTACTAAGAAAGATCTTATAGCTTTAAAAAAATATTAATCTATCTTGGTATAGTCCAGCTTTTGCCTCTGGTCACGACTAAACTAGTTTCTTACTTACCTAAACGTTTCTGTTGAAAGATAAGGGAGACAATTGTCAATGAATAATTTATTACAAACATTAGTCTGAGTAACGGATACCTTAATGGCGGCTGTCTGGATTAGGTTACTAGTCTAGACGAGTGGTTTACCTGTACTAGTTGGACGATGGAATTTAGTTAGAAGGCGGAATTTTTTGTCTGGTTATTTATGAGTGGGCGGTCTCTCTGACCATCTTGGCATAGTCGCTGCGCAGTCCCTCTATGGTTTTTTTTTGTGAGGTTCCAAAATTAGTGGTTCTACTTAAGGAACCGCTAAGACTAAGAAGAAGTTATGTAGATAAGCTGGTAATAGAGTCTGTAGGCTTAATCATGAGATTGTGCTTTGTATCTACTATGATTTGATGTTAATAGGACGTTAGCTGTGATCTGCAATATCTCCATAAGAGGTTTAATTGCCAGTTGTTTGATTATAATCGTAGTTTAGTAAACCTTTTGTTGAAATCGAAAATAACCTTTTTAAAACAGTTGTATTTAAATATTAAAGGATTTTAACTAAAAGTTAGCTTAACAACTGATCAAGTAACTGGTATTAGTATAGATAGATCTTTATTAGTATAATATAGTATGGAACAAACCTATCAAAATTAATGAGCAATGTTTGTTACAAAATATTCCAATTAATAACATCATCCTCATACATTGAAAATTGGAATTGCCCACTACACATTCAACGACCATAACTAATCCGCTGCCAATAATTTCAATTTTGTCATATCCGTCCTTCTATTCACCTGTCTGAACCTAATCATGGTTTTATTGCCGGCCATCGGTTATTGCGTCGATTCATAAGTTAACTGTAGTCAATTGAACTGCAGTTTAATAAACCGCCGTTATAGTAATACAAGTATTGGATTGATTGCCGATTTATTGCTTTACGGTTCATGGAGATGAGGTGGTTCTACAAGTGTTGGGATTAATGTTTAAGATGTATAGGAATTTGCTTTGGTGTCATCGACTAAAACGTAAGCCGTCCGATCAATCCACTGGTGGTGGGGGGGCCAGGAGTCCATAGCTCAGGGTATCCTAGTTTGCATTCCTGACTACCACAAAAGTTTTGATACATATCGATAAGATTAATATTGTACTTGCAATCTAATTTGAGGGAGAAAATAAATAAATAATAATTATTAAACATTTACAATTTCCAAGATTCGCCACCACACTCAGTCCTCCGTCTTCCGCATCCACCACCACCCGCCACCATATACACGTCAACGGACCCTCTGGCAACTTGGCAAGTTCTTTTGATTGGATTTCAACCCTTTTTCAAACGAACCTGCCCCCCTTTTTAACCGACTTCAAAAAAAGGAGGAGGTTCTCAATTCGGTCGGTATGTTTTTTTTTTTTTTTTATTTATGTATGTACATCGATTACTCCGAGGTTTCTAGTCCGATTAGTGTGATTATTTTTTTGTTCGATGCAGGATACTTGCAGTTTGGTCCCATAAAAATTTCATCAAATTTGGTTCAGTACTTTTTATTTTGGGAGCATTTTTATTAATTTCGGCTACTTGGACGACACGATGATTTTTACTTCTGTACGTGTTTGTTACGCGATTACTTCGCCAATTGTGGACCGATTTTCAAAATTGTTTTTTTGTTGTACTAGGGATCGTTCATTTTAGGGAATACTGCAAGTTTCATCGAACTCTGTTCAGCATTTTTTGAGATAGGGAATTTTATTGGAACTTTCTTTTATGTACCTACACAACATGGGCGATGTTAATACCGGTGCTACGGAATCTACGGATTACAAAATTCTAGTGCACATGTAAGAAAATGATGTATTTGCCTAGAATTTGGGTTGAATATTTAAACTAAAAAGAGTAAAATAAAAAACTTTTTTCAAAAAAAAATTAACCGCCTTCAAAAACAACCACAAAAAAGGGTAAAATAACCTACAAAATAACTTTTCTTTCGGAAGTCGGTGGCAAAAAGACATCGAAATAATAAAACAAAGCCACCGACTTCCGAAAGAAAAGTTATTTTGTAGGTTATTTTACCCTTTTTTGTGGTTGTTTTTGAAGGCGGTTAATTTTTTTTTGAAAAAAGTTTTTAACAGGTATGTTTTTGGTGGGATTAACATTACCATGAACGCTAATATAATTATAATTCTAGTGAGTATTTGTATAGACTTTGTCATCTTTGCTACCGCTACCAAGATTGAGCAACTATTCTGTAAAGTAAAAAATATCAGTATCAACTTTTCCAGTTCCAACAAGCAACAAATTATTTCACACTTCATCTAGCATTAAAACCATTTCACACTTTTCAACCAAATACGATTCGATCTCCATTTTTTTTAATCCCACCCCGGGCAGGGCGGGAGGGACTGTCAGACTTGTACTGACTAAAACCCACGGTGTCCTTCAATAACCCTTTATGTTCCGGGGTCACGGTGATGGAAATAAGTCCCGCGACCCGTGCAGGCTTTGAGGGGGTCCAGTCATTTTGCTGACGCTCTTTGAGGCGCGCATGGAACACGACACGCCGTCGACCCGGGCATGGTCCATGATTGGATAGCGAGTTGCCATTTACTCGCTGTCCGCATGCCCGCCCAAAAAAAAAACAGCTTAATGAATGTATGTTTACATCATTTGCACACGATACTAGCCGTATTTAATATCATCCAGTTACCTCACTCGGGGGTATCATGTACTAAAGACAGGTTCAACTCTACGTTTAAACCTACATTCGATGGTTTGCTCAGCTAAGGCTTCCGGATCAAGTTTCTTTTCAATAAAATCAATGAAGTTCGGATTTGGAAGACATTTTCAAGTGACCGTAAGAAAGAAGCCTTACTTTTTAAGACTCTGTAAGCTGATTTATTGAAGAAAGACTTTCTAAGCTGATTAATTAAATTAGTGGGTACACTTCATCAATTTTAATGCTGTTTGGTTCAAGATGCATGAGTCTGATTAATTGTCTAGCTCAGATTAAATGCTCTCAGAATTCTATAACAAAATGAATTCTGAACTATATCCAATGCTACGCTAGTATTATATTTTTCGTACCACTTGCTCAAAAAAGTGACATTCTATGCCCCAAAAAGCGAACATAACAATAGTCATTTTTAATCTGTGAAAAACAGGGAAAGAATGTTGTACTGAATTTCATTCTCTCTCTAGGGAGAGAATGTGATTTAAATTTGGAATACTTAGATTACAGTAGACTCGATCGAAGGCTAACCGGAATAATAAAACATTAAAAAATAAAGATTTCGAGTCGACAACATATATCCGCAAAATTCGGATTGTCGAGTATTTTGTAAATTTCTAATGATTTTCTGACCAGACAGATCGCAGCCGCCATTATTGACATCGGTTATCATGTTTAGTTTTTTTTTCTTTCTTTATTTTCGGCCTATGACTTACCGTGACACCTACATTTAGTACCTTGATGTGTAGTATTTGGGACACACGTTTCACCCGAGCGAAGCCGGATTTTCATCTAGTTAAATAAAATTACGAAAACCGACGAGGCCGTATGAGCTTGATGCCTTTGCTTTTTTAATTTGCCAAGTTTTTGTATTCTTCAAATACATGAACGTTGAGTTTATTTTTACTTATTTTTATAAATAAGTTAATGTTAAATATTAATGTTTAAAATGCGTATCTCATATTATTACTGTGTTATTTTTTTCGCAAATGGTACGAAAAGTAGAGTATTTTCCTCGGTGATAAAGCTGTCTTAGTCTTGGGTGAACTTAAATCCCTCGCTACACTCAGGACTCGTCTTAAATCCCTCGCTTCGCTCGTGATTTAAGTTTTTAACACCCTCGCTACGCTCGGGAGTAAACCTCGAGTCCTTCGTTACGCTCGCGATTTAATTCGCCACCCGCGACAGAAGACCCTGCTTTATCCCCTTGGTTAATAATCTACTAATATGTGCTAATGTCTTTGAAATACACAAACAGAATACGTCGTAAAAACTGATCGGTTTATTTTGTTAATTTCAATGAAAAACTAACTTCAGGGTTTGAATTTTGTCGTGAAACTGTCTAATCAGGTTAAGAACGTAAAAGGCAATTAAAGGAACACGGTGGGTTTTTAATCAGTACGAGTCTGACAGCCTCTTGCACTGCACCCGGAAGGGGGTCACATGATGATTACCACCTAAAAAAAGGGTTTGAATTCGTACGACAAGGTTGGCAATTATTTTTTTTGATCGTGTAGAATCTAGACAAACCACACCTCGTGCTACGTGTCTTTTCAATAACCAGCCCCGGGATAACATAAATCTTAACTCAATTCCTCTAATTTATTTCCAAATCATCATCTTTAATAACACGTTCATAGATTTTGCACATAGACACACTTTGTACACCATCGCTTCAATTAACAGAACCAAACGCCACCCGCGGTCCGTGAGTTCGAACCCCGGCTGAGCTCCATCTAAGGCCTGCCACGCCCGGTAAGCCGGTTTACCGTAAAAAGGTATTTATTTCTCGATACCGATCGGCAACCGATTTATGTTGGAATAGATTTATTGGCTACTTGGATAGACTGTCGCTTGTTACATAAGGAGTTTAGGTAATTCATTGAAGTATACCTGCGCAGGCGACTGATTTTTATAAAAGAGAAGAGAATATGTATCAATAGAATAGGTTTTTAATAGCCAAATAGGTATAGTTATGCGTAAGTTGAACTTCAACATAGACCATTTGGTCTCCTGTAAGATGTACCTAAAATACGATTATTAATTCGAGTCAGTAAAATTACAAGTGCAACTGTCACTGATACAATGAAGTACATTTCTTTAATGAACAAAATATGTCATTTTACTGACTCGAATTAATAATCGTAATTTAAGTAGGTTTGAAATATATCACAAACATAATTATTATGTAATGATTTATGTAAAGAGGTCTGAGAGAGGATATCGCCATTAAACAGAGAGGTTTAGAAAAAGCACAGGCTATTAAAAAAATTACATGTAGAAAATCTTTCAGAACAAAGTACATAGATAAAAGTTAAACCTTTGAATCAACAACTCAAGCTAAACCTACAAAGTGCAAAGTTTTATTAGTAAATATATAAAACAACATTCGCCATTTATAAATAAATAATAGCTGACAGGAATCTTGGCGCACTGGCAGTAATTTAAGGGCGGCGCGCACTTGCGACTATTAGGCCAATTACACACGTAACGATTGCGCGACTGTCGGCACTGGACACTAGGCAAGTGGGCACTGGGAACTGGGAACTGGGTGCTTATATTTTTATTTTCTATTACCCCTTTATGGGTAACTTTATTTATTTATAGGACACGTTTTCTACACACTTGTGTTTGCCTTTTACGAAGGAGTGGTTGTCTTATATTACTTTCAGTTGGGCGAAAATAAAATTTATCGGTTTGATCTAGGGACTATTTCTATTGAGCATCTTTAATATCTCCTTCGCACTGGATGTATCAAGTTGGATTTTATTGAGAGTAAAAGTACTGATACTCATGCTTTAAACTAGCATGCTAAAAGAGCATGCATATGAGCATGCTTCATTCAATTCAAGAAATTGTTCAAAATAAGCAAGCTCATTATTAGCAAATGGTTTCGATACACAGTCATGCAGACATGCTACTAAGTAGCAATTGCTTAAAAGTAGCATGCTCTCGTGCTTTAGCATGCTAGTTTAAAGCATGGGTATCAGTACTTTTACTCTTACACAACCTTTAGCGTATCTTTTAGAACTTCAGAACTTTTGCCATGTGCTATGATGCCTATGATAATATCTTAAAAACAGTAATTGTATACCTCCTTGCACTTTTATGGCAAACACCGTAGCTGTTATCGATTAACGTCGTTACATTATTGATAACTATTATACCAAATCAGGCGTAATTCAAACAAAGAATATTATGGGTTGAAGTAACATTGATTTGTTCCACGCAACTTGTTACTGGGAGAATATTGTCTTTGTGTTGAACCAAAGACAATATTCTCCCAGTAACCCAGTTAACCCTTAATTTGGCACCGTAAAGTATACTTAACATAACTTTTGAAAAAATCTAGAGTCAAATTTTCTTCCGTGATTTCAAATTTTATGAACTAGGAATATTTCAATGATAGTTAATTTTAGTAGGAAAAAGTTTCTACCGGCCTGTCAATATTTTCCTTGACAGTAGCGAACCAGAAAGGACAATGAGACAATGTCATCTGTGAGCCATAAATGTAAATATTTATTTTTGTTAGGTTTTGGTCTAGTTTTGATACATATTTTGCTTATTTCTATTTATTTATTGTGTAATCAATAGGTTAAAAATATAAGAAATCCATTCTTCACCTGGATATGAACACGAGGAGACAGTGAATTTGATTGTTAAGTATACTCAACAAAATTCGATGGTGAGTAATCTTGTTCTGTAAAGTATACTCAACAAATCTGCATGGTGAGACTTATTGAAATAGCAGTTTTAGCACTTTTTCCAATGAAATGATGCATTCTCAGTCAGGTAATTGATTCCCCTCTACAATTTACACAAATTTTGGCTTTTGCGCCACTAGTGCCACTACCAACATGTACTACAGCTACTAGCAAATCGTCGGAGACAGAAAGGCTGTGTTCTGTCTCCACTTCACTTCACTTAACCTGATCTAGATAGCCCCTGTACCCAAAACGACAATGTAATCAAGTTTAAATGGTCTCATAGAAGTTTCCTTCATTGTGCGGAAGTAGATCCAGAAAAGTGCGAAAGCTCTAGGGTCCCGATAGAAAGAAAGAATTCAATTATTTCATCGATTTCAGTTCTGACAATCTGTTTGCTGAAATTTGTGCCAAAACTAATGGTTACTTATGGTGTTAACTAAGTGAAAATTGTTTACTACATAGAAATACTGCATGTAAACATTATTTTATATACATATTATATACATTTTAATTCTTTAGCCATAGGATTTTGTTAAGTATACTTTACGTTCTGTTTTCAGGAAACTCTTCATGAAATATTTTTTTTATTATTTTTCCCGTAAAGTTTGAATGCATATTAACGCAATATATTAACGCCAACTTTCTACTTCAACTTTTTTGGTCTTGCCAAATTAAGGGTTAACATTTCCCCAACTGACTAATATTTACGATTATCGGTTAATTTGTTTATTTTTAGCAAACCAGAACCTCATTTGTATCCGAGAAGGCTATCACGATCGAAACATCGGTCACGCGACAAACATCGATTGTTTTTTTTTCTTTCTTTGTTACATTTTGATTGGATAATACCTGATTTCAGAACGTGATTTTATTTTATTTTATGTTTAAATCCGGTTTATTTTCTATTATACTAAATCGATTTGCACTAAGTAAGAACTCCAGTTTCTTTCATTGAATTGGCTTTTTTTTAATTATTTTTAGGTCCTATGTAGTAAGCAACCTTTAGCCTTCAACCACAAAGTCATGGCTGCTACTAACAGTTAAGACATATCAGCGTATAAACTGCTTTTTAAGTATTTTGTGATATCGGTTGATAGTTTTTTTTGCATAATGTGTGAGTTTACCATACGAGTTTAAAAAACAGGCAAACAGACATTATTTATACCACTGAATCTGTATCAATTTTATGGCAAAATGGCAACACAGTTCCATGACCTTACCATAACCTTTCGGCTAAAGGTGGCTAACCATTTACCTTCATTTTGTAAGTTATGCGACCTATGACCTAACAATAATACTGGCACGAAACCAACCGGTTACAACAGCTTTAACAGCACATGGATTTTTGGCGCGCTGTCAATGTCATAATAATTCACTACGCCATCTTGTTTTTCAAACTAATTTTACTCGTTTA
Source organism: Agrotis ipsilon (assembly GCA_028554685.1). Classification (NCBI taxonomy): domain Eukaryota; kingdom Metazoa; phylum Arthropoda; class Insecta; order Lepidoptera; family Noctuidae; genus Agrotis; species Agrotis ipsilon. Next base: position 800,250 of record CM052970.1, on the reverse strand, counting down.
TTTTTTTGTTATTTTTTCATTTTGTAAGTTGGACGAAAAAGAAAAAGATTAAATAAAAACCAAAATGCCAGGCAAGTTTCCAGTTCGGTATGTAAAAAGTGAAACGATTTATTATCTGTCAAGCATTTTCTACAAAAAGAAAAACTATTAACTAATTAAATGTTGCGTCTTACATAATACCTCAGTTGTATAACACAGTCCTAATTTAAAGAACGCGGGCGGTACGGCACGGTACTGCATGAAACCGACGATAAAAATAAATTCTCGATAAATTCGCCATACTCACCGCGGGGAGGCCGGGCCGCCATCGCCATCGCCAGTCCCTTTATACCAGAACACGAACATTGCTGACTTTTATGACGGAATCAGTCAAAAGAATTGCATCGTGCCGACTGCGCTGATATTATTGTGCCGTCAAACTTTAAATGTTAAAGGAGGTGATAAAAGGAGTCATTATTTTAAGTGGATGGGGAATGGGGAGCGAGTTTGTTTTACCCTCGGGGTAGGTTCATAACCAATATAAGGTCACCCGGGGCGAAAGCAACTATGGGGCTAAAGCAACTAATTCAATTTTCTCTCTATCTAATCGTTTTTGTAGACAGATCTATCTATTGGAGTAAAGAGGAATCATAGTTTTTTCAAATAAAGTACAGATGGCATCGCCAGTTCACCGACTGTAGTACCTACAGACCATTTTCTGTCAGCCGTCATTTTGGAGCAACGTGTTGCTGCGGCCTGTGTTATGTTTCAAGTCATTAAAAATATTTCAAGTCGTCGCAAGGAAAATTATAAGTGCATCCTAAAAATAAGATAAAACGTCACTGTTTTTGGTATATTTGGTTAAACTCTAGGTGTTGTAATTAATATTTTATTGATATAGTTACATTAACCCCAACTTTTCATGCAAGTGGGTTATTGCGACTATTTTGGCAGTTACAATTGCCCCATGCTTTTTGTATGGAAACTGCAAATTACTAGTGACGTTCCGTGTCGATATTTCGATAAATGTTTATCTGCAATTATATAATAAAACAGAAAGCTTAAATAAAAAATGTACCAAGTTAATACAAAATCCAAATTTTGTTAGGTATCAGAAATTATAAAAGAAAAAACGAGAACACTTATTGCTGTGAAACACTTCTGGAAGCTGTACGACTAGTAAAGCAAAATTAGTTATGCAGCTGCGGAACGCTTCAATATTCCTCGTTCAGCAATAATATTACATTCATACGCTACGCGCCAAAAACTGTACTTTTACATTAAATTTAAAACCTTTCATTATTGTTAATTGTCGAATCTTTGCATATTTATATTTATCGATAAGTAGTAGGTACTACATCTCAAATTCTCAACACTAGTCAGTATGGAAGACAGTCGCATTCGCCCCATAAAAAAATAAAACTAAATTTACTTGAAACTGAACTCTTTCTCAGCAACTGTAGATAGCTTTTACGGATAATTCTGTGTGCATCTACATGTACTCTTGACCTCAACATTTAGAAATAGATTACAACAGAGTTATAACGAATAGTCACATTTACCCCAAAGTGGGGTGAATGTAACTTTTACTGGTCATATTCAACAATAATGCAAATTAATGAAAAACTAAAGCTTGTTTGTAAGTTAATTTATGTCGAAACTGTTCATCGAAAACTATGCAATGAAGTACGTTTACTAGAATATCCCTATTATTTAAGTAGCTTATGGTAGAGGGAAGCAAACTTTCAAAATTATTTTGTATAGTTGCTTTCGCCCCGGGTGACCTTAATTCAAAATGGTAATGGTATATTATATTATAATTATCTAGCTCTCATTTATATTTATGCACTTATGCAGAACTGGTAAGAAAGCGGCGGTTGGTTTGGTATAATCTTAGAAAACAGGCTAATGTAACATATGGATACTTATCGTGATGACATAATGTCATCGCGATAATTATCTGCATTTCCCGATAGTATGGTCCTAGCATTACAGTTTACACATTAAAATTTTCTTTGTTTTAGAATCAACAGAGCACGAAGCAGTAGGTTCCTCTCCTGTCTTGACTACCCTAACATTTTCCACCCTCCCAACTTTTCTACATGCATTGCAAAATGTCACCGTTAACGCTGCGTGTCACAGTTCCCGGTTAATTTACCGGTACTCGTATTAGCACGAGCGGTACGACTCGGTACCGATGTCATGCCGGTAATAAATTCGCGACGCATGCCGTAACCTTCCAACCTGCCTCATCAGCTCCACCAATCACGATCTTAGAAAGAAAGTCACACAAAATTGATCTGTATCACTCTTCAGTTGATTTTGTTTTAGGACATCTGAGCTGCTAATTTCCTCTCGCTGTCATTCGTCAATCTTTTTCAATTGTATTACAAGGTAGCCAAAGGCCCAATTTGCCAATAGTCTACCAAGGTACAAGTAGTTAAAAGCCCGAAAATGTGACACCCAGTCTACCACAAAAAAAACTATCCTATCGTTTAGTATCGTGTTCCTCAGCCATCAGCTACTACTCCTCATATATGTATTGAGGTTCAGATTTGACTCAGTAACAGCTGCCTTCTCCATTAATAATATCGGCAATAAGCTATGCAGATTATTACAAATTGCCGTAGGCATGTATGTCCTGTCCCTTGTACGATAATAACGTAAAGTTTTACTGTCCCATAAAACCTTCATAACCAGCTTTATAAGAAAACTCTCATTGCTCGGAGCTAGCTAGCGAGCTAGTTCCCCGATCGTCACCAGTTTTGTACATAAATGTCCACTATTTACGTTCTTATAATTACTAATAGTTAACAGAGCCGCCGCCATTTACCTCAGTCACAGATAATATAATACTACGCCCTCAGTGCAACTGTCTATTGCACTAGAATCGTAGCAATAATTTCTCAACTTTCCTATGGTGTGCAGGAAGTAGAGCAACGTAACGCGGTTTTGTGCCTGCGGGTCTCAAATAACATAGATTTGTGTTGTTTGTGTACTCGAGTATACCAAGGAGGCCTAGGCTAGGAAAAGTAGTGGACCATCCTTTTACGACATTCGGGTGAAATCGGGTCAAATCAAATCGACTCTATAACTGATTGTTTCTAACCGCACCATGCTAAATTTTGGCGCGGCATAAGATAGCATAGCTTCCATCGCTCACGTAGGACGCTGGCTCTGACCTGAGCAGTTGGCGGCAAATGATGGCTTTCTCCGTAATCGATGGATGACACCCGCCATTATAGTCACCATTGTTCCGGAAAATTACTGACAGAACGGTACCCACGGAAGGTGGTAATGCTGCAGTTTATATTCAAATTGTTGGGAAAAAGCACAAAGTGGGTTAAGAGGCAGGTGGATGTCTTTATTTCTAGCTCTAGAAGGCGAAGTATGGAGTATCGGGAAGCTGGTAGTAAATAACTGTTTCACATATTTTGGAAAATTTAAAGAAAATCAGCAAAAGGGTTGCTTCTTCTTTTTCTAAGCCATTGAAAATAATGAAAGTATTTGCGTAGAAAAGAGTCGATGGACAGTATCTCAATGATTAGGAAGCTATTATACTATATTATACTACATGAGAACCTCAAACTGTTCCCCATATGTCGATGATTTACAAGTAAAATGTAAGTTTTTTGTGCGATTTTAGGGTTGTCCTTATAGTCAAAGTTGTTCATAATGATGAGTAGGTACTAATGACAAATAAGGAAGTTTCTGGCATAGACAAACTAAGGATAGATGATACTCTATGCGTAAAACACAAATTGGCTCTCCTTGGTTGAAAGCTCAATCTATATAACCAAGTTAACTTTTATAAACCGTGATCCATTCCATTTAATAAGTTTTATGGAACGAGTCACAAGAAAAAACATACAAACCTTAAAAACTGATCATAAAAACATGGCAGACAACTCACTTAATTGTCTTTAAACAAACATGAACATAATAACGTGTACTCATCCCCGACATCTAATTTCGAACTCGTTTGAGGAGCTATAAACAGCCTATAAAATATACTCGACTTAAGATCATAATCCGCGATGATTTCATAATACAGGCTTGAGCTCAATACCATCCGATAATACACTTAATGGGTTCAAGCCCACCATAAAACTCTGGAAGAGAAATATCTCTTGAAAGTAAGCGAGGTATTCACTAATGAAGCCTTTCGGATTACTCCACTATTCATGGACGCTTTTGGTTCAATATCGTGGGATTTTTATGAAATGAAGTATGTAAAGCATGCACTAAACAGGCCCTTTCTGTACCGTGCAGAGAGATGCGTGATTGAGAAAATATTTATGGTGTACGGTCAAAGAATAAATAATATTATGGTACGGTACTGGTTTTCAATGATATTCAAATATACTTAGTATAAGGATGATTTAGAACATAATTTAGATAGATAGATAACATGGTTGAATAGCTGGGCGATTGAATGGTCGGCCGTATGTGAGGAAATATTTCTACAGGCTACAGTTCGTTGTTAGTCTGTCTGTTGTTAGAGTATGTGTAATTATAAGTTTGAAAACGAATTGTCAATACAGGAAAAATACTCGTATGCCTAATAAAAGAAAATATGGTACGCATGTTTAAAATGAATTGGGACGAAGCCTACAAAATGGCAAGTGGTCCTCACAAAGAATGATAATAATCACCGATCAATTTATATTGTTGATTCCTTCCTATTTTAGGAAGGTTTTACTATTAAAGAACTTCGAAAGTTACACATGAACGGGTAATAAGTAGGTATCGGTAACTTTAACGCGTCGATATCGATAACTTGCGCTTCGGTATCGTTTTCGCGGTGGCGATGCGCGGGCTTCCCTGGACCGCCGCATTCTGTAACGTGACACCGGCTTATGCTCATACGCTGATATTAAGCAGGTCTGAACAGTAAGCTTATGTCATTATCAGTATTGGTGTGTGCTTGCTGTGTCAAAATAAGCCTCATTTTGCATGTAGAGGTCACCAATCCCACACTAATCCCACGTGGTAGATTCGAAGATTCACAACTTGTCATAGAAAGGAGGCAAGTTTTCCAACTGTGGAACAGTCGTAAACTGCTTAGTGCTTATAACATAATTCTTTCTTAAAAATACAGTAATACTTATTTTAATAGCGCCTACATATAATTATGAAATATAGATATTACTAGATGCGGCGTCATAACACTTACAAACATGAATATACAGTCATCTTGACATCTAATCAAGTACTCCACTAAATGCCACGGCACTTGAGCTAATTTAAAAGAGGATCTGCAATGATCTCTGCGTGTAAAACAAATGTGCTTCAATTAACGGAGTCGCGGAGATCATTGGCATGTCTTCATTGCAGTTGTAATACTTATCTCAGGGCTGTCAAGATCGTGGTGAGAGACGCATCCAAGGTGAGAGACGCTTGTCGTGTACTACCGCGACCCAGGCACGCAAAATGTATAATAATATGAAGAAACAGGGTGCAAGAGTCGGGACTGTCCTACTGCTGACAGGGCATAAAAATCCTCGCACCCTAAGTGTACCAAAAAAAATGCATAAAAATTGTGAAATGAATACTCATTTGGCGATTTTTACGATCGTAATTTAAAGAGTCGGTCTCATATTGGTGCTACGGATCAGTTAATTTAGGAAGCAGTCTCAAATTAGGAAGAATTTCAAGAACGTCTTAATGTTATTCAGCATCGTTAACAATAGGGTCACGATAGTTCAACGACGTAAGACTTGAACCGGTGACCTATCGATTGTAGTTATGACATTTACAGCCTACTACAGTATTATAATTCATTTATAAATTGTCAAGGAAATTACTTAAATAATAAAAAGCTTGTAAAAATTACGATATTGTTCCCGAACAAAAAGTGTTTCATGGTCTGTAACGCACAGAAGTACGAACTACATATAGCCTGATTATGTAGCAATACGCTTTCTAATGTTATCTTAGCACACAGCCCTAGAGCTGAGATACGGTGGTACTCAAGACATGGAGCACAGCATCCGTCTAATTCGCGCCGCGGGCTCACTCAGTACCACTTTGTACGAGTCAGAACACGGCTCTGCGTCACGCATAGTCATTTGTTTTAGCTGAACATGCGACCGCTGATCGAAGGATAGTGTTTATATATACTTTACATGCCAATAGGAAGTTCCCAAATAAGGTGAAAAGTTAGTCGATGTCTTTATGAAATGCGAATTTCAAAGGCAACAAAACGCCTCATTTTTGGAAAGACGTTCAATCAAAATCAAACGGGGTTAGTCTTAGGACCAGGTATAACCATGCAGTTATACCTTTTTTTTTTTTTTTTTTTTTACGTGGTAAAATCATCAAATGAGACCTCCCACCCCGGGCAGGGCGAGAGGTACTGTCAGACTTGTACTGAGGCCCCGTCATTTTGCTGACAGCTCTTTGAGGCGCGCGTGGAACACGACGCGCCGTCGACCCGGGCATGGTCCATGGTCGGGCGGCGAGTTGCCCTTTACTCGCCGCCCGCATGCCCGCGCCTACGGTGGCCGGAGATCGTCTTGCGACGTCCGACGCCGTGGGCGTCCACCACCGCGGGTGGGGCGGAGGGAGGACCTTGTCCTCTCTCTCACGCGGCCCGCCTCCTCCTTCGCGAGCATGACTGCTTCGCAGAAGGAGGCGACCGCTTCCCACTCCGTCTCGCCCCGCAGCATGGCCGCGACCAGTGCTGGGCGCGAGAGGTCTCCGCCTATCGCTGCCGTGAGGACACGTCGGTGCTCCGCCCAAGCGGGGCAATCCTGCACCGTATGCTCGACTGTGTCCTCCGGGCGATCTACGCAGTGGTGACACCCAGGCGTTTCTTCCTTTCTCATAAGACACAGGTACCTCCCGAAACATCCGTGTCCGGTGAGGACCTGCGTCAAGCGGAAGGTTAGGACGCCGTGACTTCTCTCCAGCCACTCCTCAAAGAGGGGTCTTATCGCCGCTATTGCGGCGTGCCCGGCCGTCGGTCGCGACAGTCGTGTCCTCCATACTGCCCTGAGATCGCGCCGGAGCTCTTCCCGCCGCGCCTCGACTTCTCGAGGCAGCGGGGTCACGCCCCGGCGCTGCGCCTCCACGCGCCATTCATAGACGCGCTGGAGGGCAGTCGCCTCCAGATCCCAGGGCAGCAATCCGGCGAGCAGGTTGGCCGATTCGCCGGCAATCGTGCGGTATCCCCGGATCATCCGATGCAGTTATACCTGGTACTAAGACTGACCTCTTCAAAGTGAAAAGAGGAATATTCCATGATTGAATGCAGTGATCAGGCTAGAAAGACGGTGGTTTACAATCAAATAGAAAAACGAAGATGAAATGCTGTGCCCTAAAAAATTGGGATACGTACAAGAGAATGACAGCCTTGAATGATGACCTACCTACTAACACTGAACATAACTACATTCAAGGCTGCATCTTAAGAAAATTTTATAATAAATCAAACCTAGTCATAGATAGAAAATAAAAACGACTCAAGCTAGGCGCTAATCTTTACAAATCGACGTAAAGCCCACCTCTATGGATGTCTTAATAATGCTGATATACGGCGTCCATGACAGGCCATCTATAGTATTTCCCGCGTTTATCCAACCATAGAGCATAAAGAACTTATAAACCATAAGATGGCCTTTCAGTCTTATTGGCAAAGCTAGATGCCGTTAAAATTTATACGACTTTTCTGGAAAGAACGTGGATTATTAAGAAATGTCGGACGATTTATAGAAATACTTAAACGGAGTTTAGATGAACGCTTGTCTTTATTGATACTACGCGGCGGCGGACGGAAAGCTCCGCTGATGAGAGAGAAACCATATTTTTAGAAATAAACTTTTTACGAATTGCTATAAATGGAGCACCTTGTCTATGGTTTATTTTACCTGCAAATATTCACGTCCTTAGAATATGACTGAAAATAATAAAAGCTGTACAAATGCATAGATCTACACTACATCTTCTAGAAGTTCAAATGCTTCTGAAAATTCCAGTTCCATGTCATATCTTTATAACAGTGTCTTTATTCACGGCAAGCCCTGAAGGCACTGGTCAGGACCAATAGCCGGCAAATAGGCGGTAGTTACCACGTCGTCGGCTGTTATTGTGAAAATGACTGCTACATGAGGTAGTTATTAGGTACAACTGTCATTTCTGAACAGATCTAGTCTGTTCAGAAATGACCTAGCCTCATGACTATTATGATGAACTACTTTGACATGATTAGAAATCAGGAACAACAGGTGAAAGTATAACAGATATTGATCCAGTTTTTTAAGGCTTATAGCCAGCCTTTGGGTATTTGATCAGTAATGCGAAAAGATCTAGTTCGAAAATCACCGATAAGGTTTGCGTTGATGCTATGCGAAGTTATGTGAAAAAATAATACTTGTTATTTTTTTTTTTGTATATGTTTGCTTCACATAAACTTACATACAAACGCCCAGACCCGGAACAAATACTTGTAGATCATACAAATACTCATTTGCTCCGTGCGGAAATCAAACCCGCGAACGCAACGCAGTAGTTCAATCGCTCAACCATTGCCCTATCTTGTCGTATTTGTTTGTGTCACTTTTACTACTTTATGGTGGGAACATTTTCCAAGGTTTTAAAAGTTTTCCAATATCGAAAAGCTCTCAGCTCAACAAGTGCAAAAAAAACTAGGAACCTGTCTATGATTCTTGGTTCCACTCTCATTAAGAAAATCTTTTAAACTCAACCTCAAGGGGCACCAATGAAACAAGACAAGCTGAGAACATCACTTGTTTTTACTTCTGATCGGCTCAAAACTCGATTGAAACAAATAAAAAACCCGTTGACACATCACGACCGCAACCTTAAAGACGCCGTTTAAGGTGCAATCTCATATTTTGTGCGCAAATAAAGCTATAAACAGACCGTCGGCGTCGTGATCTACTCTTGCCCTGCATAGACCTTCGTGACATTACCGGTGTTGTATCGATCGTGTGCCTTAGGCTTTATGGGGTTTCTCTAGCTTTTGACTTATGGTAAGTTGTACTTCATAATGCTTGTATCTACTAAACTAATAGGTCAACGATTAACTATTTTACGCGTTTCTTTAATTTTTGAACGTGAATTCGAACGTCATTTTTATTACGACAGCTCGCAAAATGGTAAAGGAAAACTTAGTGAAGAAAATAGGAAATACTAATACCAAAATTTTGGAGTCATATGCCCGATCAACCCGAACTGGGTCTGCGAGGTGCGTTATGAATTTATCATAACTACCTCTCTTATATAGTGTGTCATTTCTTTGGACACTTTACCCATAGTTTTTTTTTTGTATTTTTCTTACATTGACAAAATTGTGCCCGCGGCTTAACTTATCAATAAACATAGCAGGTTATTTTATCAGGTTTTCAGCCAGTAAAGTATCAATTTCAATGATCCAAGATAGAATAATCTCTCTAATAGACCCGATAGGGAAGTGCAACCGTACTGAGTAATCAACGATCTTGTTTGCGCGGTTGACGCGAAAGTGAGGGTGTGAGCGAGACACAACATCTGACGATCTTGTTAAGGTTTGTTGTTTTCGGGTATTATAATTATATTATATGCGGACTTCGTCCGCACAGCTATGTTACCCACCACATACCTATTTATTCTATTTAATCTATATCTATAATACTTAAGTTTACATATTATGTTAATATGTAATATTGACCTATTTATTTATTTTTCTACGAGTATATGACCCTAGCTTGATTTCCGTACACTTTTCTATCTTCTTCTTTTTCGGGTGACCACTGAAAACCAGCGCTGTGCTGTGGGTCCCCCATAGCACAGCTTTATGCTGAGTGGAAGCCCTTTTGTCACAGTCATGACATACAGCTGCCTACCTATTCTGTTACTATATTATTATTATGTTATTTTTTTTTTTAATGTTGCAACTTTTCTGTGTAATAGGTACTTATAAGTTTTATTTTTATTTTTTGTCTTTTTTGAATGTATGTATGTGCATGTTCTGTGTCGAATAAAATATTTTTTCTATTTCTATTTCTTTTCTAAGAAATCAAGCTCTATGCAGTCAATACTAAATAAAAGGGGTTTTACAAACGTGAAATAAAGTTAAGTGAACCTTCATAGCTTTGAAAACTTTAAGTAAAGTTTGTGGGTAATCATAAATGCGTAATGGTGATAAGTGAAGAATGTAAAAAGGAAGTAACTTAATTTCACGTAAGTATGAGATATAATGATTTAAAAAATTGCAAAATTAACTTACTTGAACTTTCTGTCGAGCCACTATCTCCGAAACAATGTAATTTCACTCCATCACTCCACACTGTCACCACAAACACGCACACTGTTTATTTTTAACCAAACCGAAAAACTCAACGTGACATTTTTAAAAAACGAACAAAAAAATATAACGATTTTTTCTTCGGAGGCGTTCGTGCGTCTCCGGCGAACACCGCGGCAATACAACCGAGAGGCTTCGCATCGGCGAAAATTGCTATCCTTTTCTCACATGTGGAAATTAAGGTTATGTAAAAAGGGACAAGCTATGTGTATTCTTCATAACTTGAAAGTACTGCAAAAAATGCAGCTTTTCGTGTTTCTCAGGCGCTTTTCCATGAAGTTTTTTATTGTTGTTCATTGTGTTTATTAAGTTTTTAATGGGGAGATCAATGACTGTTAGCAAGTGGGCGCATGGCATTCCTTTGCGTTGCCTTGGTTACGAGATAGTTGAAACACATAACAAAAACTTAACAATGACTGATGAGGCTATGGGTGTTTTCGGTAAAAATGTAAATTTTCAAAAAAAAAATCTAAAATCTGGGTTTTTTAAAGTTTAATTACTACAAATTGGCACGAAATGATTAAAAAGGAATTTTAGTAGGTACCGCATTAGGCATATTTTTACATTGTATTTGTTGTATAGACAAACACAATGTAAAAAGGGTTTTTCGGTAAAACATGTCAATTGAAAAATCGACAAGTAAGAATTTTTGTTTTTTAAAAGCTCGTAGGTATTCTAAACTTCTTATTTGTCACATAAAAGACCTAAAAAATAGTGTAGGACTTCCTAAAGAGAAAACCTAGGGAATAATTAGACTGCATTTAGTCAAATTAGCTATCGAGACCACACACATTTAGAGCTATTAATAAAATTTATGGCAATATATCGTAAGCAGGTATTAAGTCACAGAGTTACGTAATTAGATCACATTATATTTGATACGTTATAGATAAACTGATGTAATTAATTCCTAGGATGCAGATACAATGGCAGAAACTTCAAAAGAGCAGGACTTTTTAAAATAATATTATACCTAGCTAAATTGATTGAATGTGGCAATAACATGGCAGATTCGATATTTTGACTGCTCTTTATAAAGATACTAGCGGCCCGTCCCGGCTTCGCACGGGTGGAGGACCCGGTCTAAAATTTGAGATTTAAACTATCCTATCTCTCAAGTTGGATCGAACTGCACATGGTGTGCGAATTTTATTATAATCGGTTAAGTGGTTTAGGAGTCCATTGAGGACAAACATTGTGAGACGAGATTTATATATATTAAGACATGTAGGTATACGTTACCCTATTTATTAAATTTCATAACAAAAAGAAGCCATGCAAAATGAGTAGATAGGTACTGATATCACAATATTTTATTTTCTACTGATTGTCTTCTGAAAATTTGGTTCTTAACTTTGAAGAAACGGGACAAGGAGACGAAAATCGACAAAACTTAAGTCCAAAACATAGTTTGGTGTCTCTTTTAACATAGGCTGGTTTCATCATTTATCTATTTTTCTTTTTTTTCACAAGACTATCATATTTTTGCAGACTAGATCGGCTGAATATTTTAAAACCGGCCATACCACAAAAGATGTGGGAGGTGGTTCGAACGACGCTTTACAAAGTTGTCTAGACGTTGACGTGACAGATCAACTAACAAATTGGTCGTTAGTATAAAGTTGTACACGTCAAACAAGATCTGTAGAAAGTTTGTACTCTTTGTAATGAAGTATTTCGAATGCAGTTTAGTGCAACACGTAACATGTAGGCGGTGGTTGGAATTAAGGCCAGATTAATGCGGAAATGAGAGTTAAATATCTCAGAGTAGCTGTCTGCTCACAGTGGGAAGTAAACTTTTAAAAGAAAGTCTAAAATTAAGCTACTAAAGCTACTAACTTCCTTTTTAAAAAATTCCAAAACCAAATCGTGATACCTATAGGAAAACTTTTTCTTCAAATCGACTTCAAAAACAACAACACTAGAAAGCGTAAAATAACGAAAGCGGGAGGTAATCGGTTCTTTTACAAAAACTTTTTTGGTAATTTATCCTTTTTTTTAGTTCGAATATTCAACAAATATTTAAAAAAACTTGATGTACTTGGCACGGGCAACGTCACATGTCACGGGATATCCTTTATTGTTATATATGAGCTCAAACCTCCAGAATGTAACGAACACTTCAATACTTAATACTCATTTAACTAGTTACTTGTGCACGATGAATGGCCACAAAGCGCCTTTTAGGCTGCGTTTCCACTGAGGCGGAGCGGAGAACAATTCACCAATCACATGGCTTGAGTTCAGAAGAGATGCGGATTTTAAGCCATGTGATTGGTGAATCGCTCTCCGCTCTGCCTCAGTAGAAACGCAGCCTTACACTATCCTCCATCGATTACCGCGGACCCTGTTCGTATGCACCTCAAAGCTAGGAACCTTACAACTGCTCTGACAAGTTCCTTCATATTGAAAAGGATCATAAATAAAATGCAAGCTAGTGTTTGAAGCCATTACGTTCCCTTCAACGTTGACCGACAGGTTCTTTATTTTAGGAGCTCGCTTCGTAACTGCCAATCGGATCACTCATCACTTGTGAGGTTGCGATTATTCATGTGAAGCCTCTAGCTATAAGCGCTTTCATATTGGAAAAATAATATTAAAGACACACTGTTAAAAAAACTTTATCTTCATTTTTTAGACTGATTTAAAGGCAATAGCTAATTAAAACATATGTCTTTTTTTTTAATTTAATTACATAAGTAAGAAACATGTATAACGCATTCTAAGTATTGTTACGTGTTTAGAACATATAAAACAAATCCTAATTAATTTAGATTGCCATCGTTACGCTAAAATGATACACATCCATTATAATCCAAACCAATCTGTTAGATGAGGCGCCATCGCCACTGACGCGTGCACTCCGCATTCTCAACTTCATAGCTAGGGACATTGATTTGTTTTATTGTTCTCTGAGTGAATTTACAAGAAATGCTTTATTTCTAATTAGTTACAAAACTTATTAGTATATAGTTGAGTACACTATCGCATTAGGTTCTCATCCTGTAATGATAGTTGTAAGATGGAAAAATAAATAAATAAATAATAATAATTAGTGTTTAATTATCTAGCTTTTCCCAGCGGCTTCGCCCACCACCGTTTGCCTTATAGCCTATGTCACTCAGGACCAAAGCAGCTTTCAATTGCCTGGTGAAAGAATGAAATCGGTCTAGTAGTTTCGGAGCCTATTCAATACAAACAATATTTCCTCTATAAAATATTAGTGTAGATGAAGTTTTTTGCTTTCTTGAAGCTATATCTTCTATCTATATATATAAAATTCAAAACTGACTGACTGATCTGACAACGCACAGCCCAAACCGCTGGGAGTAGGAACTTGAAATTTGGCATAAACCTTCCTTATACCACGTAGGTGAGCACTAAGAACGGATTTTGTGAAATTCGGCCCCTAAGGGGTTGTTTTTGGGGTTGATAGTTTGTATGAAACTTTGTTACTGCAGGTGTTAGGCGTCTCAAATCTTGCATGCTGGTTCATTTTAAGACGTAAATGCTCAACAAGGTAAACATTTTGTGAACCCCGACCCCTAAGGGGTTGTTTTTGGGGTTGATAGTTTTGAGACTTAATTTTTACATATTGATTCTTTTTCGGACGTAAGTGATACTAAAGACGGGATTTTGCGAAATTCGACCCCCAAGGGGTTGTTTTTGGGGTTGATAGTTTGTATGAGACTTCGTTACCTCCGGTGCTAGGATTTTCAAGTTTTGCATGGGGTTTCTTTTTAGGACGTAGACGTAGTTGTAGTGGACATAGTTTGCTCATTATGATGGGATTTTGCGAAATTCGACCCCTATGGAAGTTTTCTCTGTTAGTAAGGTATCCCAAATTATGCATTGGGGTTTATATTATGATGGTAGGTGCTACCCAAGACGGGATATTGCGGTTTGATAGATTTTTTGTTGAATTTTGATTTTCCAAAAGTATCCGTTAAAGTGTCAGAATAGTATTTTAACACAACATGACATCACTATATTTATTTAGATCTGACAACACTAAATAGTTTTTTGTTCCGTTTCCTGAACGAGTTATTTCTCTTCTCTCTAAGTTGTCTGTGGTTCTGTTAGCGTTCTGATATATGTCCGGGTCTAGTACAAGATTAATTAATAATTATCTTAAGTATTTTCATGAAGTTCAATTTGCTTGTCATCGTTTATTTTATAGTAATAAACGTGCAAACATCAAAGCTAGAAGACCATCTTTTATTTTACATCTCCGACTACACCTGGCTGCCACCACGTGCGAACAGCTTCCACACAAAGCACTTTGCAACAGGTTCTGCACCCAGCGTTCTATCTGGGATTGGCAGCGAGAAGCAAAAAGCAAAGGAATTGGTGAGAAATATTATTATAATTATAACCTATAAATAGTCGGAGAAATGTCGCATGAAAATCCAATTGCTCATGCACAAGATGGCGACATGCACCATGTGCCGGGTGCTAACTTCAATAACATGAATGTTCCAAAACTGGAAGGTGTTTCCAATTACACCACATGGAAATTCATTATGAAAATGTTGCTGACCTTGGACGGAACGTGGGGTTGTGTGACCGGAGTGGACCTGGATGTTAATCGCAACCAACGTGCGCTTGCGCGCATTTGCTTAACAATTGATGTCAATCTTCATCAATATGTGCGTACAGCAAGCAAGGCAAAGGAAGCATGGGATAATCTGGCATCTGTTTTCGAAGATAAAGGCCTTTACAGGCGTGTTTTGTTGCTGCGTCAGTTGCACAGAATCAGTCTGTGTGAATTTACAAACATGTCACAGTATATTTCGACAGCTATGACGCTTGTGCAACAACTCGCAGATATTGGGCGTACTATAGAGGATGGCGAGGTAGCCGAGATACTGCTCAGTGGTCTGACTGCGGAGTATGATGTCCTAGTATCTAGTTTGGAGACGGCCTGCATGAGCCGTGTGCTTTCCAGCGAGTTGGTGCGGACACGTTTGCTACAGGAGGAGCATAGGAAGAATGGTTCTTCAGAAAGTAATGGTGTTAATAGTGCGGCTTATGTTGCTGGCAAGAAAGTGTTAAAAGTGTGTAATTATTGTAAAAAGCCAGGGCATATTAAATCTAAATGTTATAAGTGGAAAAAAGACAATAAGCAATCTTCTGAAAAAACTCTTATTGTGACAGAATCTGCTTGTTTAGCTGCACACCATGATTGGATAGTGGACTCAGGATGCACAGCGCATATGTGCAACAACAAAAAGTTATTTATGGACTTTAAAAATAATATAACTAAAGTTACAATAGCAAATAATGATCTTCTTAACAGTGAGGGCACTGGTAGGATTAATTTTGTTTGTAATAAGCATGAGTTTGTTGCTGAGGACACTATGTTTGTCCCTGAGTTGTCCACAAATCTCCTCTCTGTAAACAAACTAGTGAAGTCTGGTTACTCTGTTGTCTTTGATCAACGAGGTTGTAACTTTTATAAAAATCCTCAGATTATAGGTAATTCCTTAGGTTATGCTAACAACCATAATGGTGTTTATAGATTGAATTGTGTCATTCCTGTGTGTCAAAGTTCTGGTGAGGAGCATTCTTCAGTCCCTCTGAAGAATCTAGTTCAGAGTGAACAGAGTGCAATGGTTGCTACTGAGATGGAATCTTTATGGCATAGGAGACTTGGTCATTTGAGTCATGGGGGATTATGTACTCTGCGGAGAAATAAACAGTTAATGTTTCAGGAAGTTCCTGGAAGTAACTTGGATGAGTGTGTTGCATGCCTGCAGGGGAAACTCGTTGCAAAACCGTTTCCTGTCGGCGAGGCAAAGCGCGCTACTCAACCGCTGGAGCTGATCCATTCAGATGTCTGTGGCCCGATGTCTGTCTGTAGCTGGGGTGGAGCCAGATATCTGTTGACACTGACAGATGACTACAGTAGGAAAACCTGGGGTTACCTGCTTAAGAACAAATCCGAGGTAATGTTACATTTTATTAATTTTAGAGCCCTTGTGTGGAGAAACAAACAGGATTGCGAATAAAAGTTTTTAGGACTGATGGTGGTGGTGAATACTGTGGCGGGAAATTCGAAGCCTATTTGCGAAATGAGGGAATTGTACACCAGGTTACTGTTCCGTACACCCCTCAGCAGAACGGAATTTCGGAGCGCCTTAACAGGACCATCATGGATAAGGCACGCTGCATGCTGATGGAGTCTGGTCTTAGCCGGGAATACTGGGGTGAGGCGGTTATGACCGCAATTTATTTGAAAAATCATTCCCCGACGTCTTCCCTAGGTGGATCTGTGCCCGAGCAGGTTTGGACTGGTTCACCGTCACTGGACCTTGGTCACCTGCGTGTTTTTGGCTGTGTTGCATTTGCCTTAAAACCTGAGCCAAAGCGCAATAAGATAGAGTCAAAATCGACTATGTGTTTGTTTGTTGGTTATAGTGAAACTATTAAGGGCTATAGACTCGTTGAACCCACTAAACCCCGACAGATTATTTTTTCTAGAAATGTTTCTTTCTTAGAAAATAAATTTTTGAGAGATATGAACAATATTTCTAGTCATGAGTCAAAACAGAATATTATTTCTTATAATTTTGACATGAATATTCAATCTAATAATAATTCTAATGAAAATGTTAGTGAGGAATTGAATATTAATAATGAAAATAATAAATTAATGAATAATCATACTTTAGTTAATGAATCTCATGAAAGTGACACAATTTTAAACAGTTTTAATAATGAAAATACTGGTGTCATTTCAGCTCCTGACTCAGACTCTGAGTATTGTACGGGCAGTGAGGAGGACACGAGCTGTTCGAGTCCTGCGGCCGGGGACTGCAGCTCGAGTACTTCCGACGTGTCGACTACTGGTAGGGATGTAGCCGTGGCCAGCTCTGAACTTAAGTTATCAGTGGCTACCACTAGCCGCCCCGTGCGTGGTACGCGTGGAGTGAAGCCCATAAGGTACCAAGATTATTCTTTATTTACACATGCAGAGTTGGAGCCTGTATCTTATGAGGAGGCCATATCTTCTCCTAGTAGTGAGGAGTGGCAGCGTTCTATGAAAAGAGAGTTCGATGCTCTTACTAATAATAATGTATGGAAGCTTGTCGATCGCCCATTGGATCAAAACGTAGTGAAATGCAAGTGGGTGTATAAGATTAAAAATGACACTTCAGGCAACCGTACCTATAAGTCGCGTCTTGTTGCCCGCGGGTTCTCACAAACTTATGGGGTTGATTATGACGATACTTTTTCGCCAGTGGTACGCCATAGCACTCTGCGTACTTTGTTTGCGCTAGCTACTGAGATGAATATGAACATAGAACATTTGGATGTAGATACAGCATTTCTTAATAGCAGTTTGAATGAGCGCATTTATATGGAGCAACCTGAAGGGTTTATTGAGAATAAAAGTAAAGTGTGCCTACTTTTAAAAAGCATATATGGGCTAAAACAAGCAAGCCGTATGTGGAACATGACTGTACATAATTTACTGATTGGTAACAATTTTTCACAAAGTAAATGCGAACCTTGTGTTTATGTTAAGAGAGATAAAGGTGTGTTGACAATAATTGCATTATATGTGGATGATTTTTATGTTTTTTTCTGCTCATAAGGCATCCATAGATGAATTGTATACTTTATTAAAAAAGGAATTTAATGTTAAAAAATTAGGCCCTATTAAAGTTTGTCTTGGCATGCATGTATCTCATGATGTATCAAAAGGTGTATTAAGATTAGATCAATCACAGTATATAAAAACATTGTTGGTTCGCTATGGCATGGAAAATTGTAAGCCTGTGTCTACACCTTTAGCACTAAATATAAAGCTGGATAAAGCTGAAAAGGAAGTGCTTGATGATAATGTGTATAAGTATAGAGAATTATTAGGTTCCCTTATGTACCTATCTGTATGCACTAGGCCTGACATAACGTATGCATGCAGTCAGCTAAGCCAGTTCAATAATTGTTTCGGCAGAGAACATTGGCTCGCGGGAAAACGAATTTTAAGGTATCTTGCAGGCACTTTAAATTATTCCCTATGTTTTAATAGGTCTGGTAGTTTAAATATTACTGCTTATGCCGATGCCGACTGGGCTAATAATATTGTAGACCGAAAGTCTTATACTGGATTTGTGATTCAGATGGGTGGGAATACCATTAACTGGGAAGCACGGAAACAAAAGTGCATAGCATTATCAAGCACTGAGGCGGAATATTTGGCTATAGGTGAGGTGTGTAAAGATTTAAGTTTCCTTAAGAATTTTTTGGCAGAAATTGTAAATGTTCAAATAGACATAATGTTATTCAATGATAATCAAAGTGCCCTCAAACTGTTACAAGCCAAAGAATACTGTCATAAGAAAACTAAACACATAGACTTAAGATATCACTATATTAAAGATCTGATACAACATAAGTTTGCTAATGTACAGTATATGTCAACTCATAATATGATTGCTGATGTATTGACGAAGGCTTTATGTTCCACTAAACATAAGGATTTTATAAATAAGATAATGAATGTTAAATAGGTAAGAACGCTGTGCAATTGTGATTTGAAATGTTTTTTAACTGTTGACTTGTCATGTTGAGTAAAAAGGAGAGCATGTCAGAATAGTATTTTAACACAACATGACATCACTATATTTATTTAGATCTGACAACACTAAATAGTTTTTTGTTCCGTTTCCTGAACGAGTTATTTCTCTTCTCTCTAAGTTGTCTGTGGTTCTGTTAGCGTTCTGATATATGTCCGGGTCTAGTACAAGATTAATTAATAATTATCTTAAGTATTTTCATGAAGTTCAATTTGCTTGTCATCGTTTATTTTATAGTAATAAACGTGCAAACATCAAAGCTAGAAGACCATCTTTTATTTTACATCTCCGACTACACCTGGCTGCCACCACGTGCGAACAGCTTCCACACAAAGCACTTTGCAACATAAAGAAGGTTCAATAAATTCACAAAAACAAAGTTCGAAAATCACGCGGACGAAGTCGCGGGCGGAGTGCTCGTACTAAAATAAATCAAGAATATCTATTTAAATTGAACCATTATTTGTTAGGTGAAGACGTAATGTAACAACAACTAAGCAAAAATAAGAAGGTACACAATCCACAGTTAAAGATACCGTCAATTAAAGCTTTGTTCTTTTTACCGCATAAAAGAAACGCAAGATCAGCACGATATTGTGCGTTCGACGTTAACATGGGTATTGGCGGTAAAATAAGAGGGCTGCCATCTTGGAAAATGGCCGCCGTCCATCTGATGCACAAAGGAACTAATGAGAAGCGAATCGGGGATGAAAATGTAGAGGGACCATGAGTTAGATCTGTTTGGGGCTACTTGTGCTTAGGTACTCATTAATATAGATGCAGATGCCGCCGCTAACTCGTTTGAAATTAAATTTAACATTGTACCTATACATAGATGTAAGAAAGAAAATTGCATCCATGGCATAATTATGTTGAACCAGGAACAGCACTTTCTGCAAAAGCAGGTTTATCTAAATTTTATTCGACACTGTATTCAACCTTTTAATTTGGTGTGCGAAATCATAAAATTACTTCTCTCGGAGCGGAAGAGAGACTGCTGTTACTAAATAAGACCTACTCTGTTCCATAAATTGACCTTTTTGTGTTCCAGGACAACAGTAACTCTTTCGAATAATCCCGCATTGTGGAGACCCTATTACGAGGTGTTCCGATGAAACCTTTGCTTTGCATAAATGCGCAAATGTATTCATACAAGCATCAGAGCTTGGATATTTATCTGCTCACTTTGAGCCACACCACGTCTCACTCAAATACAATGTGTTCGTAGATTCACGATGATAACACTGTTCGTTTTAATGACTGATATTTAATAGAAACTTAGGTAATTATGGTCGGCTTTTATGTTTTTTTCTTGGGGTCTATATGAAACCTGAAATAAACGACTAGATTTCAAGGTATAACAATTGAAAAGTGCATCTAAATTAAAAAAAAAGGTCTGATTTGCTATTACAATCCGCACAAGTTTTATGCTCCTATTTATTTCTTCAACTATTAATGCAACGAATAATTGGAAACGTGATCCGTTATCCATGTAATATTTAAGCGACTTCCTGTCTTAATACGTCCACTCCCTAAGAAATCTTTAATGTTTTATATAAATATATTGACTTGGTCATCGCACTAAATAATTTAATTAACACGTGTTTTCATGCGATGGCCGAGTCAATATATTTATATAAAACATTAAAGATTTCTTAGGGAGTGGACGTATTAAGACAGGAAGTCGCTTAAGTATTACATGGATAAGACTTGGTATTACATGGATCTCACAACTTTTTACCGTAGAACAACTGAGTTGCGAGACTTGGTTTTTTTGACAAGTATTGTTTTTGATGGGATCTCATTTCTTTTTGTATTTTGTAGACAGTTCTACTTTTTTTCTTTTCGCAACGAATTTTCTATAAAACTGGACCAAAATTGAAAAAAATTACTCGACTTGGCGGGGGCACTACCGTGCCCCCAAATATTTTAGTTTTTCCTTGATTCATACACCAAACACTACTTATATTCCAAATTTGAAGCTTCTAGGTCTGCTAGAAGTGCCTTAGAATTTTGATGATCGGTGAGTCAGTCAGTCAGTCAGTGAGTGAGTGACAAAATTAAGAAACTTTGACCCGTTATAATTCTTAAACTTCTGGTTCAAATTGAATGAAATTTGAAATATACCGTGTCTTTACAATGCCTGCATGGTTACTGAAAATTCAGTCTTCTAATTTTATCCACAACCAAGGATCAGGGGGTCGAAAATGGCCTGAATTGCTTCGAGAAAAGGATGGTACGGCCGTGCCGCGTTTTTGCTCGACTTGGTGGGGGCACTGCCGTGCCCCCAGATACCAGTGGTAGGTGTCAGACAGATCTAGTTTCCACATTCATTTCTTAGATCCTTTCAATCTGACGCCACGACAAGTGATGCTAATCCGACAGGCGGTCAAACAGACCCATTGATCAGGTTTGGTGGGTGTTATTACATTCTAATGGTCGGATTAGAGCTGGTATGTCAATAGAGAGTTCATCAATCTTTGCCTGTTTATATTAATTTGGTATGTACGAAACATTTAGAATATCTGATAGTGCTAGTTCAGTAAAATACTGACTATTTACTTGCTTTTAGACCGCCACTTCACGTCCTCAGTTGAAACACTAGGAAAAGCGAAAGTTTTGGATACCAGTCTTACGTAAATAAATGATAATTCGGTTTTATATGATACGTGTATAGTGCCGTAAATAGCCTTTTATGCGCCTGGTGCGAGCTTTAACAGCGCCCAAGGTCTGGCCATTTCTGCGCCCCTCTAGAGTCTGTGCCCTGTGCCTGGACACCGTAGGCACACCCCTATTACCTCCCATAGATTAGAAAGCAAACAGTCTTTCCACATACGACCAAACGTCCTCTAGTAGAGAGACTAATTTTCGTTACTCTTACTTACTTCTCCAGTTTAAACTAGATAGTATTCCCTCATTCTGTGCCCAAGTAACATGCATATCCATTTTGATTTAATTCTAGCTCATCTTGTTCCCATCTCACACACACCCACAAGTGCAAAAGCGATAGGTTATGCTACATTTAAGATGAACACCGCTTGACAAAAAACCCGCATACCGACGCATAGCAGTAACATCAGCAAATGTAACAATGCATAAAATGGAGGCGGCGGCGTGGGAACTACTAAATGAGGCACAAAGATCGGTCATGTCGCAAACTATACAGGAGGTTCTAAAAATCACAGAGCTAGTAGGAGTCTATGAGTACGTATATGAGAGTCTATGAGAACGCTACCGAGAGAAGAGAGAGATAAAGAGAGAGCTACTGAAGTTAGACCGAGCACGAACATTGTGTCATGAATTAATCTTCATCGGTCGCTGAGAAAACTATAAAACAAATTGTTATTATACCTATGGAATTGCAACAGGGCAAGTTAGCATGGGTGATCTGTCAATCTGTGGTACCGATAAATACACAGAGGCATTAATACTGCCTGCTTTTAAATAAAAGTTGATTTAACATAAAACGCTTTAAACAAAAAAAAACATGCTGTATACTTGCACGCGAACTGAATTGTACATTGTGATCCTAATTAGATGACGTGATATGCAAATTCGTTTTTGGTTTGTGATTGAAATCATTGTGCCATTCTGACAAGGTCGTTAAGTAAGGGAATCGACCTCGTTTATGTTAAAATTATTGGATTGCGGTGTGAAATGCTTACGAGAGGAGATACCACGATGGTAGTTTCAGTAATAGCTACAAATTACCAACTTAATCTATCTTGTTATTGTTACAGCTCTTTTTATTACACTGAGGCGGCTTATTTAGCAAGAAGGTGCACAAATTCTCTCAAGAAAAAGACCCGCCATATCGAACTTACATTCTTCATTGTAGCAGTTTACCAGTTCATTCACCCAAAGCAGCATAACTTGCAAATAACCGTATATTAAACGGAAAATAAACAAACGAACTCAACCCATAAATAACACGGCAACATATTTAAATACAATTATAATTAGATGGCGTTGTCCGGCGCATGGAATCAACTTGTCCTGTTCCCGAGCGCTCTCATACAAGTGTCCAGTAAGCACCGGACAAGAAAATCACCGCGTCGACTCTCGGCCGATATCGCAAGATACATTACACGTCCGTTTATCTACACAAGCCGTTAATTGGAAAAGTTATTACGTGACGGCTCTTATATTGATTACCTACGGGCCTCGTTTGCTTGAAGACAGCTAATCTATCTCTCTTGGACATAAAAAAGGAAGACTTTTCTCGACAGGTGTGGAGTAAGTGTGGCATCTATAACTGAACAAACTATCTACCCTAAATGGCGTCAGTAATTAACAAAGTGCTGTCTATTATTAGGTACGCTTTTCGCAAGCTTTTTAACTGATGTAGCAGTTTACAAGCTTCCATAACTGTCCGTACCATAAAAATATAGTATTGATTAACTAAATAAGCTCACTCCGACTTTGTCTCGATGAGATTTCAGATTTCATTTTCAAAGACCGCCACAATTAGTCAACAAACTGACGTTTTCTAGTAAAAGTGTAAGTTTAAATCATATCCAATGCCGGTGATAACTCAAGAGATGTTGCCGTGAATCAGCATCACTGATCTGATAAGAGGCGAGATGTAAGAGAGCTTGCACACGCGATGTAGGTCGTGCCTAACGGCGGAAATAAACATAGTGGCACGCAATGGCGACATATGGACCAACATTTAGTTGCTTATCTTCTAGCCAGTACTCCAAATTCAAACATTGTCTCCTATTTTAGCTGATTTTAAGGCCATCCGTTGAAACGGCGCTAAGCATAAGTAGCGGGCGGGCATGTACCTAACCGGTTTTCTAAAGACGCCAATTCTAAAGAAGCCCTAAAGGTACAATCTTGCGGGGAAATAGCATTAGATTATCATGCCAACTACCATATAAAGGTCCCACAGCTGGGAATCTGGGATACAGATTTCTCTGTAAGGAAAGTGAACCATAAGCAACACACGAGCGCATTTGTTAAACATTTCGCCTTCCAGTTTGTATTATGGTTCTAAAATAATTATGCTGATTTCTCAAGGTGTGTCCTTTTATATTATTTTGGAACGGAAATATAATATCACATTTTTTTGTTATTTTATCTACATTTATTAATAACATCATAACCTGTAATAAAAACATTATCTCTTAAGCCTATAAAACATACGTATGTACAACTTCTGTCAATGTATTCACTAAACTAGTTTTATGTTCACAATCGAAACTAATGCTCATTTTCTGACTTTTTAACACAAGAGAATCGTTAGCAAGCAATGCTTTTGTTAGTAACCTGGTCACTTCACAATCTTTCAACCAAATACCTACTTTATTCACTAAACTCAACATCTGCTTTTTAGATAAACTCTTTATAGTTCTCTTTGACATAAGCCTGCATATCTTCACATAATCAGCTGCATCTTCAACTTCTAAATCATCTAAATGTTTGAGTAAGTCGTACAGTATCACTAAAATTTCTTGTTCCACATCTTTGTTAGTTCTCAATTCTATGAAGTCACTAACTTTTCCATTCTTAGCTGCGATGTTTCTAGAGAAAGCAGCGATATTCATACTGTATATCATATTTTGGATCAGTTCAAAAATTCCTTTGATTAACAGCTTATCATTTGTCTGTCTCACTATTGAATGTAGCCATGACAGTAGTCCGTATCCTTCAACCAATATCTCAAAAGCTCTCGGCACAGCTACTATTGAACTCATCACGCCTAAAATTTTTTCTTTAACTTTTCTATCACTCAGAACTGACGAATAGAAATCCATAATCATTTTCAAGCACATAGTCTTGAACACGACGTCTATGTCAGTCATAGTTTTGGAGCCATCCTTGATGATATCGAGGATCCAAAGTCTTCTATCGATAGATTCAACGTCACTGTCGTGGAAGAGGCTGAGGAAATCAGGGACCAAGGAGCAATCCACGAAATCTTTGGCGATGAGGAAATTATTGACTGGTTTATACAAGGGATCGTGAGGTGCTGTGGACACCATCAGAGCTCTGGCGAGGTACAGGGCATCAATGGCCGGTAGCTTCGGGTTCTTCAAGTCTGTGCCATCGAAGTGTTCGGAGGTGATGGCAGACTTGAGACTGCGTCTTAGTGTATTAATGAAGTCCGTCAGGAATAGCTTATCGTTTTTGTGTCGTCTGTAATGAAAGAAAACGGTGTCATAAGAACAAAGCAATTCTTCACGACATAGTTATAAGGGAAAAAAACGATAGGATAGAATATTCGCAGATACATAGTAACCATCCGTGTATCGATCATTACTGCCCGCTTTCAGTACACACCGGGAGAAGTGATTTGCCCCAACAGTGAGAACTTTATACGCTGCCTATCCTTATGTTAGATAAGTACTACAGGACACAAATTCTAACTTTTGTTCATTTTATCTCTACGTACCTATTCTTCTCTAATATAAAAATGGATAGCAAAATGTGTTGCTAAGCTCATAATTTGAAAACGGCTGGACCGAATCGGATAATTCTTTTTTTGTTGTGTTTGTAACCATTGGTTTTAGAGGACTTACACCCGTGCGAAGCCGGGACGGGCCGCTAGTACTAAATATAATCATCCTAATATGTAACACGAAAATTGATAATTTCGGATCTAAACGCTTAAAATTGATTTAGATGAATTTTGGTACAGAAATAGTTGGAACAGCTTGTAAGTTGAAATATTTAATTGACTTACGTTTCCGTCTCCAACAGCATACAGAACCGATGCAGCACGTGGTAGGCCGCCGCCCGCATGGTCGGGCAGTGCGAGCTGAGCGCCATCACCGGCACCGACAGCAACCCGCTGCGCAACATCTTGAAGCACGAGGCCACTGACCCCGGAGCCAACAAGTGACTCAACAGTGGAAACACGAACACAGGGTCGTATATACCTTCGTCTTGATCTACATTCGAAGTATGCAGCAAATCTGCTCCAATATAGTGCGATATCATTCCCTCATATTTGCCTTTCACTGTCAAATTCCTCACTGCTCCCTCACCATCTTTCGTCACACAAGGCTTCAACACTCCATCTTCAAACATCTCGTTTAACAAAGACCTTACTGAATCTGTTACTTCACTCGCTACACCAATGTTAGGGTTTAACTCATAATGGTATACGAATTTCTGGTTTACAGGGAAGTTCCTCACAGTCCGCTCAATGACTTCTTTGTCGAATAGGTTCAGGACTTGATTGGGCGTTGGATGTGACCACAAAGATGATGACCTGTTTTTGCGGACGGCGAAATAGTTAGCAGCCGAATCACCCCATACGTACGGTTTGTATTCATTGACTGGCTGACCATTCGTTTCATAGAAATGTAAAATGGCCACAATAAGCCTGTCGCAAGGACTCCTCGTAGCATGATACGCGCTCAAATACACAGGAATATGTTGCGTTTTCATAACGGATTTGTTCTTCAATATTAGCGTGTATAGAAATTCTATTAGTCTGGATTTAATATCGCCGCTGTAAAGACTGAGCATGACATTTAAAAATTCTGAGTGAGATGTTACCATGTCAAATAATGTAGTTATATCGTCGTGACCATCAGGATACAAGAGTTTGACCAACTCCGTCAGCAACGCGAGAAGTTTGGGACCTATTGTGTACCCCTGATCTGCGGTCTTCACTTTTAAGGAATCTTTTAATGTTGCCTTACAGAAATTCTGCCATATTGCGCTCTCGATCATTTTCTTGAAGTCATCTTTCAGTACTGTCTCTAATCCTTCCACCACTTTACAAACTTGAACAATGGTGTGCATACTGGTAATTACTTCATTTAACGCATCTATCTTTGTTTCTTTTAGTGCTATCGTTGTCAAGTTCAACATGGACAAGAAATAGTTGATGAGATGCTCTTTTTTGGCAATGTTTTCAAATATTTTAAGAAATATGCTTTGTAATATTTGTATGTGACTGCATTCTACAGCTTCGAATTTGTGGATTTTATTGAATAATTTCAGGCAGTCTTGCACATCCATGCACTCTATAACCAACTTTCTGATAAATTGCCAACTTGATACATAAATCTGCCCAGCCTTATGAGGCTTTTCTAGCATTTTAATAATATTGGATTTATATTCATTATACACAGTTGCTAAGAATTCTTTATTTTCAAGTAAGAATTGATTGTGGTTTACAAGTGCATTGCCCAAAGGCAACGTTATTTCTCTCTGGGTTAATATTTCGGGTTTGGCGATTTCTTCTTTGGAAATATTGCAGAATTTGACATTAAATTTCAATAAAACAGCAGCGAGATTAGCAGTAGACTTCCTTATATTGTTTATATCAAAGAACTTTTTGAAATCTTCATCTGGTATGCGTAGTGCCTGATGTGGTTTACTTTCAAAATATTTAGTTAATGCTATCTCCAAATTAGTAAGATTAGGATTCAACTCCTTGTTTGAAAGCAAACTCGTGTATAAAGCGATGCTCTTTTTCAGTACATTAGGTTGTAACGCCAAGCTGATTGTTTCTGAATATTTATCTATCAAATATCTGAGTAACTCGAGTACTAGACTTGGCTCTTTATCGTCTCGCAGGCAAGCATCAGTATCTGCACTAAAAATAAGATTAAACAACCTGACATCATCCTCGCCAGACAATCCCACTACTTCTAAAACGTGGATTGTGTATTGACTGTCCACATTCTTCCTCTTGTTGATTTTGACGAAAGCTTTCACGATTTCGTTATAATTCTTTTGTTCATAGGATTTTAATATTTTATGTTTGTTATTTAAATACTTTATGATGTCTTTGTACTGTGTTATTACTTGTAAGAGAAATTCTGTTGCGTATAAACTTGACAAATCCTTCCCCAGATTTAGGGGCTTATAAATCTTTAAGAACTGAGGATTTTTAAACAGTGTCAATATTATTGTCCGACACACATCTACCCAGAGATGCTTTTTGCCGATTTCGATAATGCATTGGAAGTATTCCGTTATTCTGTTTTGTTGTTCCGCTTTTAGCTGTCCCATATTAGTCAGTCTTATTGTGCAAAATAACAGATATTTCGCCCATATTAATAATTCTGAACTGTCTACTATTTTTGTTGTATCAATTTTGTATTGAACGTTATTGATTGTAAAGTCACCATCTTCTGTCACCTTTTCTAAAAAGGTGAACACATCCTTTAATGTAACATCTTCATTGTCAATTATGGAATTTGATATAGCTTTTAGGACACTGTCTTGGCCTACAATGGTGTCAGAGATTGGCACTGGCTGTCCAATCCAACTGCCGACGTAATTCCTCGCATCTAGCTTACAATCTCCTATTAACACTTCAGTCAACTCAGGGGTATAGTTGCTGTGTAGTAAATTAGCAATGTATAGAGACAAGAAATGTTTCAGGCTCTTCTTAGCATCCTTGTGTGCCTGCAAGTACTGCATACATCCTACGATAAAAGGCGACGGCATTTTACTTTCCAGAAACACATTATCTTCAGTGTTCTTATTTTCCATTAAGTCATTGAACAACCTTTTCAAACTATCTTCTGTGTTTTCTGAAGAAATTTCGAAATGTACCAACTGATTCCTTACATATTCTGTCAGGTCTGTAATATTTTCAAGTACATATTCCACAATGTCGCCGATTAGTGAAGATGGGTTCACTTTAGCATTTCTCAAAGTGTACAATATCAAATGTATTTCATCTTCATCTCCTTCAAATATTGATGTGTTTTTAAAGAAAATATGCAAAGTATCTTTAGCTTCCACCCAAGTATTGTCATCATCGCTCATATACACATCTAACATGATTAGGAAGAGCTCTTTGAACATTGGATTTTTAAGGGATATTGCAGAGCCATCTAGTGTCAGCCAGAGAGATACAACTTTAAACTTCAACAGAGCTATATGACCAGTGTCTAGGGTTTTAGAGAAATCAAGTATCTTTTTCATATCTATACTCCCTTCTAAAGTTTCAAAATATGCTGGATGGATGTCATTGTAGAGCAGTAGTAAATCAACAAGTGATATCAAAGCATCTGTATCACTTATGTTAGGAAGTCTATACTCCTTAGTAGTCTCACCATCAATTTTGCCTGATGTCACATTTTGTATCAAAGAAACTATAGCAGCAGGAGTTGGCAAATGCTTAGGAATGAAATACTCTAACTTAGTTTGCAAATCAACAATCTGTGCTGTTTCTTTAGTCTCCAAAATCTGTAAATACCTCTTTAAAGACTGCAACATTTTTACTAGAACTTTAACACAGTATAAAGACACTGTTTGGTCTTTTCCAAGATTCATATTGATGAACTTAAGTAATGGTACTGGTAATGTTATGAATCTGACAAAGTTTGCAATTTGAACAGGATTGAGATGAGCCATTCTAGCTACCATCACCTCTGGTTTTAGTTTATTCAGCAGCTTGATGGTGAAATCTGTAGTCTTCTCCCATATTGGAGAATGTTGGGGTTCAAAGCTGTGTTCCATTACACTAAATATAGCTCTGTGGAGATCAGGACACTTGTAGATAATGTTCAAGATAACTTCTCTCTCATGGTCATTCTCCCAGGGCCTCTTCAATGTAAGCAGAGCTTTGTACAGATTTTGATTCTTGTTTGCATCAACAGTTCCTAAAGAATTGTCTATGAAGTAGAGACCTGTTTTATGTGATGTGAATAATGTCACAATTATGTCACTCAGTAGTTTCATGACCTCAGGACGCAGTTCATTCCTCACATCCTGGTTCATCTCTGGGGGTCCTTTCCACGAGAATACTTTAAACAAATTATGCAGGACCTGATGACTGAAAGTTTTCAACTTAAGGCTCTTTGAAATCAAAGCATTATCAACAACATTCTTTTTTAAAATGTTTAAGAATATCAATACTGCCTCTGGTTCATCATTGACTAATCCTGGTATTACCAGGGCCAGCAGGCCTTGCTTCTCCAACAGAGCTTTGATCAAAGGCAGGTGGCCTTCTATCAAGAATGAAGTCATGAAGTGAACAAATGAAGTCCTAACATTATCTTTTTCCTTGAAGTTGGGCTTCTCTACTACATGCTGCAGATGTTTGGGCGTTAGTGGTGCTTGGTTTAATACTTCAATGCCTAAATCAGAATTTAATGTGACCATTGATGTTAACAGTTTAAGGACTACTTTTCTGTGTCGAGGACCAGAGCTCTCACTGATCATGATCTCAATAGTGGACATGAATGTGTTCAGGAAGTACCGACATGCCTCCTCTGTAATTGTTATCATGTGAGGCAGGGAAGACTGCACTTTGACAATGATAAGGTGAAATATGTGAAAGACCGGTGTGGCTAGTGTGAGGTTTTTCTTACTCTCCGTTGTAATCTGTCGCAATATTTCATGAGAATTGCCACCGCATTTGAGATACTCTAGCAAATAATCAGCAGGGCTGTCAGGGTTCAGGCAGACTTGAAGGAACTGTGTGAGAGCTGTAAAGTAAAAATATAGTCTGTACAGTAGGGGCTAGAGATATCAATAATATTCAATGTTCTCATTATAGAATTATTTGAGGCATGTGGTGAAACGCTTCAAACAATAATTAAAACAACATCTCTGGAATATAGAGCTTAAACTTACCCATTGTCTGGCCCTGCTTAGCTGCTAGCTCTTTGCGGAAATATTTAACATCAAAACTGTCCCTTTTCGATACAAATGCTTGTTTACTGTCGGTCTCCACAACTTCATTTTGAGGTTGTACTTCGTCCGTATTTTCTACATCTTCAGATTCACTTTGTTTGGCCTTTTTAGGTGAACTATTTTTTTCATTTTCGTATTTACGTTTACCCATGTTTACTCATTTAATGGTAAATTAATATTTTTTGGGTATATCGCGCTCTCGGCACACGTGAAGATGTTTGTATGTTTTGACATATGCTTTTTTAAAATTTTGACATTTGATCAAAATACACTGCTTGGTATCTTGCTTTTTCAGTAAACTGAGCTAGGGCAAGCCCCATGCATCCTTTAGATCTATGATTTAGGTGATTAACCATTGTCTACGAATATTATTTGCGCAAGTAAATGGTTAGGTATATCAACTTCACCTGATGCTGCCGGAAGGCACTTAATCTACGCACTTAATGCATACATTTTGTATTGTAAAAGTTCAAAATTCGTGATAGTACAGGTGCACCCGGTGATCATCAGAATTTTTAAATGCTCAGTCCATGCTAAAAATCTATGTTCAGATATTTATGACAAGCAATTTTGCTACCATTTTGCGATACGAATTTCTAATGACGTTGCTGGAAATTCACGAATGAATCACAATACAGGAAATATTAAAGGAATATTGCTTATAGTGGCCGTTTATCGGTATTGTTAATGTCAACAACAAAACAGACGTGTGTAATTTGAAAGAAGTATTTCGATATCTAATGTTGAAGTGTTTATAATAAAGACAGAGTACGTGCGAACTTGAATCAATATTTAGTTAGTCCTCTCTCTCGGTGGAAAAGTATTCAAATATAACAATGTACGTTATTTTATAGAAATGGAAAGGCGTGTAGCCAGAGTGTCTGAGACCCAATGGAATATTCTACTCGACTTTTTGGAGCGCCACCCCAACCTGGCGAGGGCTCGATGTTATAATAATACTCCCCGAGGTCGAGCAGAATCTTCTCGCCTGTGGTCTCAGGTAGCTAAAATGCTCAATGCCGAAAGAAGTGGCACTACAAAATCTCCAAAGGATTGGTCTGTAGTAAGTGTATGAATATTCACTGTATAAGATAGTTTTGTTTCTCATGAGATATCATCACGATTTCCTTTTTCCTGACACACAAAAATAACACTTATACGTTTTGCAGTATGTCAGTAATTTTAAAAGCAAATTGAGAAGGACAGTAGCTGGCCTAAATGATTCTTCAGGAACAGGTGAAAGTGGTTCTGCTGAAAGCAATTTATCAATCACAGAATTGAGGTTCCTAACTATAATGGGACAGGGCTCTAGCCGAAATGATCCTGTTGGAGTCATGGATCCACTATCAGAAATGGTAAAATCTTAAATTACATTATAAGTCTGTACCATACATTATAATATTCCCAGCTTCCTTGTTCATAACAAAACGCAACCACACTCAGATTTTAATGTAATTTCTTTACCTGTGACATTCAAATCGAAAGAGGAGTGTACGTTTTCTTCCCTTTTTGGCTTCAATAATCAATGGCCTACTAGAAATCAAGACATTCTAAAATTTAAGTGTGTATCATTAATTTATTTGTCAGACTATTGAAACTATACTTATTAATTTATTTAAATTTTTTTTAGAAACGTAAATATTCTACTGGGAAAAATCCACAACAGAATTCAGTTAAAGAAGAAATGCAGTGAGTATATTTCATTATTGTACAGTAGCATAGCCCGGAGAGAGCAAAGTGGACCCTTGCCCACAGCCTCACGCACAGAGAAAACAAAAATCTGCACAATATTTTTCATCCTGAAGACCTTTTGCCCCTCCTAGCTCTCAATCTCGCTACCCCATTATTATCATTTAGTATGTAACTATATGTGTATTTTATAAAATAAAAATCTTAATTTGCTCTGTATGTATTTCAGAGACGACATGGACGAAATGCTGGACAGTGACAACAGTAACAGTGAGACCTTTAACAGTGTTGAGCCCCATATCATCATCACTGCCCCTCCAAGTTCTGACCAAACTAATGAACCAGCACCGAGCTCTACCTCCTCTCTACCTCGTAGAACTCGGCCACCAAAATTCCGCAGCAGTGGTCAGTAAAATTACCTAAATCTGCAGCTATTTATATTAAGATGACAAGGGCTGACTATTATAAACCTAAACTTATTATAGATACGTTTTTAGATCGTCCTATAACTCAAGCTTTGAGAATACTATCGCGGATGGAGATGCGACGGACTGCAGCCGATATGGCTAATGCTCAAGCCAATAATTTAATAGCACAAAATCTTGGAAGGCTTGCAAGTGCAGTGGAAAGATATTTATCCCATATTGGTGTCCCTTAGAGGTAAAGTATCCTTTTCTAAGAGGTAAAAAATAATTAAAGCAATATTGATGTGTATAAAGAATTATATTGTACAATCAGTGAGTTAATAGTTGTTGTTGTAGTGAACAACAATTGGATTCTAACTACTGAATCACAACCATAGGGAGCAAATTATTCCCGAGCGACGCTCGTGATTCATCTTTTTATTTTAGGGGTGCTCTTTTAGACCTATAGTCCCTGCAGTCTATGAAAATTCATACAAATTGGTTAACACTATAATTTGAGTTACCTAAAAACCCCAAATTTTGATTTCAGATTTATGGAGTACTTCCCAGAGGCACTTCAGAGGATGGTGATTCCATACAAAATATTTGTTAATTAATGAAGATATTTTAAGATATTAAATAAAGACTGATTAGTTATTATGTTAATGATTGTTTAATTATTGATTAGTTAAAAATACAGCCAAAGTTATTAGGCACATTTTTTTTAAAGAACAACTTAGCCCCACATTAGGAATTTCTCCTGTGACGTGGGTGCTTTTACAAACATATAAACTCACATACAGGGCCGGTCCTAGGGCGGTGCGAGCGGTGCGACCGCACCGGGCGCCGTCTCAGGGGGGGCGCCAAAATGATCCAAAACTTGAAACAAAAGACGCTGGATCGAACGCGCGAGTCGCGCCGCAACCGCGCTTCTAGTCTGTGTATACTGTCGCTACCGCGCCGCCACAGCGCCTCTAGTCTGTGTATACGGTCGCTGCTGCGCCGCCACCGCGTCTCTAGGCTTTGTATACGGTCGCCACCGCGCCTCTAGGCTGTGTACACTGTCGCTACCGCGCCGCCACCGCGCCTCTAGTCTATGTATACGGACGCTACTGCGCCGCCACCGCGTCTCTAGGCTTTGTATACGGTCGCCACCGCGCCTCTAGGCTGTGTATACGGTCGCCACCGCGCCTCTAGGCTGTGTATACGGTCGCTACCGCGCCGCCACCGCGTCTCTAGGCTGTGTATACAAGCGGTTGCGACAGTCGTCCAAAGGATCCGGCAGCTGGGACTCGAGGTGGCGCTTCACAAAACGGTGGCCATGTGCTTTCATGGCCGCCTGAACGCGCCGCGGACCGAGTCCCACATAACGGTGGAGGGGGTTCGCATCGGCGTCGGGAGGACGATGAAGTACCTGGGACTCGTCCTCGACAGCCGGTGGAACTTCAGGGAGCATTTCCTGAGTTTGGCCCCAAGGCTGAACCGGACAGCAGCCGCCCTCAAGCGACTGCTGCCTAATCTCAGCGGGCCAAACGCTTCCTGCCGTAGGCTGTACGCCGGTATCGTGCGGTCCATGGCCCTCTATGGGGCCCCCGTGTGGGCCCTGAGCATCCGGACGCGACCACTGAAGTTGGTCGCATGCCAGAGGGTCATGGCTATCCGGATGATCCGGGGATACCGCACGATCGCCGGCGAAGCGGCCAACCTGCTTGCCGGATTACTACCCTGGGATCTGGAGGCGACTGCCCTCCAGCACGTCTATGAGTGGCGTGTGGAGGCGCAGCGCCGCACTATGGGACCGAACAGTATTTTCCGTCTCAAAAATGGTTGAGACAAAAGTTGTGTTACTGAAACTGTTTTGATTTTTTTACATTCATAGATAACAGAACCATCCGAAACCAAAGGAAAAAAAAATAAAAAAAATGATTTACTTGCATAAAATTACATTCAAACTTTATACTTTGAAAAAATCATATTAAATAGACTACTCGTTATAGAAATTCAACTTAAGATACATTCTATGTTTTTCAAGGGAATATATAGGTATTATGCATTTTTTAATTGCTCAAGATCTCTAGTTTACGACTACGTTATGTTTTTACGACATATATTTTTTTCTGTTTTTTTATTTAATTTTTAAACGTCGTAAGGAAATTTTACGTCTTTCTAATTTTCAAGTGGAGGTTTTGTTGTTATCGGTGGCTCCCGGTGTCGAGTTAATGACATTTTAAAATACCTTACCTATTCAGTGTTACAGGGAAATAAAAAAAACCTGCGTCATTACTGCGCCATTTCGAGCTAGAAGTCGAAATATCGACCAAAACATTTTTTCTCATGATAATTTTTTTGCGGTGAACATTCAAGTGGAGGTGATCGTGAAGGTTCTGGAAATAGCAATGATGGAAATACGGCAATGAGATTTTTCCAAAACTATCAGTGTTCTGCAGAAATGACAGGTATCGATGAAGAGTTAATCAAGAGATTTTATATCATTCAGCAAACCATGTCATCGGGATTTTCTGTAAACGCAGTTAAGTTTGGTGACTATGCGCTGGGGACCGCACAGTTATACGTGAATAAATATAATATAAATAAATATAACTGGTACTATATGCCATCTTCAGTCCACAAAATTCTTATACATGGTGCCAAAATAATAGAACATTTTGCAGTTTTACCAATAGGCCAAATATCGGAAGATGCGCAAGAAGCTCGTAATAAAGACTATAAGAAATATCTTTTAAATCACGCTAGAAAGTGTTCTAGGTCAGCCACAATGGAAGACGTTCTGCACACACTGTTGTATAATTCTGATCCCTATATATCTAGCTTAAATAGAACCAGTACTATGATACCAAAAGAACTACTTGACGAAGCTAAAGAGCTTTTAATATTAGCAAGTGATGAGTAGATTAATGTTTTTTTAACCCCCGACGGTGTTATAAGTTTGACGTGTCTGTCTGTCTGTCTGTGGCATCATAGAGCCCGAACGGATGAAGCGATTTCAATTTAGTTTTTTTTTGTATGAAAGGTGACTTAAGTGTTCTTAGACATGTTTGATGAAAATCGGTTGAGCCGTTTAGAAGTTATGGGGGTGAAAGTGGGGAAAGGTGACCAAGGGTCTCCAAATATACTCAAGTTGGGTATCAAATGAAAGCGTACTGAAAGGGAATATTGATGACTTAATCGGGAGTACTCTCAGCAACAAAAAAAAATATATAAGTACCTATAAAAAGTATAAAGTAAAAAATAAATTAAAAATTAAAAAAACCCCCGACAGAAAAACCAAGTTCCCTTTAAAAAGTAAAAAATAATAAAAATACGTCGAGTTGGGGGACTGCTCCAAATTATTCATCATCTCCTGTTTTTTTGCGACGTACTTTTATTATTTTTTACTTTTTAAACTTGGTTTTTGTGTCCCCCCGACACAAAAACCAAGTTTAAAAAGTAAAAAAAATATATATATTTTTTTTTTTAATTTTTAAATTTTTTTTAGTTTGAAATTATGTCAATATTTTTATTAACTTCTTAATCATTTTATTTTAATGTAATAACGTAAGTAAATAATTCACATAAGAATTAAATTTAATTTATGTATGAAAAATTTCAACATTTTATAATTGTTCTTTTTTTCCGTAATAAATCATTTTTTTAATTAGCAGTGTTTCATTTATCTAATAGCATAACTATTCAGGCATACGTACACAAAATTTCAACGCAAAATATCAAGAAACTAAAAAGTTACAGGTTTTTGAGATGAAACGCACAGGTTCGTCCCATAGTGCGCCGGGGCGAGACCCCGCTGCCTCGAGAAGTCGAGGCGTGGCGGGAAGAGCTCCGGCGCGAGCTCAGGGTGGTATGGATTGGACGACTGTCGCAACCGACGGCCGGGCAAGCCGCAATCGCGGCGGTAAGACCCCTCTTTGAGGAGTGGCTGGAGAGACGTCACGGCGTCCTGACCTATCGCATGACGCAGGTCCTCACCGGACACGGAAGTTTCGGGAGGTACCTGTGGCTGATGGGAAAGGAGGAAACGCCGGGGTGTCACCACTGCGAAGATCGCCCGGAGGACACAGTAGAGCATACGGTGCAAGACTGCCCAGCTTGGGCAGAGCACCGACGTGTCCTCACGGCGGCGATAGGCGGAGACCTCTCGCGCCCGGCATTGGTTTCGGCCATGCTGCGGATCGAGACGGAGTGGGAAGCGGTCGCCGCCTTCTGCGAGGCAGTAATGCTCGTGAAGGAGGCGGCGGGCCGCGAGAGAGAGAGGACAGCGTCCTCCCTCCGCCCCAACCGCAGTGGTCTACGCCCACGGCGCCGTACGTCGCAAGACGATCTCCGGCCACCGTAGGCGCGGGCATGCGGACAGCGAGTAAAGGGCAACTCGCTGTCCGACCATGGACCATGCCCGGGTCGACGGCGCGTCGTGTTCCACGCGCGCCTCAAAGAGCTGTCAGCAAAAAATGACGGGGCCCCCTCTCAGAGGGCCAAAGCCTGCCGTGGTTTGCGGGATTTATTTCTATTACCGTGACCCCGGAACATAAAGGGCTACTGAAGGACACCGTGGATTTTAGTCAGTACAAGTCTGACAGTACCTCCCGCCCTGCCCGGGGTTGGAGGTCTCATTTGATGATTTTACCACGATAAAAAAAAAAAAAAAAAAAAAAGGCTGTGTATACGGTGGGTCAGCGGCGCGTTGTGTTCCATGTGCGCCGCAAAGAGCGTCAGCATGATGAAGGGGCCCCCCTCTAGAGGGCCAAAGCCTGCCAGGGTCGATGGACTTATTTCATTACCGTGACCCCGGAACATAAAGGGCCCTGCCCGGGGTGGGAAGACTCATTTGATGATTTTACCACGATAAAAAAAGGCTGTGTATACGGTCGTTGCCGTGCTGGCGCCACCGCGCCTCTAGGCTGTATATACGGTCGCTACCGAGCCGCCACCGCGCCCCTAAAATAATCCTAGGAAAGTCGCTATTGAAGGTTATTTTTATATTATTGCTAAATAATCATTAGATTTGATTAGGTAATATCATGTGAAAAGTATAAAATAATAAAAGCTGACAATCATTAAAAAAAAGTTGTCCACCACAACTGAAAAATAATTTTCATGATTGACTTCACATAATAATATATACCTATACATACATTCGCACAAATTGGTTAAACAAACTTTTGGCAGCAGAATAATTTGAACCCATTGATTTTTCTGGTTGAAAATTAATACTGCTTAAAGATTTTTTTAGAGGGGCGCCATTTTTAGTCCTCGCACCGGTTGAAAATGTTAGTAGGACCGGCACTGCTCACATACACAAACACCCAGACCCGAAACAACTACTTGTAGTTCATACAAATATTCCTCCGTGCGGGAATCGAACCCGCGGCAAGCAGCACAGCAGTCCAATCGCGTAACCACTGGGCTAACAAGCGACTCATATACAATTTCTTGCAACTTGTTGTTACATGGCTAAAGCTACGTGCATTTTTTGGGAAAATTCGTGAGGCGCCTTGAAAACTGAAGAAGTAGCGATATCAATCAAAGCATTTATTTCAAGTAGGCCAGTTATAGCACTTTTGAAATGTCAAAAGACAAAAACAGTTCAAAAATAGTTACGTGATAGTTACCTATACCTTCATCCCATATTTTTGCAATGTTAGTTTATTATTTTACATATTTCCCTGCTTAGTCCCGTTCTAGATTAGAGCATTTATCTTGAGTTGGAAAATGTATGGAATAGCAGAATTGATTTAGCGTTAGACTTTAAAAGCATGATATAATTTATTTATTCTTGACAAGAATATACATTCCGATCTTGACAAGAACATACATTTTGACTTTCAAAAAGTTTTTGTTAATATTTATTATTATACACATTTACCCAACTATATGGTATGGATCACAAAGCTTGTAGGTAGGTACGCATTTATGAATTTAAAATTATGTACCTGCCTACTTTACTTTCGAGAGCATTTGCAACTAAACGGACCAGGGACAGGCAGGACAAGGCTAATTGGATAACCAAGAGGGATGCATTCAAATAAAAATACGTTGGTTTATAAAATAAAACTATAATTATAATATCTACTAAATGCAAATTATAAAAAATGTCAATAGCAAAAAGTAAAATATATAGACGATAAAAAAAACATAAATAAGATTCTAATTTGTTCATAAATCTAAGAGCTGTCGAATTTTGAGCCGGTAACTTAATACAATGATAAAGAAAATATACGTAGGTAATATATAAAATAAGGCACTGTTATGACGGACAGCAATGCTATTCTCTAAGGACATGTCTCTGCCAATAGTTCTAAGCATAAATGTGAAAACCCATTAAAATCAGGCTCTGGTTTCGATTCTGCCTTAGATAACAGCATTGCACTGCTATTATCTATAAACTCAGCCTTATGACAGCGCGGTCGCAGCACTTACGCCAAACTGTACTATTCAGAGTGGACATTTTAAGATTACAAATGTTTTGATTTTGGCACAAGTCTATGTTTTTTATAGTTACTAGAATTCGAACTCTAATTTTTAGACAACCATAAAATGACAAAGAGAAGATTTGAGCTATAATTTGGTGATAATTTATGCACAACAAAAAAAAACGACTATTTTGATTGATGTTTATGAACATTAATCAAAATAGTATTGATTTTATCAAAAAAAAAAGATCAATCTTAAACAAGAAATCTTCTTTCGAAGACAAATATGCAGATTCCTAGTGTCGCCATTAGTCGGTGAAATTAAAATAGGCGGTACAGGTGAAACTGCCCCATACGTTCTGTATGCGCTTGCGCATAAAGACACAGGAGAATAAAAATAGAAGAAAACTTTACACTTTTAAACTTATTATAACTTACTTACATAGAACTTTGGTTCTACTTAACCTAAATATCAAAATCTAACGTCATAAAAATATCTTCGTATGCGCTAAGCACAAGCATTAAGTGCCCATTAGCACGAAAGCTTTTTTTTTTCAGGCTTTAAAAAAGTGCTGAGTTTTAACAAAAACGTAAATTGAACTTAAATGTCACCGCTCAGCACTTAAAATCAAATAGTTTCAAAAAAAGCGCCGCGCTTTAAAAGCGCTTACGCGTGAACAGATACATGGGAATGCATTTGTTCAATTTCCGGTGCTTTTTTAACGCCCATAAAAAAGCGCTCGTGCGAATGGGCTCTAAAAGTTTTAAACATTACAGTTAACAAATGGACACAAAAATTGGATTAAATCCGTATATTATACATACATAGACCCATTGTTTTAGATCAATGATCACATACAATTTTCATAAAAGTTAAAGTTTTATAAAAGTTTTAGTATAAATTTTTCAGTTAGTAGTTTCATAATTTTACTTAAAATTATCTTGTACAAATAACGTCACTGTAGCACTGACTAGGTTTCTTAAAACAACCTAACAATATGCATAAAATAAAGATAACCCAAACAAAGATTTTAATAGTTTGTACCGTCGTAATGATTTGCAAAAATGTGTCTACGATTTAGTAGCTTACTAAGTTATAGATACGATTTTGCTACTAGCGAGGCAACACTATAATTTTCAAAGAAACAAAATAGTAATCTTATCTTCTGGGTCAATCTAAAAAATTAAATCACTGTTACCCAGTCCCGATTTGTACCCAAACCTTAGATCAACATTTACTTATTTCGTATAGAGGTATAAATCACTTGGCTTATACAGGACTTTACCCACGACGCGATGCGACTGCAATTCGACCGACTACAAGTGAAAAGTAACCTTACCACTACGACATATGACATAAAACACACTGTTATCTACGCGTAGATGAGAAACAAAAGACGATCGCCACGAAGACGTCAAGTCAATCGAATTGCATCATTATAAGTAGCAAGGTAGATTTTCATTTTTAGTCATGAGTAAAGTCCCTAATACACCGAGCGAGGCCGCGGGCCAGGCTTGCTCGCTGTGCTCACATTGTTGCTCGGGCTCGGGCTCAGGCATTGTTGGTCTAAGTTCTAACCTATTCAGTCTGAATGATAGCCTGAAATCGATTTTGACCGATAACATATCCAAATACATGGTGTTTTTCTTTCATTCCCTGCTATACTAAAATTACTAGAAATACGTAAGAGCTCTGGCGATATTTAATATTTTTATTACAATTTTGCACCTTACCCTGTCGTTTTACTCTTAGAGCTCTAATCTGGGGGCACGGCAGTGCCCCCACCAAGTCGAGCAAAAAAGCGGCACGGCCGTACCATCCTTTTCTCGAAGCAATTCAGGCCATTTTCGACCCCCTGTAACTTCGTTGTGGATAAAATTAGAAGACTGAATTTTCAGTAACCATGCAGGCATTGTAAAGACACGGTATATTTCAAATTTCATTCAATTTGAACCAGTAGTTTAAGAATTATAACTGGTCAAAGTTTCTTAATTTTGTCACTCACTCACTGACTGACTGACTGACTCACCGATCATCAAAATTCTAAGGCACTTCTAGCAGACCTAGAAGCTTCAAATTTGGAATATAAGTAGTGTTTGGTGTATGAATCAAGGAAAAACTAAAATATTTGGGGGCACGGCAGTGCCCCCGCCAAGTCGAGTAATTTTTTTCAATTTTGGTCCAGTTTTATAGAAAATTCGTTGCTGGTAGATATAAGTAGAAGGTACCGAAAAGAAAAAAAGTAGAACTGTCTACAAAATACAAAAAGAAATGAGATCCCATCAAAAACAATACTTGTCAAAAAAACCAAGTCTCGCAACTCAGTTGTTCTACGGTAAAAAGTTGTGAGATCCATGTAATACCAAGTCTTATCCATGTAATACTTAAGCGACTTCCTGTCTTAATACGTCCACTCCCTAAGAAATCTTTAATGTTTTATATAAATATATTGACTTGGTCATCGCACTAAATAATTTAATTAACACGTGTTTTCATGCGATGGCTGAGTCAATATATTTATATAAAACATTAAAGATTTCTTAGGGAGTGGACGTATTAAGACAGGAAGTCGCTTAAGTATTACATGGATAAGACTTGGTATTACATGGATCTCACAATTTTTTACCGTAGAACAACTGAGTTGCGAGACTTGGTTTTTTTGACAAGTATTGTTTTTGATGGGATAATTATTAGTGTACCTCTATTCCCTCTGTGCGATTATTTCTTCGAACTTAGGTTCTAGCTCACGAATTCTGTCCAACAACACATCAGCTAGGTTCAGGTCTCGGTTCGTATCTGTAAAAAGATAGGATACATTTTTGTAAATTAAAAGAAAGTTTACTGGCATTAAAACTGAAAACTAATCAGGAATGTAAAAAAAATGCAAAAAAGAGCCTCAGCTCTGATCCTGTATAATGTCAGGCTGACCCTGACTGGTATGCCGGAGGTCGTGGGTTCGAGTCCCACCCAGTATAAATGTTTGTGTAATGAACATGATCATTTGTTCTGTGTCTGGGTGTAATTTATCTATAATATTTTGTTTTTAGAAATATATAAGTATGTTTATCAGTTGTCTAGTACTCATAACACAAGCTCTGCTTAGCTTAGGACTAGATGGCGTTGTGTGATAGTTGTGGAATATTATTATTATTTTAACTCTACCAAATACTACTGTACCCAGCAAACAGCATAACCCAATGATTACATTTCAAAACCGAGCAAAAACTTCCCATAAAAACAAACTTTTTAAAAATGTAATCGACTTCAAAAAGTGTAAAATAACTATTATTTAGGAAGTCGATGTAGACTTACCATCAAAATAAACGAGTTCACACTTGTCCCTGCACTCCGGGCTCTTGTCTATGATCTTGCGCAGCGCGTTGAAG
The DNA here is from genome assembly GCA_028554685.1 of Agrotis ipsilon. NCBI lineage: Eukaryota > Metazoa > Arthropoda > Insecta > Lepidoptera > Noctuidae > Agrotis > Agrotis ipsilon. The sequence goes on along the minus strand of CM052970.1, from coordinate 757,856 downwards.
AAGTCGGCCACTATTTCTTCTCGGTTTATACCAAGCAGCTCTGAAAAAATATATTTATGTATTTTATTTATTAGGCACACAACAGCAGTACACAGGTACAAAGCATTAAAAATATAAATCCCACCAAAAACATTCCATGTAAAATGTTGCCAAGACGAGCGATAAGGTTTTCCCCGTGAAAAAGTTATCAGATCTCATGTAACGCCAAGCTTCTGAATCTACACGGCCTAACTCTATCGGTAGAGTCGAAGGCGAAGCCAAACATTTTTACTGATGTGTAGAATTTGTGAAGTCATTATTTGGCAAGCCATATTTTTTTATTTACTAATAATGTAGATCTCGTGAACCAAACTGAAATAAATATGTGTAATGACAGGTATACTACATCAAACAAAAAGAATCATCAAAACACCCAGTCGTAAGGTATAAGGTAATATACAAAAAAAATATACAGTCGAATTAAGACCTTCCTTCTTTTTTTTAAAGTCAGTTAAAATATGGTCCTTCTCACCTCCGCTAAGGTCCCTGTTCTTGAGCACGCGGTACAACGTGTGCATGGGCGTGCCGCCGATGGCCGACAGACACACGGGCGGCGCGCGCGGGCGGTAGATCTTGTACGCGAAGTGACGGTAGATGCGGTTCTTCACGCCAGCCACGTCCTTCTCTATCTCTGTCAGGGACTGGAAACACAGAATAATATCATCATCACGATTAACCACCGCCCCCCTTTCGACCAGAAAAATGTCATCATCGCGACTTTTTACCACTAGGTCTTTCGACACTAGTAAGTGCCGAAGTGGAGGCGCTTTGGGGGACTGTCTGATGTAAAAGTTGACCTTCAAAAAGTGCTGATTAAAAAAAAAACAGTGTGAAAAAGGCCCAGGTACAGGGTGCAGTTAAAGGAACCTGCACTGGACGCATAAAAAGGCTAGTTACGTCACCTTTATCTTAGAAAAATTATGATTAGTCCCTATGTAACAAAAGGCAAACCTATTTGCCGTCGTCTGGACTCCAATCCAGACTTCATGAATGATAAAACTATTACCTTATCGAAAACCCCTTTGCTGAGTTTCTTCCCAACTCTTCTTTATAGAGATCTACGCTTTTGAATAGATACTTACGGTCCGTTCACAGCCATGCCGCTGCGAGCGGGTGACTTAGCGCGGGGTAGCGAGCGGTAAGATCAAATGTATAGAAATGTTTGAAACACGTTATGAGGTGCCGCTAGTGGAGGCTCACAGCTTAGACCAAATAATAAACAAAGAATTAACAACCAAGTACTCACACTGCAAGCCTCCAAATAAGCACAATCATCTCTATCAGGTCTATTCAGGTCTTCAAGCGCGGGAGGACTGTACAGTGACTTAGTGGCCACGATGAAGAGCTTCTTGACCGGGAACACCACGCCCTGGCGGTCCTCGTACACGCGCATGTTGTTCAGGAACCCGAAGAAGTTGGAGCCGTCGGACGGCAGGATGTGCACCAGGTAACCTTCGAAGTAGCTGCAAGCCATGCCCACTGCGTAGTTTATTGATATTTTCTTCTTTTTCTCCTGTTGGGGGCGGAGGGAATGAGCGAGTTGGATATAATTCTCTTAACAAAATGGCGAACGATAAACGAAAAGGTTCTGTAGTCTTTAATCGATTTTCATCTTAATTCTTTAGAGTAAAAAGTTGAAAAACTATTAAAAACTAAGATATGAACGGAGCTTCTTCTAGCTCTCCCAAGGTTTTGTCTCTGTCATATCTGACCAGACTAGAATCAAGAGCGAATCCATCTTAAATAAAAAATAATTTGCTTTATTCTGTTTTAGTTTTTATTGTTACAGCGGCAACAGAAATATATCTGTGAAAATTATAACTCTCTATGCACCAGGCTGTATCTCGTGAACCGTGATAGTTATAGTCTAATCTATTATATTAATCTAATATCACGGACATGGTCGGACAGCAGGGTTCTTGTTATAGGGTCTCGTTTTGCCCTTTTTTTAGCGTGTTCAAATCATTAAATGAGTCCTCCCACCCAGGGCAGGGCAGGAGGAACTATCAGACTTGTACTAACTACAAACAAAGGTATCCTGCCCTTTACGTTCTATGGTCACAGTAGCCTGTAAGTCCCGCGACCCCGGCACGGTCCACTCTGTAGTAGATCTTTAATAGATTTCCAACTTTATTATAAGTGCAATACTCACAACTTCCGGATACATCGTTATCACAGTTGCGATCAGAATCATGAAGAAGCTGTTATCGATGAGAGGTTGGTCGTTGAACAGTAGGAATGCGACGGCTGCGACGAACATCATAGCATGCTGTCTGTGGATCTTTTGTAGAAGCTGAGCGTCCGAGGCTCGCTTGTTGCGGACCACGTCGTAAGCTAGGGCACAGGCACCGTGCATCGCTCGCACTGATAGCACGTAGAGGACATATCGAGCTGAAAATTAAAATAATTTGTTAAATTCATGTTTTTTTTTATCGTAGTGAAATCATCGTACGAGTCTTCCTGGACGGGAGGGTATTAAGACGCCTTTTCATTAGGGGACATCTGTCCCGCGCTCTGTCTTTCGACACGTAGTATACGTGTCGCGCGATGTTGGCCGATGTCCCTCGTGATGATTTTATTATGATTTACGGGACGCGCGACTTGTCGCAAAAGTCGACGACAGTAAAAACTGGTTTAGTGTGAACAAGAAAAATGTCGAGCAAAATGTCGCATGGACATGGCAATTTGAAAGTCTAGCAGGCAACATATCTCCTAATGAAAATGCGGCTTCAGACTCGTGCTGCCTAAAATCCACGGTGTCAGAGTGGTAGTCATGAAAGAGATTTCCCCCACGGAGAAAATATTGCACAGATCTGTATGTTTGAACTCATCGCACGACGAGAACGCATCGTGCCATCGTACGATCGCTCCCAATTAGGACGACGCCTTAGGGCCAACAGCAAGCATATATGAATAAAAAAAAAACGAAATAAAAAACAAAAACGTCATCGTAAGACGTTAGATATGGATTGAAGTATTTGACGCTTTTACCCCTCGTTTACACCAAGGTATAATACATGTATTTGACAAGTTTTGACATGTCATAGACTTCAGTGTAAACGCAGATGTGTTTTATACTTGTATAAATACTTTTTGGCTACACAGTGTGAACGAAAGAATGTTTGAAATTATGGGTTGAGACACTCTCAATACATGTATAAAACAAACAAATTATGTTTTGACAAGTATTCTACAAGTTTTGTATGAAACTAGTATTTAACTTGTTTTTTGGTGTAAACGAGGGGTTACACGCAGGTAAGAAACTCGGTGGCTCGGTTGGAAAGAGCGCCGAATGTACTCAACTGAACCCAGAGGTCTTTCCATATGAAATCTTTGAACAAGAAAATAATAGTAAATTCTTAAAAATGAATAACTCACCTATACTGTACATCCATATGTGCTTATTATTCAGGTCCAGACTGCGAGATCCTGCAAGTAAGCAAACGATTACTACTACAAACGACATGTTTGCCCAGGGCCCACTCTGAAGCTTGACTGCACACAAAATAATGGCTGCCGTCCCTTACTCCTTTAGTGTACCCACAAGTACAAGGTACAGTCATCAAAACGAGAGTTTGTTAGTTAGGTATATTTAAAGATTTTTGTTAGTTTCCATCATTTGCTTGGTTTTTGCTCTCCTAACAATCATTTAAGTATATTTTTTTGTTTAAACTTAGCCACGCAAAAGGAATTTCTCCTTTGTCGTGGGTACGTTTACAAAAATGGAAACTCACATATACAAACTCAAACACCCAGACCCGGAACTTGTAGTTCATACAAATATTTGTTCTGTGGGGGATCGAACCCGCGACACGCTGTGCAGTAGTCGATCGCTCAACAACTGCGCCAATTGTCCCGTCAATAGAACAGCAACAATAAAAAAAAATGTTCCCTGTGTTCTAAACAATGACACATACTGTAATAGGACTTTTTCATTTGAATCTTATTGATATAACTAGCTGTGCCCGCAACTTCGTTCGCGTGGATGTCGAAATTTAACAATGTATTTTTAAATTGCAAGCGCTTAATTCAGGCCACGTTTTTCATATAAACGGTGTATTTAGAATTTTCTTAGATTAATCAAAAATATTTGACACTTGTATTCCAGGTTTATGTAGGACTACTTTCCTAATGCCCGCTCTCACCACACCGCACCACACCACTCCACTACACACCACACCACTCCACTACACACCACACCACTCCACTACACACCACACCACACCACACCACACCACACCATTCCATTCCATTCCATTCTGTTCTACTCTATGATTCCTTTAAATATTGCTTTAAAATTCATTTATATTTTTTATATTATGTGAACCGATGACGATGAAACAAAATACATAATGTTACTTCAATTTAAACACGCCAAACAACGCCATCTGTCGTGCGTTGTAGTTTTGCTATTCGAATTCGAAGTTAGATCGCGCGGTACGAAATCAAATTGTGAGACCCGAGTGCACCCGAAATTTTACGTCTAAAACACTTTAAATTCAAATATCTTTTGATAGACTGAACCGATTCCAATGAAACAAAAACTAAATTCCTCTCCAAGTTACGCTTAATCGTTGTGTATAAAAGTTATCTACATTAATTTCGTACATTTTACGTGATACCTGGACAAATAAACATACAAACAGATAAACAGACAAACAGACAAAAATTCTAAAAATGCTAGAAATGGGTTCTATTGGTTGTCCTTTAATACCCTGGCTATATTTTTTGAGTTTTTTTTTAATGTACAAAAATAACTTTTCTACAGTTTTATTATATGTATAGATATAGATAGATAGATAGATAGATAATATCTTATTCATATAAACATAAAGACTTTATTCATATAAAATACTAGCGGCCCGCTCCGTGCTTCGCTCCGTACTTCGCTACGTGTTACAAAAAATGTGTTAAAAGTAGAACTGCTCGATAGATTTTGTGCAAACTTCACATAAATAGTCCGAACAAAGCCTAAACATTTGGTTTGGATAGGTGAGCCCGTTCTTGAGTTATGAAGTTACAACGAAAAGTGGCACTGATTTATATACAGAGTGAAATTGAATAGATGCGACAAATTTAAATATACAATAATACGTGTTGTCAAGAAAACATATAAAATATCAAATTTAAAAATAATTGGTCAGTGTTAAGCTATGAACGGCAACGGTTAATAACATGGGTGCTCGATCCCATTTCATTTTGTCGCATTTATTCAAAGTCACCCTGTATAGGATAGATTAGAAACTTAGTTTCAATTAATAATGACATAAATATGTCTATAACATAGTTGAGTCATAATCTATATATATAAAAATGAAACCCGTTTTCCGTTGTCACGACATAACATGAAAACGGCTTGACCGATTCGGATAATTCTTTTTTTGTTGTGTTTTTAACCATCGGGACCGGGTTTTAGACCGGGTCCTCCACCCGTGCGAAGCCGGGACGGGCCGCTAGTGAATGATATAAATAACTAAGTTATTTTTAGATTTGTTAGTTTATTCTGTTGACTGTATTCCAATGTAACATGAGCCATATGCATACACACAATAGTTACTAGTCAAAACAAATGAAGCTTGGCAGGAACAGTTGAGCTTTCAAGTTGTAATCTGAGAACTATTTACTTTGTAATCATTAACAACTTTTGTTCCTCTTTGGTAAGAGCCAAAGAACAATGTTGCATTGTTGATAAAGAAAACTGACCCACTTAAATCAATTTAGTAAAATATTGTTCCCCACTTTATCAATTCCTTTTTAGGGTTCCGTAGTCAAATGGCAAAAACCGGAACCCTTATAGATTCGTCATGTCTGTCTGTCCGTCCGTATGTCACAGCCACTTTTTTTCAAAAGTATAAGAGCTATCCTGTTGAAACTTGGTAAGTAGATGTATTATGTGAACAGCACTGGGATTTTCACTAAAAATTTAAAAAAATTGAAATTTTGGGTTTCCCCATACTTAGAATTGAAATTTTCACCAAACCCATATGTGTGGGGTATCTATGGAAAGGTCTTTACAAATGACATTGAGGTTACAAATATAATTTAAAAAAAAAGTGTTTGTTACTTGCTGTACTTACGGAACCCTTTATGGGCGAGTCCGACTCACACTTGGGCAGTTTTTCAGTTTGAATAGTGGACTATTGCTTGTGTTTCAATAGTTCAAGTAACAAAGGGTAGTTTTTGGTTAATAGGTTCTTAAGGATGCGCTAGTCGGCGGGACGAACTCGTTGGCGGGTGGGATTAAAATGCTTGTTATTTCATTCAACATCACGTATCGACAGGATGGATGCGCAGTAAGAAGCTAGGGCACTTATGCACACATACTACACCCTTCGACTGACTCATGAATGCGTGATTACTTTGAATAATGGACTACTGCAACTTTTCAAAAGACCTTCGGGAATTTGGATATTATGAAAAAACTACTGAATGTATCTGTTCAAAATAAAGTTATCTATAATTTTGAACAAATTATCTATTCCTGTATGGAAATTATTTTACAATTTACTGTCTTCTTTTGTTATTTATTTTCCCCCAAAAATTCGTTCAAATTAGGCTTAAAATAAGGAAGTTTCGACACCCATAACTAATAATAGATGTTTTTTTTTACTTTTTTGATTCCATACAGGACTAGACAATGATGAGATGAATGTAGATCATTATTTAATGAGAATTTAAACCGTCAAATATTGGAATAATCGCGAAACTACGTTTGTATGGAAGAATGACCGACTAGCGCAACCTTAAGATTAAAGTTTGTAGGACATACATCTGCACTGTTAAAGGCAAGCAGAAATGGTTTAGAATTGAGAAAGCTTTTTAAATAAAACACACACAAAACTAGTCTTTAACTTGACCAAAAATCAAATTCTAGCTGATATGACATTATCATAACTTAAAAGATATTTTTCTAAACTTTAAAATTACAACTTTATCTTGAGTCCATAAACAAAAAGATAATTAAAATGATAACTCACTGATCTCATTCAAAATAATATCGATTGTAAATAATATTATTTTACTTATTTTAGTTTTTATAAAGTTTTAGTTTCATTTCTTATCACCAAAAGTTTGGTTGGACACTATACAAGCGTAACATTAGAAGTAAGAAACAAGGGAGGGGGGGGGGGGGGGGGGGGTATCTTTGTTTATCACCAGAGGCACCAGATGGCAAAAGAAACAGATATAGACAATGATAATGACATTGATGACATTAAAAAAGAGGCAGTTCTAACATGGACCAGCAAAGCAAGACAGGAGCCTTACCACAAGCTCTTAACGATCCAGTTAAGGCTGTGGGAAAGAGACAGAGCTATACAAGTCGTCTAGTGCCATCTCGTTCCTTGAGCGGAACTATTCATGCTTTGAGACGTCATGGTAAGCCACCATGACTGAATGGAAATGTCTAGGAGGGCCATTGTCAGTCAACAAGCCTTAATTACCTTGAAGATTTGGCTTCATTATTTTTAGTAATTTCGATAGTGACTGTTTCTGTCTTACTACAAACTACCCTTATATCAGCATCAAATGCCATATTGCAGTTGACAGTTTTTTTAGACAAATGGTAAACAGTATGTTTTTTGGTACATACAACGGTTTGTATTTATGCAACAATTTATTTCAAGCAGTTTGTTGTTATTGATTAAAAATAAATTCCAAGTATAAATAAACTAGTCCGATTTAATAAATATTAATAAATTATTCTGACATATTTGATTGATTACTAAAAACTTACCATAAGCAATGCCGCCAACAAATAAAACTTTAAAAATATAAACATGTTTGTTTTGATCCATTTTTGATTCCTGTAAATGAAAACATTCTGTTTAGTAACATGAAGGCATAATAGAGCTTTGAAAGGCTTATCTTTATTTTACTTATTGAAAGGTCAAATGTCAAGGACAATAAACTGCTATTTAAAGGGATCCAGATAATAAGTAACATAAATGTTTCAAATGCCCCTCTTCAATGCTGTGTGATTTTAATACAATTCCCAAGTAATTTAATAATGCTCCACAATAATAATACTCAACAACTATCACACAACGCCATCTAGTCCCAAGCTAAGCAGAGCCTGTGTTACGGGTACTAGACAACTGATAAACATACTTATATATTTCTAAATACACACATATTATAGATAAATTACACCCAGACACAAAACAAATGATCATGCTCATCACACAAAGATTCGTCCTGGGTGGGAATCGAACCCAGGACCTCTGGCATAGCAGTCAGGGTCACTAAGCACTAGACCAACAGGTCTGTCTAGCTAACTTCAAACTTAAAAAGGTTGACTAAAATAATAATTAGTGTGTTGCACAATGATTATTAATATAACAGTTCGCATTAGAGAACCTCATGAAGGTAGAAAAAGATAAACAATTGAAGTATCTTGATCTGGCTCGCGAGGATGTTGATATGTGGGATGTGAATATAGCAGTCATTGTGCTGATAGTTGTGTCTGCCAATGACTTAATTGCCAAGAGCCTCGAACACCATCTTAGGAGGCTCTTGTTTGGCAGCTGGATCAAGCGCTGGATTGCTACTCTATCAGGAGCCCTGACCACCGGCAGCTAGGATCCTGTTGTTAATGCTGGTGGACTGCTTTATATTTTTAAATAAATTTAATTTCCTTTTTGTAAAGATATTTAAAAATGTATCCAATAACTTAAAAATGAATACAAAGTGCAATGAAATAAATATAATTCTATTAGATAACAATGATTCATTTATCATATACCTGTTAACTTGGTTCCATTAATTCACCAAATAATAATACTTCAGCACAGGACGCACTTAGATCATAGCTTATTATGCTAATACTTTCTTTGCTAGACAACAAACTTTTACTTGAACTAAAGTTAATTACTAGTAGTGATTATCCCTATACAAGTAATTACATGATAAATAAAAGTGGAGAAATTGCTTCCCGTTTGCAGCATGCACATAATTTTATCACTGTCATTGAAAATGTCGTCATAATTTAAGAATTTTGCAAAAATTCGTTCTCCTGAATGTTTGTTGATCGAAAATCCACTTTGTTTGACATCTGTCAAAGTGAAGTGACACTCTGCCTCAAGGACAGTGAGAGCACCGAGAGCACATAGCGCTTTATACGAACCAAAAGCATCAAATGAGCCTTTTCATCGAAATAATTCTTCAGAGAGATAAACAATCAGATGAATATCTCTTTCCGGTAATCTTTCAGATGTAGGTATACCAAAAAGAGACTAAGCAGATACTGTTCGGTCCATGCTCTATATCTACGGGCAAGCCTATTTTATAAATTGTGTTACCTATGTTTTTTTTTTTTGTAAATTCAGTTATCAGTTTCCGGCGCAAAAAGAGGGGTTCTAATTAAATACCGCTATTTTGATAAACTCTTTAACTCCGTCAATCCTAACAATAACGGGTGAACCGATTTGATTGCGGTTTTCTAGTTTACACGCTCTATAACTGTGTTATCAAAATCGGTTCAGCCGTTTCAAAGTTGTCAGCTCTATAAGATATAAGAACTTTGGGGATTTTTGTAGAATGTAAATGATATTTACTATTTAATTTTATACATTTAAAAGGGAAGTCCTACGTTAACACAAACTCTGTTAATACTCAATGGGAAAGTATGATGAAGTCTTCTTGTGCTTGACCAGTTAAGACAAGACAACAAAATCACACCGCCAGGCTAAAGAGTTGTCATATTATTGTAAACGTCAGCTAATCAGCCTACCCCAATCTGTTTCTTTTCCAATCGAATATAAACCCTCTGCATTTGTGATAAAGTTGAAAATTAATTGAAGAAAACTGAAAGATTGGGGTAGGTTGATTTGCTGGCGTTTAAATCTTTGAAACCTGGCCTGTCTAGCAGGTACAGCTAGGGCTTACTTTATTTGCCATAAGCTTAATGTTTTGATCTCTGCGTAAAATAAAATACATTTGTGATTTTTGAAGTATTTAATTATTTTTGTAATATTTCCGGAATATAGTCATTGTCATCGCATTTTTTTTTAAACATTATACGTACCTACTTAACGATAATAAACAATATTAAGGTAAGACGTCATTACAAAAATAAAAATAGTACAGGCGTTAATTACGATTTTGGATGTCAAAGATACATTAAATAATTAATACTAAGCAATATTTTTTACGTTAATTTTTTTAGTGTCCGTCCTAAATCAGAATATTCGACATCTCCGCTAGTTCGCGGGAATCGTAACTTTTGTACTGTTTATATTAAAAGTGCCAAAAAATTAGATTCTCAAATTAGTTAACACAGCATGCCACGAAAGACATGGCGGTCAAAATAGGGGTGTGCCAACACTGCCCACGTACAGGGCGCAGACCTTGGAGGGACGCAGAAATGGCCAGACCTCGACCACAATTGGCCACACCACGGCACGGATAAAGCAGTTCTCACTGGGCGCATAAAATTATCAGAGCCGTTGAAATAACAACCCTTTGAACAGTTTCATGAAATACTTAATGTTAGCTACATACTCAATAAATGACTATATAAGTAACAGTCGGACACTAAAATAAGATATTAAAGTATCTCGGTCGATTCAACGAAATAACGCTCCAGCCGCCCCAGTCGCAAACAATAAACGTAAACGCTCGGTAGTCTCCAATAGATTTTGAACTTTATACCCTAGGGCATAAAGTTGAAAACGTTTTATAGACTACTGAGCGTTCGCTTTTATCGTGTTGGCTAGGGGGTAGAAGGACTTAATTTCTAATCAGCTCGTTATTTAGTAGATTGACTGATTCGAGCTTATTTAGCAGCCTCAACAGACACAATATTTTGTACACAATGATTCACAGTTTATTAACAAACAAATGATTATGTTACTTGTTTTCATTTATAAAAACTTAAAATGACTAGGGTTGTTTGTAATTTTATCTTCTCACACTAATTAGCTCTTCAAACTTTGGTTCTAGTTCACGTATTCTGTTTAGCAACACGTCGGCCAAGTTTGATTCTGGGTCCTTATCTGTAACGAAAAAAAAACTAGTTTATAATGTTTCTTATCATTTAATTAGGTAAAGACGCCAACACATCGACCTACCCCGTTCAGTCAAACTTTAATAGATTTTCATCTTTATCACACAATGAAAGAGTTCAAAAGTGGAACTCACTATCTGAGTCTCTGTTTCCGAACGCATAAATACGCAGTGTTCCCAATGCTGGGACACTCCCTCATAAGGAGAGGTGTACGCGGGCTCAGTGAAGGTTGGTAGGTTGGTTAATCATTGCCAGTTTGCCACACATGTCTTCGAATGTACAATCAACAAAGTTGAATCATGACCCATTTTGACATTAAATCGTTTGAATCTGCCAAAATAATAAAGATCAAGGTCGTTTCCATGGATATGTGTGAACTTAATTGTATTTGTAGGAAAATAAGCTCATGGTGGGTCGTACTTCAACTTTGTCGATTGTACATTTGTCATGTCGATGTCTAAACTTACCATCATAGAAAACTATTTCGACCCTGTCCCTGCATTCCGAGCTCCTAGCGAGGATGTTACTTAGCGTCGTGTAAAAGTCGCGGCACACCTCCTCTACATTCACTTCGGCTAGGTCTGAAACAAAGTGTACGACTGTGAACGTGCTAGTTACTGTAAACACAGACTGCATTTCCGTTCGCTTCATACTGGGCTTGATGCTCGGACGGGAAGAAATAGTTGCGCAACTATTTCCATCCCGTGGCTCTGATATACCTAGTTCAACGACGATATATTACTAGACCCCTAATAACAGGCGACCGATGTCTGTAAAAAAGTCTTATATCCGTCTTATTTCGACCACTCTCGTGAGCCGTAAACATACTTTGAGACAGAACAGACCTTGAGTTAGCCAATCACAACGCAGTACCCCGCCCCCCGCGCTTACGAAGTACCTCAGCGAGTTGACAGAATAGTTTTTGTTCCTTAGAGCGTGCATGCGGAGTCTAGTAATATATCGTCGTTGACCTAGTTCAAGCTAACCATGTCATAAATATGTCGCAAGATCTGGATGCACCTAAGTGTGATTCTACAGGTGTGCGGCCCAGGGATGCAGGACTATTGGGTAATCGTGGCCCCGGAACGTAAAGGGCTATTGAAGGACACCGTGGATTATAGTCAGTAACAGTCTGACAGTATGGGTGGGAGGACTAATTTGATGATTTTACCACGTACAAAAAACCGGTTTGCGGCACAAATGGTCACTCACAATGCTCACTCAAGCAAAAACGAACAAATTGCCCGTGATCATTCTAAAAAAGTCTGCGCACACCTGTATCTTTTGTGCGAGAACACGTGCAGTGCAGTCGGACTCGTTAATTGTGCGCTCGTTAATTAAATTGCTAAACTTAGCTCAGTGAAAATGTTCTCGAATAAATGTGCTGCACCGTGCACAAACAAAAGTTACGCATTGCCTTGCCGATGGACAAAAAGGCTAAACGCGAAACCAGTTTAGTATGCGCACAGTTGAAGTGCGCGAACAAACGGTTACTGTTGTCCGAAATAAATGAACTGGTCACCTACCATGAGGTCTTAAAGCGTATAAGTTTGGCTGTGGGAAAGAGACAAAGCTATACAATTCGACTAGAGCCATCTCGTTCTCTGAGCCGAACAACTCAACATTTAAGACGTCATAGTAGGCCACCTGACGGTAGTTATCTGACCTTCATAGAGCTCTCTATTCTCGATGACCTTGTAGAGCGTGTGCAGTGGCGTGGCGCACTCGGCCACCAGCGACACGGGCGGGCCGCGCTGCCGGTAGATGCGGTAGGCGCTGTTCTTGTAGCTGCGCGACTTCACGCCCGCGATGTCCTTCTCCACGTCGTCCAGCGACTGGAACAGACCATCGTCAGCAGCCACCTCCCACGGAGTAGGCTCCTGGGGAGTCAACATTACAACAACTTAAACCTTTTTACTGCCCTTCTGTTACTATTTTTAAGAACAACGTCTTAATGCATGAGTAGTAAGGCTGTGGGAAAGAGACAGAGCTATACAAGTCGTCCACCATCATCTCATTCCCACAGTTGAACTACTGACGTTTTGAAACGCCATGGTAGGTTAACTGCAGTGGTTTGGGAGACCGTAATTCAATGCATGTAACTATGAGTAAAATCCCATTTTTAGTTCAACCCGAAATAGAAGTGGTATGAAATATATTGTCAATATGAGAAGTAAAAAGAAAAAAGTTGTAATACGTATTGTGATTCGGATTATGGAAAAGTTATGAGAGTGTGGAATACCAAAAGAACGACAGAATGAATTGTATGAAACAAGAGTATTATGACTAGACAGTACAAAAAGAAATTGAGATGACGAACATACGCGGCGTGAACGATAATGATTTCACACGACATTATATTTATGTTGGAATTATGTAGGGATAGGAGAACAATCACGAAAACCCCATAATACCTAACAATGTGCCATTAAACAATGAAGTGACACATTTCAGTATCAAATCGCGACGAACCTGATTAAAATCACCGATTCTCACCGAACAAGCTTCCAGCTTCGGAAGGTCATCTCTGTTCGTCTTATTGAACTGCTCAAGATCCGGAGGACTGTACATTGACTTGGTGATGACGATGAAGAGCTTCTTCACAGGTACCACGATCCCCTCCCGGGATTCGAAGGCGTGGATGTTCTGCACCAAGCCGCCAAACTTGCTGCCGTCTGACGGTATCACATGCATTAGGTAACCCTCATAAAAGTTGCAAGCCATCCCCACTCCGTAGTTTATAGAAGATTCGGTTTTTTCCATCTGAAATGTGGAGAAGTTGTAATGAATGGCGCAATAATATTAAAAAAATAAGATTTAAAGGACGTTTTGTTACGATTGAAATAACGATGGGATATCTTTGTCATCATCATCATCATCATCGTCAGCCGGAAGACGTCCACTGCTGAACATATGCCTCCCCCTTAGACCGCCACGCCGAACGAGAATTCGCCACTTGCATCCATCGGTTGCCTGCGACTCTAACGATGTCGTCGGTCCACCCAGTGGGAGGCCTACCTACGCTGCGTCTTCCGGTCCGTGGTCGCCACTTGAGAACCTTTCTTCCCCATCCGTTGTAAGTTCTACGAGCGATGTGGCCTGCCTATTGCCACTTCAACTTGCAAATTTTAAGAGCTAAGTCGGTGACTCTGGTTCTTCGCCGAATATCCGTGTTCCGGATTTTGACTGTCGTAATTTTAAACAATCACAAAGATATTTTCCGGGATAAAATCCGGAAAATATCTTTGTGATTGTTTAAAATTACGTCAGTTTTGTCTGTTGAATGGCTTCTTGCAGGTCAACCTAGAGGCGGCTGTGAGATGCTTAAGCCTAAGCGGGCAGCGAGTAATGGGCGACACGCTGTACGACCATGGACCATGCCCGGGGCGATGGCGCGTTGTGTTCCACGCGCGCCTCAAAGAGTGTCAGCAAATCCTGCCTCGCGGGACTAACGAAATCCGGTGACCTCGGAACGTAAAGGGCTATTGAAGGACACCGTGTATTTTGGTCAGTACAAGCTATAGTACAAGTCCTGCCCTGCCCTGGGTGGGAGGACTCATTTGACGATTTTAAGACGCTAAAAGCCTTTTTAGCGTCTGTGTTTAGTGGAGGCCTCTCCACTCAGGAAATTTTACAAAGACAAAATAAGTAAAGTAAACTCACAGTATCTGGATACTCCACAATCAAGTAAGCAATAAAAATCAAAGGAAAATCTTCACTAATGAACTTCTGGTTGTTGTTAATTAAAATGGCGATACATGCGACGTACATTACTGGAAGCCAGCTCGTTATATTCAGCTGGTCAGGTTTCATTCTTTTGTATATAATATCGTAAAGCATTGTAAATAAGATTTTCACTCCTTGTATTGTAAGGATGTAAACGATGTATCGCACTGAAAATAAACACAGTTTATTGAAATGGTTGGCAGTATTTTAATGTATCGAAATAGATACTTTTATTTGTAAATGTAGACATTTTCTCACAGTAAAAATGTTTTTTGAAACGTCCCCCACACTGGGAGTTCCGTGGACCGTGGGTCCGTTTGAAAACATTTAAACTCACATGCACAAACACTCAGCTCTAGAACAAGTACTTGTAGAGATTATACTAGATCAATAGGGTATTTTACTGCATAAATAAATTGAAAATCAATTATACCCTATTCCCATGCGAGAATCGAACCCGCAACATGCAGCGCGGCAGTAAATCACTCAGCTACTGCGCCAACCTAATACTACTTCTTATTACTAAATTCCTTAATCTAATTGGAGTTTTACATAATATTATTTAATTTTTACTTACTAATATTAAACAACCATTGGTACTTATCAATCTTATCGTCTGGGTACAGCACTTGCGACCCTAAAACAAGGAATAGACACAATGAGCTTTACTGTAATTACAATAAACAATGTACAGACTGAAATAAGCACACGTTTGGTCTCTATGGAGGCGGGAACACATAATGCCTTGTTTCTGCCCAAGTTCTCAAAGGAGGTGCGACGCTAATTTTATCGCCCTGTACAGTCACAAGCAATAAAACGTATACACTGAAAAAAAATTAAAACGCAAACACGGGAATTAAGTTTTTACTAAGAAATAAGACCTATTTCATAATAGCATGGCTTTGAAAATCGAAGGTTTGAATTAAAACGAAAAATGGCTAGGCTGGTTTATGGAGAACATCGCTTTTGAATTTTGTCAAGTGTTTTAATATAAATGATTGCTCGAGACTGTACTTATACAGCCAGTTATCATCAGTAACTTAAGTTATTTAAACAAAGTTTCAACAATCAACCCACTGTTGTTAAGAGCCGTGTCAGCATTATGACGGGGCCCGTCTACAGAGGGCCAAAGCCTGCTGGGGTCGCGGGACTAACGAATTACCGTGACCCCGGAACGTAAAGGACTACTGAAGGACACCGCGTACTTTAGTCAGTATGAGACTGACACTCCCTCCCGCTTTGCTCTGGGTGGGAGGACTCATTTGAAGATTCTATCACGCTAAAAAAAAGAGAGAGTTTACATACACAGAGACAATTTATATTTTTTACTAGCTGACCCGGCAAACTTCGTACTGCCTCAAAAAGACCTTTTAAACCTTCCCCGGACTCCCAAAAACAATTCAAAACCAAAATTAACCTAATCGGTCCAGGCATTATCGAATTTTAGCGAGACTAACGAACAGCAATTGATTTTTATATTATAGAAGATTAATGTTACTGCAAATTCGTAATACTAATATTCAATAGTGAACTTCAGTTACTACTACTGTGTAATATTTTATAGAAATTGGTATGATGACACCATTCATGATCTGCATAGTCATGTAATTATATTAGTCATGCATTGATAACAAAACCAAAGCACATACTCAGCGTCTCAAAAACATCCGCCAGAATAACCTACAACCTAGTGCAGAATTTCTAAAATGTGCATTCATTTCAAATTGGTATTGTGTCTTCATATTAGAACCGTTATGTAACCTGCATTTAAAAAACTACTGAAACTACTATAAGTAGTTTGTGTAGAGTCCTACTCCTAATATGTGTTGTTCGCTGAGGACTTGTTTCCTTTTTCTAATTCAATTCTTATGGTTGAGAACTTTTGTGTGTGGAACTGAGCATCTAGGTTAGTCATGTAACTTCATATCCAAAACAATCATTTTTAAAAGTATATACAGAAAGTGGAAGGACAAAGAAACAATGAATCGACTGTGTGATATGACTATTAAGGAAGTGACAACAGAGAACCCAAATAAGTTGAGATAACAATAAGGAGAATGACAATGATGAACAGAATGCCTTATCACTTTTATTACCTACATTATTTTTAAGTTTAAAAATATTTTTAAACATTTAAATAATATTGTAGCTTAATTGCGACAACTGTAACTATGGATTAAACAATAATGTAATGCACATTAGTTTTATAACTTTTGGTGTAAGTTCAATAATTTCTATTCTATACTATTGTGAATTTGATTTAATACATATGCTCCGTAATATTGACTTGTAATTATGAAAAAAAAAGTGTGTGATAGAATTACATGGTGATCATTTTTTGCAGGGATATGTATTAGCATTCACTTTGTCATAATTATTAGAATGGACAATAATAATTGCGTTGTGTATTATTATTATGAATTTATCTACCAATATAAGAAGAAAGAATAACAAAAAATGTTTGGTTTTCAATAAAATACTTACCAATTGTAACTGTCACAGCAAGTAACATATACATACTATAAATGTGAATTTGTTCCATTTTTTCTTTTATCTGGAAAAAAAATTAAAAGAGCAAGTTAAGACGGTTATTTTAAGGAGAGATAGGTCTCCATCATTTCAAAAACAACCTGTTATGGGCCATGGTTATGCTTGTTAGGTACTATCTCGCGATTTTAAAAATATTTTAATGTATATATTGGAATTATTTTACCTACCTTTTTTAATCACAGCCTTGATAATGTACTAATAGTAATTTAGAAGTTCTTACTTCTCTAAAGTTTTAATTAGATGAAGTTAAAGCTTAATTATTAGCTAAGTTGGAAACAGTAGCATCATGATAACACGAAAGTAACAAGGCTTAACACTAATAAACAATGTTAAATTAATTACTGTAAATAAAAACAAGTGTGAAGTGAGTTTCAGTGGAATAAAAAAATAATAATTGACGTTTGACATTGCGTCATCGATGTTAATTGACGTAAGGGGGCATTTACACCATAGACATGTCATTGAAAACCAAAGAGATTTGAAAGAACCCTTGAAAAGAACCTATTTTCACACAAAATAATGTTGATGCCGTGCCGTGCGTCAGTAGCGCTAACTAGCGTTGCATAGCAACGCGACTACTAGACACAGATGGTGAATAAAGCGGCTTGAAGTACGTCAATAATTATTATTATTATGACGTACGTCAAGCCTATTCACGGTGGTTTTGCGTTTTGCGTCGTCCATCGTGCATGACCTTGGCGGGACGTACAGCAAGATGGAACGTGAATAAGACGATTTAGCGACTTTTTACCTGTTGGTTAAAAGTTTTGGATCACAACTTTCTTCGTGATGTCCCGTCTCGTCTATAGCTCGTTCGTATATTATTTAATGTCTTTGTAAAAACCACTGAAAACATGAATAGCAACCGTGCAAAAATGAGTACAATAAAAATCTAGTAGAATCGAAAACGGAACTTTAAACCGATGCGCACAGCCCGATGCGATCTGTCTTAAGCGCCTTATTCACGTTCTATCTTGCTGTATGTACGTCCCGCCAAGGTCATGCACGATGCACGATGCAAAAACACCGTGGGTAGGCTTGACGTACGTCAATAATTATTATTCTTATGACGTACGTCAAGCCTATTCAGCAAGCAAGATGGAACGTGAATAAGGCGCTTAAGTTATTTATCTATGCTGGTAATCATATAACCTGCTGTCAGTGTCAAATGTCAAGTGTCACAATACGTCACTCTGGCCA
Organism: Agrotis ipsilon; assembly: GCA_028554685.1. Classification (NCBI taxonomy): domain Eukaryota; kingdom Metazoa; phylum Arthropoda; class Insecta; order Lepidoptera; family Noctuidae; genus Agrotis; species Agrotis ipsilon. The sequence continues at coordinate 739,336 of CM052970.1, read as the reverse complement.
AAACAACAGAAACCAGAAACCGTCAATAATTTAGGATTTTTAAGTTTTTTTACCTGGGTGAGGATTCAAATTGAAGAATGGTTGTTTGCAAATTTTTCCAGGCAGGTTACTGTCGTTATGGAAAGAACTGTAGGTTTGAACATGTCTACGGTTCAAAGTATACATATCACGGTAAGTTCGGTACAATTTGCATCACATTTTCTCTTTCAAGTGGCTTTCTATGATAGTAATAATTTGAAAAAAGTGCATTCATTTGTGAATTCTCATGTAGCAATGCCTCTAATTGTCTTTCAGCCGCAAATCCACAAATTCCACCAGCACAGGCGGCACCAGTGCCTGCCCAGCCAGGCACAGTGACAGACGAGCAGCTAGTGAAACAAGTGCAGTCAGACGTGCAGGCGGCCCTCCGCGGAGGCCAGTGGATCCTCTCTTGTTACTCACCCTTCAAAGAAAAACCAATATTTCCAGGAATATCAGACTTATCACCAGAAGAAGCCAGACTGTTTATATATGAAGCGAAAAACACAAATAATCTTGAACAAGCTGTAAGTACGGGTACCGTAGTAGTAGTACTAGTGTTAGCAGAGAATAACATAAATATAGAACATGTTTTAAACAAAATTAATATCTTTTCCAGGTAGTATACATTAACAATCTCTTCAAAGAAAGCAGACTGAAATATGAACAACTCCTACAACCTAATGTGAATATAATCAAAGTGTTGAGAAATCTCTATAAAGGAGAGCCGGTACCCTCTCCATTCTCCAACGAGCCACAGAACAATTTACACACAGCAGCTGCTTCTATATTCCGCAGTGCAGTCCAAAATGCTCCAGTATTCAACCAGAATGCGAATAATGCTCAATCAATATTTAGCCAAGCCCAAAATAGCATTTTTGGTCCTCAAGCAGCAGATCCAGCTAAGCAATTGTTTGCTCAAGCTAACGACCCTGCTAAACAGTTGTTTGCTCAGGCCAATGACCCATTTGGGCAAAGTCAAGCCCAAAATATATTTGCACAGAATACACAGAACCAAAATACTGATGCTAAATCAATTTTTGCATCGGCAGCCCAGAATACTTTTAACCAAACCAACCCATCAGACATATTTGCTGCTGCAAACCAAAATGTTTTTGCTAGAGAGCCAAATCAGGGTCAAAATCCTTCTCCATTTGGTCAAGGGAACATTTTCCAACCTGCCCAGAACCCTGCATCTATTTTTGGGCAAGTGAACACCAAACCACAGGCAGAAGAAGATCTGACTGTGTACAGCAATATGGAGGAGTTAAGTGAAATAGACTTGGAAGCTTATAAAAGTGATAGTTTTCAATTAGGTTACATTCCTGAGCTACCACCCCCTCGTGAGCTGTGTTCAGGGAAATTAAGAACACAGTTGTTTGGTTAAGCTAATAAAATTAGAAAATATATTTTTAATTTCTTGTTATGTTTTAAACTCATACAAATATAATATTATACCCACCCACCCATGTTACATGACTCATTATGATTAGCCAATTTTGTTATACATTTTTTTTGTCATAGATTTGAAACCTTGATAGGAAATGGAGTAAGAAATTGAATTATTTGGATTATTTTATCCAATCACAAAAAGGTATCTTATTTGAGAATTAGCTTCATTTCATCAACATGGTGGGATGATTAGAAAAAATCTTAAATTATGTGACTTAAAGAATAACTTATATGTGTTGACAGGACAAACATAGGAAGTTGTTATTATATTTTTTAAACTGAACTGACTGTTATATAATTAAGGAAACTTAGTATTGTGTATTTTTCTATGTGATATTTGAAATAAAACAAAATTCTTTATTAAATAAATGGTCCTTTTATTATCTAACAATTATTATCAAGTGACTTTTCTATTCTTATTTCACATTTTGTTTAAACATTGATGGAGTGAGGTACACTGTACCTTTTCTTGGAGAAGACGCGCTATTAATTAGCTGTCGCTATAACTCCGCAGATGATTTCATATTTATCTCAAACCTATCTTATTAGTTTATTCAATCACATTATCAACAAAGTCCAAATAATTCACAGTCACTTCAAAATCCATGAGTGAATTCCAGCAATTCACGTTAACGACTTTCAAGAGCATGTCAAAATCAAAAAGATCTTAATCGCTGTTTAAATGACGCTGTTAATCGGTAAGTTTGCCCTTAATTATCGATCTCGCCGAGGTAGAGTTGTTTGTCACTAGAGGCGGACAGCACGATGGGTTCTGTCCGGTGGAAGTCCACGTCGTTGACGGAGCCGTTGTGTCCGGGCAGCTTGTACAGCACGCGCCGCGACGTCGTGTCCCACACGTACAGGAACCGGTCTGCCGAGCCTGCCGCCACCTGAGGTGATAGCAAATAACGACAACTCTAGTAATTCCTTCTTGTAATATATCATCATTAATATCCGACACGCAGCGCAGTTACGTTGACTGCTTAGCTATATGCCAACCATGCTGCTAAAGTTCGGGACGAATTCTGAGCGACAAATTGGGATGTTCATTGGGCGATTTAAATTGTAACTAGGATAATTCAAATTAAATCCACTAGGGGGCCAAGTGGGATTCAATTATCACACTTATTTGTTTACACACTGTCAAACAACATGGCAAATACGCAAAACAGCTATAGATTTAATTACCTACCCTAAATTAGGGTCATTAAGCTTGGGTTTTTTATCTATGAAGGGTGAGCACTCTCCTTTAGGCTTAACTAAAGGAGAATGTTCACACTTCATAGAAAAAAAAACCCAACTCTTTCAGAAAGCATTTGTATTTCAAATTGTCAATAATAAAGTGAAACAATTTTTTTTAGTGCAACCTTCTGCCTGCATAACAGAAGTACTTGTCCTGTTTTGTTATAGGTAATAAAACAAACCTTTGATCCATCGTGTGACCAGGCGCACCGCAGTAGGTTCTTCTCAAAGTTATGTTGATGTCCAGACATAAGCTTGACACAGCGTTCAGAGGGCGCGAAAGGCCGCACGTCCCATATCCGCAGAGTGTTGTCCATAGAGTTTGAGAGGAGGTACGAGCCGTCATAGGATAACGCCATGCCTGAAGGAAAGTGCACAAAAGGTAAATAAACATACCAAAATAAAACAATAGTTGTAGAGTACCTTGATTTGTACATACATCACGTGCTGAGGGCGTGAATGGTCAGTACAGTGCCGGTTTTAGCACTACCAGCGCCCTTGGGCGAGATTTTCTACGGCGCCCCCTAACTGCAATACAAACCCATTTTTTTTAAGCGTGGTAACATCATCAAATGAGACCTCCCACCTCGGGCGGGGCGGGAGGGACTGTCAGACTTGTACTGAATAAAATCCACGGTGTCCTTCAATAGCCCTTTATGTTCCGGGGTCACGGTAATGAGATAAGTCCCGCGATCCCGGAAGGCTCTGGCGCTCTAGAGGGGGGCCCTGTCATAGTGCTGACGCTCTTTGAGACGTCCGTAGAACACAACGCGCTGTTGATCCGGGCATGGTCCGTGATCGGACAGCGAGTTTACTCGCTGCTCACAAGCCCGCGCCTACGGTGGCCCGAGATCGTCTGCCGTCGTCCGACACCGTGGGCGTCTACCACTGCAGCTGGGGTGGAGGGAGGACGCTATCGTCTTCCTCGCGGCCCGCCTCCTCCTTCGCGACCATGATTACGTCACAGAAGGAGGTGACCGCTTCCCATTCCATCTCGCCCCGCAGCATGGCAGCGACCAATGCCGGGCGCGAGAGGTCTCCGCCTATCGCCGCCGTGAGGACACGTCGGTGCTCTGCCCGAGCGGGGCAGTCCTGCACAGTATGTTCGACTGTGTCCTCAGGGCGATCCTCGCAGTGGTAACACCCAAGCGTTTCCTCCTTCCTCATCAGATCCGTGTCCGGTGAAGACCTGCGTCATGCGGTAGATCAGGAAGTCGTGACGCCTATCCAGCCACTCCTCAAAGAGGGGTCTTATCGCCGCGATTGCGGCGTGCCCGGATAAAAACTCATAAAAAAAGGAACAGGATTAAATTAAATTAACATTTATTAAAAGAAATAACCATTTCTTAAAAAAATAAAAACTAATACAATTGAAAAAAAACAGAGGTAGCCACATTCTGATCTGGCAAAAAAGATTTCAAGCTTATAAGCTCATCAGTCTACAGTTAATTTTAATTAGAGATCTCCACAGAGTTTTAGCAGGTCAGGTTTTTCCGGAATCTTTTACATATTGTACAAAAAAGACCAATATTCTGAATATTCGTTGAACTGTGCATCTTTCATGGACTGAAATTATAGTGTCCAAAAGACAGTTAAAAAATTCATACTCAATTTTTTTTTCCGGACAAATTATAGATTTATCAGAAAGTAGGCCTGCGGCGCCCCTTCGTACTCGGCGCCCTAGGCGGTCGCCTAACCGCGCCTTACCCTAACGCCGGTACTGGGTCAGTACAGTGTAATATATTTTCAAAACATGATTGAACGTAAAGTCGAAAATCTACTAAATATTACAGGATGTTTAGGTTTGTTCCAATGGATAACCCTCAGCAGTTTTTAATAGTTTTTCAACTTTATTCTCTAGGGTTGAAAGTTTATAGCTTGTTATCAAACAATGGGTCTGAATTGTTCTGAATATTAAAAAATATTGAAGTTATTCTGAATATTTCAAAACTTTCTACAATATAAATAAAACCTTGTGAATTTATTTTTACCTTTGTCATGCAATGCGGAATTTATTTATATGTAAGGAAGTCAATTGCTTTAATGTTTTGGTCTCTTTGCAGCTAGCTAAATTTAATCCCTAGAGCGGGCGAGAACTAGTCATTCCCCCTTCGGTGACGCCCTTCATCATGATCATTAATAATTCTCTCTTTGTATATTTTATACATTAAATACTTTGTTGAATGCTAATATTTGAGCAATTTGATCATTTGCACATTTTCTTTATCCCTTACCTGTAATTGTATCTGTATGTCCCTTAATCTTGTATGAAATCTGATTGTTCCTGATGTCCCATACTTTGACAACATTGTCTATGCCTCCTGAGATGATCTTCTCAGCGGTGTCATTGAACAGGACCGACGTGACGGGGTAGCCGCTGTCAAAGGATGCTATGGGGTTGCGCTTCCTGGCATCCCATAGTTTGATAGTGTTGTCATCTGAAGCTGACACTAGTAGTTCTGGACCTCTTCTGGCACCTGCAACATTATTAGAATAGTTTAGATCCTGTCATATATGTAATAACGTGGGTACCTTCAAACTTGTGTAATATTCTTTTATAAAATATTCGCTAAGTCGAGGGTAGGTTGGCGTTACATATATTGTTTTGTACTGTGACTTGCTACTCAGCTCAATAAACGGATTTACGTAAATCTCGGAGTTTTAATGGACATAATAGTGGCGACGAGTGTTAATTGTGAACTATGGATCGAAAATTAGTGAAATTTCAAGAGTTCAATGTGAAAACAGACAATTGGGACAGTTACATAACTCGACTCAATTATTGCTTTGAAGCCAGTGGAATCGTCCTCGATTCGGTTAAAAAAGCTAACTTTTTTACGATATGTGGTGCTCAGACTTTCGATACTGTTCTTGCTTTAATTACTCCAAAAAAATCAAGTGAAGTGACCTTTCCGGAAGTTATAGATGTTTTGACCAAACATTATAGCCCAAAACCAAATGAAATATCAATGTCATACAAATTTTACCATCGTGATCAAACAAAGGACGAGACGGCAATTGATTATATCGCTCAATTAAGAAAAATCAGTACCAACTGTAATTTTCCAAATCTTAAACGCATGCTGCGGGACAGATTAGTGTGTGGCATGAGCGATCGCAAACTGCAGTACGAGCTGTTGAAGAAAGACAATCTAGAGTACAAGGACGTCGTTGAGGCCATGGTGTCTGCTGAGTCCGCGGGGAGGGACGCGCGCATGATGCAGCTCGCCGAGCTCGCGACCACGCCGGCACGTCTCGATACCGCCGCGCCGTGTGCGCCGCCCCCGCCTGAGCCGATGGATGTCAACGCGTTGAAAACCAAAACAAATGTTCGTCTTTGCTACAGATGCGGAGATCGTCACGGTGGTGAATGCCGTTTTATCAATGCAGTGTGTCATTTTTGCAAGAAAAAAGGTCATATCGAGAAAATCTGTACTTCTAAAAAGAAAAGTACCTCAGGAACGTTAAACCACGCTGAAGTTGTGCAGTCTGACGTGCAGCTGAATGGGATTTACAACGTCGAGGGCGCGAACACGCGCGTGCCTGCCTACAAGCTACGCGTGTTGCTGAATGACGTGGCTGTGGACATGGAAGTGGACTCGGGCGCCGCCTTCTCACTGGTCAACGAGCGCACGTGGTCACTCCTAAAGCCGCGCGTCGCCGCGCCGCGGCCTTTGAACACTCGGCTGCGCACCTGGAACGACTCGCAGGTTTCGGTCATTGGACAAGCGACAGTCTCGGTTATGTATAAAGACATTAAAACTAATTTAAATGTAATAGTGGCTAGAGGTTTAGGGCCAAATTTAATTGGACGTGATTGGTTTGAGCCCCTCGAAATTTCTATAAAGTTTAATAAAATTTTAGATATTGAATTGTCAGCAACGAATGCATTATTAACCAAGTATGGGGAGGTTTTCAAGGACGAACTCGGTACTTACCGTGGAGACCCCGTAGCGATTCATTTGAAACCGAATGCAATACCTAAGTTTTTGAAAGCTAGGCCGGTACCGTTCGCTATTAAAGCTAGGGTTGAACAAGAGATAGATCGATTGGTAAGCGAAAACGTTTTGCGACCCGTGTCATATTCAGAATGGGCCACCCCGGTAGTCCCAATAATAAAAAAGAACGGTGCGGTCCGTCTGTGCGGCGATTATCGTAGTACGGTGAATCAGGCTACTGAAACCGATACTTACCCAATGCCTACAGCTAGTGAAATTTTCGCAATTATATCCGGGGGAGTATTTTATACAACATTAGACCTTGATCGCGCATATACACAAGTGGTCGTTACGGACGAAACGTCTCGTCTTTTAACATTAAACACGTGCAAAGGTCTGTACACTGTACATAGGCTAGCATTCGGCGTGAAAGCATGCCCCGGAATTTTTCAACGGCTAATGACAGCGTTGCTGGCGGGTGTGCCTGGTGTGGCTGTGCTGATTGATGACGTCATCGTCAGCGGCCGTACCATGGCGGAGATGACGCAGCGTCTAGACATTGTATTAGGACGTATTGAGAAAGCGGGTTTACGTCTCAATAAGGACAAATGCAAGTTCGCGAAGGAGCGAGTGGAATTTTTAGGTTTTGTAATCGATGCTGACGGGATTCACCCAGCATCGAGTAAGGTCGAGTCCATACTCAATACACCAGAACCTAAAAATGTCCAACAGTTACAAGCATTTCTTGGTTTATACAACTTTTATGAGAGGTTCGTAGCTCATAAGGCCACGATATTAGAGCCTTTACATAGATTGCTCGACAAATCGCAGAAATGGGTATGGACTGACCGAGAACAGGCCAGTTTCAATACTGCTAAGCGTTTACTCTCTTCTGATCTGACACTTGTACACTATGACCTGAACAAGCCGCTGGTCCTTACCTGCGACAGTTCAGAGTACGGAGCGGGAGCTGTCTTGTCCCACATCATGGAGGATGGACATGAGCGTCCTATTGCCATGGGATCTAGGACATTACATACGCACGAGCGTCGTTACTCGCAACTTGACAAAGAAGCAACCGCTATAATGTTTGGCATAAATAAATTCCAGAATTACTTGATGGGTAGGTCTTTTACGATAGTCACTGACCATAAACCATTGTTAGGCATTTTTGACCCCAAGAGGCCCATACCTCATGTTCTATCACCTCGTTTGACACGAATAGCTTTGATATTAACTTCCTATAGTTATGACATTATACATAAACCAGGAACACAGATAGGTCATGCTGATGGACTGAGTCGCTGGCCACAGCCTGTTCCTGAACAAGCTGAACCACAGCTCTGTGACATACTGCTGATGGCAGAGGCCCCTGATGACTTCCCGATCAATGTAGATAAAATAGCACATGCTACAAAACAGGACAATGTTCTAAATCGAGTTAGTCATCACATTCTATGTGGTTGGCCGGCCAAAGTATCAGATGATCAGCTACGTCCATACTGGCTGCATCGGGCGGAGTTGTCGTTGCATGAGGATTGCATCCTCCTAGGCTGCCGCGTAGTAGTGCCGCCGACGCTTCGTGAAGCAGTTCTACGTGCTCTTCACAAAACCCACAGTGGAATTGTTCAAACTAAATCACTCGCCAGAAGTTATGTTTGGTGGCCACGGTTAAATGACGACATTGAGAGTTTGGTGCAAACTTGCAATCAATGTTCTGAAAACCGGCATATGCCACCAAAAACTAGTTACGAGTGGGTGATGCCAGTGAAGCCTTGGTCTAGATTAAATATAGATTTTGCGGGACCTTTCCAAAATAAAACTTTTTTGATAATAGTTGACGCATATTCGAAATGGCCCGAAGTCTTCATTGTCAATAATATGACTTCAGCCACCGTCATTAGGCACTTGAGAATGATTTTCTCTATCCATGGACTGTGTGAGACACTAGTATCGGACAACGGTACTCCTTTTGTTTCTTCTGAGATGAAGACATTCCTAGAAGCTAACAAGATTAAACACATTACGTCTGCACCTTTTCACCCATCCACTAATGGCTTGGCAGAACGTATGGTGCAGACAGTTAAAGATAAATTACGTAAAATGGACGGTATGTCCTGGGATGTTAAAATTCCAACCATGCTTTTAGGACTTAGGGCAACTCCATGTGCGGCTACTAACAAAAGTCCAGCAGAGCTTTTGTTTAACAGACGGATCCGCACATTGCTAGACACTATTAATCCACATGATCAAACACGTAAAAATAGAGAAAGTCAAATCTTAAGAAATAGTCAAAAGAAAAACAGACAGACAGACGTAGGGAAGAAGGTTATGTACAGGAATTTTAGTAGTGGCCCTCGCTGGTTACCAGGTACTGTAGTAAGCAAAGATGGTCCAGCCAGTTATCGAGTTGAAACGGGAGAAGGAATGGTAGTCAGTAGACATATAGATCAATTAGTTAAACAACATAATGTACCAGATTCAGAGAAACAGATTACTAATGAAGAATTAGGACAGACTGAAGAAAGGGACACGGTAGAACAAAGTTATGGGGAAGGACACCATCAGGAAAGGGATCAGTTTGAATCGGATATACCGGAGAGTCAGGAAATGATAGAAATACCTAGCGCAGACAAATGGGCTGAAATGTTAGGTATTCCATTAGAGTCAGATCCTAGTTTTTCAGGCGGTAAAATTAGAAATAAACTCGTTTTCCATGGAAAAACTCCCTATACTAGGCCAGCTCCAAATTGTGAGTATATGTTGTAATTAAAATACATAATTATTATAATATATTAAATAAATGTTATAATATTAAGATTCATTGATATTATGTAAGTTTTGTACTTTATTATTAAGTTTATATGTTTTCATATTATTATTATGTTTCACATACTTGGGGGAAAGGTATGTCATATATGTAATAACGTGGGTACCTTCAAACTTGTGTAATATTCTTTTATAAAATATTCGCTAAGTCGAGGGTAGGTTGGCGTTACATATATTGTTTTGTACTGTGACTTGCTACTCAGCTCAATAAACGGATTTACGTAAATCTCGGAGTTTTAATGGACATAATGGATCCCTTTCTCATTATATTCGTAATTAGTGCAGGTTTTTCTTATTGGTTGCACGAAACTTCAATTATTTTTCTCAGAAGACAGTGCTTGTTTAATTGAAGTGTAAATAGAAGTAATTTATAAATATAATTGATATAAAAAACTTTAAATAAACCTATCTATGCAAAGGTAAGTTAATGAAAATGATAGACACTCATACCTGACACAGAATTAACAAAGCTAGCATGTCCTTTGAGTTTTTTTATCCTAGTGCCAGTTGGCACATCCCACACAGCCACAGTGTTGTCCGTTGCACAGGAGTACAGATGGGCACCGTCCGGAGAGAAGCACAGCTCCATCACTGCACCCGTGTGGCCCTTCATCACCATCACATTCTCACATTGGCCGTAAACATTCCACAAAACTGAAAATGTTAATTGATAAATGATTTTAATGATATTATAGTGTTGAATAAAAGTGATTTATCCATTTGCATCACAGTTAATATGTAGAAAATGACAGTATATAAATTTCACTGTTAAAATTACCAACAAACTGTTGGTGATTCTCAAACAAGCAATTTTATTCATGGAAACAAAATTATGTTATTAGCAATATAGGACTATACTTGTAATTTATGGAGCAAGCAGCATTTTGCTAGTTTTGTAAAAACTAATGAAGAACTGAGTAAACTTACATATTTGTCGGTCAAAGCCTCCAGAAGCCAAGTGTTTACCTTCAGGGTGGAACTTGGCAGTAAAGACCTCACCCTGATGGCCTTCCAATAACATTATGGGTGCATATAGATTTGAAGTACGAGGTACCTGGAAGAATAAACTTTGTAATCCCAGAATTCCAAGGAAAATAACTCAAGAATAGATACTGGAAATAACAACTTACTGATGAAGTGACTACTGCTTTCTCTCGAGTGCCGACAACAGAAATCTCGGTACGTGTACGTTTTGATGGAACTACGGACATATCGTCCGCCTTTCGTTTTGCTTCTATTTCAGGCATTTTTCTTCTAAATTTTAATAGAAGTGGAAAAAGTTCAATTTCTAACAATTCTAACCTACAATGTTATTGTTGTGACGCTAGTCTATGATTATTATTTTTTTATTGCATGGGTCGTCTATGGTTTTAAAGATGCTTTCATAATGGCATAACTGTGCACCATGTGATGACGGTTCGTTGTGTTTATACCCCATTCGCACGAGCTCTTTTATAAAAGGCAACGAAAAAAGTCCGGAAAAAGCCCATTTTGATTTTGGTGAGGGTGAGTCCAGTCGATCCAGTGAAACTTAAAATAGTCTGTTCTAGTCTGCCAACAAAGGCCAACAACGGCATCTGGCAACATCGTTCACATATGCTTTTGACATTGACATTTTTGGATCATTTTGAAATAGAAAATCAGCAGGAAAACCGAACGAGTAATATTTACATAATTTTTAATTACAAAAGTTATGACATAAAACTGAAAATATAGTAAAACCACGAAATGCAGAAGCTGGAACTAACGCTTGCTATTATAAAACCGCATGCGGTATCGAACCCTGTAGTGCGATCTTTCATCAGAAATATTTTGAAAAATAATTTCATTGTTGTGAAAACGAAAAGGCTTACTTTAGACTCAGACACAGCTTGTCGATTTTATGAGGAACATGTAGGCAAATTCTTTTATAACCGCCTTACTACCTTTATGACTAGGTGAGTATTTTTATGTTATAATTAGAAAGAAATAGAGAAATGAAATTGCCTATCCATTGCCCAGAACCCTTCGTTGTCTATCCTAATCAACATATCATATCTCGGAAACGGTGCGTCGTAGGGCCATGCTTCTCAGAGCATAAATTATTTCTATGGACAAGCTTAATCAGTTGCTGCATTAAAAATGCGCGAATCCCATAAAAAAAATCTCTTGACTAAGTCCCAAAAAAGTTAACTTATTTTTTTTTGTTTTTTTGCTGCTCATAGTGCCCCTAAGCGTATACTCCAACTCTGCCCCTAAGATGACCCACTGACCAAAAATTCTTCACTGGGCCCCTAGCCTACGGCTACAATAGACTACCTAGTACCTTACCTGTTTCTTAGAAGGTTCTCCTCACCACATAAACCAATCAAAACCAGCAACATTATAACTTTTAAAATATGATGACATGATGTATTTCAGTGGCTGTATAGACCTGCATGTGCTGGGCCATGTCAATGCCATTCAGCTGTGGAGACGGCTCCTAGGACCCACAAGTGTGTACAAGGGACAGTTCCAGGACCCATACTGTTTGAGAGGCATGTTTGGCATATCAGACACTAGAAATGTTGCACATGGATCAGGTAAAATTAAATTCTCTAATAAAATTAAACACAGTACTAAATTATACAAAGTAAAGATCATTGAAAGATATCAATGGCAGCACCAGATACCACCAGTTACCAATAGGTAACTAGATTAGAGTCTAATTTAACAGCAATGCAAGGTGAAAAACTTTAGATAGGCCAAATGTTGCCCTGGATATTAAATACATTCATAAATCTTAATTGAATGTTTGGCTTTTACTGTAGGCAGCTTCTTTTTTTTTTAATTGCCTATACTATACTTTCCCACTGCTGGGCATAGGCCTCCCCCACCCAATTCCTTACAGTGCCAATTCCTAACAGGAATTCCTTTCTTGTGCAGCTTCTAATTATGTCAATTTTCTAAAACACAATTCATTTTCATTTCAGATTCTCAAGACTCAGCTGAGAGGGAGATTAAGTTCTTTTTCCCTGATTTTTCCTTCTACCGCTGGCGTTTAGACGACGAGGAATGGTTCAGAAAGGGCCCAATTATGTTCAATGATCATTTCTTTCAACATGTTAAGAAACTAGCGTAACTTACTGTGCATTCACCCTGGCAAAACATTTAAACATGTTGAAATCTCACAATAATTATTTCAAAAAAACATGTCCATCTCTGAGACTATTTTTTTTGTCAGTTTCGCCAGTGGGACTGCACTATAAGGGCCAAAGATTGCATTGATGAATAAACTAAACCAAATGAAGCATTGATTTATAAAATTAATTGCTGACTTAGTAGGTATTGTTAAAAATTTCTTAATTGTTTAAGACAAACTAGGCACATGGTCAGAAACAGTTGGTGTTATTAATTATTCCCACCATGTTAGCTCAAGTTAAAAATAACACCTTATTCAGGTGAACCAAAGAGTGGTGTCCAACAGGACATTTACTGGATTTTTCATTCAGAAAATTTATATATCTGGCAGATAAATTCAATCAAATTCTGTGTTATAAATTTTTATTTGTATTTTGCAAGCTGCAGTTTCCGCTAGCTTCCTAAAATACGTGTCATATGATCAAGTACCGAGTGAAAAGAAGAATGGGCAGAAATGTATGGACCCCGTCCCTTTCCTTGTAACACTCCCATCCACATATCAAATGAAAGTACGTGAAAAGTGTATCATTTCATTGTATGACAGCGAACCTGCAAACTATAGGAGAAAAAAGTTATTGAGACTTTTATGTCAAAAGATGAATTTCGATTTTCAGAAGAAAACATTGCTCTTAGCTTTTTATCATGATAATATGTGTACAGATCATGAGAAAGAGTAACATTGTTGATTTAGCGGCACCCACTTCTGACTCTTTAAAAGAAAATCATAGTGCTTAGTAGTGATAATTGTATGAAAATAATGAATTTAAACTCGATTGGGGCTTTAGAGGCTCAATCCCCTACCACAGCCGCTACTTAAAAGAACATGGCTATAAGACCGTCACATCCAAAACGTTAGGTACTCAACTGACTAACGAGGAAGCAAAGGAGTAAAAAAAATCACCAGTGTACTATGGATGGTCGTTGAAGTCATTTGTTGGTTTCCTTCATTAGTGTCCGAAGTGCTAACAGTGTCTGAATAGCTTTTAGTCATGGTAATGATGCGTACCAGTGCCAACGCTTGTACCCATCATTTCCATGTGAAAATCTATGAACATCGCCGTGTGGAGACACGTTCATATAGAGTATATGGAAATATGTGGCACGACTATAATATCGCCGCGATTCTGTCGCTTGTGGAGATAGCGCCTTATTCTTTTTCAAAAACGCTATAATTAAATATTACAACTGACATTTTCGAAATCAATGTGTTCCATTATAAACTCTGTGAATCCCGGCCGATCTTCCATAAGTATACATATTCTCGTAATAACATACTATGACGAATTGTGACTCGAAGGAAAGATCGCGAACACGTAACACATAGTTGACGCCTGTCTTCTACTTTCATAGTCGACAAACCCAATCGTCAATGCACAGAACCGTGGACGAGCTGAAGTTAGTCCGAGAATCGGTTAAAGAAACTAGCAAGTTTTTTTTTTGCATGTTATGTGACATTTGTCATGCTGACATCATCATGATTTGTTATCAAGTTCTTTTTTTTTGTGTGTACCGGCTCCCAAAAAAACGCTTTCTTTTTTATTTGACGGCAAACTCTTCCATTGCGCTCATTGGTTAAATCAAGAAGCGCCCCTCATCCTGGCATTTTTTTTTAAATACAGAAATGTCAACGATGCATTAGCACACAGTATTGAGTATGGATTGATATAATTTAAGACATACATGACCTCTGCCTAACATTATGTATCGTTGGTGTTTTGACATAAAAGTCTCAATAACTTTTTTCTCCCATGGTTTACAGGTTTGCTTTCATACAATGAAATGATACACTTTTCAAGTGCTTTCATTTGATATATAGATGGAAGTGTTACAAGGGATGGGACGTTTTGTCCATCCTTCTTTATGTATATCCCAAAAGGCCACAAATAGTTTTTACCATCACATCCATCCCCATCCATTAACATGTGGCAGATTTTGACCATTTTGATTATTATTACTGTTAACTTTTATTCTATCTATTTTTTTCTAAATCTTGCAATTGTGCATGTATCAAATATAATTTGTTCTAGTATAGATTTACTGCTGTTGTTGTTATACTTGTTTAATAAACCATAAACTTACTGTAGATAATTTATAATGTTCTGTGATATTAAACTAACCACATTATAATTGATGGAAAACGATTGTGTATTTTGAGTCTATTCCCGGGTCGACAACGTTATCCTCGCGCGCTTCAGAGTAGTCGGCAAACTGAGGCGCGCCTGCACAGAGCCAAACGTTTACCCAGGTTGTAGGACTATCTTTTAATGACTTCGAGGCCCTGGAACACAAAGGGTAACCGAAGGAATTCGGATTTTTAGTCAGCAAGACTTCGTCTCGTCCACCCCACCCAGGGCGGGAAGACTCATTAGATGATTTTACTACTCCACAAAAAAGGTATTGTACTATGCACTAAAGCCGAAAACTTTATAGTCAGTTAATTTTATAGTATAGTCATGTAAAGAAGTTCAATAGGTGCTATTTAAAAATAACATAAAATTATGTCAAAAGCCTACTGTGAAAAATAAATCACAAGTTGATAAATACATACTGTTGTTTCGATTTAAAATCATAGATTAGTTTTAGAAGAGATTTTTTTTTATAATAATGCTCCATGTCATCTTATAAACTTTGTAAATATATATCAAACTAATAAAACCTACGTCATTAAAAAAATTAACGAATTCAAATAAGCATTTTATGTATTCAAATCACCAAAAATAGTTATAGAAACACTGTAAATCATACAACCCCATCTAATTATAGTATTTTAAATACAATAACGGATAACATACAATAATATAATTAACACTAACATACAATAACGTCGGATTAACTTAACTGAGCGACATCACAATAATTTCGAGATCATACATCAAATATGACATAACAAATAATTTGGATATGGCTCGGACGGAATGTAACACTGGGCTCATGCAGTCAGATATCAGAACAAGCAGGTATCATACATCATGTTTGATTCTGTTGGTTCTAAAACAGATTTCTCTAATAATTTTGGCGTTAATTGCTATAGTGAACACACAATACCTAAATAACAACTAAGACATAATTTCTATTGCTATAATTTTTCTTAATTAAAAAAAAAACATTACATAAAACACAATAACTGCTTAATGTTACGCATTGTTAAACACAAAGTCTGTTTTTATGTAGTATTTTAAATCTGACTGCAGTTATAGTGTCCCATTGATCACCATGAATTTACAAGTTGTGACTCTGAGCAAGCCCTGGCGTCTCATTCTCCTATTTTTACAAACACCTTAGGTCTTGAGAATACTTTGATACCTTCTTCAAGCTTCGCTAATTGTTTTTCTAGCTCCATTTTCCTGTTACGCATTTTCAATGTATCCGTTTTGACAGGCAATTTATTCAGTTCACTTACTAACTCTGCAAAACCTGATAAAAGAAATCAATTTTAATAATCAATAGGAAAATAAAGGTGAAATTTGATTTGATAAATCAGTGCCACATTATTTAGGTAAGCTTAAGACAGGCTAGAAAAAAAACTGAAAAATAATTGTAGTCATGTTTTCTGATAAATTCTACTCAAATATTTGGTGCTATGGATGATAAGTAGTTTTACTGGCAGAGAATGCCATAATTTCATCAATTCTACCGAAGCCCCATGTAAATACGACGGTAGGTCGCGGGACTATTGGGTAACCATGACCCCGGAATGTAAAGGGCTATTGAAGGATACTATGGATTTTAGTCAGTACAAGTCTGACAGTTCCTACCAACCTGCCCTGGCAGGGAAGACTGAACGAGTCTTGATGATTTGACCACATAAAAAAATGTGAATATGGTGGCACTGAAGAAGTCAACTGACTTACTATTCCTAAGCATTCGTAGGGTCTCCTTGCGCTCGGTGTCTGGCAGTGTCACATGTCCATTTGGACAAATGGACTGGTTGTCGTCAGCCCTCACACCTTCTGCCTCCTTCAGCCCTTGTTCCTTGCGCTCGCGTATGTATTTAGGTACCACGCCCTTTTGGTAACCTGGAATGTATAATGGAGGTTTATTGAATAGCATTTGGACAAAAGAATTATTGTTCCTCTATATCGCCAATACAGTTGATTTAGTTAAAAATATCAAATCTAATGAAAACAAATTACAGTCTTATTATCTGAGAGCTGGAAGAAACCTTTCATCGCCCCATCATTCCAATTTCCACAGCAGTCATGTCATAACAAAATTTAATGTAGTTCATGAATGATTATTTTTACAACATTCCAATGGTTTGGACTCCCAAGTTTTCAACAGCGCTAGATTTGTAAGACTATTATAATAATGTGGATGGTGGAATCTGAATTCAGAAGCATTACAACTAATCATCATCTGCTTTTGCCACCTCTGTTGGGGCTGAGTCCAATCAAACCAAATGCAACCTCATAAATTCTAGGTATTAGTAGTGCTAAGTTCTAGGTATTAGTTAAGTTTACAAATAATATTAACCAGATGGTAAGTAGGGGTCCTTGTTGTCCTTTCTCTCTAAAATGGCATTCAACCGACTGCGGTTCCTCTCCATGTCTATTACATCATCACCAGCCCGGCGAGGAGCCTGCGACGGAGGAGGACTTCTGTGCCCAAGCCCAGTGTCTCCGCTGGCCTTTAAATTTGCTTCAGAATCATCATTCTCTTTCTTGGGATATAGCACTGTTAACTTTGTGTTGTCGGTCAGTTTTTGAGCAAGAGTAGATTCCATGGTTTGACAGCCAATATCACGGAGACGACCTGATGACTCTGTTGACTTTACTTCCTCGTCAGTGCAGTCTTCCACGGCTTTTAACTGTCTCAACTCTTTTCTTTTAAGAAACTCGGCCATATCACCTTTTTTGATCTTGATTTCTGCATTATTTTTGCGGCTGTTAGTAGAACTAGTCTTGCCAATGTTGATGGTAACTTTGCCACTCTTGTTTGAAGGCGAAGATTTGACTTGGCTGATGGTGCTGCCGGTTGCGACAGGGTTGGTCAAACGCGGCGGATGGACATTTCGCGTTGTATATTTTGGTTCTTTAGGAGACTTCTGGCTCTGGATATATTTTAGTTGTTTCATATTTTCTCTGATGAAGTTCCTTTTTTGGTCCTTCTCTAAAAAATATTTCGACATAAGAAACAGTAAATTTGATATATAACAGTTTTAATAACAAGCAACTTGAAATTCGCGATATTATTGTAGTTGAAAAAACTAGATGTAAGGCTAGACAAATAGTAAATTTTCTTTTTTACAGTTCATTGATAGCCATGACAGTTGGTGTAAAAGATATCTCTGTTCATGCTTTATTAATCATTCACGGTGTCACAACAAATAAAACTGATGGCCATGACAACTGCACTCTACTTTTTTCTATCAAATGTAACGGAATTACTCACTTGGTTCGGGGAAGATACCCTTCAAAGTATACATTGTTATTATCAAACGTTAACAAAATCTAAACAAAGAAAATATACACTCATTATTTAGCGTTCATTAAAAAACACACTTTTCTAATGGATGTACATAGGTACTTCTGCACTTTATATATTTTCAAGATAAAATTAATACAATGATTTTTGTAATTTGCGCTCGGTTTTTGTCACTTTTTCAAACAACTGTCATCAATAATGTGTTGTCTTTGGTTGATTTTGTTTCTGGCCACTTTTTGTTTTCATTTACAAATTGATTTCTTATTTGAAATTTTAATAACAATAGACAAAAATAAGGGTTGATTTACAAATTAATCATATTCAATGTCGATCATACTTGGGATCATAATAATTATGATTTTAAAAAGTGTCCATGCTTGTAGCTATGTACAGACGCCAGCAGATCAACCTACTCCAATCTGTCATGCCCGATTTTAAATGCTGAGAGCTGGCTGGCGTTGACATTTAAGTTCAATTTATTCTTTTGTTCCAACTCGGAGCTTTTTAATGCCTAAAAAAAAAGCGCTGAAGTCTGTATCCGATCAATAGGTAGCCATAATAGCCAGATGGCTATCATAAGGCTACGTATACAAATTATGACCGGTCTGTCATTTAAATCGTGGAAGGTACAGGTGGTTGGCAGCTTGGGCACGAAAGGCACCTCCTTTAGAGGACATCATCCTGCAGACGGGCTCCACACTGTCATTGCATTTGGGATGGGTCTAGAATAACCCATTTGGCCAGCTTATTTTTACAGCGGCCATCTTGGGCTCACAATTGAGTTAGAAGTTTTCAGATTGGGCCACATTGGGCAGTTCAAACACAGGAGGAAGATGCTTTGCTGGATCGAGAAAGAGAGGACGGATAGGAATATCCTAAACAGTTCACATCTCTCATCTGAGGCATCATTTTCTGAGCCTCATTTAAATGCTAAGTCATCCAATTCTTACCTCATGGGAATCTATGATGTTAAATCACAACATGCCGAATTCCTTCAATACCCTAGAATCGCAAATCCCGATTTTTATCAATTTTGATATTTACCTAGGAGAATAATCCTTTAGCTACCTATTTATCCACCCATACATCAGATAAAGTCTATGATAACATGCATAAAATGTTTGTTTTACCAGGTGATTAGGTAGCAACGAAAAGGTTGATAAATAATGTGTTTTGTTGGGGAGTTGCTGGGGGGTGGGACTTGGGTGTTTGCTATTTACGATGCCGGAACAAAAGCGTTTGAGTACACTAATTGTGCATGGATCTATTATCGCGTAGCGTTAATAAAATTGGAATTATACAATTACCAGATACAATTTTATAATGTCCTTTTAAGGACTCACATGTACAAAAAGTTTTTATTTCTGACGAAACAGTATTTATTAGACAATAGAAATAAAACATATTTAAATTCTTTGTTTTGTCTACTACAAATTATACTTCAAATCATAGGATTTCGAAAGCTTTGTTTACATTTTTGATATTTTTCATTTTGGCGTAATAAATCATTATTGTATCATAATATAACGTCTGAATATTTTAAGGATGTCTACGTCGACACCACCACTTAGTAAATACAAAATATCGCGCAGGGGTCGAAAGCTTTTAGTATCAGATGACCCGAGGATCTTGGTAGCTTTGCCGAAAGATGTTCCTGAACGAATATGGTAGGCATTTTTAAATCCCGCATCTACACGAATTCCTCTGCTCATCTAGTTTCATACGATCTCTTTTTTATGTTTAACCCATGAACCAGGGCGGAAATTCTTCAAAAAGAGGAGAATGACCTATTGGTCTTCGATATCAGAGAGGAAATCCTGGAGGAGGCGCTTGAGATCGTCTATACTGACTACATGGAGAGGCAGACTACGTTGTTTACTGTACACTGTGCTGCCGAAGCCTGGTTAAAGCTGATCGATTGGTAAACAATACACTTATTAGTTCTTAAAAGCTTGCCGGATTCTGGCAGCGGCTTCGCATAGGCGGTAGTCAAAAATTACAACGGAATCGTCATTTTTGACTACCGCGTAATTTTATAGTCTAGAATATAGACTATTGTCTATTTCTTTATGCCTTATGCAGATCCGTATAGCCATTTTGGCGTGATTAAATACTACTATAAATACTAAATGACCACGAGACGACCACCTAATAATTTTTAGCTTTAAAGATTCGATACGCAGAATTTTTTGTCAGGCATTACTATCGTCATGATCCTGGCGAAGAAACTAGCGCCTACCCTCCCTGCTGGATCCCGAAACGTGAAGAGTCCTGGATCCCCGACGAAAGACCCGACCCCTCTCCTAAAGACACGTGGGGAAAGCACAGCTTGCACGTGGTGGAGGACACGTCTGATGTAGCGCTGCAGAACTGGCCCAGCTCATCCTCCTTGGACATGCCGGTCGTTGAAGAGATACCGTCAGAGTATTGGTAAGGAGTTTCTAATCGATCTAGTTTAGGAGAATTTTAGCCAGTTAATTCAACGTACTCGGGGTCACCGATTAAACTATTCTTTGATGATGTAAGTTTGTGTGGCAAAAACAGGGCTATAAACTGATTGATTTTTCTGTGTTCACAATTTTAATTTCCGTGTTGACTTCAGGAAGTTAAATGTTGTAAAAATTAATTAACATAAATGGTGTCGTTTCGGAATACGAATATTTTGGAAATGCGCAACAAAATCAGTATTGCGCCTTGTGGTTTAGAGTAGCAACTCGCACAAATTACTCATCTTCACTCTTAAATTTGTAGGCGTAAACAATTTAGTCCATTAAATGTGCCTTTCCCTTTGTTACATACAAGGAAATAGTATAATAAAGTAGTAGTAGTATAGTATAGTAGTAGAATCCTTGTGGCTTAGTTATTAAATGTCATATTTTTCGTGTAGGTTTCCTGGCAAGATCAACGTGCCATCCTTCATGCGACGGGTTAAGAAAGGTTACGATGTGAGTACTTGAATGTTGATATTTACATGTTCCACTTTTTCAAGCGATATTTATTACAAAATCACTTTTTGATCCCCTTTCCGAAAACATACCGACAGTTCACGAACAAAATCCTATCGCATGGGACGTCACGATATCAGTTTCTAGTCATCGTAGCAAACTTCTGTAGGTAGTAGTTCTAACTTTAATCTGGCCAGAAACCTGAAAGGTATCGTATTTTAATGAAACTTTTCCCCACAGTCATTAAAACTGAAAAGAGCCGAATGAGCTCTTTGGCTCAGTCTATGTCGAAAAGTGTTCGTTTTATGACCAAGAGTCACCGTTCTCGGTCGCGGGACTTATTCCATTGCCGTGACCCCGGAACATTTTAGTTAGTACAAGTCTGACAGTCCCTCCCGCCCTGCCTGGGGTGGGAGGACTCATTTGATGATAATAAAAAAGAGTCACCGTTCTCCTTAACTTTAGGATTATGTGCAGGAGTCGGGCAGCGGCAGTCGCAGCAGGATGACGTCTGAGGAGCTCAACACTGAGAGCGAAGTGCTGCAGAAGGTCACGGATTACAGCACTGAGGGAATGTCCGACAAGGTATTACGATTATTTCTTTCCAACAAGTGGATGGTCAGGATTGAGAGCAGTGGTGGCCCATTGGTATCGATCTCGACTTACGAGTTGTAGGTCGTGGGTTCGATCTCCGCCAGGTGCATTACTTTGTGTATTTTATCTCATCACCACTGCTCTCAAAACGGTGAAGGAAAAATTGTGAGGAAACCGGCATGTCCTAGAACCAAAAATTTGAAGATATGTGACATCTACCAATCCGCCCTGGGCCCGTGTGGTAGCCCACTTCCTCTCACAGAGAGGAGGCTTGTGTCCCAGCAGTGGGAACATTATAGGCTGATAATGATGAAGTGGATGAACAAATAGTGAAGTCTCAAGCATACTGAGCTCACTGAGACTTGGCCTCCAATCGATTTCAATAATAATCTATCTCTAACCTTTATTGCACTCTGCGAAGATCGCCCGGAGGACACAGTAGAGCATACGGTGCAAGACTGCCCAGCTTGGGCAGAGCACCGACGTGTCCTCACGGCGGCGATAGGCGGAGACCTCTCGCGCCCGGCATTGGTTTCGGCCATGCTGCGGAGCGAGACGGAGTGGGAAGCGGTCGCCGCCTTCTGCGAGGCAGTAATGCTCGTGAAGGAGGCGGCGGGCCGCGAGAGAGAGAGGACAGCGTCCTCCCTCCGCCCCAACCGCAGTGGTGTACGCCCACGGCGCCGTACGTCGCAAGACGATCTCCGGCCACCGTAGGCGCGGGCATGCGGACAGCGAGTAAAGGGCAACTCGCTGTCCGACCATGGACCATGCCCGGGTCGACGGCGCGTCGTGTTCCACGCGCGCCTCAAAGAGCTGTCAGCAAAAATGACGGGGCCCCCTCTCAGAGGGCCAAAGCCTGCCGGGGTCGCGGGATTTATTTCTATTACCGTGACCCCGGAACATAAAGGGCTACTGAAGGACACCGTGGATTTTAGTCAGTACAAGTCTGACAGTACCTCCCGCCCTGCCCGGGGTTGGAGGTCTCATTTGATGATTTTACCACGATAAAAAAAAAAAAAAAAAACCTTTATTGCACTGGTTCATCAGGAGTCTTCATCTTCGTACGGCGAGCTGAAGACTACGACACCGGTGGACGGAGAGGACATGGTAGGGCCGCTGATCGGCGGTGGAGACTCCGCGGTGGCTGTCAGACCGAGGAAACGCTTCACGGATAAGAGCAAGAGCAGCATAATCAAGTCGGGGTAACGAGATCACATATACTGCCTATTTTATTTTAGTTGCATGTTGCAGAGATCATCATCTGCCTAGCCTTTTCCCAATTATATTTGGGTCTGTTTCCAGACAAACTAGATGCAGCTGTATATCAGTATTTTACATGGAGCGACTGCCTATCGGACCTCCACACCCAGTAACTGGGTAATACCATACCTCGTGGTAAGAGTGGTTGTCAGACTTTAGAGCTTCTGTCGCAGAGATATCGTTTCTTTATCCCTGAACTATCGAATATCCTTATAGTATACCCACGTTTCGCCACTACTACTAAGTACAATTCTTAGGTTGGGCTAAGTGGTATTGAGTTTGTCTGTCAGGAGCTCCGTGGACTCTTACTGAATGAAAACGATCCTATTCATTCATACCCTATCTTTGCAATTCAGGGCCCGGTAAACTATGTATATGGACAGTCCCATGAATAAGCACACCTCTGCCAACTGACCTAACCTACCTACTAACCTAAAGGCACACCACGTTTTTTAAACGCGCCGTCTACACGCGTTATTGTCAAATAGAGCAGTTTGTTGTCGCGATAGTGTCAAACGCGCGTTTGCATCGCGTTTAATAAAAGGGCTCTAACCTAACCTTTCTGAGATTACAATATTCTAGCTATGCTTAATGTTCTTTGGAAGGACTACTTGGAACAAACCAAATAGCCAGAAGAAAGTATTTAATCCGAGTTCTGTCCATTTCATCTGTTTCCTCAGATACCTGCCCAGGATTGGTACGTACATCGGCAAGTCCCGTGGGTCGATACCTGCGCTCAGCACGGGCGACTCGCGCTCAAGAATCAGCATCATATCGGACTGTCGCTTGAGAAACCTCAGGTTTGTGATATTTATACACCTTTAGAAAGATATAAAAGTCATCTGACTGGCCTGTTGGTCTAGTGGTTAGTGACCCTGACTGCTATGTCGGGGGTTGTATTCGATTCCTACCCAGGACAAATGTTTGTATGATGAGCATGAACATTTTTGTCCGTATGTATTTATTTAGAAATATATAAGTATGTTTATCAGGTTGTCTAGTACCCAAATACAAGCTCTGCTTGCTTAGATTAGGACTAGATGATGTTGTGTGATAGTTGTGGAATATTATTTAAAAAAAAACTAGTTTGGACTTCGTTGAGGATTATTGAAGTATTTAGTTATCTATGGGGGTCGAATTACGTGCATATTAGCCCCCTTAACTAATCCTGTATACTTTGTGTTTATGTAGTATTTTTGGTGAAAGTCTCGTGTTATCTACTTAGTAGGTCAATAACCGTCAATAAAACTTATCTACATTCGTTGGCTTGATTCACGCGGAATCCACTCTTGAACAAAGAATTGTGTCCATATAACTAAAGTGTGTTTTTTAATCTCGTAGACTAAACTGACATTACGAGTGTTGTCAGTTTATTGCAATTCTTAAATAGTGATGTGGCACAACCGAAACTTAGCGTTAATAAAATCAAGTATCGTTTTTTTACAATAAGTTACCTGAAATAATGTGTTTATCCTAAAATAATGTGTAGGTACTTATTTAAAACGTAATAATACAAAATTAATAATGTAAATTATTTATTTTAAATTACATAACTTAATTACAGGTATTCGCGTTAATCTGATTCAGATAATAACTCCATGTCTGAAGAATATTCTAAATCATCTAAATCGCCACCTACTTCTATGATAATCCTATCAGTAATTTCGTCGGTTATATGGCCCAGATGACACATTTCATCTTCAATTTTAATTACATGGACTATACAGTCTTTCCACTGCTGCGGGATCACTTGACGAAGTCCTTCTTCTAAAAGGCTTCGTACTTCATTCATTTTGAATGTTTTATTATTTTTAGCAACATGCCCCTTTACTTGAGCCCAGACCAAATTTAATCGGGTTTATCTCGCAGTGGTAAGGGGGCAGTCGCAAAATAGTGACCCCGTTCAGCAACCATCTCGTCGACGACATTTCTTTCATGGGCTTTTTTGTGCTTTCGGGCAATTTCATTTAATTCGGGCTTTAACATTGTCTCGTCATACGAAATATTTTTTGATTTTAGCCAACCTTGGATTTGCCCTTTTCGCCAACTAGAAGTAGGTAACGAATCCAGTTTCCTGGTGTGATATGGAGCATTATCTATTAAAAGTACTGCGTTTTCTTTCGGAAAAATATTTTTAACCAGTTTTCGTATATAGGTATCAGAAGTCATCTCGTTGTGGTAATCATCTAGCCCTATAATTTTTATAATGATGACACCCACACGACGGTCTTCTGAAAACCATACTTTTTTTATCCTCTATAATGTTTTTTGTTTAATTTAAAGGCAAAGAAACATGGTCGGATTACGCATGGCGTTATGCAGCCGTGTGTACGTACGTGAATTTTAAATATAAAACTTTGAATGAAAATTAAATTCGTCTATTATAGATAAAAAGTTACGATTCAACAAACCGTTATCATAGGTACAACACTGCACAAAACAGCTGGCAATATTATTTGTAAATTTGACATTTGCATGTGTCAATTTAGTCTACGAGATTATGAGACAGACTATATTTTATGTCCGATTAATCTTCCAATTAGAGTTTTTCTTTTGATAATATTGAATAAAAAGTACAAAAAAAAAACGATTACAATAGCTACTGTATTATTAAGCATGCAAGCATGTAATTATTACATTTAAAATACTTTTAATGGTCTTTAAATACCGTGAGGCTAGTGAAAATAAAGGGTTGCCATGGGAAAAAGTAGTTGGGTTGCCACGTGCAAAATGACAATGGGCGCGCTGTCAATAGGCTCACGGGTTCACGTTTTACTGTGTGATATTATTCGAAAAAGGGGATGAGTTGTATGGACTATAAACAAGTGTTGAGCTACCGTCCTTTTATGCCTTTCTTTTATATTGACCGGATTAATGCTTTATGTTCTTTGTCGAGGATTCGAATGTGAATAAATAGGGATGTGATTTGTTTTGTCAAACGATGTTATTTTTAGGAGATGTTTTCCTTCTGTGTTTGTATGAGTGGGCAATATTTTATCCAAAATTGCTGAACAAAAACAAATAAATAAAAGAAGAGAACTGTTTGACTGATTGCCTGATTGATTAACGCACAGCCTAAGCTGCCGGTTCTTGAATCTCTCTTCTTCAAATGATCTAAGTTTACTAAGAACGGTTTTAGAAAAGTCCAACCCAAAGTTGTTAATGACGTCATCACATAGAGTCTGGCCAACGAAAGCTGTCTGGCAATATTTTTGGACTGTCAAATCATTGAACTTTCATATTCTTGAAACATTTTGATACTTTTTCACATAATATGAAATCCTCGCGGAATAAGTCGGGGGCGGAGTGTTAGTATAAATAAGGTATAAGTAAAGAAAATAGATTATTCGTACAAAATCGAAGCTTGTAAATTGAATTCATCCAACAACATTTTATTAACCATACATGAAACACTTTTGCCACTTGACCCGTATTCTACAAAAGCGAAACGTATATTTTCTTGAAGTAACGCACTGTATAACGAAGTAGACTCGAGTCGTTGAACCACGGCGAGTCAAGCGCCTTTGTTCGCACAAAGCGGTTCAATTTGAATGACATGAAATGCTTTGAATTAATCCTCGAGGGGAAAACTAGTTGATAATCAATGCGTTATATTATGAACACGGTTTGTTGATAACTTGGACACTTGTGAACTTTATATAGGGTTGGCGGGTGTGTTTTAGTTTTAGGTCAAAAGAAAAATCGATTTAAGAAAATTAATCGATTTGACCGCGAGTAAAGATTATACCCGAGTAGGTACCTATCAAAGGCTCTGGCACCACCGTCTTTTTACCCGACTGAGGCTAGTAATGTGTTTAATAGCTGCAACCAGTAAAATGTACAAATAGGCGCACATAGCCTGTTTGTACATAGGCAGCGGTGCGAGAGGAATGGCGGCGAATTGTGAAGCGAGCCATCACCCCTGATGTGACGACCACGACCACTCTGCCAAGAGTGTAGCGACTGAGAAGAAGCCTGTTTGTACACTTTTTGGAAAATATGAGCCACCTTATTATTAACTGTAAACACTAGTGAAAAAACAAGAGGACCCTATCAATTTTCAAAAAAATTAAAAGCACCTTCGAACGCCAAACAATCATGGAGAACAAAGGTTTAATTAAAACACTATATTTTCTTCTTTATTCGTAAATTAAAATGTTAATTAATAAAACACGAGTTACCAAGGAGTACCTACTTGATGATGACGTGTGTTGAAAGTGTGCCCCAATTCACTCGTGTTTGTAAATGGCTTCCTATAATCGCGAATACGATGTGCTCATTCTCGCCGAAATCACTCACGAGTTTGACATTTCAAAAGCTGACATTTACATTACCAATCCGAATATTAAAATGTAAGATGTCTGTTAAGCCCTCAGGGCTTAAAATACTGGGTCGCGGGACTGTCTTATCACCGTTATTGAGTTCCTAGAACGTAAAGGGCTTTTGAAGGAACATCGTGGATTTTAGCCAGTAGAGGGCTCAAAATTATATTTCTTATTTCAGTCTTTTTCGTATTTAATTTAGTAGGTGCCTTGATATTTAGGGTAAAATATCCAGGCCATCCTTTACCAACAGATTTCTATTTTCATCGTCAAACAAGGGTCGACCGACCTCTTTAAATTGTTGAGACTGACCGCATAACTTTGAAAATTCAGAAAATTATTTTCATATTTAAACAGAATTTCTGTGAATTAAAATTGTTTGTTTATGGCTTCTAACTACGTAAATAACCAGCAAAATAGGCTCCTTTATCCATTAAAAAAATGTTCGAAAGATAGATTAAAGAAAAATAAGTATTTAACTCATTTTTTTTTGTAACCTATACCAAAATTACAAAACTTCCGCGATCTGTATAATTTTACAGGCGTTATGACGTCACAAGTCCCCAGTTCCCGAATTTAAAAGCGTTTTACACTTTCATCTTTAAAAAAACAAAAATAAGTCTTTATTATGTTTCAACACTAGCTGACGGGTTACACAGATTTTCAATATATTTATGCAGTAAAGTAGATACCATACTGTAAGTGTTAACAAAGTTCTTTTTTTTCCAAAAGGTTTTTTATTATTTTTTTAATTGTGTCAGCCCTGCAAAAGGGCGAGTGTCCCAGGTGCGCGCGGGTCAATGTTCGCTCCTCACCGCGTTTTGTTGCAGCTCTGTATAGCTTTACATCTACGTATGTGCTCCATGCACTTTATGGCTTATTGTCGTTATAGCTTATTTATGTAGTTTTATACGGGTACAGGATTAGCGGTCGATTTATTGGCCAGACCAGGGTTGGACAATGGGGTATTTGGCTCTCCTATTAAGGGTATGATTAAATAGAGCAGGTTTTCTAAAGACTGTTTAAAATAGCTTATAACTAATCTAAAAGAATAAATTAAATGTTTAGCGTAACTTGAAATAGAGATACAGATTTGATGAGAAATGGCAATTTGGGGTTGCTTTCAACCTGACAAATCTATCTAAGACAATCTTCCCAGCTATCCCCTTCCTAGCTATTAGTCAACCACATTTAATTATCCGTAACCCGTAGAGTTATTAGAATTGTGACGTAATTAATGAGTGTGCCTTGATGAGCGCTTTCTAATAGTAACTCGATTACCGCACACAATAAAGCGCTGACAGCTCTTTGAAGTCAGCGCTTCAGCGGCTGCTGGGAGGAATGCTTTACTATTAATTAATTTGCTGTTATTGGTACACGGGTTTGGACAAGATTGGTGGGATATGAATGAAAGTCATTAATGGACATTCAAAGGAGATTTGTCCATACTTCTACATTTAGCTTCGTTAGAAATTTCGTCTTTATCAAAGCTATAGAAAGCATCTGGTTTGTTTCTGTGTTTTTTCTATATTACTCAGCGTCTATAGGTCTAAAGATCTACTTCATACGATACAACACTAAAGTACCTTATTCATAGATGTTTGATGGCCGGAACGGATACCGGAACGGATACCGGAACGGAAACCGGAACAGATACCGGAACGGAAACCGGTACCGCAACGGTACTGGAACAGGTTCTGGAACAGTTTCTGGAACAGGTACTGTAACAGTTTCTGGAACTACTAGGCGCCCTTCACGTAGGACCGTGTGACCAGTGAAAATAGTACCAAGTAGTTTTGGGACCAAACGCAAATTGCACCTAGGGCTTATGGGACGGAATGCGAAATGCACCAGTGCCTATGGGACAAAATGCGATTGGCACCTAGTGCTTAAGGCACCTCGTGTTTATAGCACCTAGTGCTTTGGCACCAAGTGCGAATAGCACCTGGTGCGAATGGTGCCTTAAGCACTAGGTGCCATAAGCTCTAGGTGCCATAAGTACTAGATGCCATAAGCTCTAGGTGCCATAAGTACTAGGCGCCCTTCACGTAGGACCGTGTGACCAGTGCAAATGGCACCAAGTAGCTTTGGGATCAAACGCAAATTGCACCAAGGGCTTATGGGACGGAATGCGAAATGCACCAGTGCCTATGGGACAAATGCGATTGGCACCTAGTGCTTATGGCACCTAGTGCTTATGGCACCTAGTGCTTATGGCACCTAGTGTCTATGGCACCTAGTGTGAATAGAACCTAGTGTTTATGGCACTTTGTGCTAATAGCACCTTGTGTTTATGGCAAATAGTGTGAATAGCACAAAGTGTTTATGGCTCCTAGTGTTTATGGCACCTAGTGTTTATAGCACCAAGTGCGAATGGCACCTAGAGTTTATGGCATCTAGAGCTTACGGCAACTAGAGCTTATGGCACCTAGTTATGAGCGCCGCGTCGGCGCGCCGGCATCACCGTGGATTCATGTCGGCGCGCCGCCGCCGATAGAAACGCGCGGCGCACAAGAGAAATGAAACCGGAACGGAAACCGGAACGGAAATCGGAACTTACCGGAACAGGTACTGGAACAGGTTCCGAAACAGGTACCGGAACAGGTACCGGAACAGGTACCGGAACAGGTACTGGATCAGGTACTGGAATAGGTACTGGAACAGCTACTGGAACAGGTACTGGAACAGGTACTGGAACGGGTACTGGAGCAGGTACTGGAACAGGTACTGGAACAGGTACTGGAACGGGTACTGGAACAGTTACTGGAACAGGTACTGGAACAGGTACTGAAACAGGTACTGGAACAGGTACTGGAACAGGTACTGGAACAGGTACTGGAACAGGTACTGGAACAGGTACTGGAACAGGAACTGGAACAGGAACTGGAACAGGTACTGGAACATGTACTGGTACAGGTACTGGATCAGGTACTGGAACAGGAACTGGAACAGGTACTGGAGCAGGTACTGGAAGAGGAACTGGAACAGGTACTGGTTTAGGTTCCGAAACGGAAACCGGAACGGAAACCGGAACGGAA
Organism: Agrotis ipsilon; assembly: GCA_028554685.1. Classification (NCBI taxonomy): domain Eukaryota; kingdom Metazoa; phylum Arthropoda; class Insecta; order Lepidoptera; family Noctuidae; genus Agrotis; species Agrotis ipsilon. Next base: position 709,115 of record CM052970.1, on the reverse strand, counting down.
ACCGGAACGGAAACCGTAACGGAAACCGGAACGGAAACCGGAACGGAAACCGGAACGGAAACCGGAACGGAAACCGGAACGGAAACCGGAACGGAAACCGGAACGGAAACCGGAACGGAAACCGGAAGGGAAACCGGAACGGAAACCGGAACGGAAACCGGAACGGAAACCGGAACGGAAACCGGAACGGAAACCGGAACATACCGGAATAGGTACTGGAACAGGTATTGGAATGGGAACACGTAGTGGCTCAGGTACTGGAACTGAGGAGATGTAGGTGTAGTAGAGCGAGAGCCGGCTGCAGAAGTACCTACGTCATCGGCTACCCCAATGGGCTATATTTAGATCGTTAACCGACACTTAAACACGTAAAAAAAATCAGGTCTGCCAGGGCCGATCCTGCCGGGTCATAGAAATAATCGATATTTTTTGACATAATTTTTTAATAAAAATTACCTCATAAGATACCCGAATGAAAGTGCTGGCAGCAGTTAACCATTGATTAGTTATGTAAAAAAAAGTTGGTCTGCCATTGCGCAGCCTGCCGGAAGTACTTGGCAGACCACTAAATATATGCCCTTCTGACTCACTAAACCTACCTCATCGAGTACCCAGATGGAACCAACGCTGAATAATAGCCAAGATGTCCCTGATAATGGATCAAAAGGTCTGCCAGGTCTAAGCCTGCCGGAACTTAGTGTTCAAAGCGTTTGAAGTTGATAGGGAGCGTAATTTCACTTGAAGTCAAAATAACATTTAACATTTAAAATAACATTTTTTATCATTGTTTTGTTTCTAAATTTATACAAATTCATGAATATTAAATATTTTTTATCGAAACATTAAATAAAACAACAAGTGTAGAGATAAAAGATGTAAATTCAAAATTTAGCAATAATCACTACGAGTTCAATAACATGCTTACAACTTATATGTATACATACAGCTGTCAAAACTTAGTTTATGTTGGCATTAGAATTACCTGTATTCTGTATACATATTTATTTGTAAGTTTGGGGAACTAAGTAGGCTTTCGAGTGTAGAACCTGTTATTGAGTAAATCAAGTCAACGCCTAATTAACCTGACCACTACCAGGATCTCTCCCATCATCTGAGCCGTAGGACGTCCACTGCTGAACATAGGTATCCCCTTTAGATTTCCACATATAAGAGGTTGGAAGCGACCTGCATCCAGCGTTCTCCGGCGAACTTTATAAGGTCGTCTATCTATCTTGTTGGTGGACGCAATACGCTGCGCTTGCTAGTCCGTGGTCTCCACTCTAGTGCTTTTTGACCCAATCGCCATGCATCGACCATATTCTCTTCGAGAAATATGGCCTGCCCATTGCCACTTCAGCTTGCTAATCTGGGGGGCTGCTATATCTGTTGTTGTGGGCTATATTTGAGCAACTTTGAGCTTTGAGTTGAGGCCGATAGTGAAAGGTCACGTTTCGGTGCCATAAGTCATCACTAACACACATTGGTTCAAGACTTCTTCAAGCCTTGAGGCACTGAGGTATGTGTGTTATCACCTTTTTTGAAGAACAGCACCACCTCACCCATGCTCCATGCTTCAGGTGTTTTACCATCGAACAGGACAGTGTTAAACAGTTCTGGAGGACCTTAAGTACCGGTGTTCCACCCGCTTTCAGAAGCTCTGAAGTGATACACGGTGACGGAATCACTTCAGAGCTTCTGAGAGCGGGTGCAGCAAGCTGAAGTGGCAATGGGCAAGCCATATTTCTTGCAGAGAAGATGGCCGATGGATGCCGATTGGGTCGAAAAGCACTAGAGTGGAGACCACGGACTAGCAAACGCAGCGTATGGCGTCCACCAACAAGATAGATAGACGACCTTATAAAGTTCGCCGGAGAACGCTCGATGCAGGTCGCTTCCAACCTCTTATACAGGGTGGATTTTTCAACTGGGCGTGTATGGCTACTTTCGAAACTATGAGGATTATCGAAAAACCTTGAAAGGAGTCTCGAGGCCGATTTTGATGAAAACGAAAACTGCATCATTCGATTTTAGAAATATCAGTAATCCTGGCTAGGAACCGAACCCACTGATATTGAAAAAAAATCACACCCTGTATTATTACACCGTTCGATAGTGTTGCTAATAGGGAACAAATTCTGGGAAGTAATCTTATACGGCAAACTTAAGGAAAACGTATAATTACAAAAAAACTGATTAATCTTCAAGACAAAGTCTGTATTTGAATCAAAAGTTACCGTTTCTTCTACTACTCATTTCGTACTAATGCTATTTTTAGTTCAACTCAATAATTTCGTATTGCTAAGTACAGTAGGACGTCGCGGGACATACGTATACCGCGACTCCGGGACACAAAAAGGCTACTGAATGACACCGTGGATTTTAGTCAGTCAAGTCTGACAGTCCCCGGGCAGGGCGGGAGGACTCATCTGATGATTTTACCATAAAAAAAAATAAAAAAAGTACAGTAGGATTGTTGAAACGTCAGATCCAGTGAAACATTGAAATCAATGAAATTTTATAATTTCGAGTAAATTATGGCTCAGTAGAAGTAAAGTTACATGGAAAAATAGCAATTTCATAAAAATCAGCCATTTCCTTAAGTTTGCCGTTTATGATTACTTCCCAGAATTTGATCGTTATTAGCAACACTATCGAACGGTGTAATAATACAGGTTGTGATTTTTTTTCTAAAATCAGCAGGTTCGATTACTGGCCAGGATTTTTGATTTTTCTAAAATCCAATGATGCAGTTTTTGTTTTCGTCAAAATCGGCCTCGAGACTCCTTTCAACGTTTTTCGATATTCCTCATAGTTTCGAAAATATGGCTATTATCGAAACTATCCACGCCCAGTTGAAAAATTCACCCTGTATATGGAAATCTAAAGGGGAGACCTATGTTCAGCAGTGGACGTCCTACGGCTCAGATGATGGGAGAGATCCTGGTAGTGGTCAGGTTAATTAGGCGTTGACTTGATTTACTCAATAACAGGTTCTACACTCGAAAGCCTACTTGGTTCCCTAAACTTACAAATATGTATACAGAATACAGGTAATTCTAATGCCAACTTAAACTAAGTTTTGACAGTTGTATGTATACATATAAGTTGTAAGCATGTCATTGAACTCGTAGTGATTATTGCTAAATTTTGAATTTACATCTTTTATCTCTACACTTGTTGTTTTATTTAATGTTTCGATAAAAAATATTTAATATTCATGAATTTGTATAAATTTAGAAACAAAACAATGATAAAAAATGTTATTTTAAATGTTAAATGTTATTTTGACTTCAAGTGAAATTACGCTCCCTATCAACTTCAAACGCTTTGAACACTAAGTTCCGGCAGGCTTAGACCTGGCAGACCTTTTGATCCATTATCAGGGACATCTTGGCTATTATTCAGCGTTGGTTCCATCCGGGTACTCGATGAGGTAGGTTTAGTGAGTCAGAAGGGCATATATTTAGTGGTCTGCCAAGTACTTCCGGCAGGCTGCGCAATGGCAGACCAACTTTTTTTTACATAACTAATCAATGGTTAACTGCTGCCAGCACTTTCATTCGGGTATCTTATGAGGTAATTTTTATTAAAAAATTATGTCAAAAAATATCGATTATTTCTATGACCCGGCAGGATCGGCCCTGGCAGACCTGATTTTTTTTACGTGTTTAAGTGTCGGTTAACGATCTAAATATAGCCCATTGGGGTAGCCGATGACGTAGGTACTTCTGCAGCCGGCTCTCGCTCTATAGGTGCTACCCAAGACGGGATATTGCGGTTTGATAGAATTTTTCTTGAATACTAATTAAGATTTTCTAAAAGTATCCCTTAAAGCGGGGGCTAGGACTCAGGAGTATAAATTCACAAAAGCAAAGTTCGAAAATCACGCGGATGAAGTCGCGGGCGGAGTGCTACTTAGTTTATAATATTTATGATAAATGATTGAAATGAAGAGACATGTAAAATCAGTCGAAATATCTCATTGAAAAGAAACACTTTTTTGAAAAAAAAAACTTCAATTTATTGATATAATTATAGCTTTAGTGATATATTTATAAAATAGCGTGGAAGGTTGAGACCCAACTGAAAAACTCTGTCACGTATCCTACTTGATTTAATTTACCCACTACCCGAAAACGGATAACGTGTTATCAGTGGAGTAAATAAACTGGAACTACTAAGCAAGTTTACATTCAAATCATGTATTCCACAGCAGCATGTTCCTTTGTGTACAATATAATATGGATGGATAGGGCGATTCCCCATGGCTGCCACGACAGCACTCCCATGTAGCTAATACTTCACCAAATCAGGCTACACAAGACTCTTGTTTAAAATTCCTGTTTTGTAATAATCCCGTGACAAAATGTGAACCATGTAATAAGGCTGATTGCACACATGTCGCGCGGGACCGCAGCGACATGCGACAGCGACCGCGCGGTGCGACACGCGACTCGCCCGCTTTGTACAACTAAAAGCTTTTGTTCGTTACCGCCATGATGGATGGCTGGCGAGAGACTTTTTTCATTTGCTAACATGTATCGCGAAATTATTTATTTTTGTTGCTTTTTTCGTTGGCGACAATACCAAATGTATTTCGAGTGAATTTGTGAGGATTTCGCCAGCATATTGTGTCGCCTTCACATTGATGTTGTAATCCTTTGAAGGAAAATTGTATTGTGCTAACCTAACCACGTGTTTTTTTGGTCGCTGTTGCTATTGTTCGGATTCTTTTTGAGAAACTGAACGTTTAACTTTGTTCATACTGAATTTGGTAACCGTTTTTCTCAATCTTTGTAATTTCAGCAAATTTTGCAATTGAGGAAAGAAAGGAAAGGTTTCTGGATGATTTTGTAATATAGCTGCCAGATAAATAGGAAATGGAGGAAAATATTCAATGATTTACTTTATCTATACATATAATAAAACAGTAAAAAAACTGTGTCTGTACATTGAATAAATTAAAAAAATAATAATTGAGGGGGATTCAGAAACAGTAATAGAGCACGAAACGAAAAAAAAAAATTTGTCTGTTTGTCTGTGTGTCTGTTTGTCTGTTTGTTTGTACACGCTAATCTTCGGAACTACTGGACGGATTTGAATGATTCTTTTTTTGTTGTATAGGTATTAAGTCTGGCCAGGACATAGGCTATAATTTATTTTGGAAACTTGAACACCTGGCGCAGAACCGCAACAGACCAGCTAAACTATAAGAGATACAAAAATGGTACCATAGCAAAAACTGTTTCACGTGATGAGCATTTTCTGCTAAGTCAATAAATTTGAAGATCTGGAACACCTTATGTGGAACTTCAACAGCCCAGCTGAACTATAACATATATAGGAATAACGTCTTAGCAAGAGTTGTTCAGCCTGATGAGCACTCTCTGTTATCGTATAAAATTTGAGGATCTGGAACACCTGATGTGGAACTCCAAGAGCCCAGCCACACTATAACATATATAGGAATAACATCTTAGCAAGAGTTGTTCAGCCTGATGAGCACTCTCTGTTGTCGTATTAAATTTGAAGATCTGGAACAGCTGATGTGGAACTCCAAGAGCCCAACTATACTATTACATATACAGTGTGAATTTTTCAACTGGGCGTGGATAGCTACTTTCGAAACTATGAGGAATATCGAAAAACGCTGAAAGGAGTCTCGAGGCCGATTTTGACGAAAACTAAAACTGCATCATTGGATTTTAGAAAAATCAAAAATCCTGGTCAGGAATCGAAACCGCTGATTTTGAAAAAAAAAATCACACTCTGTATTATTATACCGTTCGATAGTGTTGCTAATAAGGATCAAATTCTGGGAAGTAATTATATTCGGCAAACTTAAGGAAAACGTATAATTACAAAAAAACTGATTAATCTTCAAGGCAAAGAGTGTATTTGAAACATAAGTTACCGTTTCTTCTTTAAAATAATGCTATTTTTAGTTCAACTCAATAATGTCGTATTGCTAAGTACAGTGGGATTGTTGAAACGTCATATCCAGTGAGACATTGAAAACAATGAAATTTTATAATTTCGAATAAATTATGGCTCAGTAGATGTAAAGTAACATGGAAAAATAGCAATTTCATAAAAATCAGCCATTTCCTTAAGTTTGCCGTATATGATTACTTCCTAGAATTTGATCCTTATTAGCAACACTATCGAACAGTATAATAATACAGGGTGTGTTTTTTTTTCAAAAATAAGCGGGTTCGATTCCTGGCCAGGATTTTTGATTTTTCTAAAATCCAATGATGCAGTTTTAGTTTTCATCAAAATCTGTGAATTTTTCAACTGGGCGTGGATGGCTGTATCCGAAACTATGAGGAATATCAAAAAACGTTGATAGGAGTTTCGAGGCCGATTTTGATGAAAACTAAAACTGCATCATTGGATTTTGTAAAATTCAATATTTCTAGCCAGGAATCGAGCCCGCTGATTTTGGAAAAAAAAGTTCGATAGTATTGCTAATAAGGATCAAAGTCTGGGAAGTAATCATATACGGCATCCCGTTGTTTTCCCGTCCCCGGGCCTTCGAATTCTACATCAGACGTTTCAGATCTTCGATTTTGACGACCCCGTTGTCGCTGGCATAAGCAACAGGATCCGCGTACGAAGTCGCGGGCAGAAGCTAGTAATTAATAATTATTTAATTTTTTTGAGTAATCTCAAAATATTCTTGTGAAAATTTGCAGTCTTTATAATGTAGCGTAACGTACATGTGATAAAATAGGGTTCTAGACCTTCATACGGAGTAATCAAATCCTAAACCGACGACATTAAGTTCATTTATTTAATTTAGCAATTACTTGAGAGTTGAGAGACAAAGTCGGTCCCACCGTAACGCCACAAAGGGATGTTTTGTAACACATTGTGACGATGGGCTCTATTAAATTATCGCTGACAATCCGAAGAGCCCACAATGTCTCGAGAACCACTCGTCCACGATTGCAAACGCGTTTTAATCAAAAGGGGAAGACGCGACAATGAAGGCTATTCACTCCCTGCCCTAATTTCCGAGTTGCTACCATCTTGGTTATTTCTGTAACTCCATTTCGCTTTATAGACTATTGACTGTAAGGTCGTAAATCGCGTGAGTCTGTTGTAGGCCTAAGTTTGTTGAGGACACGTGCACCATTGATGTAATTGATAGAATGTACTCGAAGTTTAGTGGTGGTAGACCCTATATAGGACTTTGATTGTCGATTTATAAAGACTATTCTTTGCACACGGTAGATATTATAATGGAGTAATAGGGTTGTTTCTTTAAGCTTTGTATTATGATTACGTCTTTTTTCCAGTAAGGGAAATATCGCGTGACTGTCTCATCATGCAACCGTGACCCTGGAACGTAAAGTATTGAAGGATCATCGTGCGTTTTAGTTAGTCACGTTTGCCAGTCCATCCCACCCCGCCCAGGGTAGGAGGCCTCATTCGATGATTTTACCACGATAAAAAATGGTTTTTATAAAAATTGGATAATGCAATCTTTTGCTAAACATTTCAAAGAATTTAAAGCCTATTTTTGTCCATGAAAGCAATCATTTTATCTCAATATAATTATGTTACCGTTAGCAGGCGCTTGATACTGCCTATCGACGCGAAATAACCCCTTAATCGGCGCATAGCACCCCGGGAAGGGTTGTAGACATATTCTTTGTAAATCGCTCAGCATATGATTACGAAGCAAGTAATAAGTATTTCGTGGATCTCGAAGATTTAAATCTATGGATGTGCCGTTACCAAACATGAGGAAAAGAGAGGCTCGCATATTTTTTTAAGAATGGTGTCATATTTGGCTGCTTAAACGGGTTACTCTGTGCTGTGCTTAAAGCTAATGCCTCCAGACTAGGAACAATAAAGCGGCTACACGTTAAGGGTAAGGCCCCTGTGTGGTATGAGCCTGGGTTTGGGACATAAGGTCACAAATCCCATTCGGTCGCGGGACTTATTCCATCACCGTGACCCCTGAACATAAAGGGCTATTGAAGGAAACCGTGGATTTTAGTCAGTACAAGTCTGACAGTCCCTCCCGTCTTGCCCGGGGTGGGAGGACTCATTTGATGATTTTATCAGGTAAAAAAAAGAAAAGGTCACACATCCCGTATGGAAAGATAAATATTTTCAGTTTGAGAAAGCACGACAACACTATTCAACATCGTTTTCAAACAAGAACGTGATCATTTTGTCAATTTGTCAGAGCCAATCTACTGATTTAAATCTTTGGTGTAACCCTGCTCCTCCCTTTATGAGAAAAACGTAAGCTTTACATAATCGTAATAATATGTTGTACATGAATTTGTTTTTCCGCCTCCTTGAGTTCTAATTTTTTCCAGCCCCAAGGGAACCTTATGTTGCCATGGTATTAAATATGTGCACATTATACCGTGCGGACCGTGCTGTTTTCTTTATCGAAAAAACTCCGCGATCAATTTGTATTTTAGTCGAGACGAAGATGAAAAACAAAGTAATCCATATTGTATTATTCATTATGTGGCGAAATGAGTTGGTTGTGGCTCATTTTGCTATGTTTAAAAGTTTATATACTGTGACAGAACTCGGGGAAAGTCACCATATACAGAAAAGACTACCAATAGTGTGTACCGAGTGGATAAAAATGCGTGGTTAGGGTATGAGGAACAGGGTGTTAAGTTTCTCTTTCCGAATTAAAGGAAGAGGGAAGAAGGAAACCTTCTACAATACTGAACCCTTGGCACGAGTTTTCAGTATTTGAGACGTAAAGTAAACTGGAACTTTGACAATTGTAAAAGAAAAATTAGTTCCTTCTTCGCACACCAGAGGCGCTGTTCCATTTTTTCATACAAGAAGCGCTGTAAATACTGGAAAGACTCTGTAAAGTAAAATAGTGAAAACTCGTGCTAGAGGTACTGGTCTGGTGTACATTATGACTTTCATTGTCAGAATTTTCTATGCTCTGAACTCGCGGTTAATTTTGGATAAGCGATGTAGACACTATACCTAGTTCTTCCGTCGCTACATAGATATCAGTAGTGTTCTTTTTGCTTTGACGACTGAATTATTTTCGCACAATTATGTTCACAGATATTGCTGTCAGTGGTGCAATGCAAATGCACCACTAATCTAAAACTATTTAGATTAGACGGTCGATTTAGTTGTGCGCGCGGGCCTACCCATGCTGCGAAATCGACCGAAAACTCGACCCTTGTAAATGGCCCCATGATGGGGCAGATTTGTTTTGAGCTTACTTTGAGCCTTGCTTTGAGCTGAGTCTATGACTCGAATAGATTCAGTAGTAGACGTAGTACCTACCTACTACATAATAAGAATTCTGTGTAGTAGAGTGACTTTACACATAAAACACTGTAATATCTAAATATACAGCTACTCGGGTAGGTGTCCCCAACAACATCGAATATTCATATCTGTGACGTCACTCAAATTTCCTTCCCATACATTTTAAACTGTCCAGGAGATTTCCTTTCGGAGTCAATGCCATAGGTGATCGGCCTCTCACCTCGCGCTCCCAGGTTCGACTCCCGTATAAAACGACGGGAATTATACAACAAAAATATGTATATTTGAATGTTTTTTCATGTTAGTAACTTGATTCGATGAATTTTGATAAGTATTAGTGGTGGTCACTGTATGATGAGAGGTTGATGGGTCCTCTGTCTGTCTGTTCGTCTTGTAGTCATGGCAGGGGACTGAACTCATGAACTCTAGAACATCGGTGTATTGTAATTGATAGAATACATTGTTCTCTGTTTGGTAATGCATTTTTGTGTTGCCTGAGATGCTACAGAGATGCAGTTGATTTCAAAGTGGTAGGTATATCTACAAAACTTTTAAGCATGATTATCATAATCTTTTGGCATCTTTATGTCAGTCTGTTTTCCATCATAATCTGAAGAGTCATCAATTTGTTCAGTGTGCCTCATAAAAGTAGAATATCACATTAATATTTAATCACACTTATCCAACAAAACAATTATCCATTAAACTCAATAAGATCATGACAAAACACAAGTCACTCGCAGTTTGTCGGCGCCCTTGTTACAAGTAATTCTAATATACACTTACATACGCTACTCTAGCTCAAATATAGCTTTTATGTCGTTGTGATAAGGTATCTTCTTGAGTTGTACATGTGTAGAGGTAGGCTCGAGAAGGAATAGGGAATTAAGATAAATATAGCACGTTTTTAGGTTATGAGGGTTTTTAGAAGTGACGATTAGGTGAGATCGATGGTAGCAAAATGTGACGGATTGAAGCTTTGTTGTAAGTATTTGAGCTTTGAGAAATATTACTAGTAGACAGATAAAATAACTGCCTGCTTCAATCTTGGAATTTTTTGAAGGAAAAGCTGTAATAACAGTAGTTTTGTTATAGTAGGGGAGACCGGGTACAAAAGTAACAGCGGGTGGTAAGTAGCAAACGCTCTGTAGGTTCATCAAAATTAAATGGTCGAAACTGCCCCCCGCTTGTATTTAGTAGGGCAACGATTCGACTATTTGATAAACCTACATAGCGCTTGTTACTTACAACCCGCTGTTTCTTTTGTACCCGATCTCCCTTACTATGCTAACGAAGATTGGGTTTCCTCCAAAATAAAAACATACGTGTTATAAGAACACCTACTCATAATAATTCAATACTTTTTAATTAGGGTGCCGTGCTACAATTTCCATAAACAAATAATTTCGTTGGAATCTCAGGTTTTCAAAAAATATTTAGACGAGTTTTTTGTTTCCAAATACCTACCGTATTTACAAGAATGGCAAGGAATATAGTTGTCAGAAGAATAATTTATTAATGAAAGGTGTATTTCAATCATTAGTAAATTCCTTGTTGCGAAGGAAATTATTCCGATGTAGTTTTTCTACGGAGTTTTTAAAGGTTTAGTGACGTCCAAGGCATTTGTATTTAAAAATAAAATATGCATCCCGTTTATATGTTTGTGAACTCCATTTCTTATACACTAAGCGCGCGAGTTGAATGCAGAGCTTAAGAATGCGGTAGTGCTGTTGACAGTGATTGCAAAGTACTACACTGTAGGCGTGTGAGGTGGGGCGTGCGGGTAGCGGGGGGCTCTTCACCTCAGACCCCGACTGCATTCAACTCGCGCGCTATCTGTACATCGGTAAATATAAGTGTGCAAACACTGCAAATATCGTATCGTACTCGTGACGTCGCCTATAAACAGCATCTCGCTGTCAGCTCTTTTCCTAAATGTGCTTTTTATTGGATTAACTATCCATTAGCCTACTTGATGTTTGTTTCCACAGAACAATTACAGGCTGCGTCTGGACACACCCGTCGTTGTAGCGCCGCGTCCTAAATGTCCGTGTTATTAGATTATATTAGATCATTAGAGCAGAAGGGAAGACAGTAGACCTACTCTCAGACACAACTGTTTAGTGTTTGTTGTCAGCCTTCATTTTGGTTGCATAAAAAATATCCAAATACAAAGTTGAGTGCAGTAATAACGTATCACATAATATCTTGTCCATCGATCGTCAAAATTATCAATTAAATTAATGAAAGTGATATAAATAAAATATGGCATGCCTATTTTTTTACCTTTTTGGGCATGTTGTAGGTACATACGTATACTAGTATTGTCGTCATTCGTCTACCGTTTTCCCAATTTGTTTAAAGCCGGGGGGAAGTTTATACTTCACTAGCGGCACGTCCCGGCTTCGCACGGGTGGAAGACCCGGTCTTAAACCCGGTCCCGATGGTTACAAACACAATAAAATAAGAATTATCCGAATCGGTCCAGCCGTTTTTGAGTTATGAGCTTAGCAACACATTTTGCAATCCATTTTTATATTATAGAAGATACATAGATATAGATAGAAGATAGATAGATAGAATAGAAGAAAGATTAGCCATTGGTTATCATGAAATTTTTAAGAGGCCTTTTCTAGTCATAGCACTTTTGTTCTGAACTGTTGAAGCTATAAATCAGGCATTCTGGTTAAGTATAACAGTAGTAGTATATGCCTTTGTTTCATGCAATATTCAAAGTGGATCTTTTCCGTCTGTCTGTGGAGTGTCCGTGTCTTGTTGTGTCAGACACTCGACACTGATAAGACACTCCTCTTGTTGTTTGCCAACAAAAGGTTCAATTTGTGTAAATAAAGCTTGTTTTTCATCGGAAAAATACCTGACATCGTTGTAATTGTGTGGGCGGAAAAGTTATCAAAAGCAATTGGAATTTATTAATAAGTTATTATAGTATTTCACCAGTTCTGGGGTTTCTTGTTTGTTTTGTAATGTAACTTTTACTTGATGAAAATATTGTGGAAGATTCCCGCATTTGTAATGATTTGTTTTGACTTCGGATTTTCCTCATGTTTTCATTTCTGTACATGTAACGTGAAACTTTTTTGTGGGGTAAAGAAAAATACAGTAAAAGAAAAATACACATATTGATAGATATTTATTTACCAATTAAAATGTTCTTTGTCGAAGTTTGTTGCCATCTATAAATGACTTATTCTAAAACACATTGGTCCCCAATCACCCCTCACGAAACATGAAGGGTGTTTCTATTGGTTACAGAAACCCTCATGACACACGAGTCAAAGATATTAATTTATCGTAGATATTGGCGTGGATTTTTTAGCTAATAGCTATCATCTTCGGCAGTATAGCGGTGAGTGTTTCCCCCTGTCGCACGTGAGATTGGGGTTCGATTTCCCGCTGGGGAGGATACTTTTTGGCGACTTGAGACTCGTTCAATTTGTTGAACTGGATGTTGAATGTCAGATTAGATAGTTTTTTCAAGATCTTACAACTAGAACATTAAAATTTTTGTTGAAAAAGTCTTGAAATGTCAACATTTTTGAGGGATCTAAGATGTTAATATTTATGAATATGAGAACAAATGTGGGTTACATTTTATTCTATTTTTTTAATTATTATTGATTTCCTTATTATTATTTTTTGTATTGTCTGACAGTTTGAGTTACTTATGCAGCCTACCCAAATGTCCTTTCTTTGGTATTGTTCGTCGTTTCGTTGAGCTCCTTGTGTTATAAGTTGAGCTACACGGTAACTGACACATGCTTGCACTGACTGGACAGGTCCACTCAAATCTGTGTGGTTTTCCTTCAAAAGACCACCTCAGACACCTGCATGGTTCTCATAGTACTTTACCAATACAAAATTGTCTGGACTTTAAAAGAGACTGTGACCTCTGAGTTTGTTTCGGATGTTTCTTCTCAGAGTAGTCAGGTACGAAACACCGGCCCCATCTAGTCTAATAATAGTGTCTTTTGACGTGTAAAAGAGTTTGTAAAAACCAATTTGCTGAATAAATATCATTTATCATTTACTTTGTCACTTTTCAAAACACATGGACAAAAACGTAGCCTAACAAAACTTCTGAAACATTCAGCTATTTATTTATACATACAAGTTTCATGAATAAGCGATGGCGATGTGGGTAGTTTGTACATTTTCCTTATGGCCGCATAGATATGCAGATGTGAGTATTATGCATGCGGATTCCTATCAGCGGCATCTACGAATCACCTTCGAATTTAGCGGTCGTTAACTTTTGTGGGAGACTGATGGATATACCTGCTTACCATATATTGAAATGGAGTCAGGAGAATAGCAAGATGGGGTGGTAATAGCATATTTATTTCTGATTGATTGGGAGAAGTAATATAATCTTTGTTTAATGTCATAATAACTTGTGTCAAAGGTATCTTTGGAGATCTAGAATATGAAAGGTTGTCAAGAAGATATCGCAATTAGCGATAAGACCGTTATATCCATGGATTTAATAATTTTAAAAACATCTGTAGGTATATTAATTTTTCTGTACTCACAATAAAGTATATTCTATCTAGGTATCTAACATACAGATATTTTGTTCATTAGATTCGTTTGGCTCTTAAAAGAATCCGCCAAGATTTTATAAGTTTCAGCAGATATTGCCGCTGTTAAAATAATGAATTATTTGCCAGAATAAAACTACCACATTTCGAAGTGGGATTTTGTCACAGTCAGATTAGAAAAACTGAATTTTAAAGCAATTTATTCTGAATAAAACCTAGGAAAATCGTTGATATTTCATCATGGACATCTAGACCTGTCTCATGTACTCAAGCATGGCAACTATTTATCTTACAAATACTATGAAAATCAATGTGTTTTGCAATTCAAAACAATCTCAAGGTTTTTCGCCTTCGGTTCATCGTCTGCTAGATATATTGGCGTGCTGCTTTAGATTTGTGAAACTGAAAAGTATTTATTAATAGAGCAAGGTATTGACGTATTTGGAAATCAGATCAGAGGCCCTAGCATGAATGGAGATGAGTGAAGAATGACAAAAAATTCTAATTAGTTTTCAGATTATCAAAAAAAAAAAAACAACTGTATTTTAAGGAAGATACGTAACTTCTAGGTATGATTTTGAATAGTTGTGACAATCTTTGTAAATATTCATAGGTTTCACAAAGGAAAAAATACGTGTCCATTCTTTTGTTAGGGCTTCAGACCGGTCGCGGAACTTATCTCATTACCGTGTCTCCGAAACATAAAGGGCTATTGAAGGACACCGTGGATTTTATTCAGTACAAGTCTGACAGTCCCTCCCGCCCTGCCCGGGGTGAGAGGACTCATTTGATGATTTTACCACGATAAAAAGAGGGCTTCAAGCCGCTGAAATATGAAGATATGAACTCTGCCTAAGTCAACATTTGACAAGAAAATAATTGTTATCAGATTGTGGTGATGAAAAGTAGCATGGCTAGAATTATAGAAACTTTAGGACGACGAATTAGAACGGTAGAAGAAGATAATTAATTATGCTGACCTTCCAATTAATTGGGTTAGAGATAATCTGCATCAGCTTGAAAGTCAAATTTCATTGTTGAAAGTGGTGGTATGGCATGGTAATTCATTCAATACAAACCCTGTCGCAGCTACTGCAAATGGCCGATGGTTTTATAATACATAGGTAACTTTGATTGTTACGTCATTTTCATAAATGCCACAATTTTCTTGTTCACAGGTTGGAAACCCAATTCGAAATAACATCGGAAAAGGTGGACACGCCGACAGGAGAGACAACCAAAAGGAAGTGAATTAATTATTCTTGTATTAATTGTGGTAAATACGAAAATTGTGTGTAATTGTTATACGACCAACGATTTAGTTTCGGTTTAAAATTAGTTTCGGCCACAGTTTCGGTTTCAGCCACACCGAAAGTGTGGCCGAAACCAAATTCGTGAATTGTCGGTTTTGTTTTGACAAACGGGGAAGTTAATTTCTCGTAGGTAACCGCGAGTTTGATTCTACAGCAGTAGATTTACATTTCAAGTAGATTAAAAATATTGATTATTTTAATAATATAAAATTGTAAATAAATAACGTAATAAATAAATTACTATTGTCATTACATAGCTAATAATCAAAATCAACTATTTTTATTACAGTTAGACCCATGATTCATAAATGTCGACAAACATTTTCACGGTTCGTGTTAGTCGTTTTCATGGACAGGAAACTCGATCCTTGGGTACTCTTATCTATACATATAATAAAATAGTAGGAAAGTCAAAACTGTACATTGAATATTTTTAAAAAAGAATACTTGGGGGGTGATCTACAATCGATACCGAAGCCAAAAATATAGTTTTTAGAATTTTTGTCTGTTTGTCTGTTTGTCTGTTTGTCTGTTTGTCTGTATGTATGTCCGGGATAAACTCAAAAAGTACTGGACGGATTTGAATGATTCTTTTTTTGTTGTATAGGTATTAAGTCTGGTCAAAACATAGGCTATAAATTATTCCGGAAACTTGAACAGCTGGCGCAGAACCGCAACAGACCAGCTAAACTATAAGAGATACAAAAATGGTGCGATAGCAAAAAGTGTTCCACGTGATGAGCATTTTCTGCTGAGAGAATAAAATTGAAGATCTGGAACACCTGATGTGGAACTCTAAGAGCCCAGCTACACTATAACATGTACAGGAATGACGTCTAAGCAAAGTTGTTCAGCCTGATGAGCACTCTCTGTTGACGTATAAAAATTGAGGATCTGGAACACCTAATGTGGAACTCCAAGAGCCCAGCTACACTATAACATGTACAGGAATGACGTCTTAGCAAAGTTGTTCAGCCTGATGAGCACTCTCTGTTGACGTATAAAAATTGAAGATCTGGAACACCTAATGTGGAACTCCAAGAGACCATCTACACTATAACATATAGGAATGACGTATTTTTTTTTGCGTGGTAAAATCATCATATGAGGCCTCCCACCCCCACTGTCAGACTTGTACTGACTAAAATCCACGGTGTCCTTCAATAGCCCTTTATGTTCCGGGGTCACGGTGAAGGAAATAAGTCCCGCGACCCCGTCAGGCTTTGGCCCTCTGTGAGGGGGCCCCGTCATTTTGCTGACGCTCTTTAGGCGCGCGTGGAACACGACGCGCCGTCGACCTGGGCATGGTCCATGGTCGGACAGCGAGTTGTCCTTTACTCACTGTCCGCATGCCCGCGCCTACGGTGGCTGGAGGTCGTCTGCCGACGTCCGACGCCGTGGGCGTCTACCCACTGCGGTTGGGGCGGAGGGAGGACGCTGTCCTCTCCCTCTCGCGGCCCGCCCCCTCCTTCACGAGCATAGCTACTTCGCAGAAGGAAGTGACCGCTTTACACTCCGTCTCGCCCCGCAGCAAGGCCTCGACCAATGCCGGGCGCGAGAGGTCTCCGCCTATCGCCGCCGTGAGGACACGTCGGTGCTCTGCCCAAGCTGGGCAGTCTTGCACCGTGTGCTCTACTGTGTCCTCTGGGCGATCGTCGCAGTGGTGACACCCAGGCGTTTCCTCCTTTCTCATCAGACACAGGTACCTCCCGAAACTTCCGTGTCCGGTGAGGACCTGCGTCATGTGGTAGGTAAGGACGCCGTAACGTCTCTCCACCCACTCCTCAAAGAGGGGTCTTACCGCCGCTATTGCGGCGTGCCCGAGGAATGACGTCTTAGCAAAAGTTTTTCAGCTTGATGAGCACTATTTGTTTATGTATAAAAGTTTAAGATATGGAACACCTGATATGAAAATCAAAGCTATCACTTATTTCGCATACAGTGAAATTAGTACATTGAGTATTTTATAATTATACAAATTATAAAATAACATAAGCTGGGATTTCTTCCACGCAGTAAAGGCGGTAACAGTTTAGGACCGATTTTCGATGACGATGAATATTATTGTACTCTACTGGCCAAAAGCCATTATGTTTTTGCCGGGCTCTTTAAGTTGGGTAATAGACTTTTCAGATCTTAGATTTTGACGATCCCGTTGTCGCTGGCATAAGCAACAGGATACGCGTACGAAGTTGCGGGCAGAAGCTAGTAAGAATTAAAATAATCATGTTTTTACCAACTAACCAACAGAGGAAATAAGTGAACGGAATATTACCAGATATAATGAACGAGGGTGAAGTAAAAGGAGAATGAGGATTATAAGTATGAGGTGAAGTTACGTGGCCTAAGCCTACTCGAGAAAAGGCGTAAGCTTATGTTTGAAATTAAGCGAAAACCTTTCGTAATTTGAGTAGTGTCAGTCACTTCACTCAATCCCTCAGTCGCCAACGAGCGTAAGAAACTGATTAATGTCTTAATTTCAACACAATCTATGATTAAATGCTTTTCAGAAGCTCTTAATGACAGCAGCCCTTCAGAATACAAAGACGTGATTACTTGGAGACTGTCATCAAAGGGGTCGGCAGTGTCCGACTGTCCGCTGTCCGTTATTGATCACTGTCCGGTGTCCGAAACAAACCGGACAAGTCGGCCATCCGTCTTCGTGAACAAACGGACGGTATTTTAGGGTAATTCACGCTTGTTGATTTGAAGGGGTGTGCCAGTTAGATGGTGGATCGTTTATATTGCTGCGGATTTGAGTGCTGGTTCCCAAGGGGGTCGTGGAGTTGGATGGAGCCTTGAGAAGGGGTACCAGCATTTATCACTGTGTAAGTATTGCATGGTTTTTGTGAAGGGATGTTTTGTGTATTGCAAAAAAAGGTATTAGTAATTTGTATAAAGTATAGCACTCAGTGGTTTTTAAGTAAAATCTAGAAAGTAGAGGTTGGATCTTCTAGGCAATTATCATGAAGTTTTTTTCGGTATTCGGTATCATAGATTTTTTAAATTAATTTAATATTTAAAGGAAACGAGCCATTAACTCCAAACTCCATGGCTGCTATAACTTAGAATTATGTAATGGAAAATTCAATATGATTTTGTTTGACTTGAGAATCAAACCTCTAACCCGCAAGCTCAACAGTTGACCTTTTAACCACTAGACCAAGGAGAACTTGAAAGGGAGCACTACTTTATTATTGTCTTAGTGCTAGACAGATTAATGACAGTTCATCTGAAATGCTGTACAAATCTAGTTTGTCTCTACTGTCTCCTGAGCAATATAAGCTCACCATGACATCGCATACCCATCAGATTCCCTGTTATCACAGCTGTACTTATAACAATTTGTTTTTATGTTCCTCGTAGTTTTATCAAACGAACAGGGTCATTTCTGTCTCTGTAGTGATGCTGGTTGTCGGGTAGATAGCATCTTATCTGCTGGTGCCGTTTGGACGTCGCCGCGAGGCATGGATCATTGCGCCGTTTGATTGTAATCTGTTTAAAGTGTAATGTGCATGTTTGTCTGTGTTATCCTGTAGGGAATTACTCCTCTACCCAACGACGATATATTACTAGACTCCTAATAACAGGCGACCGATGTTTGTCAACACATTAGGCAAAAAAGTCTTATATACGTCTTATTTCGACCACTCCTGTGAGCTGTAAACATACCTCGAGACAGAACAGACCTTGAGTTAGCCAATCACAACGCAGTACCCCGTCCCCCTCGCTTACGTAGTACCTCAGCGAGTTGGCAGAATAGTTTTTGTTCCTTAGATCGTGCATACGGAGTCTAGTAATATATCGTCGTTGCCTCTACCATACAACTCACCCTTTTGTAGTCCACTGTGCAGACTGAGAGATCGACTGCTGCAAAATGTCGCAGGTTCGATCCCCGCATGGAACAAATATTTGTATGATCTGCAAGCAGTTGTTCCGGGTCAATTAGGTGTTTGTTTATGTGAGTTTATATGTTTGTAAATGCACCCACGATACACAAGATTTTCCTAAAAGATGGAAGAAAAATTAGTGCGGGAAAAATTAGTGCCAAATAAAAAAAAATATCGATTACTTATATGATTGACCATTTAATTGGAGACCACCATTTAAGCAAGAAGATGCTTGTGATAGGTGAACTCCGCTAATAGTAAAGAAACAACTTTGTCTATTCCTGGTAGAATAGAGAATAGAATAGTTTATGCTGAACGATGTAGACGAAATCCTGTAACTATTCCTACCCCCGAAAAGATAGTGTGTCAACATAGGCGTGTGTAACTGTGTAAGCCGTGTGATGTGCTCATAGCCACCGGCCATGCCGTGGGGTACCAGACTGTAAGTAATACAAGCGCACACACCCGGCTGCACTTGTCAGGGGCGGTCACCGGACACGCCGGAGGTGGTGAAACCGATGTGTTGTAATAATTCGACCCTAAACTATACATTTTAGGGAAGATGTCATATTTGCTCGTTACACTGTTAGATGACCCGAGGTCGTGGAACTAACGAGCTACCGTGACCCGGGAACGTAAAGGCCAGACACCGCGGCATTTATTCAGGACAAGTCTTGCAGCCCCTCCCGCCCTGCCCTGTGTGGGAGGACTCATTTGATAATTTAACCACGCTTTAAAAACACTTATAGTCTATGCGCCTTGTTAAAATAAATCATACATAAAAATATCAGTGAGATCTCTAACATAATAAAGACAAAATACTGGAAAATGTCTCTTCGATTTTAATGAAAGTTTATGTTATTGGGGAACAGGTGAAACGAGGCTGCCACCCAACCTATTTACGATCGCTTTTCCTGAATTTTCATTATATCATTTTCATTAAAATAATAGCTTTTAAAGACCACCTAATTTGCCTCTCCGAAAAACATACCAGCCTTCCTAATTCCCTTATAAATCGAGTCAATTTCAACCCATCAATAGTCTTAATTTGAAACGCTTCGTTTACAAAAGTAATTATCATTGACTCGCTATCGGGTAGCACATCGCTCGCTGGGGCCGCGGGCTGGGCAGAGGCACAGGTATATTAATCGGTAGCACGTTCATAGATAATTGGTTGTGTAGTAATTGCACTGAGTTTTAGGAAAACGCTCGCGGGTACAAGTTTGTGTGGGTGTCCATTGTACCACGATATTTCTTATGTGTGTAATATTCAATCTTTGCACAGCAGTGGGACACATTGTGGGCTGTAAAACATATACTGTTAAGAATTTTACAATTCTTTAAATTTTGAAACCCGATTATGTAAACAAGATGCCTGAAAAAAAATTTGGGTAATTAATTAATTTATTCGAATCTCGACTGAGGAAATTCAAAAATCCTTCCATTTCAGGTCAATCCTGGATGATGTCCTCAAGGTGAGGCTAAGTTCAGTAACCTTTGCTAATACATCAATGCAACGGCGACTGAGCTGAGGATTTGGAACGTCTCAGTAGCATTAGGGGTAACAAGTGTCACGTGTCACCAGCGCGTGACCATTAAAATCAGTTTCAAAACTTCCGTTTTTTCCGATTTCCGAGTGTTTATTCATTTTTGTTAACGTATGAGTAGGTAACAAAAAAATATTCACGACAACTTAAAAAAAAAACTCCTGTATTTTCCTCTAGTTATACAAATCTGGAGAAACCCTTCAAAAAGGAATACCGTGTGTGAATGCGAACGTGCTATCATCGTGATAGGCAACAGTAACCCGGCCGCGATACTGATCGCCTTGCCGGCTCAATTATGGATTATAGGCGGGGAGCTCGGTACCGAAGTACCCGGGTGCAGGTGGAATACTCTGAGTGCGCTGAGCGGGATCAAAGGGGAGGCAGTGGTTTAGTGATGTTGTGTGAATTAGGAACGTGGGTGCTTGTCTAGTGTTCATATATGTGAGGTGAAATACAGGCCTATTGGATGAGAAGGGTTTATAATTTATTGTCCAAAGAATAAGTTTAGAGGCTAAATAAAAAAAAAGTTTCAAGCAGAGAAATGATGTGGATTGATGGCATTGTCTGTTTTTTCTTTACAAAAGCTAACACAGCAGTTTTTATTGACGTTTAAGATTTATAGAAGAAAAACAATAAAATACCCACGCAAGTTAGATTATGATGTAAGAGACATCAGAACAGTAAGTCATTTATCATGGCTCAAGAAATGATTCGAGACAAATCTTTGTCGGTCAGTTTTTTGTGATGACGGAAAACTGAACGTCTAGGATAAAAAAGACGAACTGAAAACTTGGTGAAAGCTGCAAAAATGCTTGGTAAAATAATCTAATGAGTCCTCTCTCCTTGCCCGCAGGAGAAGGGACTGTAAGACTGGTACTGACTAAAATCCACAATAAGCAGTTTTCTTTTAACCGCTCTTTACGTTCCAGGATCACAATTACGTGATAAGACAGTGTCTCACCCCGGTGATATTTGGTCCTAAAACCTTGGTGAATTAGGGGATCACCACGGGCAATAAACGGAAATTGTACGTCTTTACTTTATAGTTTCTGCCAACACTCTCAAGGAACTTGCGATTTTAACTTCAGCTCCCAGACTATTACTCCAGTCTACTCCTGGAACAACTTATGAGTTCCATACATAACGGACACCATAGACTAACGGGGGTTTATGGAAAAAATGGCGGCCAGACGACCTGGAGAGCCTAGTACTGTTCTATTAATACAAGTAGCGGCCCCCGTTACAAGTTATGTTTGGGAAGGAAAAAGTTCCAAGTAACTTGTTAGTTATTTATAAGATTGATCTTTAGACGGCGACGAGGCAAGAGGTAGAAAAAGTAAATGGGTTTTGATGTCTTCTTTGCATTACTTTAGAATTTTAATTGAAAAACTGAGTGGCTTTTATAATCATCTATCGTGAAGGTGTCGTGCTAATTATGAAGGTATTTAAAACTTGACAATCCAATGCAGTAGAGGTCCCGATTAACCATTCAGTTTGGAAAATACATGAGCTTAGTCAGTACGAGTCTGATAGTTCCTCCCGCCCTGCCCTGGGTGGGAGGACTCATGTGATGATTTTACCATGATAAAAAAGGTAACGTTACTATGCATTTATTTATGTATATTTTCAAACATAAATCACTATCGCCATGAGTTCTGCTGTCAGAATTAAATTATGGGTTCATCTGCTCTTTGTTTTTTTTAGCACCTGATGTCTCACGGCTGGGCAGGGCTGGGCAAAGCCCTCCCCATTTGTTGTTTACACACATAATTTAACAGTATCAGTGTTATCTATTAATACAATGTACAGCATGAATAAGAAAGAATTATACCAAAACAAAGCCTGTTCAACAAGCCATTTAAAAACAAAATTCAAACCCCTATGAACTCCCAAATCCCCAAGCCTCTCAAGTTGACGTGCAGTACATCAACTTACCCTCCCAACGATAAGCCGGCGCAGCCTATGACGTCACGTCCGCGCTTGATGGTGGACCGCGCGTGACGTCATCATACACACCTGACTAGGGGACCAACACGACAAGGATTAAAGAGGAGACCCCTGAGCTGATGTGAGCTTTGAAATACCTCGGGTTGGTTGATGGAGTGGTAACTTGGGAGAAAATGGATTTATTTTCTACGTGAAAAATACTGTGACTCCTGACTTGTTTTATAGCACTGTTAGACAAATCCTTTTTTTCATGGCTTCCAATTCCCTCTATTTAGAACTTAATGCTGAGTTGTGTTTGTCCATATCCTGCTACCTTAATATAATTATCATGTCCATATCCTGCTATCTCAATATGATCTATGAGGTCTGTCACGATGCCTTAATCGGCATCATCATCATCAGCTTAAAAACGTTCCCACTGCTGGGACACAGGCCAGGTGAGAATCAGTGGGCCTTAATCCACCTCGCGGACCCAGTGCGGGTTGGTAGCAGTCACATGACTTCGAATTTTTGGTCCGAAGATGAGGAAACCTCACGATGTTTTCCTTCACCGTTTTAAGAACAGTGGTAAAGAAATCATTACAGAAAGTAATGATCTTGTAAGTCGAGGATGATAACACTAAACCACCACTGCTCTCTTACAGTAGTTTTAGAATAATTATGTAAGCTTGGCTTGTTTTGATAGAATGAAGTTAGTAGTATATCTGAAGGAGACCCTGTAGCAAGCTTACCTATGTTTCCTTTATAAGTAAACTATGCCAAACGAAGACCTTTTAGTAATCCTTTCACCTCAAGCCTACCTCACTCACGTAGAGTCTGCGGTGCACGTCGTAAAATCTTAACATTTTAGATTCCATGAGATCTCTCTCCCGTTTCCGTAAGCTCCACGTGTGGTTACCCCAAACATTTGTCATTGTCGGGTGAAAACGTTCGCTCTGCCAGATATTTGTGCGTCGTTGGAATGGAGGCGCATTACTAGAAGCGGGAAATCGGATAAAACCTGCTTTTCAATAAGTCGGTGTATGCATGGCAAGGAGGATGGCACACGAATGTGAATCAACATGATTCAAGGGTTCATGGTGTCGATCGAGCCTTGTTGATAGGTTATTTCTATGTAGATTCTCTGAATCAGATGTTCCGTCTATTTTCGTGTGGATTTTGGTGAGAACTGACTTATATCCCTTCCGTGTATTGAATACAAGCGTTTTTTCTATCTTTTACCATTTTTTTATTAAAGTCTGCGTAAGGCTATATCTTAAAATTTTGCTCTTTGGGTCAGAAAGTATTAGGAAACGATTTGTGTGGTGTGGTGATGATAAATTGCACTCTACACACATGCTTGTTAAGAAAGGGTCTCATCGTATAAATTAAATTAGGGGTTTGATATTTGGCTTAAATTATTTTGGACAAATAGCAAAATAAGGCATCAATATTAAAAAACACATCAGTGCAGACATCCTTGAAAATCCAACTTATTTCTTTGTTAATAAGATCTTGCCTAAGCCTATAACTAATTCGGCCATCTGCATTCAGATGTCATGCACCAGTACTGGTCACTAATCCGCATACAAAGCGGGGTAATTACAAGATGTCTCCCCCAGTCCACTAGTCGTTGGTTTTAACGAACGATGTAGGGAACACATAACTTAAATATTATACTCACGTAATAACAGAGCGTTTTAATATGTTTGTTTACTTGTCTTAAAGAGCCGTTAAAGGGAGGCCTCAAAGTCTGAAGACCAGTCTCATGAAAGGGTATCGTATTCCTCATAATCAGTCTATAAATGTTTTCACTGCTAGGACACAGGCCTGCCGGTTCGTAGATGTCGCATGTCTTAGATTTTTTGGTTTTAGGACATGCGTTTTCTTGCGACGTTTTCCTTCACTGTTTTGAGGGGTATAGTACCGGGTAATACGTATTACCTGGTATTAATAGGCTGTCAAACTCAGAGTGGCAGTCTCTATTCTTTGTTTCCTTTCTTCCACCCAATGGTCAGTGTAGGTCCTTTCTAAATAGATACGCATTCTCTACAAAAAAAAAAAAAAAACCATTTTGTTTGAAACCCCGCCCCGGGTCCCGGACTCATTTGATGATTTTACCACGTAGGAGCTTGTTTTCATGGTAAAAGTTGTTTATATTATAACCAAAAGTATTTTCAGTTCATGAAAGGTTTTTATTGTTTTGAAAATAACCTTATACAACGATTAATGGAAAATTACAAAGATTTCGATCAATTTGCCAATAGCAAATTAATCGTAATCTTAGTTAAAACGACTGACCACCTCGGGCACTTGAAACTCACTTGATTGAAAGATCTGCTAATGACTGACCAATAAACTTTGACAAGTTTGTGATTAGGGTTCAGTTAAATGTCTTTTACAGGGACAGTATTGTAAGTTATACCTTTTCAGTGCAGTATCTGTTTGGAACGGGTGGGTACTTGAAATCGAATGCCGTATGATCGAACAACAATTGTTCGAAAATTTTAGCTCGATAGATCATGAAATCGATGAACTGTGGAACAGTACAAGTCATAAAGCTTACCATATTTCAGCACTGTTGAAAGCGCCCGTGATTATGGATATCGGAAATGGATATCAAAATATAAAATTAAGTAAGTTATTTCAAATATCCCGTTTTGAAATGTCGACGTGGTTTTCTTAATGAGGGTCTGAAAAAGTTTCTGCATTTTCGGTAACACGCAAGCGATGTCTCTGGTGTAGCAGTTGTTTATAGCCTATGGTGACCACGCCCCATCAGGTAGGCTGTATGATTGATATTCGCTGTTATGGTAATAAAAATCAATAGAAGAATTCCCCAGCAGCGTATAGGCAGAAATTACACAACATCTGTTACGACAACATACTCCTTTCGCGTCTAATCTCAGTTTAACACCGTATTTAAGCGACTTCAAAAGAAGTGTATGTTCGTATATCTGTTTCTTGTACCCACCTGCCACGTTAATACTTATTCTACCTACCAATACTTTATGAGACGTAAGCCACACAATATTAAACAGGCAGGTGAAAACGCCTTTCATCCCTGTATTACTTTAAAGAAAACATGACATCGCAAACGTTTCATAACGAGAAGCGAGCAGCTTATATCTCACGTCGGATATATGAAGCGAAGGATACAAATAACGGACAGAAATAAATAAAATTACGAATAACTGGATAAAACTACGCTTGGATTGAACAAAGGTGGATGGGAAAGCGTAGGTACTTGTTCGGAGGGCGCGGATTGAAGAGTGTTTATTAGGAGATCAGTGTTTTGAAGTGCTCTTTGTAAATGAGTGGAAAATTCGCGCGAGATTAATTAATTTCGCGTTTACGAATTTCAAGTGTGTACCAGAGATATAAAAGTTGATGGAAGCGATCTATGGATTTAATAGTAGAAATGAAAAACTTTTGAATGGATTTTTCGTGGAAAACTGTGACTGTCGCATGCTTTATCTATCTTTAAAATAATACAAATAGCTTTTTTAGGCTGCCAAAATAAACTCTGTTTACATTAATGCTGTCCATTAAGCCTATTAAGCTCAAAAATTGTTCAGTAAAATTCTGATGAAACACAAGTCCACAGGACTCTTATCCAGTTTCTCAAATCTAATTCCTCTCTAGATAGATCAATTTGTTTTGAAGCTGACCTACCTTTGATGACGGCATTCTATAATAAATAGTCGTTTATCCTTGGTACGAGGAAGCGACATGAAAGAGCATGTATTTATTCATCAACACTGAGGAGATTTTACTGGCCGTGTTTGTTATAATGACGCCATCTTGGATTTTGAAGGACGGTGTCGAAATAATGTCACAATAATGTGTTCTTGCTAGTTTTTGTTGGACCTATGTCTTTGTGTATGTAGGAGTTTCTGATGTTCCAGGTTTTAAACAGAATAATACACTAAATAAATTAGTGATCCTAAACTAAAAATACATTATTCAATATTGTACAATTGAAAAACGTTTATCTCAAGTAGTCAAAGCAAACACAATCAAAAATAAGCACTCACAGAACCACTCAATGATATCTAAAAATAATACATCAACGAAGGAACCTCGTTTATTTGTAAATCGATAAATAAATATCCATCGAGCGACGCTTTGGGAAACATCTCAAGTGTTTCTCGTTAAAATAAAAGGGAGGAAACGTACCGATTGATAAAGGGCAAGACGGAGAAAATGGTGGGCTCCTAGCAACGACAACTCGTCTCTATGGAGATGGAATTCTATTTATGGGAGGACTTTTTCTTTTTTGTTTCCTTTCAAGCTTTGTTTAGACCTTTTGATAGAATGAACCTTTGGTGTTTATTGACCTTTTTATTGAACATTTTCATGCTAATCTCGGAAGAATGTTCCTTCGCATTTTTGTTTTGATACTAAAGTGCCAGGAATACTTATAATTAAGTAAATCTTGTTTATTTTCAATTATATACGAAAAAATGCTGTTAATATTTAAAAAAAGAAATCTCACACATAAAGAGTAAACAAAAACAGAGAACAAAAGCTTTACAGCTTTTTCAGAACATTGTTTAAACGACAGTCGTCACTTCGCAATCACTTGAAAGCTTTTGTCGGTGTTAAACAATAGGTTATTCAAAATTCCTCTTCAAAGGATTAAGTCGCTCGTAATTAACAAAATGGCAATAATGGACGTTTTCAGCAATATTATACGACACCTTAATGAAAGCTACGTAAAAGAGAATTGATGGATTTTCGAGCATTCGTTGATATTGATTCTAACGTTAATAAAAATAAAAAGAACGAAGAAGAGGAAGCGGTCACCTCCTTCTGCAAGCAGTATGCTCGTGAAGGAGTAGGCGGGCCGCTAGAGGGAGAGGACAGCGTCCTCCCTCCGCCCCAACAGTGGTAGACGCCCACGGCGTCGGATGTCGGCAGACGACCTCCGGCCACCGTAGGCGCGGGCATGCGGACAGCGAGTAACTCGCTGTCCGACCATGGACCATGCCCGGGTCGACGGCGCGTCGTGTTCCTCGCGCGCCTCAAAGAGCGTCAGCAAATAGACGGGGCCCCCTCGCAGAGGGCCAAAGCCTGCCGGTGTCGCGCGACTTATTCCATCACCGTGACCCCGGAACATAAAGAGCTATTGAAGGACACCGTGGATTTTAGTCAGTACAAGTCTGGCAGTCCCTCCCGCCCTGCCCAGGGTGGGAGGACTCATTTGATGATTTTACCATGTAAAAAAAAATACGTTAATAAAAATTCGGTCCGAAATATTTCGTAAATGTATTTTTTTGTTGTATAGGTAAATAATAAAAAAGCATATTATATTAAAATACTACTACGAAAACCATTATAAACTTCAAAGTATAATAACTTTTTAGAAATAGCTGTTTTATGTGTTGGCAGCAAGGCTCTTTGAAGTGACCCTCTTAAACATTTAGGTTGATTCTCAAAGGCATTAAAGTTGAAAGAAAATGGGATGCATTGCTTTTGAACGGGTAAGTGGGGTAGAAAATTATTGGAAAATTGATGGAATACCTATAAAAGAAAAGGTATTAAAAAGTTCTTCAATATTGTACATAAACTTGCGCTTTTTTCCAAGGGTGTAGAATAGAATAGAGTAAACTTTATTGTACACCAAACATTTTAAAACGACTGCTTTACAATATTGCTATAAGTATGGTTACAATGGCGGTCTTATCGCTTAAAGCGATATCTTCCAGACAACCTTTGGATGGACTGTATGAATTTAGATAAGAAGAAGAAGTGTAGGTAAACTGGGTGTCACCACTGTGAAGATCGCCCGGAGGACACAGTAGAGCATACGGTGCAAGACTGCCCAGCTTGGGCAGAGCACCGACGTGTCCTCAGGGAGGCGATAGGCGGAGACCTCTCGCGCCCGGCATTGGTCGAGGCCATGCACCGGGGCGACACGGAGTGGGCCGCTTCCCACTCCGTGTCGCCCCGGTGCATGGCCTCCTTCTGCGAAGCAGTAATGCTCGTGAAGGAGGAGGCGGGCCACCAGAGGGAGAGGACAGCGTCCTCCCTCCGTCCCAAACGCAGTGGTAGACGCCCACGGCTTCGGTCGTCGGCAGACGACCTCCGGCCACCGTAAGCGCGGGCATGCGGACAGCGAGTAAAGGGCAACTCGCTGTCCGACCATGGACCATGCCCGGGTCGCCTCAAAGAGCGTCAATGAAATGACGGGGCAAACTCGCATGAGGCATGAGGGACTGTCAGTCTTGTACTGACTAAAATCCGCGGTGTCCGTCAATAGCCCTTTACATTCCGGGTTCACGGTAGCTCGTTAGTTCCGCAACCCCGACTCCCAACGCTCCTTAGTAAAACTTTTATTGTATCTATGAGCACATGCTACAAAAGACAAAAATAAAATTGTACCTTTAGGTACTCAAATATTTTATTTATAGTAAAATGTGTTTGAAAAGTAATATGTATGTATTTAGAAATATATAAGTAAGTTTATCAGTTGTCTAGTACCCATAACACAAGCTCTGCTTAGCTTGGGACTAGATGGCATTGTGTGATAGTTGTGGAATATTAAAAAAAAAAAAATTAAAAAAAAGGCGTGAATTAATGTCTCTTTGAATAAAATACAGCGGTAAGATTATCTTCGTGCCTATAGAACGTGTCCGTATAAAAAGTTTTACTGCAGAACCCAAAAAATAAGGGGAGATATAAGGCACGGGGAAGTTGGATGACTTGTTTGAAACTTTAATATCTTACATCATTATTTTCAATTTCGTCTGATTATGGGCAATCCCTTAAAGATCCTTCGTCGTAACAATCTATTGGGGGAAAGCCATATTAGGCAATATCCATTAACGGAGTTCTGGCTTAAAACTGGGGCTCAAGAATCGATATTGAAAGGAAAAGTGTTTGGTTTGCATTTTATAGTTTACTTTGTAATAATAGCTCAATGGGTGTACCTTACTTATTAATATGACACCTTTTATAACCGTACTGAATAGAATCAGCTTAAACCTAAAGAAAACATTTTCTAATAAAAGACAGACAGGTTGAGAAGTCTCACATTTATCTTATTTCTAAAACCATTTTTATTCTTTTAAGAAAAATGAACAAACTATTTTCGAACATTATTGTTAGCTGTCTTTAAAGGCTTCAAAAGTACTTTAATATAGACAGAAGCTTTTCTAATGCTCCTCTCAAGATACAGTGTGGGCGCCATTTCAATAAAAATAAAATGAATAGACACTCGTACTTTCAAAAGTATTCGAAATCAACAAAAACTCGTCCCACGCGAATTCTGTAACTACATCCATTGTAATTAAAGGCCGCCATTTTGAAGGGCACTGTTATTAAGCGGGGAATGTCATTCATGAATAGGAATATGAGAGGCCAGCCCTCTGGCCCTCTGGCCCTCCAGTAATGATGTCCCTCCCGCTAAATAAGTTAGCTGCTCAAATTGCTTTTCAACTTAACTTATAATGCCTGACATTTTTTTTATTATGTATGTTGTAAAGGTTATTTTTGTGTCATAAAAAGGTTAGAATCTGAGTAAATCGATAAGTACAGTTTAAAATACCTAATGAAAACACAAAGAATGGACAATGCGTTTAGTGCTGAAAGAATTCAAAACATGGTTCCAAGGTATTAAATCAAGTATTAAATGTGTTTCAATCCGTTAACGGTTCTACGCATAAAATGAGTAGTGGTGCAAGTGGGCCTAAATTAATAGTTTCCGAGCACCCCTTTGTGTCCGAAGACAAAGGAATGAGAAGAGGTTCTCGAGAAACTCTCTCAGAGCAATTATCTTCAAAGCCACGATATCTCTGGCTTATGCACAAAGTGATAAGCCCCAGTAATTGCACTCTGAATAGATTTCAGTAGTTTTGTGTTCCTGAATATTTTGAAGGCAAATGTTGGCCACGCCCGGAGGGGACATAGAAGGACAACATACACTGATCTAATTGGCCGTGCTTGTATGAACAATGTTACTTTCTTAGATACGTACTTTTGAACATAATTAGTTAGGGTACGTATGTTTTTGAAACTCCATTAACTTATAAAAATCTATGATCACGCACCGACTTTTCGGGTTGCTGATTTTATTTGTAATATTTCAACTTATTAACTAAAATATAACGCCTTTTCCATTTGTATAGACGTCAAGAACATTAATAAAAGGAATAAACTCAAATTAAGGAATAAGTTGGAGCTAGCTCCCTCAGCGACTTCAACAATTTGTTAATCACAGAGAGGAAACATTCTAAGAAATCATCCTTTCATCCGAACCCGACAGAAACTCACCAAATTACGAAACCAGAGTAACTAAATACTTGGCAAATTGTTATCCGCAAATTGTGCCGAAATGTCTAGCAATTAGGGAATAATCAAGTAACCACGAAACTTGTACGAAATACCTATCGCGGCGGCTCCCAGGAGTTGGACGCACTGATGGAAGCAGGAAGCCATTACTGTCCACCTCGGGACACATTCTGTTACTCGCCATGAGCTAGGGGATTCAAAATTTAATAAATTGTTAACCATTACGTTATATTCGCCCGCCATTTGTCAAATTACACCATAATTTACATCACTCCCGTTCGTTTTCTTTGTCGGGCTATTTCCTTTGTTCGGTTTACATTGGTTGCTTGCTTTGTATGTAGATTTTATAGAGTAATATAGATGCAGAAATGGACGGTTGGTAGGAAGTTGGTCGATATAACCGTAATTGCTGAAGGTAATGGAAATGGGAAGCCTGATCGCTTTTATAGGAAACATACGGGAGGGCGTTGTCTGCAGGCGTATTTATTATCAAGACAATAGTATTTTGAAATCTCCATTTTTAGACGGCATTGATGCTATTATATTTTGTTAATTACTTATCTACGGCTTCATTGTTCGATATGATATGATAATAAGCTCCATTGATTCAAGTGTGATTGACTTCCAAGTAATAGAACTTTACAAAACAGAACATGATGTATTTGTTTTTAAACATTCATGAATAGAGTATTGATACTAACATTAAAATTAGTTACTATAGAAAAGCAATCATACGTAACTAATACATGATTGGCATTATATTATTTAAAGAAAGAAAGAAAATACATTTATTTGGCAAGCCTTAAGCACACAAGGTATTTAAGGTTTCAACACTTTAAAATATGATTTCTTACGGATAATTGCAACAGGATTTATGGTGTATGATAAGAGTAAACATTAGGTAGTAGGTTCCCGCAAATGTCTCAGGGGGATATTAAAACATTTTCATTATGTAATGAAAGGCTCAACTATTATTGGTACTTATTTGGTAATTACTATTAAAATGGTGAAGCAAATAATTATCATTTACCTACATACTATTTATATTCTCTTTTTGGTTTAGCAAATCGTATGTGATTTGCTCCTATTATTTCCGCACACAACCCATCCATCTTATTATAGGCCTTCCTCTGACTCTCGATCAATATAACTATTTGGTATAATAAAAGGCTAAGGTTTGGATGTTTGGATAGAAGGATGAATGAATATTTGATACTCAACCACGTCATAATCCATGCTGATACAAGACCTCTGACTGGAGGCCTTACATTCCAGGCCCACCCCCGATAGTCCGGTATACCTCCTCTAGGTAGGCCTATCTGCGAGATGCCCTCAAAAATTATGACTCTGACTCACACTCGTGCATTACAAAATTGGAGTGTCCGTCCCAACCAGCCTCCCGTATGTTCCCAGCAGGAAATTCGTGTTATTGGCTAGTTTCTGGTCTGGCTCGTAATTAATAGCAGCTATTATTTAACGTGTAGCCCATATTGTGGCCATTTCTGGCCATTTTCACTCGTAATTCGGCTCAGAATTGAACTCGATTCCTTAGTTTAATTAAGCGGTTCGTTGTATAGTTCAGCTGGGTATGAATTAGAGAATGTGAGTTATTATGAGGTTATGGAATATTGATGTGTTGTTCAGCTGTTGATTATCTAATTACTCCTGAGAAGGAATACTGAATTGGTCATATTACCTACCTTGCCTACAAATATTTAAGTAACCTACCCGAATCTGCCAAAATTTGCCAATTTAATGTGAATCTACTTGATTTGTGATACTGTTGAAAATCTTTTACAGAAATATGACAGTTCCGGTATCTGAACATGGAATTTTATAAAGCAGATTAAAAGACTGTGTTGAAATATGTATAATGGATCATATCCTCATTTTTTTGAATGGTCAAAATGCAGTCAACTAAGGTTCAAGATCAAGCCACTATTCATGCATTTTTTCTCTATTACTAATCCTTTCAAGTTTCACCTCTTTTCTACCAGGTAGGTATGATTAGGTATTTTAAATTCCTGCCTACCTACCTAACCTTACTAGTAACCTTATTAGTAGTTACTACTAATAAGTAATAACCTACCCTTTTAATTACACATTTCTAAGAAGGGATCCAATAAAAATCCACCACAATAACATACATAAGGCATCTCCACGTGTACGCAATAATGTTAGAACAAAAACATTAATTTTTATACGGCTCAATATTTTAGACGCTCGTTTAATATGTTTTTCGACCTTGAACCGCCAACAATGGTGTTTGCTATCGTTTTAAACATAGTTTATTAGATTTACGTAAAACCTACAGAAGGTTAAATCTGAACAGATCGTTTGTATGTAAAAGACGGGTGTTATAATTTGTCATGTCTGTCTGTCTGTTTGTGGTATCATAGAGCCCGAACGGATGAACCGATTTCAATTTAGTTTTTTTTGTATTAAAGGTGACTCACGGGCGAGTGTTCTTAGTCATGTTTGATGAAAATCGGTTGAGCCTTAGAATATGTGGGGGTGAAAGTGGGGAAAGGTAACCGAAGGTCTGCAAATATACTCGAGTGAGGTCTCAAATGAAAGTGCACTGAAAGGGAATATTGATGATTTAATCGAGCATGCTCTTTAATTCCTTCAAAATAATCCTCTTGGTGAATTTCTCCCCATATCATAATTTATCACAACGCAACATTTAAGTTTCAGCATGCACTAGTTTTCCTAGGTTTTTCAGCATCATATTTTTCATTACTTTAGAAGGAACTCTAATGTTCATCTAAATTCTGGTTCTTCTATAACTTAC
Source organism: Agrotis ipsilon (assembly GCA_028554685.1). Lineage (NCBI taxonomy): Eukaryota > Metazoa > Arthropoda > Insecta > Lepidoptera > Noctuidae > Agrotis > Agrotis ipsilon. The sequence continues at coordinate 675,512 of CM052970.1, read as the reverse complement.
TTGTCTGTGGTATATTTTGCTGCCTTTGTTTCATGGGCTATTCTGTATTTATAAAATTTCGGCGAGTGTCTACTATTTCTGTACTATTCATAGTTTTAGAGTAAATAGAGGCTGACCAGTGTTTATGAAATAATATTTATTATCATGAGAGTGGTGTGTATTTTGGTATTATGGAGTTGGAGGTTCGTTGCAAGGAACACAGTGAGTTAATAAGATCTGACCAAGCGAGGTCTTATTCTTCTTCACGTGCCTCTACGATGACTTAAGGTTGAACATTTTTGATTGTTCGTTTCTAAAAACAACAGGAAGAGACTGTAAGACTTGTACTGACTAAAATCCACGGCGTTTTTTCAATAACCTTTTACGTTCCTGTGTAAGAATTCCCGTTCAGATGCTTCTGCGACTCCGGCAGCCTTGAGGGCCAAAACATCGTCATGGATCCCGTTGTATTGCTGACAGCTCTTTGTGGTGATCACCTACGTGGACAACGGGCATGGACGCACCCTGTTGACCCGGGCATGTTCCATGATCGGCATCGGCAAGTCATCCACAGAACACTAACGCGGTATCCTACGTGAGCGACGAATACGACGCGACGCGACGCAACATGAAATAAATATTGTATAGTTAGTACCGCGTCGCGTCGCGTTCTGTGGATAACTTGCCCATGCCTTGTAATACGCGGCGAGTAAAGGGTGTTAGGCGGTGTCCTGCGCCTAACACCCATTACTCGCCCGTGTATTGCTAAAGCTTCTTTTTGTAATTTCTCAGGTGGAAAATATGAGTAAAACAGTAGGTACTCGAAAAAGAATTAATATCTAAATGAATCTCGATCAAACAAAAAATGTAATCTCCTGCGTTCCCCAATTTATTGCATTTCAACGTATTTACTGAACGCGTATTATTGAATCCAGGCGTGTGTTACATGAGGAATGCAATTACCGCCCCCTCACGGCGAGCACGCAAAATAAATATATCATTACGAGGTCCCTTGATTTTGGGACTTGGATTAATCTGCAGATGATATACAGGGTGAATTTTTCAACTGGGCGTGGATGGCTACTTTCGAAACTATGAGGAATATCGAAAAACGTTGAAAGGAGTCTCGAGGCCGATTTTGACGAAAACTAAAACTGCATCATTGGATTTTAGAAAAATCAAAAATCCTGGCCAGGAATCGAACCCGAACAAATATGTACTTTATACACATTTTCATGACGTCATACACTAATTTTCTGTTGAACTGAAAATCCGATATTCGTCACTTTTTCGATTGGCCTCCGCACACCCCTATAATTTCTTCATTCATCTCAGTTTTACCCAGATTCCCCGAGACGAAAAAAAAAACAATGAAACAAGGCTACGTGAGTATTTATAATACTCTTCTATTCAATAATACAAGGTAAACATTTTATCAAGGAGAGCAAAAACGCGTGTTAAATACTTTCAAGGAAAACGCCCCTGACCTATTTTCCGGGCCATTCTGAGGCCGCATCTGTCATGGCCGTTGGGTGAGCTAGTCCTAACATAAATATTAGCCTACAAAACTAAACATCTGGACGACTGCCTCGTTAGTTAACTGGTTGCAAGTACTATTGAGCGTGAAGACCTGATTTGGTCCAGGTTTAACATAGTGCAGATATGTGTGTGTTTCTCTTGTCTGGTATATCTCAGTATCTCGTACAGCAAGTTGTGCTCGATTCATCATCATCAGCCGGAAGACTTGCATCCATCAGTTGCCCTTGACTCTCATGATGTCATCGAATATTGTCCGAATTATTTGCCACTAGCTATGCCTGAATTTCGCGGAATGTTGTTTTATCTATGTGTAGATGTTACTTCTATGATTTTTGCCGGGGTGGCGGGACTGTCTAAACAGGTAACCTTAGGCCTGGAATGTTAAGGGCTATTGAAGCAAAACCGTATTATATGTAGTCTGACAGTCCCTTTCGCTCCGCACAGGGCGGGAGGACTCATTTGATGATAATACCAAATTTAAAAAGAAAACGATGAAGCAAAAGTATCATATAACTACTTTGCAAGCATCGTAGCAGGTCGTGTTCTGCAGTATTGGTCTCCACATGAAAAAACGACGTCAGATTATGGGTCATCTTCCATTCCAAGCTTCACGAATCTAAGGCGGTACAGTCAGAGACATTACGGTGGTACTTTTAATGTGTGGGTACATCGTTCAGTGGTGCCCTCTGCGCATTATTGTCATATCCCGACATAGTAGTTGTTACAGAGATTATAGTATCCTTCCTTAATATTATATTATGTTAGGGAAGACATTACTTTTTATTGTAGGAAGGTATTAGTGAAAGGTTGGGTTATAATTAGAAGCTGTAGTAAAATGGACAGAAGCTTATTCGCAAAGTTTTATAGGATTTTAACTTTTTGATAGCAGTACAGTTAGCATCAAAAGTTGCTTACCACATTCAGATTTTCAAAATCGCTGTACGTCGTGATAATACGTAACAATACGGTGTACAGCGATTATGAAAATCTGAATGTGGTCAGCAACTTTTGATGCTGACTGTACCTCCCTAGACCTAATTAATCAGTTGAACGACATTAAATCTGTACTAATATATAAAACTAAGGATTTTGTTTGTTCGGTTGATCGCGATAATCTTAGGAACTACTACTAGTAGGCTTAGTTGTTTCCGCCCTGACTTATGAGTCGTGGCTGCGAACCTAGCCAGTCGAATTGCTTTGTTTAATATATTGAAATAAATGGCCACTGCTCTCAAAATTATGAAAGAAACATCGTGAGACAACCCGCATTTCCCAGGTAAAAAATTAACAGACATGCGACATCTACCAACCCGCACTGAGGCCTGCGAGGCTGATTATGGCCCACTCCCTCCCACAGAGAGGAACCCTGTGTCCCAGCAATGGGCACCATTTAGGCTAACGATGATGTTCAAGTCTTGCTCATTGTGGAAATTTTCATTCCACAAAAATCCCCATTTTCCATAGTTTCAGCTTTTCAGTGAAACAGCTCTTGTTCCCATTTATCAGAAACACTAGTGACAATCAGACCGATACTGATAGATATCGTACACGTTCCATTAAACGTACTTATTTGGAGCAGCGACTGAAAACGTGATCAATACTTGCGCCGGCGCAGATCTATAATTTAAATTTCGTGCTAAACGCTAATGATCGCGCACTGAGACATGGCTACGGTCTAGAAATGTCTTTTGATATGTTAACATGGGTTGTGTGTCTGTTTGTTTGTGGAATGAAAAGTATTTTTGTATAAATAATACTTATTAGAAAATGATGGGTGACTTAACCCTTATGTAATCATTATTACTTCAATCTTTCCAAATATTTTTAAGTTGGAACATAGTGTCATTCTCAATGCAATTATCACTAATTTCACTAGGTAATTTACTCTCTCAATTAGTTTCAACGAAAGTCCTTTTGTTAGTTCATTTACGTTCATTTCGACTCAAACGAAGGCCCACAATCTCAGGATTAATAGGAGGACCAAATAGGTCTACTTCATTACTAAAACCTCCGCCATCAAAGCTAAGACTAAGTTCTACGAAAATCAATCATCTTAACGGGACCTACGTTTAATGTCGAACCCGCGGCTCAAAGCTAGTTCGAAACAATTTTCCTTGGAAAAGAGAGTTGTAATACAACTTCCAGCAACTTAGTAATCACTTAATTACAAGTAGTACGTAATTGTATGGTTTTCCATAGAGAAACTGGTTCCAGTCCCTTGCTAGCAGGCCTCGCAATTATGAAGGTGGTTACTTTTTACGACCATACTCCTAAATGTATAGATTACATAACTTGCTCATACTTGGCTTATTAAGTTTGATAAACTGTCACTTTAGTTGTGTTTGGGGGGTAATAATCATAGAGCTAAGCAGTGTCGAAAATTGGGGTGTGTCAACGGTACCCAGACACAGGGCGCAGAAATGGCCAGACTAGGACCATAATTGGCTAGACCCTAGCAGTTTAAAGAAGCTTGCACTGGGCACATAAAAGTCTAGTTGGCACTGGAGTAAAGTTAATTAAATGACTTTTCTTCATATTTAGCTTAAGAGCTACAATGTAAATTTTCTCTAGCCCGTGGTTAAGATCCCCAAGGTACGGTTTAAACCCAAAATAATGTTGATGTTCGCTCCGGGATCGTAACCTAGGCATTAGCGATCCAAGTAACTTGACGACCCATGATCCTACGTCGCGACATAATTCCTTGTAGAACTAACATGACCTAAATGTTTCTTATTGTTCCCAAGAAAACAATATTTCGACGTAACTAATTGAATTTCGCGGAAATTTCTGCCGAATACAATGTTGTTATGTACCAATAGGTAGGTATATAATATCTTTCAGACTTATAGGTACATAAAGTGACGCTTTCTGACCCCAAATCGCTACCTGCTATGATCCTTACATACTCCTTTCGCCTTGTCCACGTTTATACATCTGGACTATCATACAAGAACTTCTGTTACGATAACAACGCATTTTTTATTATTTTTCTATTTATAGAGAAACCATATAAATACCTACTTTCCTATATCTGATTTTAGATGACTTGATATAAGTATGTGTTTAACTTCTTACTCATTTTATCATCATCAACACCCCGTCTTCACCCACTGCTGGGTATAGGCCTCTCCTTGTTTGTGCCAAGCTCCACGGTCTTGCGCCAGCCTCATCCAAGACACTCCCGCTATGGCAACAATGTCGTCTGCCCATCTCGCTCCGGACCAACACTTCTTTTTCCATTCATTTAGGTATTTAATATTCATTTTAGAAACATTTGCCATATTAAAATTGTAATTAAAATTGTCAGTAAATCCTATTTAAGTACGCAGTAAGTCCACGTTCTTACTAATATAATGGAAACATTTCATCTCACGCTTAGGAGCCAAAGTATGAATTACTCAGATTTGTTTTGTAAGGAAAAGTGAAGCGATTATATTCTCTCTGGGAAAAACTTTCCGCTATTTATCATTGTTTGTTGTTCTTACGAAGATATTTTTTGGAAGATAATTTATAAGAAGGTATTTTCTTTTGAAAGCAATTTATTTATGACATAATATCTACCTGTTTTGTAAGAACGTTTCCAGGAATTCAGTACCTGTAGAGACGACAAAGGGAAATAAAATTACTGAGAAAGTAAATAATAAAATATAGGTGTCCCTTTTAGATTCCAGCTAGAGTGGAATTTTATTATGAAATACTTCTATTTAATAAAAGAGGAGATTTTATTTCGACAATTCTTTTTTATTGGATCAATTTACTTTCACGATTCACGTGTGGCTATTAATAACTACATCATATTTTCAGCAACACAAAATATAAATCTAACCATATAATATGATGATATTTAATATCCCTTATAAATACCTCATCATAAAAATGTTACCTATACTGAAGCGAAAAACATGTTAACAACAAGTCACAGAAATACGTTTTGCTATATCAATTTTTTCAGGCGTTCAAACATTTATTCCATCTAGTCGGCACGCTTGCTTGCTCGGAAGTTGCTCGCTTTAGTGCAGAGCGGAACAAACACAATTAGCTGAGCAATTCGGGAGGATACATTTTTTTTTGTGTACAAGGGGTAGGCAGAGCTTTCGGCGATATTCATGGAAAAATATGCGAACTAATCTATTAGGTAGGGACTACGTTGCGTTGCCGTCTCACATCGATTTTTTAAAGTAACGATTCATAATCTATATGTAGAAGCTATTCCTTTGTTTTTGCATGTATAATGTTACGCTTTTATCGTCAAAGGACATTGTCTATCTAGTGCATTAACTTTTCAACACGTTTTTAGTTATACGTTATGCGAATAAATTGTTCTTGATTCCGATAATCCGTAGCTTAAGAGAAATTGGGATAGTTCCAAAATAGATCTTCACTTCATTGAGCAAGGCGTTAAATGGGTTGATGTGTGTGACCCAATCCTGCCAAGCCCTCGAGCAACTCTTTGTCAGTAGCCGGGAGCATTTAATTCCGGTCAGATCTATTTACTCTAGGGGAAATCGGAATAGGCCTATATCAATGGGGTCGAGATGAATGATAAAATAAAGGCCAGGGATATTTACTAAGACGTTGTGTTGACTGTCGCGTTAGTTTAGTGACCACAAACGCTACTGCTGAGTTCTTGAGAGCATAAATTCGGTTCCAGGGTTAGGCTTGTTATTTCTGGAGCGGGTACACGGGTAACGTTGACCTCCAAACGTACAGGGCTATTGAAGGAACACAGTGGATTTTAACTAGTACAAGATTGACAGTCCCGCTTCAGCTGGGACGGGAGGACTCATTTGATGATTATACACCGATTTTTTTTTTTTTTTAATATATGTGTATATATCGTGGTAAAATCATCAAATGAGACCTCCAACCCCGGGCAGGGCGGGAGGTACTGTCAGACTTGTACTTTATGTTCCGAGGTCACGGTAATAGAAATAAGTCCCGCGACCCCGGCAGGCTTTGGCCCTCTGAGAGGGGGCCCCGTCATTTTGCTGACAGCTCTTTGAGGCGCGCGTGGAACACGACGCGCCGTCGACCTGGGCATGGTCCATGGTCGGACAGCGAGTTGCCCTTTACTCGCTGTCCGCATGCCCGCGCCTACGGTGGCCGGAGATCGTCTTGCGACGTACGGCGCCGTGGGCGTACACCACTGCGGATTATACACCGATACTGCCAATAAATTAGAACTTTTCTTGTTGGGACTTTTCACTAATTGTTTAATTTGGGCTCGCTGATTTCAAATATACTCTCAGATTTTTTCTAGAAGTTCTAGTTTAGGAGATATAGGTAACCCTCAAAATCTACTCGAGTTCGAAGCGACTGTTGAAGTCGCTATTGTCAACGTTTCACTTTTTTTGCGACGTTTTCGTCTAGTAGGATCTCTGTAAACAATCAAAATAGATTCTGTCGGCGATGCTGATAGTGAGTCGGGCGACGCTGATAGTGAGTAGGTCGACGCCGATAGTGAGTATGGCGACGCCGATAGTAAGTAGGGCGACGCCGATAGTGAGTATGGCGACGCCGATAGTGAGTAAAGCGACGCCGATAGTGAGTCAGGCGACGCCGACAGTAAGTAGGGTGACGCCGATAGTGAGAAGGGCGACGCCGATAGTGAGTATGGCGACGCCGATAGTGAGTAAGGCGACGCCGATAGTGAGTCGGGCGACGTCGATAGTGAGTAGGGCGACGCAGATAGTGAGTATGGCGACGCCGATAGTGAGTAGGGCAACGCCGATAGTGAGTCGGGCGACGCCGACAGTAAGTAGGGCGACGCCGATAGTGAGTAGGGCGACGCCGACAGTAAGTAGGGCGACGCCGATAGTGAGTCGGGCGGCGCCGATAGTCAGTAGGGCGACGCCGAAAGTGAGTCGGGCGACGCCGATAGTGAATAGGGCGACGCCGATAGTGAGTAGGGCGACGCCGATAGTGAGTAGGGCGACGCCGACAGTAAGTAGGGCAACGCCGATAGTGAGTAGGGCGACGCCGATAGTGAGTAGGGCGACGCCGATAGTGAGTAGGGCGACGCCGATAGTGAGTATGGCGACGACGATAGTGAGTCGGGCGACGCCGATAGTGAGTCGGGCGACGCCGATAGTAAGTATTTCGACGCCGATAGTGAGTAGGGCGACGCCGATAGTAAGTAGGGCGACGCCGATAGTGAGTATGGCGACGCCGATAGTGAGTATGGCGACGCCGATAGTGAGAAATGCGACGCCGATAGTGAATCGGGCGACGTCGATAGTGAGTAGGGCGACGCAGATAGTGAGTATGGCGACGCCGATAGTGAGTCGGGCGACGCCGATAGTGAGAAGGGCGACGCTGATAGTGAGTAGGGCGACGCCGACAGTAAGTAGGGCGACGCCGATAGTGAGTCGGGCGGCGCCGATAGTCAGTAGGGCGACGCCGAAAGTGAGTCGGGCGACGCCGATAGTGAATAGGGCGACGCCGATAGTGAGTAGGGCGACGCCGATAGTGAGTAGGGCGACGCCGACAGTAAGTAGGGCAACGCCGATAGTGAGTAGGGCGACGCCGATAGTGAGTAGGGCGACGCCGATAGTGAGTAGGGCGACGCCGATAGTGAGTATGGCGACGACGATAGTGAGTCGGGCGACGCCGATAGTGAGTAGGGCGACGCCGATAGTGAGTATGGCGACGCCGATAGTGAGTAGGGCGACGCCGATAGTGAGTCGGGCGACGCCGATAGTGAGTAGGGCGACGCCGATAGTGAGTAGGGCGACGCCGATAGTGAGTAGGGCGACGCCGATAGTGAGTAGGGCGACGCCGATAGTGAGTATGGCGACGCCGATAGTGAGTATGGCGACGCCGATAGTGAGAAATGCGACGCCGATAGTGAATCGGGCGACGTCGATAGTGAGTAGGGCGACGCAGATAGTGAGTATGGCGACGCCGATAGTGAGTCGGGCGACGCCGATAGTGAGAAGGGCGACGCTGATAGTGAGTAGGGCGACGCCGATAGTGAGTAGGGCGATGCCGACAGTAAGTAGGGCAACGCCGATAGTGAGTATGGCGACGCCGATAGTGAGTCGGGCGACGCCGATATCAAATCAAATCAAATCAAATCAAATCGTTTATTTCAACTAAGCCAAATATAGGCACTTTTGAAATGTCAAGACAAAAAATAAAACTAGTGCTAAAAATAGTTATGGTGCTACAGTCCCAGTCACATGACATAAAAACTGTGAAAGTACCGTAGGTGCTCATTCCAAAGCGTAGATCTAATGGAGAAGAATGAGCAAGAAACTCCATGGACACTCTTTTTCAATCGCCAAAATGATTACAGAGCTTATGTTACATCATTCATCATCAGGTGGTACATTATGTGAGAACGATGTGGCAAGTTATTAGTGTCCATAGTAAATATAAAAAAGACGACAAAAATAAAGTTATTAATTATTAAAATAGTCCGTGGCAGCTAAGAGATGACCAGTCCCAACTGACAGCGCCCGTTCACGAACATGACACATGTATCAGCACCATTCAGCTCAACCATTTTGAAGGGAGCTAAACGATCCGACACACGCGCCACCATCAGCGAGACATTTGAGTGAGCATGACATACTCTCAATCGCCAGGGTATTCAAGTCAATAAAAGACGTAGGTACTCAGTGAATGATAGCTCCGAGGTACATAGTACTCACACAATGCTGGCTATGAAACTATATAATACTAGGAAGATTGAGTCTATACAATGCAAATACTGTTTTACAATCTTCAGCAGCTGCAACTAGAATATTAATTAACGCTATCAATATTTATCCTACACTGTCAAGTGGAGCAGGACCAGCATGGAGCCAAGCATTATTATCAGCGATATAATCGTCTAGTTTATAATAAGCCAGCTTGCATAGTGTGCGTTTAATACATGATTTAAATTTAGTCTCATTCATTTCAAGAATATTTTGTGGTATTTTATTATAGCACTTTAAACAGAACCCCATGAAAGAATTGTCCACTTTGGCGAGTCTGAAGCCCGGCTGAATTAACTGATCTCTATTTCTAGTGTGATAGTTGTGTCTGTCACCTCTCTTACTAAAAAGATGCAGATTTTTTCTAACATACATTATATTTTCATAGATGTATTGGCAAGGTACTGTCATGATGTTAATTTCCTTGAACAGTTCTCTTAGAGAATCGCGTCTGCGGAGATTGTAAATGGCCCTGATGGCTCTCTTTTGTAGAATGAAAATAGATTCGATGTCGGCAGCCCGTCCCCACAATAAAATGCCATAAGACATGATACTGTGAAAGTAACTAAAATAGACAATTCTAGCAGTATCTACATCGGTAAATTGACGGATTTTTCGCACAGCGTATGCTGCTGAACTTAGCCGCCCCGAAAGCGTTGTTAAATGGGGACTCCATTGAAGCCGTGCATCAAGCGTAATCCCCAGGAAAACTGTTTTATCGACAAATTCAAGTATCTCTTGATTCAATACTATATCATAATTTGTGCTTTTAACATTTGGTAAAGCAAATCTTATACATTTGGTCTTTTTTCCATTTAATACTAAATTGTTTACAGTAAACCAATCATGGACTTGACGTAGGGCATTATTTACGTTGTCTAGATTTTGGGCCCGTCTATCTATCTTAAAAATTAGGGAAGTGTCATCGGCAAATAACACCATATTGTGAGGTTGGTTTTTTAATAAATAGGGTAGATCATTAATATACACAAGAAAGAGAAAAGGACCCAATATTGAGCCTTGTGGAACCCCCATTTTTACCTTTAAACCTTGTGAATTCACGCCATTTATCTGAACTTGCTGCTGTCTATCACACAAATAAGATTTTATCAAACTAATTGCAAGTTTACTTAGACCGTAATGCTCAAGTTTAAAAAGCAAAGTATCGTGGTCTACGCAATCAAATGCTTTGGAGAGGTCACAGAATATTCCTATGGCGTCTTGTGCCTCTTCCCATGCAGTAAATATGTGCTTTAATAGGGTGACACCGGCGTCAGTGGTACAACGACCCTTGGTGAAACCATACTGTTGATCATGAAAAATTTTATTGGTGTTAAAGTGATTAAGCATCTGATTAAGCATGACCTTTTCAAAAACTTTGCTGAAAACGGGCAAAACGGATACTGGTCTATAATTATTAGTGTCTTTAGTGTCTCCGGATTTAAAAAGAGGTATGACTTTACTGTATTTCATTAAGTCTGGAAAAACTCCTTGGTCTACACACAAATAAAAAATTAAAGCCAAGTATGGTGCTATAGTCTCTACTATGGATGTACAAACTTTGATCGACATTCCCCAAAGATCTTCTGTTAGCTTAATTTTGATTTGCCGAAAAGCTTTAATAATCGTCATGGGGTTTATGTGCTTAAATACAAATTCAGCCGAATAGCCAGACACGTTTGCCTTTAATAAGGCAATTGCTTTATCGGGAGAGGAGTGTAGAACCTCCGTGGTCTTGAATGGTATATCAGTAAAGAATTTTACAAATTCTTGTGCTACATCCCGATTTGAGCTTATAGGACCATGTGGTGTCTCCAACGTATACTTGGTGCTACGTGTTTTTTTCCTGCCAGTCTCGTCATTTATTACTTTCCAAACTGTTTTGATTTTATTATCTGACTAGCTGTGCCCGCGACTTCGTTCGCGTGGATGTCGGAAATTACCAATGTATTTTTTTGTGCGAAGCGTCGGGTAAAAAGGTCTCCCTCCAAAATCCCACCGTATCCCATCGTATCCCATCTTATCCCATCTTATCCCATCTTATCCCATCTTATCCCATCTTATCCCATCTTATCCCATCTTATCCCATCTTATCCCATCTTATCCCATCTTATCCCATCTTATCCCATCTTATCCCATCTTATCCCATCTTATCCCATCTTATCCCATCTTATCCCATCTTATCCCATCTTATCCCATCTTATCCCATCTTATCCCATCTTATCCCGTCCTGTTCCGTCCTGTCTCGTCCTGTCCCGTACTGTCCCGTCCTGTCCCGTCCAGTCCCGTCCTGTCCCGAGCTGTCCCGTCCTGTCCGTCCTGTCCCGTCCTGTCCCGCCCTGTCCCGTCCTCTCCCATCCTGTCCCGTCCTGTCCCGTCCTATCCTGTCCTGTCCCGTTCTGTCCCGTCCTGTCCCGTCCTGTCCCATCCTATCCCGTCCTATCCCGTCCTGTCCGTCCTGTCCCGTCCTGTCGCGTCCTATCCCATCCTATCCCATTCTATCCCATCCTATCCCATCCTATCCCATCCTATCCTATTCTATCCCATCCTATCCTATCCTATCCCATCCTATCATAATCATTAGATGAATTTTTATTTGAATATGTAGCAGAATCGAAGCTAGATCGCGCTATGAACTACGCGTCTTGGTGTGAACTGACCGTAATTTTACTTCTGAAACACTTTATATTCGAATAACTTTTGATAGACTGATCCGATTCCAATGAAACAAAAACTTAATTCCTCTCCAAGTTACGCTTAATCGTTGTGTATAAAAGTTATCTACATAAATTTCGTACATTTTACGTGATACCTGGACAAATAAACATACAAACAGACAAACAGACAAACAGACAAACAGACAAACAGACAAACAGACAAACAGACAAAAATTCTAAAAATGCTAGAAATGGGTTCTATTGGTTGTCCTTTAATACCCTGGCTAAATTTTTTGAGTTTTTTTTTAATGTACAAAAATAACTTTTCTACAGTTTTATTATATGTATAGATGTTTTGATTTTATTGCTTAAGTACATTGCTTTAGCAGCCTTGCAAGTATTTCTGAACACTTTCGAGTAAGTAGAAACATACTTGTTAAAAGTTTCAGTGTTGATGTAAGGTTTAAGGCCATATAGCTCAAATAGTCTTTCCCTACTTTTTCTTATACCTGCAGTCGCCCAGTCACTAAACTCAAATTTAGGGCAAATAGTTTTAGTCTTCTTTTCAAAAGATTTATTGAATTCTGTGTGAACTGTTGAAAAGAAACTATCGTAAAATTTATTAACACTACAGTCGTCCACACTAGGGTTCATAACACTTAATCTGTTGAATAGGGAACTATTAAATTTGTTTAATTTGTTAGTTGTTGTTTGTCTATATGAAATCTTAACTTGTTGTTTAATTGTTTTACACCTAAAAGTTACCGTTTGTCCACTATGATCAGACGGCAGACAACTAACTATTGCATTATTCGAATAATCACAATTGCAGAAAACATTATCAATACAAGTAGCAGAAGTTGGAGTCACCCTAGTAGGTTCAATAAAAATATTGGTCAAATCAAATGACTTAAAAAGATTTAATAATCTATTGCTATTTAAATTTTCCTCCAATATATTGATATTAAAATCACCACAAATAACGGCGGATTTATTACTGTCTGCAAGCTTTACTAGGACATCTTCCATTATTGATTCGAATAAGGAGAAGTTTTGATAGTTTGGGGGTCTGTACACACACACTATTACATGCCTATCTAGCTCAACACAAGATAGTTCGATACAATGTTCAACAGAGAGACCTACTATGTCATTACGTTCTTTACATTTCATACATTTTTTTATTAATATTAAGGAACCTCCACGCAACATAGATTTACGGGTAAAACAACTGCCCACAGTGTAGTTATTATAATTAATTAACATTTGGTAATCCTTCAACCAATGTTCAGTAAAACAAATGATGTCAAACATGGTTTTTTCTAAAAATAATTCGATTTCCAATAATTTAGAAGAAATACCTTGAATGTTCTGATGGAGTAATGTCAAGGTATTCTGAGGTCCTTTTTTTAAACTAAATAATTGATTGCAAGAAGATACATTGTCTTTAGGAGATGCTATATTGCTAATGGTACCTTCTGTTGTCTTACTTACTAGTTTAAAGACAAATAAATGCTATCCGGAGGGAGCCCCGGGTCTCCCATGCCATCACCAGGCAAAAATATCCTACTACTAGTAGTCCCACAATGTGATTGGGAATCTTCCATGGTGACACATGGATCCTCGTTCCTACAACTAATACTATTACTAAAAATATGTACACAAGACGAAGACATACTACTTATGTCTGAGTGAATATGAAAACTTAATAGACTACCTATTATATGTCTATATCTAATAGGCAGATATGCTGAATCCTGGGTCGACCTAAGTTTATCAACAACAGTGTTGATGTCTAAACATAAAAGTTTGTCACTATAATGAGTTGCTAAGAACTGTACATGCTGGTTCAGCCTATGTATATGATTATTTTGTCTATCTGATAACTTCTCAAAATAGGGAAATGCACACAAAATAATTTTCTTACAATCCAATTTTAACAACTCTGCTACACAGTCAGTGATGTCTTGTTTTCCAATCTTAGAACTATTACCAATAAATATAGTAATGGTAGTGTTAGGATAACACACATTTTTAGAGACTGATGCCATTATCTCTTTGTAGTTTGAATGTGGTATGCAATGATTTAGAGTACAATAACTTAGATTATTACTTAATAAATTACCTAGCCCTCTGCCTATACTGTCAGAGAACATAACTGAATGACAGTCACTAAGAGTACTTGAAGATTCAAAACTATTCATCTCAGGTTGTATGTGATTATTATGAACAATATCAGATATTATGTTCTGACTGGTGATACTCTCCAGAGCCCTCACAGCTTGAGACGGGTCCTCCGTTACTTCAGGCTGAAGTGCATCCTGACTGGGTTCCATCTGACAGGAACACTGAATGTTGCTGAGAGTCAGCAAGTCTACTTTGTCCACCAATTGATTAGTAGCAAGAATATGGTCTTTAATTTGGTTTTTAGAAATTTCATATTTATTATTCAAAGATTTTAACGACTGATTCAAAACCTGTATATCAGTTTGTAAGCGCTGAGTGTCTATTTCATATATGCTTATACTATCTTCCAATTTAATCTGATAGTTATTTAATTTATTAACCAAAGAAACACGCTCTTTCCTTAATTGAATGTTTTTAGAAAAGTAATTTTGTTGTTTCTTATATTTATTACATTTCTTAATTATTTTATTTAATCTTGCATATTTCTTGATTTTATTATGACTAGTTTTATGAGAGTAGTTTTGCTTCAGTAGTGAGTCCTCTGTAAGGTCTATTGTTATAATGGGCTGAGGGTTACAATTAGTATTTAATAGCTCATTGTACAAATGTTCAGTTTCTTTAACCTGATTATGTTTTAGCTCCTTTTCTAATTTTGAAAATTGTGTGTTTGCATGGATTAATTCATCCTCTAAATCCCTAATTTTACACAAAGCCTCCTCATATAAGTTGCTACATGTGTTGAATCCATCCGTGACTTCCCTCAGACGATCCCGTTCATCAACAACATGTAAATATTGGTGATGAAGGTCAACTAGCTCCCGTTTTAAGCTCGTGTTTTTGTTGTTAACGTTAGTAACTTCCTCCTCGCTCTCTTCAATCTCCTTTAGCAGTTGTTGGCATTGGAGTTTAGAGTCCTTCAGTTCTTGGAGGGCCGTTCTCAGTTTGAGCTCTAAATCCTGAGCTGTAGCCTTTCGGGTCATCACAGGCATGATTTCAAGATGTAGTTACTTACTGAAAAATTTAAAAAAAGGGTGAGAGAACTAATAGGAGAGACTACTAAAGAACAGACAGAGATGAAAGGGCGGAGAAAAACAGGAGAAAATATTAAGTTATCTTATGAAATGAGGTATTAATGAGGTATATTAAGCCTCAGAATGTTAATTTAGTTTGATAGTTTATCTAGGAAAAAAATAAAAAACAGTACATTACAGTCTTCCTTTTTTTTTTAGATGTAGGTAGACTGTCAAAGCTGAAATAAAATCTTGGATTGAAGCTTTTATTTTAGGATTATAATATAGAATTAACACAAGTTACCATTACACTTATTAATTAATATTAAGAATTTTAAATTTAATCCGAATTTCAAAAAATATTCACAAAGTTTTACTTCTGTGACATTGGTAGGTATGTCAACAAAGCGATTAAGACCTAATTAAAAATCTACAGCACTATTAAGAATTGGGATGTACGTGTTACAGAGTTGATTATAAGTTATTTGTGTGCGATAATTAAATAAATTAAACAATACTTCCCCGTATAGATCCGTATGAACGTCAGCTGATGTTTTTAGGTTACCGGTAAGTTTTTACTACCGAAAACTTTATCGATTGTTTAGAAAACAATTTTGCTGGATATTTATACACTGATTATAGGTTTGCTTTTATAATAACACCTTAATATTACTTAATTACTCATTTAATTAATTTAAAAATCGGAACAACAAAATTTGCCATGTCCCGGGGTCGGTTTGCAGCTATGCATATCCGATCGTACGTAGGGCAGCCGATAGTGAGTATGGCGAGCCGATATTGAGTAGGGCGCACGCGATAGTGGTCGGCGACGCCGATAGTGCGTAGGGCGACGCCGATAGTGAGTATGGCGACGCCGATAGTGAGTAGTGCGACGGGCCGATAGTGAGTCGGGAGACGCCTCTAGTGACGTCGGCGATGCCGATAGTGAGTATGGCGACGCCGATAGTGAGTAGGCGGACGCCGATAGGAGTCGGGCGTACGTCGCTAGTTAGAAGGCCGACGCGCGCTCGTGCGTATGGCGACGCCGATCGGCGTCGGCGACGCCGATATGAGTCGGGCGGACGGTCGATAGTGAGTAGGCGACGCGATAGACAAAAAAAAAAAAAAAATTAAAAAAAAAAAAAAATAAAAAAACAATTAAAAAAAAAAAAAAAAAAAGACGCCGATAGTGAGTAAGGCGACGCCGATAGTGAGTCGGGCGACGTCGATAGTGAGTTAGAGCGGACGCAGATAGTGAGTATGGCGACGCCGATTAGTGAGTATGGCGACGCCGATAGTGAGTAAGGCGACGCCGATAGGAGTCGGGCGACGTCGATAGTGAGTAGGGCGACGCAGATAGTGAGTATTGGCGACGCCGGATAGTGAGTCGGGCGGACGACCGATAGTGAGAAGGGCGACGCCGATAGTGAGTACGGCGACGCCGATATGTGAGTAGGGCGACGCCGACAGAAGTAGGGCAACGCCGATGAGTGAGTAGGGCAACGCCGATAGTGAGTCGGGCGACGTCGATAGTGAGTATGGCGACGCCGATAGTGAGTAGGGCGACGCCGATAGTGAGTCAGACGACGCCGGATAGTGAGTAGGGCGACGCCGATAGTGAGTAGGGCAACGCCGATAGTGAGTCGGGCGACGCCGAGGCAGTTAAGTAGGGCGACGCCGATAGTGGAGTAGGGCGACGCCGATATGAGTAGGGCGACTGCCGACAGTGAGTCGGGCGACGCTGATCGGACTAGGGCGAACGATAGTGAAGATAGGGGCGACGCCATCGTGAGTAGGGCGTCCGCGAGAGTGAGTAGTGATAACGAAGTGCTTAGGGCGACGCCGATAGAGAGTCAGGGCGACTTGATAGTGAGTAGAGCGACGCAGATAGTGAGTATCGGGCGACGCCGTCGTGAGTATGGCGCGCCGATATTGAGTTAAGGCGGACGCCGGGATAGTGGTCGGGCGACGCGCTAGTGAGTAGGGCGACGCAGATAGTAGTATGGCGACGCGATAGTGAGTTCGGGCGACGACTCTAGTGAGAAGGTGGCCGACGCCGAGTGCTTACGGGCGACTGGCCGATATAGTGAGTAGGGCGGCCGCGACAGTAAGTAGCGGCAACGCCGATAGTGAGTAGGCAACGCCGATAGTTGAGTCGGGCGACGTCGATAGTGAGTTATGGCGACGCGATAGTGATAGGGCGCCGGCCGATAGTGAGCTCAGACGACCGCGAATAGTGAGTAGGGCGACGCCGATAGGAGTAGGGCAACGCCGATATGAGTCGGGCGACGCGCGGCCAGTAAGTAGGCGCGACGCCGATCGTTGAGTAGGGCGGACGCCGACCAGTAAGTAGGGCGGTACGCCGATAGTGAGTCGGGCGGAGCCGATCTTGAGTAGGGCGACGCCGATAGCGGTAGGTCGCCGCCGCGATAGGAGTCAGGCTACGCCCATACGTAAGTAGGGCGACGACTTGATTAGTATGGCGAGGCCCGATGATAGTGAGAGTGATGAAGCGACGACGATAGTGCCGATAGTTATGGCGAGCGCCGATAGTAGAGGGAAGCGACGCCGATAGGTGGTAGGGCGACGCCGATAGTGAGTAGGTCGACGCCGATAGTGAGTCGGGCGACGCCGGTAGTAAGTAGGGCGACGCCGATAGTGAATCGGGCGACGCCGATAGTGAGTAGGGCGACACCGATAGTGAGTATGGCGACGCCAATAGTGAGTCAGGCGACGCCGATAGTGAGTAGGGCGACGCCGATAGTGAGTCGGGCGGCGCCGATAGTGAGTAGGGTGACGCCGATAGTGAGTCGGGCGACGCCGATAGTGAGGGCGGTGACGCCGACAGTGAGTCGGGCCGATAGTGTCTAGTACCCATAACACAAGCTCTGCTTAGCTTGGGACTAGATGACGTTGTGTGATAGTTGTGGAATGTTATTTTTTTTAAATGAACATAAAAAAAGAACATAATTCAAAATTGCTTATCTACCAGAGATAATAACGTAATTATACATGCTCTATTAACAGAAGCATAATATAAGAAGGTCTGAGGAAATTTTTACTACTACTCATTGATTTATTTAATTAAAATTGAGTCATAGAGAGTACATAATAAGTATATAACGTTATGACAGATTCCACGTGTACACATAATGTACTTATAATTACAGTATTATTGATAAACTATTGACTTGTTTTTTTTTGTAATCTATACAATATTTACGTCATATCAATGTTTGTCTGGTGTAAAAAAATATGGCTGACCTTATTTCGCGCAAAGTTAATAGATTTTAGATAGCATTTTCTGTAAAAAAAAAACGAATTATTTGTCGTTACTTACAAAATCTCTGAATAATAATCTTCTGTGGATACAGTATAGGAGATAAAACTCACTCTACAAATCAACTCACTTCGAAAGAAAAGTGAGTAAATGATGCATTGACAGTGAACAAGAAAACGTGTTGCCAACCCTATTATTATATTATACTGATAGTTTTCTAGATTATTGCAAGAACTATCCTGCAATAATCTAGAAAACTATAAGTGTGTGTATGGTTTCAAAAAACTGCAAGTTTGATGCAAAACATATCTGTACCGTCAGCACAAGTTTTCAGTATTTGAGACGTAAAGTAAACTGGAACTTTGACGACTTCAAATTGACAATTTTCAGAGAAAAAAATTGTTCCCTCTTCGCACACCAGAGGCGCTGTACATTTTTTTCATACAAAAACGCTGTAAATACTGGAAAGTTGCTGTAAAGTAAAAGATTGAAAACTCGTGCTAAGGTTACTGGAAAATAAGCTACTTAACACATCAAATTGATAAGCTCCTTTGACGATTATCCCAAAATCCAGTGATACAGACACTTGTCTATTCAAAAAAAAATACCGGTTCAGGGGGCCGATTCTCGGTTTTAGAGATGGTGTCGATCTCGACAAAAATTTCTAATGACGTCATTTTTTCGACAAATAAAAGTTGCTATGTCAAATTCGCCATTTGTCGAAGGCTAACGTTAAAGTTCAGTAAAATTTGTCGAAAAAATTACGTCATTTGAAATTTTTGTCGAGTTCGACACCATCTCTAAAACCGAGAATTGTCCCTCTGAACTCTCAAAATGTAACGTTAAACCTTCCAAGATCTAGCGAGTCTGTGCTACCTCGTGGTACCGGTTGGCAATCACTCAGATCTGGAGGGCAAAGCCGCAGGGCTCCTAACTGTACCTGCAACTTTAAAAGGTCATGGTGAGAGTACGATGCTATACAATGATGTTGGATTTTTAATTGTGTTCCCCTGAGGCGTTGTAGAATCGATGATAGTGATAATTAGGGACGTACCTATTTAAAGAGACCTAGGGTCACATACATTCCCAATTAGGGACTTGTACAAGTAGGTACTAGATAATTATGACTACAGATTTCAAAAGCACTAAGCTGTTACGGTTTACGGTGTAGTATGTTGAGTTTTCGGAGTAAAAGCTCTATAGTTTCTGAGAAAATAAGTTGTCAAGAAAGAAACACATATCTATGTAGTAGGATTAGTAAGGTAACTTTGTCAGTTACGTGGAGGTGTTTTTACGAATTCTGGAATTGCGTTTGATGGCCGCATCTCGTCTACTTTCCAAGTCCGTCAAGAAAAAACAGCCCCGTAGGAAAGTAACTTGCATTACTTGAATGAATCCTTAATATAATTTTCAAATTCATGAGTTTAGACCACACAGGAGTCGGGACATTTGTACAATGGTGTTCACTGATTTTTAATTCGTAACCCTAACTAATATCATATCCGTAAGTGACAAGGTGTAGTAAAGCTTCGGCCGTAGTGTCGGATTTTGCGCTTGGATAGTAGTACCCCTGGTGTAGTCTTCAGTGGACCGTTTAAATCGTAATGCCCTTCAAATCAACAATATTTCCCTTCCACTTTCGTAGCAAATCAAGTGAAAATCCCATCGCATACCTAATTAAACCACAATATAATATCGGAACGCATAATTTTCGTGTCGGTCTGTCTCGGCGGCTTTCTTCGCGGCGCCGGCGCCAGTCATTAGAAAGGTAGCACTGATGTATTGCCCAACGCTACCCCCTCTCCTGACCCCCTGCCATAGCCCGCGGCGTCTTGCAGCGTGCGCCGGCGCAGCGAGAGTTCTGACATGGAATGAGAAATTCAGAAGGTGCACTTCATGGAAAGCTCGCCGAATAAGCTCAAAAGCTCTCGTATTTCATTCGCCAGGTTGGTCAGAAAGAGATTTATGTTAAACTAGCTGTGCCCGCAACTTCGTTCGCGTGGATGTCGGAATTTAACAATGTATTTTTTAGTTGCAATCACTTAATTCAGGCCACGTTTTTCATATAAACCGTGTATTTAGAATTTTCTTAGATTAATCAAAAATATTTGACACTTGTATTCCAGGTTTATGTAGGACTATTTTCCTAATGCCCGCTATCACTACACTACACCACAACACACCGCACCACACCATTCCATTCTGTTCTTCTCTATGATTCCTTTAAATATTGCTTTAATTAATTAATATTTTTTATATTATGTGAACCGATTACGATGAAACAAAATACATAATGTTACTTCAATTTAAACACGTCTATTCCAGGTTTTCTTTTAACGCCATCTGCCGTGCGTTGTAGTTTTGCTATTCGAATTCGAAGTTAGATCGCTTGACTGACGTGCGAAATCAATGTGTGAGACCAAAGTGCACCCGTAATTTTACTTCTAAAACACTTTAAATTCAAATATCTTTTGATAGACTGAACCGATTCCAATGAAACAAAAACTAAATTCCTCTCCAAGTTACGCTTAATCGTTGTGTATAAAAGTTATCTATATTCATTTCGTACATTTTACGTGATACCTGGACAAATAAACATACAAACAGACAAACAGACAAAAATTCTAAAAATGCTAGAAATGAGTTCTATTGGTTGTCCTTTAATACCCTGGCTATATATTTTGAGTTTTTTTTTAATGTACAAAAATAACTTTTCTACAGTTTTATTATATGTATAGATAGATTCGACTCTAGTATTTCTGTATCGATTGGTGTTATCAATTTCCTTTGGTCTCACCATGTTACAATATACAAGTTAAACTAAAATAATCTCGGAAAATCTAAGTATTCCTAGTGAGATGTCAACCTGGATCTTTGCATTTTGAGGTCGTACCCAGCTAAGGAGGTGAGGACTCTTTGTAATATTCTGGTGTCACGCATTGTTTCTATCTATTAGTCCTAAAATAGGAGCGAGTGATGTGTCATTAGCTGTTGAACTGTGCTCATTCAAGATGCCCATCTTTATTCTGGAAAACATCAAGGTCTAAGATGTGGATCAAGACTTATAAATAAGCTAGCGACCCGCCCCGGTTCCGCACGGGTGCAATGTCTACTATATTATGCATGTTAAGTACTTATAAATATTCCTCTCGAATCACTCTATCTATTATAAAAAACCGCATCAAAATCCGTAGCGTAGTTTTAAAGACCTAAGCATACATAGGGACAGATATCGGGGAGCGACTTTGTTTTATATTATGTAGTGATTATGGAAGTGTTTGCAATGACAGTACACATTGGCACTTCTGTCTTTTGTTAATAGTTGTGTTTCGATATAATCACGTTTATTGATTTGATAATAAGCTTGTCCCTTTTCTAGTCACATAATACTATACGTGATTGTAAGGTGAGGTGAAATACTTCGAGTTTTCAAAACTGACCTTGTTAGGTCGGCTTTCAAACATTTGTAATATGGAACAGCTAAACTTTAATATTATTAAACTTTGTTTTATTAAATAGGGCTGTTGTGAAAGGGACTTCTTAGTAAGTTGTAGACAAATTAATTAGTTTTTTTTTCTTTTCTTCTTTTTCAGCAGAAAAGGAGCTAATTAAAATTAGCTCCTTTTCTTGTGTCAGCTATGATGTGGACCTACAGACTTGGATTGGATGCAGCATCTAGGTAAATTCTGGAGGTCCAGAAATTTTCACGTGGGGTGACCACGTCACGCCACCCCATCTGATTTGTCTGGCTTTCAGCCCAGATACTGGATAATTTCTTGGTAAGACTGGAAGTCAGACTTATATCAGATACAGATAATCGTCTTTTTCAATTAATTTACAATGCCTAGAAACTATATCAGTATTGTACCATTTATTTTTATCTCTAATAAAGTAATGCTAATAAACACAGTTTCATAAATTAAACCATGTTTGTAGGTACTCTGATGAAATGATGACGATAAATTGTATTAACATTGCATCAGCTAACAACAAATTAAATTATTATTACAATCACGTGATAATAATAAATTACGTTACCTATTTATAAACTTACGTGTTGTTATTATTATTTAACTACGTAACCAATAAGTTATCTTAGAGTTTTTTTTAATTTTAATTTGTATGGTGTGCATAATAAAGAGTAACCTATCTATCTATTTATCTTTTGTTTAAAATTATAAATTTTTAGGGTAAAATAAACCCATAAGCTGATGAATGTGATTCGGCAGGTAAATGTACAACTGTAAGTGTAGTGGGACATTTGCCTGCACTAGATGTCCACTGGTAACCTTTGTAGTGGGACATCTACTTTTTGTGCTCTCTTAAGGTCAACGACGATATATTACTAGACTCCTAATAACAGGCGAGCGATGTCTGTCAACACATTAGGCAAAAAAGTCTTATATCCGTCTAATTTCGACCACTCCTATGAGCCGTAAACATACCTTGAGACAGAACAGACCTTGAGTTAGCCAATCACAACGCAGTACCCCGCCATTCTCGCTTACGTAGTACCTCAGCAAGTTGACAGAATAGTTTTTGTTCCTTAGATCGTGCATGCGAGTCTAGTAATATATCGTCGTTGCTTAAGGTGAACGCAAACTTAGCTGCACCGCACGCGCCGCAGTCTTCGCATTACGAATTCTTTATGATATAAGAAGTTCTATGCAACCTCGCACAGCCACCCGCATCGCAGAAGCAGCAGAAGCAGCAGAAGCGGGACAAAACGATGACTACGGGGACTACGTAGACTGCGGTGCGGCCAAGTCTGCGTTCACCTTTACAGAACTTGAAGTGGCGTGCTAGCCCATGTGATATCTTTTTTTTTACGTGGTAAAATCATCAGATGAGGCCTCCCACCCCGGGCAGGGCGGGAGGGACTGTCAGACTTGTACTGACTAAAATCCACGGTGTCCTTCAATAGCCCTTTATGTTTCGGGGTCACGGTGATGGTATAAGTCCCGCGACCCCTGCAGGCTTTAGCACTCTGAGAGGGGGCCTCATCGTTATGCTGACGCTCTTTGAGGCGCGCGTCGACCCGGGCATGGTCCTTGGTCAGACAGCGAGTTGCCCTTTACTCGCCGCCCGCATGCCCGCGCCTACGGTGGCCGGAGATCGTCATGCGACGTCGGATGCCGTGGGCGTCCACCACCGCGGGAGCTCATGTGATATCTAATGTCAGAATGTACAAGTCTGAAAGAAGCAGGGTCGGGATTTGTACCAAAAATAGGCAATAGGTGATCCCCTTAAAATATGGGACATAAACATCAATATAGGCTAGTCCTGAATTAAATGGAAAAAAGACATACTTGAAGACATGTTGGTGTATTACTGGTTATGGTATGGGAATCCCTGCCTAACAAACTTCGGGCGAAATATTATTATTTGGGAGAACCTGAATTTTTATTTTTTAACGAGTAACTCATATCTCTCCAAGTAACTCAAATGTCCCATGTCCACGCAGTATATTTCTACGTACTAGCCCTAACAAGAAGACAAACGAACACACATATCCAGTGTAACATACATCCATATCCGCACCCTTTTCACCCCTTATTTATATCATAAACAAGTCATCATAACAAACGGAGGGTAGGCAAACATCGCAGAATTAATATCGCGTCGAAATAAGACGTAATATGTTATTACGTACGATATTAAGTCATATTCGTTAAAGAAAAGAAAGAAAGAAATAAAAAGCTTCGCAATAAGTATTTCTGATGTTAGAGGAAAATAATGGTGTATTGCTGCTTCTTAGGAATTCATATGGGAGAGATTTTGTTTCGTTCTGAAATAAAGCGACTTGAATTGTTTGTGTTATAATTAACATGGTTTATTTTTATTTTATCTACTGATGACTAGTTTATACCCACGGCTCCATCAGCATGGTGTACAGTAATTATGATTACTTCACTAATATCACTAAAATCTAAGTTACCAGTTAATAACATATCAAATTCAAATTATTATTTATTGTGGATCACAGGTACAGTAAAAAATACAGTACCGTCAGCACGAGTTTTCAGTATTTGAGACGTAAAGTAAACTGCAACTTTGACAATTTCAAATTGACAATTTTCAAGGAAAAAATTAGTTCCTTCATCGCACACCAGAGGCGCTGTTCCAATTTTTCATACAAGAAACGCTGTAAATACTGAAAAGTTTCTGTAAAGTAAAATAGTGAAAACTCGTGCTAGGGGTACTGGTCTTTAATACAATGGAGTCCAGCTACGTCCCGCCTTATAAGCATACAATAATGTTAACTGAACAATAGTAAAATTTAAAATAATATTTTATAATCATTACATAAATTGTCAGTTTAGTTAATAAAGAAGTGTCAAATTAAATTAAAGTCACTTACTAGCCAGAGAAAATCCGAGTCCCTTCAAAGTCTTTTCAGATAACAACTCGACGATGACGTCATTACCTCAAACAAACATACAAATATGTAGATAAAATATAATGAAAATAAAAATGTTATAAGTGCCACATATAATTACTTAGTAAACTATTATTTTTATCTAAAAACAGACATTTTAAATGTTTATTTATTGTATCCAGTCCTTAAATAACTAGTTAGTAGCGTAGACCTAAGTATGTAAAATACAGATCTCTCACGAAAAATTCTAAAAGCTGAAAAAAAATCTGAAAATTCAGTCGAAATACCAAATAGTCTACTACTTACACATTAAGATTATCCCTCATACGATATAATAATAAGTATATCTTTTATTTTTTCCTTCTACTCTATATAAAAAAAATCTAACTATTTTATACATATAAGTACATAAGTACAGTGCTTGTCTACATTATTTATATTCATACAGCTACTTATGTTTATATACATCATTACTCATGTCTCACGATACGGATGGAAGCCATCATCTATGTATATTTACACGTTATGTGTATGTATATTATTTACATAACAATAAGTACATAAGAGATACATATTGTTGTTATTTTAGGAACTAGCAAGGGATGTTTTCTAGACGTATGTTTCTTTTCACACTACTTGCTCGTAAATGTCATATTATACGTCAGGCAAACCTACTGTAAAGCATGACATTATTCCCCCTCGCTCGAGCCGGGAATAATATATGTACTGAATTTCATTATTCCCACGGGAATAATGTGATTCGAATTTGGAACCTCAAAGAAAACCGTATGAAAACTTTGACCAAGGAGTCGTATCAGTAATGGCGGCCGCTGGCAGCGACAGCTGATCGCTTACAGTGGTGCCAACTTCACGTTCGAAGGTTGTCGTACCACATCAAATTTCAAAAATCGAATTTATTTCCTCGCAGTAGGTGTGAAAAGCAGAGTACGCTCCTCGGGAGTAAAGCTGCCTTGTCTTGGGCTGACTTGAATCCCTCGCTACACTAAGGATTCTTTACTTAATTCCCTCGTTTCACTCGGGAATTAACACCTGAACCTCCTCGCTGCGCTACGGAGGTTCACCTCAGAATCCTTAGTGTCGTTTCGGGATTCAATACGCCCATGACGTAAGGCAATGCTTTACTCCCTTGGTGCGTAATCTACTATTATGATACATATTAATATTGGGTTTTTATTAGTTGTTCAAATAAGCATATTTTGTACATATTTCTTGATGGCGGGCATATAAATAGTTTTTAGTACAGATGAAACTACAAAAACCTCGATATTCCATATTCGGTATGGTTGGTATAGTGGCTGAGCGATTTGTTACTACGCTGCGGATTGCTTATTCGATTCCGTGCGGGGCACCCTTCTAAGCATATCCACAATACATTTTTGAAATTACTTCTCAGTGCGTCTTAAAAAGTCCAAAAAACTCTTTTTCAGGATACTCCAGTTTTTGCTTGATACGATTCCTCGGCTACCGTATGTATAATAAGTCTCAGTTTAAAAATTACACGACATAATTCTCTGGTTCTTAAACCAGGAAATACAAAGTATCAAAACAGCCAATCCCCGGGGGTATCACAAAATTGCAGGTGTACAAACTTTTCAACAACAACATTCAAACAATGTTCCTGAAAAATATCCGCGAAGTTAGCGAGAACACAGTGGCTCCCTCTACTGCCGCTAAAAATTACGAACAATAATAAAAATAAACAAGTAAGTGTATAAATTAGGGAGGCTGCACAAAAAACCGTTTGTTTCTTACAACGACATAAAAACTTGTGCGGTGTACTTTTCTCCTATTTTTCTTGTAGGGTTGACACACAGCAAACTTAAGCCTATTTACAATTAATTTATAATATCCCAGAGAAACGTCATTCGGGGATGAAAAGTATCTTAAATGTTAATACAGGCTAAAACCTATCTATGTACCAAATTTTATCCAAATATGTTAAGCAGTTTCTGTGTGAAAGAGTCGTAACAAAGATTCACGCAAACCTTCGCATTTATAATAATTGATTTAAAAATTAATCGCAGTTTTAATTTTTAAATAAGCTTGAGGCAATATTCTCCTGGATTCACAACTTTAAATTCCAGGTTGGGTAAAATGTTATTAGGTTTTCCATCAAGTGTTTGTAGCAGAAGCGTTGCCAGCTCTCGTTTACGTCTTTGCCCAATTGATCCCTTTATGGTTAGACTTTCAAAAGATATCTGTTTACTTGTTTATGGAGGTTTCTTTATCTCCACTCCCTCAATTCAAACTATTTGTCAGTCAACAACGGAACTGTTTTAAATATGTATAAGTAGAATAGGACTAGATACCCAAAACACAACGTTATTCAAATATGTGGGGCACGTATTTTTTCGCTTGACCAGAATCAACCCCACTGAAATAATGTTAGCGGTTCTAACCCTCTTTAGATTCAAAACCCCGTGAGCTCCCCCGGGCTACGGGTTTGCAAACTCAAATTACAAATTCAATAAGTCCGCTTATTTTGAAAGAGAATAATCATAATAAACGTTATTGAACTCTTTAGGTGCGTAGATAACAGAATATTAAGAACTAGAGACAGAATATAAGTCGAAACAAGCGAAGTTTGTTTCAAAGCTTACTTGTTCTTGGAACTTATGGAAATCTCTATCTTAAGGCAGCCAGAAGGGAGAATTTATTGAAGCAGAAGACTTTTGTTTAGAAGCGTATTTGAGTATACGTATCCATTTTAAGCCCGTTTCGTATTTATGAAGCTTACAAATGTACAATTATATATTTAACTCAACTCAATCAAAAAGTTTATGTAAATATCGTCATTTTCCGGGGTCGCGGGACTAACGGATTACCGTCACCCCGGAACGTAAACGGCTATTGAAGTTCACCGTGGATTTTAGTCGGTACAAGTCCGATAGTCTCTCCCGCTTTGCACTGGTGGGAGGACTCATTTGATGATAATACCACGCTAAATAAGATCTCGTCATTTTAGAGAAAACTAGGATGTTTGTCTAACGTCATCTTTTTAGCATTTCCATGGCAATCTTGATTGAATTTGCCTACGAGTTGGAGTCTTTAGTCAATTAAGGTAACGAGCTAACCGAAGAAAAAGCAGGACACGACACTAGGTGACCCTCACCATTTGAATTTTGATTAGATTTTACTTGCTTCCATCAACATGATTGCGGAATCTGTCTGGGACAGTGATTGGTGGGGTTTGTTAATTTAAGGGCTGAGTTTTCAATAGTCACATAACTTTATCTGACGAATAAAAATAGAGATTTCACATATTTTCTATAGATAAGCTGTCAAACATTGAGCTATTATTACTACGTATAGAGATGACACCACATATCATAAATATGTCCCATCCAGGATGAGTGCGTGCGCCTATGTTCATTCAGTTTTTTTACAGCTCTGTGGCGTGCTCTAGGCGCGCGCACTCATCCTGGATGGGACACAGTGGTGATGCGTGGTGTCGTCTTTATACGTAGTTGTAATAGTTCAATGCTGTCAAACCGCCATTTTGATTCCTCAGATAAAAGTTATCAGACTTTGAAAAATCAGCCCTAATTCTTCCATTAATTAATCAGCTGTAAGACATCCACTGCAGAATAAAGGCCTAATAGACTTCCCTAAATGCGGACGGTGAGTGGTGAGAATAGCAAACTCGCCGTCCGTCATGGACTATGCGACGGCGCGTTGTGTTCCACGCGCTCAAAGAGCTGTCTGACGGGGGCCCCTTGGAGGGCCAAAGCCTGTTGGGGTCGCGGGAAAGTGTCATCTGGTAACGGTGACCCTAGCTGGAACGTAAACGGCTATTGAAGGATCTCCGTAGATTTTAGTCAGTACGAGTCTGACAGACCCTCAGAGAGGCGTGAGGACTCATTTGATGATTTAACCACAATAAAAAAGGCCTAAAGATTTCTAATAGGACCAGTTTGTAGCTTACATACAGCATTTGAATTGAGGATACCAACAAAATAAAAATATTTTTTCTAATTGGTGACAACCCTGGAGGTTCATTACTTAAGGCGCATTGGTGAAAGTGTCCGGCCGTCGAAGTTCGGCATCGTTTGCTCCCGTGCTTACACCTGACTGATAACCGACTTCGCAGAGTGGGGTGCTGTGTTATGAGCCTGTGAGTACATTACGCCGTATGTCTTTTTTGTTTCAGTTCATTTCATTGGGTGACTTTAGTATGCGAGGGAAGGTAGGTAATCATATTATACGACTATAGAAAAACGAGAAGCATCAGATTAAATTTTATGTATCACTAAAACTATCATTAGAATTTAAATTGGGATATTTACCATTTATTTATTATTTGTTTTGAGTTTCAAGCACCTTGTTCAACGATAAACTCGGAAACTCAAAACAACTAATAAACATAGTAAATGACCGTTTTAAATTCGAATTATAGAGTTTTATACGTGTGTTCTGAATATTCACAGTTAAAAGGAAATTCAGTTTCATTTTGATCTTGTTAACAGCAACCATCCGTTATTGAAGACCTAGACTTATGTCAATTAATTAGTCTCAAACACTCTTATTAATAAACGTGAACTAAAGTTACAACCAGGATAATCTTCAGATTAACCGTACATTTTGAGGAATAACTTTGACGTAACTTTAGTACACGTTTATTAATAAGAGTGACTGTGTTTTGTATTTCTTTAACAATAAACAGATCAGCACGCGTAGCATGGCGCCGTAGAAAAGGGTTTTGTCGACGGGAGAATAGACAAAATGACAGAACGTTATAGATTTTTATTGATTTAAGCATAGCTGTGCTTAAGTATAGAAAAAATATGATTCTATATATTAATGGTGCACAAATCGTGTCATACTTGTGCAAACAAACAGTCCATTTATATAGAAATAACGATGAATTAACTTTGTCTTTTCTTGGTAGAATAGATTTAGAATCGCCATGCTACGCGTGCAGCTGTTTAATAGTATAGAGTCAGCCATCTTGCTCTCGTCATAGTCGTCGTCGTCGTCTCCTATAAAATTAAATTGTAACTTCTCCGCCATGATTATGCTTACATAGATAGATTAATAGACACATGGAATAATCTTTATTTGTAACACACCATACAAATTACGGGTACAGACTACAGATAAATCTAATAAACAGGGTGACTCAGGTGGGATCTTCTCACTAAAAGCGATTTTTTCAAGGCAACCTTGGATAGATTTGGAAGAAAGAGAGAGAATACTGTAAGTAATACTGTGTTGCACAATTAATCAATACAATAACAGATACCTACAATTAGCTTGGCTCATCCTAGAGTGTCTAAATATATGACCGGGGTTGCGGGACATAAGTATACCGCGACTCCGGTACACAAAGGGCTACCGAAGGACACCGTGGATTTTAGTCAGTCAAGTCTGACAGCCCCTCCCACCTTGCCCGGAGTGGGAGGACTCATTTGATGATTTTAGGACGTTAAAAAAAAGGGTGTCTAAATACCAAGTTCTGATGATACGATACGACGCATTTAGCTATTGAAAAGTCACCGATTTATTTCAGTCACCATGCTTGGGATTATGTCTAAAATCGGCAGTTTACATCATATAACTATAAATTTAAGCCTGTACACCTTCACGATGATTTAGTGGTGCACACCGGAGGACATAAAGCTATCAGAATGTTTGGTAGCCACATCCACACGGGCACACACTCGCGTACAACGGAACGTTACTCTATGGTGTTTTATTTTCTGACACCATAAAAACATTTCCATAGATGCAGCGACCAACTTGGTGTTGGTACACTTGTCCACAGAAGTGTTCGTTTGACGTGTTAGAATATTTTGATAGTCATTTCAATTAGATGTTCAAGTTCATGACGGCTAGGACAGTACTAACAGTTGACTTAGCATCCCTACGGGAATAATAATTGAGTTCAGACAGGTAACTTATTGGAAATTATTTCCTAAAACCTTGTGATAAGCTATCTTGTTATGCAAGTTAATCAGACATGTGATATTCCATTAAAAACAAAAAAAATACCATAACCGTGTATCACATCAATCAATTCCCTTCAATTAACCATCCACCCTTCATTTCTATCATGATCAAACATAACATAACAAACAGAAAGGCTATCAACCAATGATAAATGACGGAACAAAATCGATTAATAAAATAAAATCAATCACTTGTGTGTCTGACTGTCCGGCACCTCGCGTCATAACTTTCAGTTGACACGCCCACCCACACATGCGCGTGTTTACACAACACACTCACACATACACACAATGCTGGGGTGGTCGACTTGGTAAATATAACCAATTAAGTAACAACTGTTTTTGGGGATTCTCCTTCTAAAAAACAGTTATGGTTGATTATGAAATCATTAAGGTAAAAGATATTTTTGTCTTTAGCTAAAAATATGGCACCCCATCGTGTTTATCTGTGTGTGGGTGGTAGCTTCCTCTCGTTCCGGCTGATAAAGACATTCTGTGAAATCTGATTTCCTTTGGGGTTGCCAGTAAAGAAAAAAAATAAACTCGCGATGGAGAAACAATTCGTATGGCAACGATCTTTGTTACTAAGGAAGATCGCTACTGAATAAAAATTTGGATACAAAACGTATACAGTAGCACAAATTAGATTTCACCTATTTGCTTACTTACTGTGGAAATTCGGGCCTTATTTTTTCGAGAGGAAAATTTCCAAGGTTTTATTTCAATTCCCTGTTTTAGTCGACATATTTATCCTGTTGTCTGTTTTAGAAAGGAATCTCTAAACGTAGTACTATCATGATCATTTGCCTAGATTTGACCAACTGGGTTAGGGCTACTCCCAGTCTTACCAGAGAACCCAGTTACTGGTTACTACGATAACTTTTATACTGCTTGTCAGGCTGAAACAGACTACTTAATGTACTTTTTAGTCACACTCTCACTAGATATAGATGGTCATCCATTTGCAGACCCATCCTCAACAAAATGTTGATTAAAAATCAAATTATTTTTTTCTTGGGACAACTGGGTACAAGAGTTAGTGTACAACTAACAAAACTTAGAAAACTGTTGTTAGTACTTATCTAAGAACATTTACAAAATAGAATCACATAAATTAAAAAAAAACCGGAACAAAAAAAGAACATAAGAATACCTCTGTGCTAAGACTTTGAACCTGAACCTGACAGGCTCAACAGGGAAACAACTCCCTGTCGCAGGACTGTCTCATCAGGGCTATTGAAGGATCACCGTGGAATTTTAGTCTAGTAGTAGTAGTAGTACGCCCTGGGCGGTAGACTCATTTGAAGATTTTACCACGATAAAAAAGGACGGAAATAACTCCCTAAAGACCTCTAGACTTATACTTGACTCGAGCTGCTGAAATAAGTCAGCCGAGAGCTCATATCAAATTAAAAAATGATCATGTAATTAAGATAAATGATAACACCATTACGAAGCAACGGCTCTTTCCATATAAGTACGTATACGTGCATTTCCCATGTATCGGTAGCATGTTACTACAATTACGTTATAATCTATAACTATTGTAATACAGTCCATTATTGTACCAATATAATGTGCATGCGCAATATGTAGTACCTACTGCGATTTAATTGATAATGTCATTATTACGACTTAATTGTAGACACGTTTATACTTGTGAGATAACCTAATTTATCAAGTAAGAGTGGTGTTACTAAAAATAGGCCTCCTGTAAAGAAAGATTATGTAGGCCAAGATTTTCTGAGTTTATGAATATGTCAGATGATTGTACATTGGTTTTCACAGTGTAGAAACAGTTGCCCCTGTTAGTTAAACTTATTAACACATACCGTCTTACTACGGAAAAATTTAACATCTGTTAAACACTGTCTAATAAAACTGACAACGTCAAAACGGGATTTCACGTTGATATAAAGGTTAAATGTTATACAGTTACACTTAAGCTTTAATAATTCAGACAAACGTTTAACAGATTTTCATCTTTTGTGGTACGACGGTTAATATTAAAGGTATTTCCCCAAATTGACTGCCCCAGTTTGGTGAAGCTTATTAGGTTCCATGCGCCCTCTCGATATCCTAGGAATAAAATAACACCCCTATGTCCACCACTCCGAAAGTCTGTGCTTGGTACGAATTCTCCAATACCTAGACTGTGCAAAATCATTAATGGCCACAGTGACATAATAGATGTACACCACGACAGTATTAATAAATTCATACGAGCTTTTTTTAATTAATAATCCCATTTAGTTTTAATTTCATATGTGTTTCCTATTATTGTAGTGTTATTATTTTATCTGTTTTTAGTCTTTTAATTTAATTTTCTAATTTATAATTCATTATCATTGTTAATTGTATTCATTAATTAATTCGTAAATTATAAGGTAATCATAATTTATAGATACATTCTAAAACTTATGTTTTTTTATGTTTATGGAACTTATTATCATTTTTACTTTTTATTAATTTTGTTTTTTTGTATGTACCTCTAATAATTCTTCATACATGACGTTTTTAAAGCCGTTTTTATTTCTTTGTCATGTGGAGTTAACCTATAATTAATTGTTGCACTTGTCAATGCTACCCTAGTTATTATTTAGTAATGTAATGTGTAAACAATTGTTGGTTAACCTTAATAAAAAAAAATAAATAAAAAAAAATGTACAGACGTCAGTAGGTCCACCTAACCCAATCTATCAGGTCTGTCTATTGGACTTTCAATAGCAAAATTTTATTTTTGTCAAAGCTTTCGTTTCGAGGTATTCCACGAAGGGCACCTGGCACCCGCGAAAAGTTTTGACAGGAGCCTTATGACGAATAAATAAGGTGCAAGTAGCTCAGGTGCCATTGTCAGCGGGTGCCCATCGTGGAATCGTTGGTTATGGTATTCTAAATTCTCCAGATCATTTTTTTCCCCACGTTTTTATACATTACGATACTGAAAGAACAGCCAAAAGTAATATTTTCTTATCTGCCTAAAAATAAACGCTTGATATACTCGTAGTTTCCGTAAACAAAGCATCTCTTATGTACCTATTCAGTTAGAGTGCTATAGGTTGGTCCAAGGCTATCACCAAGTTCTGCGCAGGCGGGTTATCAGTGTCACTCAGCTATCAGCTGGGCCCCTGGAGCCCCGCCAAACATATCGTGTGTGTGTGTTTGTTTTGAAAAGGTCATCTTATTTGCTTGGGTCACGGTTCATTACCCCGTAACGATACACCGTTTTGCATTTTCGCGTTGATTTTCAGCGAAGAAACAAAATGTCGAGAGATCAGTAAGCTTTCGGCAATAGACATTTCTCCCTGGGTGGGGCGGAAGGGACTATCAGACTCATACTGACTAAAATCCACCCGTGTTCCTAAAGAGACTGGGTTTTGCCCAGATCCCAGGGTGCACCGGCCCGAAAAACTGGTCTTCCCCCAGGACGTATCCGAGAGGGAACTCCAGTCCACGGGCGCACGTGGAGGTTTCCTGTCTTAGCACTCCACATTTCCAGGTATTATGTGTAATTGAACGGAAAGTACTCCAAAACAATGTCCTCGTAGAAATTACTGGTCAGCTTTCGCAATTTCGTAAACCTTGACTTGGTCACAAAAAGTGCATACTCTTTGACACCACAACCTTTAGACATATTAAGCAGATAACAGAGGAGGGGGAGCAGTTTTAAGGGTTCTGTACTTTAAGGGTAAAACGAAACCCTTTTCCTAATACTTCGGTGTCAGTCTGTCTGTCAATACGTCTGTTGGTTTGTCACCAGTCTCTATCACGAACCGAGATAATGTTAAAATTTCACCGATTGTTGCCGCTTTGACAACAAATACTAAAAAACTAAATAAATTAAATATTTAAAGGTACTCCCACGGGTTCTGGGCCTTTTTCATCAGGTAAACGTGACCCTGTAACGTAAAAAGCTATTGAAGAATCACCGAGTAAAAGTTTGTTGAAGGATCCCATTCCGTCCTGGTTAGGTAGATCAAAAGGCAAGAAATACATGCCTGTCGTAATGGAGCCCCATTACAACAGGCATGTATTTCTTGCCTTTTCTATAGATAGGAAAGTACGACTCGCAATTGGCTGCTTTTTACACCTCAATACCCCTTTCTCAACAATGTAGCCTCAGTTTAACAAAACGCTATAATTACTGACGTTAGTACAACACGTGGCAGACAATTGATGCGCTGTCGTGCTGTCTGGTACATTCTGTACATGGATGTATGTATGTATGTGTGATTGTGTTGGTAACCGCGAATGTGTATGACGGGCCGAGTACTGAGGATCGGTCCCATGAGAAGCGGAGCGTGTTTGCACTCTCTGTTTGTTTAGGTGTGGAGACTATTGAGGGATATCCTCGTCAGATGAAACTACAAGTGATGAGTTGGTATAAGGGTATAAGCGGTTTAGATCGATTTGTAAAGTAATCGTGTTCTTTGCCTGTAGTATCGAATTGTTTTAAATATACTGATTAATCCACACCTCTAATCACTGCTCTCCATTTAATCATGCATTGTTGCCAATTATTTTATTTATTTTTACCTCTGAGGGTCTAAAACTGTCACTTAGCAATGCTCCTAATGATTCGCTTCCTGTACCCATACCATGAGGTGTGATTACGATACTCGATCATCGATATCGACCGCGTTTGGAGCTCTCATTGGCCCGCTCCAAGATTGTATGAACTCTCAACCAATGAGAGCGCCAAACGCGGTCGATATCGATGATCGAGTATCGTAATCACTACTCATGGTATGGGTACTGAATGAATAGTAGAGAATAGTCAATGACGTTGTAAGGTGAACCATTAGAAATATTGCTTAAAGTGACTGTTTTAGATCCTTTGAGTTGTATACCCCGGCCTGGTTTTTTTTTAATCTTGGTAAACTCATCAAATGAGTCCTCCCACCCTGGGCAGGGCGAGAGGGACTGTTAGACTTGTACTGGATAAAATCCACAGTGTCCTTCAATAGCCTTTTATGTTCCGGGGTCACGTTGATGGTATAAATCCCGCGAACCCGGCAGGCACCCCAGCCTGGGTTAATGGTAAAATGTGTGTTAAACGTTTATTCATATTAATGCAGTGGGTTCTTAAGACTTATCCTCACCTTTTGTCTTTTTTACTAAAAATAGACTTCTAATCTTCTCTGTATCTCACCTACGGTACTTTCGCAGTTTTTATGTCTTGTGACTGGGACTGTAGCACCATAACTATTTTTGTACTAGTTTTAATTTGTCTTTGACAGTTCAAAAGTGCCGGTTACGGCCTAGTTGAAATAAACGTTTTGATTTTGATTTTGATTTTGTATATTAAGAAAGATACGAAGAAAGAATACGTAAGCCAATATGCAAGTCAAATACCAAAAATGAAATGCGGTTGGTATGTCAATCGCAATCTAAATTAAAATAGTTTTTGTCTTATTTATAAACGTCGTTGCTTTGTTTAATATAAAGTCTAAGCATGCGGCTCCATAAAAAGATATAAATTTCTAGAATATTCGTCCAAAGGACATGTATTCACAAGGACAAGCGCAGACGCACGTGGAATTATAGTAATCCAAGCCATTATAAGGTATATAATTATATATAGTTATCTCTGTGTATGTGTCATATAGTACTTGCTATGTATAGTGTAAATAAGCGATATTATATCGTCCAAGGCCACACGTGTCGGTTATGTAAGGAACATCTGTGGGCTTGTTTGTGTTCTATTTACTTTATTTATTTACAGGATAATTTAAAGTGTGTACTGTGGACTTATAATTGTAATGTTTATTTAATTTACGGTTTATTTTTGATATTTATGGGAAGATAACAGATAAAGAATTATGCTATACTTAGTTATGATATGTTGAATAGTTCGAGATTGTTTGATAGACAGATTATGTTTGTTTTTTCCTAACTATGAAAACTCCGTGAGCGCTTTATAACATTTTTTTTAGTTGATTACTCTGTGTCCACAGCTGGGCAAAGGCAACCCTTTCTCCTTCTTTGGAAGGAGAAAGACGTTTGTCCCGTGAACATGATCAGATCTTCACAGTTATAATTAATAGCTTTATATAGTATAATAATAAAAAAGGTCAGATAACACAGTACAGGTCAGATAGTACAGGTAAGGTTAGGACATAAAACAGCCTAGTTTTTTCCTAAAGTTAGATCTCAGAAGTGGTAGACAAAGACCATAGTGCTCGCTAATGGCCGGCCGACGACCTTGTTACACAAATGACGTGAGCCGACTTCTATCATGAAAATATGTTTACCCCTGTGATCAACAACATCAGGAATATTTGCGACCCACTTCGATATTAATCTTTGTTTAATATTCTTTAGTACTTAGCTAAAACTGAAAAATAGTAGGTACCTACAGCCTTTAATTTTATGTGTTTTCCTTCTTATTGTTAGTATTGTTAAAATCTCAGAGTTTTCTCGCCTTTGGTGGAGCTCAAAAATTAATTTGGTTACTTTGCGCCTCGGTTGCCATTTGTGTTCCAGTGCCACGGTATGCTGGTTAGACAGTCCCTCAACTTTTGTTGTCCTGGAGTGAATGATCTTATTTGTACATAAAGTCAAAGTAATATTTGTTATCTAAAATACAAGTTTATTCGTTGTTATTTTTTCTCTAGACTTTTCTACCGATGGCAATCTGTAGTTACGGTTGTATATTATGTACATTATGAAATATACTTAATATGTATATTATCCCGGGTATACCCTGGTTAAGTCCACAATAAAAGTGAAGAGATTGTACCAAGAAAGAGGATAAATACTAATACTGTACTGACGATGTTGCAGTAAAATAAGTCAACTAAAATATCGTAATAATGAAGCTAAAATAACATAATATTTTATTATCCTCACGTGAGACCCATTTTATTAAGATAACCATAAAATAATTATCCTGTTTATATTTCATCCTGTCACACATACATAGAATATATTAGCTGCTGCCAGCGGTTTCACCCGCTACAACTCGAAAATTATCCCACGGGAACATAAAATCGGAATAAAAACTATCCTATGTGTTAATCCAGGTTATAAACTATTTGTGTACCAAATTTCATCCAAATCCATTCAGTAGTTTTTGCGTGAAAGAGTAACAAACATCCATCCACACATACAAACTTCCACGTTAACAATATTAGTGGGATTAAATCAAAATGCTTGTATTCTACTGAAGACAATAAGTCTGGCTTCAACATTCATGAATCACACAGTTTACAGATAGCGCAGGGAGCGCCTCAACTGTTTGTTATGTACACAACACGTGTTATATACTGTACATACTAAGTATATAATGTCATTGTTATGTAAGATGGAGTGGTATTGTCAATTGCTTCTTTTGTTTCCGTATGATTCATTTCGCTCGCTTTTCAGAAGTGTTGTGTTAATGGTGGCTTCTGAATGGGTATGTTGATGAAGTTATTATGTAAAGGTAAAAGGGTTTTCATTGTATACCTCGGTTTACTTAGCGTTGATACTTCTCTATAGGTATACTCACTGTGCTACGATCCAGTCTTACTTGACATTGTGGGAAAGGGTCTTTTGAAATCGAGAGACATTTTGTCGAAATTTGACTTTGAAAGATCTGGAATTATTCTGGAGAAAATGGAACCACTACCGCGACAGTTAGCACTTAGTGCGACATTTTTTTTTTCTTTAAAAAACATTGCCCTTGGTTGCTCCACTTTAGAAATTTCTCCAAGCTATTCTAGAACCGTAACAACTACTTATAGGTCAAACAAAAATTTGTTCCGAGCGGGGATCGAACTTAGAACACGCTGCGCAGCACTTGACCGCTCAGCCACTGAACCAACCGTATCAACATTATTAAAAAAGCAGTAAAGGAAACGGAGGAAAGTCTAATTAAAACATGTATTACAAGTCATCGTACTCGTAAAAGTTTATTATCGCTAATTTAGCTCTGCGGTATAGATTATCGCCTGTCATAACGAAAATAAATTAATTCACATGTTTATCGTTATTAATTAATCCAGTTTACGTTCGGAAGCGGTCGGGCGGCGCTCACCACGGGGCATCCTGCGCCGGCGCCGGTACCAGGGCACCAGGGGACGCAGGAGCACTGATAGTCGTGAAACTTGTGGTTTGTGAACAAGACTTTCTTTTAAGAACTTCCTTTGTATGGACTTGCGGAGTTTGCTATCTTATCTACTGTGTTACTTCCATCAAGTTGTTTTCTCTGCACAGCAAGTTGTGTATTCTCACTGTTTTTAGTTTTTCTTTAGTATTTTTTGCTCGATGGAGGAATTAGGTTTTATTATATTGAACGCAATTCAGAGAATTGTATTTCGTTTTTTTGAACCTGTACTTCTAATCTTTCTGATTATTCGGATTCTAAAATCGAACATTCGATGTCTCAATCACTTCGCCAACTGCTAGAAATCTTACAAATATTGATTCCCTGTAAGCACGGTATCAATATTTGTAAGATTTCTTGTAGTTCTTCCGGGTGTGGGTGTTTGTTTATGTGTGGTTTTATGTTTGAAAACGCGCCCACGATCCAGAAGAAATTCAAAGTAGGTAAATAATTAATATTACGTTTTATCTCAAAACCTTAGGGTTGAACACAGGTCCACAAGATATGTAAATACAAACGACCTTGCTCCTACAAAACAAAATGACGTAATACCTAGAAAAATAACATAAAGCAAGACAATTAAATGCCCTATCTAGTAATTAACATAACTTGTTCCATTGTTTATCAACTGTTTACCTAAACTAAGTAATGCAGACAGCCCACATGCACCGCCGCTTATTAAAATAACAAATATGTAACATTTCACACGAAGGATAATTTGTTATTGTTAGTTATAACATTGTAAATAACTGGCGAACGATTTATTGGACGCAGGAGTTTGTTCGCCCTTTGTAGAAATAAACTTTTGGTTGGAAACCGTTGATTGCATCAAGATGGTGCAGTCATAATAAGCTGATGCCTCCGGTTGTGTTTCATGGACATTCATATTTGTAATTAAGAAAATTATCATCTATAGAATTAATTATATTGCTAATTACTGAACGTAGAATCGTCAGTGAGGTTCAAAACATGACAAATAACTTGTTAATGTAAAGAAAATGGAGAATGTATTAGGATTTCCAATGTTTCTAGTAGCTATCGAACCATATTTTAAGTTTTTTTTATCTTAGCAAGGCTATTATTAAATAAAATAAATAAATTATTAAACCTTTTAAAATGCTAGAACAGGGTTTCCATTTAAGCCTCTACTCATGGAGTTCATCAATTTGCCGTCAATTTTCCGGCTTTCCTACTAACTCAAGTTAAAACTTCTGAAGCGAAGATAATCCTTGATGCACCCTTCTTTAACGTGCCACTAGCTCTTAAAACATCCAATTTCCTTGCTTAAAATATTTTAATTCAGTATAAAATATTCATCAGCTTCCGGAAGTCTGAAACTTGCCGGTTTCTTATCACCGCGCTGCGTGCACTTTGTTAATGAGCTCAACAGAGGGCGCTACCGGTCGGCAAAGTTGCCACAACAAGGGCTACATATTTAATTTATTCATAAGATAAGCTTGTTGAAGTGAAACTGTTTTGGTGTTTCTTAATGGAAAAAACAAAATATATAGGCTTCAGGCCTTAATGTATATCAATACCTATGAATTTACATAGAAAATTGTTGAATTATACCAGAAATTGTGTTTTGTAGCTTAAGATAGTATTAAAGTTGCGACTTTAATACTATTTTTAGCGCTTTCGATAACTTTATCATTGTTTTCGAAGTTTTTTTTTTGTAAATATATAAATCGCTTTGACCTGTAACGTCAGTATTATTAATACATTTATAAAAAACTGTTTAGTATGTACATAATATGTGCCTAAAATCTGATTTCAGGATTCATTTAACTTTCACATGTTGTTATTTAATTGTAGACCAAAATTAACAACATGATCTGTTTATAACACTCCTGTATAAGTACCTACCCATATATAATTCAATTCCAATTTTACAAACGAATAATTTATTCCACTACTCGAAAACCAAAAACTAATCACATCCAAATTAAAACCTAGTGATGATACCGCTTAAGGCTAACCCACAAACTGATCCCCAAGGGGGGGTCACAAAGGGGGTCACAAGGGGTCCCCTCGCCGCGGTCATCTAATTAATTCAAGTGGTCATCAGCCTCGCAGTTTGATCAACAAACTTCGTGAGTGCGTGCAGAAGGGGGGTTCTGTGGGGGTCTAAGGGGTAAAGGGGGTGTAAATGTTTGCATAGGATGAGATAATGGTTTTTGGCGATAACGCCGTGATTACTTAATCTAAGTTTATAATTATACAGTGTTTGGTAAGTATGGGATGTTAGGTGATAAGAAAGATTAGCAGTTTAAGATTATGTGGACCATGTAGGCCTTGTGTGTGTTCGACTTTAGTTTTAGAATGAGATTTTGTTCCGATAAATTAGTTAAGTTTAGTCAGACAAGAAAACAATACTGAAAATAAGACGGGTTAGTGTTTTTGCAGACTACTATATCAGTCTATTTTTGAACATATGTAGGCAGTACTTGGAAGCTATTAAGTTTACAAATAAGTTCCAATTGCAAAGACACGTTTTCTCCGTATAAAATAAAAAACAACAGATCATAAAGGTATCTATCTTATCTGTCAGTGAGAACAGGTCTCGTTCCTCGCTATCCAATGTCACACGAATTGACCACACCAACTGGTCTCCTGACCACGTGCACACGTGACCACAGTTGCTACCACACTGCAATAAAAAAAGGACAATTTTATGTATTCTTAACGGAAGTAAAATAATCTTACATCAACTAAACTGCAATTTGTGAGGATGTTGAACGCAAACACTACTGAATGGGAATTTATGTTACTTTACAATAATATAACCAAGAAAGTGTTCAAACTTTTAGGGGCCTTTTAAGATAATGGGGCCCCATACAGCTTGAACGGAATTAGGGTTTATTTTTTACTGTTTCTACAAAAATATAAATAAATATTGGTTTATGTGGAAAAAATAATTATATAGGACGCAATAATTAGGGTAGCAAGCTCGAAAACATTAGTACCCCACTGGGATTAGTTAGGTATTCTGTATGTTATATAGGCCACAGGAACTCAGGGGCCCCAAGGAATGCGGGCCCTGGAGGGCCTGGGCAACTGCCCAAACGTTGAATATGGTTTTTATATCAGAATAAAATATAGGCTATAATTTACAAACGTTGTTTAAAAAATGAATTAACGCGGGCAAAGCCGCCGGAGAATCTAATAATTTATAGTTTGTTTTCATGTACAACCAGGAAGCGTGGCCTCGAAGTATTTGCGAATTTGTTGTTTACCAACCAACTACAAATTGAAATTCAATCTTATATGGTCCACATTTG
Organism: Agrotis ipsilon; assembly: GCA_028554685.1. Classification (NCBI taxonomy): domain Eukaryota; kingdom Metazoa; phylum Arthropoda; class Insecta; order Lepidoptera; family Noctuidae; genus Agrotis; species Agrotis ipsilon. The sequence goes on along the minus strand of CM052970.1, from coordinate 633,439 downwards.
AATTCATATTAGACTGAAGTGGGTGTACACTTGATTGGCCACAGGAAAACAGCCTTTATCCAATTGGATTGAAGAATTAGAATTCAAATTTTAATTTAAAGTCGATTTTTACAATGGTCAACACGTGTTGTCGATTACCAACTATCTTTGCTAGCAATCCATTTAATTTTAAGCCTTGCTATAATGTAATAAGAGTTGTTATTATAGTAAATGGTATTTTGGTATATGGTGTTATTCAGTGGGGCTCAAGGTCGACTGATATGGGAGCGATCCACATGTCGGTGTTATGTCAATGCTTTGTAGTCATTACGGGTTATTTAATGCACCATTGCGCGTGACATGATACCCGATAGTTCTATGGGGTATTCAGTCATCCATGTCTTGTGTTCACTATTGTTTTGTTTTATGGAAGATTCCTACCATAACCATCATTCTTAGAAAATTGGGACAACATTTCGTTGGGCGTGGATAGGGAAATTGAACAGAACCGAGAAGTATGACATACGAAAGGACAGGCCTAAATCCATCAGTGGGTAATTCAGAGCTAAAATTGGATGTTCTAAGGACATTTGAAACACTATGTTGTTTAATAAATGTGAACAAATAAAGTAATTTAGCAAGTCATGTACTTACCTATTTATGTAAGAACCGGTTTCGCTAATGTTTTTGAAGATGACCTTGTATTATATGCTAGAAATGTTTAAATTATTTTTGAGTTGGTAGATAAATGTTTTTGTTTTTGAAAACAGCGAAGCTAGTAAAATGCAAGTTACGATGCAATACAGTAGTTATGCATATGCTACTGCCAACGCTAGCGTAGTACGAGAAAACTACGAAACTAGGATGTACCGATTTGTAGCTTCTGCAAGCTACGGGATAATAGTTCCCGTAGCTTGCAGAAGCTACAAATCGGTACATGCTATGCTTGTAGTTTTTTGTAGATTTTCCGTACTACGAAAGTGGTGGCATGCAGCTTGCTGTAGCTGGCTACGAAAATAGCAGCACATAGCGTGATGTAGCTTTTGCATGCTACGAAAATCGTAGCACATAGCGTGTCGCTTTTACATGCTACGAAAGTCGTTACTTGGAATGAGTTTTAGTGTCAGCTTGCTACGAAGATGGCAGTGGATAGCGTGTCTAGCTTAAGCACGCTTTAAAAAATCGTAGCAGCTAGCGTGTTTTAGCTTTCACATGCTACGAAAGTCGCAGCATGCAGCGTGTTGTGACGTCAGTTTGCTACGAAAGTGGTAGCACATAGCGTGATGTAGCTTTTGCATGCTACGAAAATCGTAGCAAATAGCGTGTCGTAGCTTTTACATGCTACGAAAGACGTAGCACGGAACGAGTTTTAGTGACAGTTTTGCTACGAAAATTGCAGCAGACAGCGTGTTCTAGCTTGAGCATGCATTGAAAAATCGTAGCACATAGCGTTTTGTAGCTTATGCATGCTATGAAAATCGTAGCACTTAGCTTATTGTAGCTTTACATGCTACGAAAATCGTAACGACTTGTAGCGTCAGCATGCTACAATTAATCAGAGCCCGTCAACAAACAGTCTCAGTCTGAATTCAAAAATTAGTAGCACAGTACGTTTTATTAATTGTTTCAAAAACGATCTATGTGTATGTGTATAGATCCTTTGGAAGCATATAATTAGATATTACCTCATTGTTGCGTTATCAAGCCAAACATAGAAAATAGACATTAATGGCTTGTTTTTTTTAAAGATGTTACGAATTTACTTCAGTATGGCAACATGCCCATATTTAGTTAGTGACGAATTTCAAAGTATTATCTTGTTGCCAACTCTAGTGAGGCATTGTGACAAATTGTTACACGCATTCTAAATTAGTCCCGCATTTGACGCTTAGCGTTGTATTATAACGCTTCAGTCGTCGTAGAATAAGCAGAGGTCTAATGAGGTGTTGAAACTGGCAAGAAGTAAGAATATTTGTTATTCTTGGATGGTTATGATCGATATAACAGCTGGAGCTGATTTATCTTATTGTTTACTTACCTCTATGGCAAATGGTGTGAAGAGTTCAGGGGCCTTAGTCAAACAGCATATGACAGTAAACGACAATCGTTATCGTTCATCAGTCACCAATACATTTTCAACTTTATACCCCAGCGCGTAAAGTTGAAAATCTATTGAAGTTCACAGATCGTTTTCGTTTGTTTCGTTCGACGATTAGCACTTTTTAATAGATTTTCAACTTTACGCGCTGGGGTATAAAGTTGAAAATGTATTGGTGACTGATGAACGATAACGATTGTCGTCTGCTGTCGTATGTTGTTTGACTAAGGCCCCAGGTATCAGAAAGTTAAAACTCCGATATCAAGGCAAAATTGGAAATGTTCCAAGGCGGAACTATGCACTTCAAAACTAATTTTTGAATTTCAAAATGAGAGAATAACTATTTCAAAATGAATTTCTACAAACAAACGCATTTACCTCACTACGTTGACAAATCTACTTAAAATTATAAATTATTAATAACCACGTTATGCATTGCTCTGCGCGCGCAGGCTCCAACATTAATAAACAATAATGCGCGAAATAATTTGACGTTAACAAATGAGTTGCAATGCAATATGGCGGCTAATTTAAACTAATGTTTAATGTATTTGTTGCTGATTTGCCTTGTTTACACCTCGTAGAAATATAACGAATGTAGGGCATTGAGTTGGAATTATTCTTGCTTTGAAACAAAATTAACCTAAAAGAAATGTCAAGATTTTTTTTAACGTTAAGAGAAATAAATTAATAATGAGAAGTTAAACAATTGTAATCTTCATCAATTGTAAGACGGTAATTGGATTGAAATGCAAAATGTTTAGCGAGGCTTATACATATACTGCAAAGCAGAGGCGAAAAAATCCTAAATTAATTACACGTCTCTGCTAGTTTCTAAAATTTAGAGTAAAATTATATTAATTTTGGAAAATTGTAGATCATACAAATATTTGCTCCGTGCGGGAATCGAAACCGCGACACACAGCGCAGCAGTCCAATCACTTAGCCACTGCACCAACCATGTCGTCAAATAAAAGAAAGACTCACGAACCTTTATCTTAATTTTTTTTATCATTAATCTGTGCACAGTATTATATTAGGTAAGTTATCAAATATTTTTTGCAATGTTTACGTAAACTTATCAATTATAGAATAGGGTTACTACAGCTGGACTCGTATCAATTTGTCACTGCGCAGTATTACTGTTTTATCAACCGCGAGTTATCCTGTTTGTGTCAAACGTATGCTTTAGCAATAATAATAATTCATTGTTTCTTTGATAATGTAGTACATTAATTTTGTTTGTAAACATATAATTGACATTTGGTTGCGAGGAGAGTACCGCAGAAATACGTACCTACTTTTAGGCCTTATAATTTAGGGTTAGTACATTATCTAGGGCTTATCGATAACTAGGCTTATCGAGTTGATATATATTTTGTAAGCTTTCATCTTATTTTAATGCGGAACGGGAGCAATATTGATTTTTGAAGTATTTCAACTACTCTGAATTTATACATGGCCTCGATAATGAAAGAAAGAAAAAATAAAATAATAAAGAAGCTTCCTAAAAGATAAGAACGAGCAAAGTGTAAAAATACGAACTGATAAACATCTCAATTTTACTGAAGTTTTATATAACATTTTTAAAACAGATTCTCGTCATCAAAAACACGTAAGAAATATTAAGACACTGCGATTATTTTTCCATCATAAATTAAAAGGTTCGTCTTTGATACAAAAATAACTAGTTTCACTATCTTTGTAGTTAATGTTGTCGCACTGAACATTTATTGATCGTAAAACTAGCATGGGACACCCGGGCTGTGCCATGGTAGGTCTATTTCCGTGCTGTGTGTGGTCGATATCGATACCGGCATTTCTTTATGATGTCCCATCACTAGTGCGTAGAAAGTGGGCTTGCTAATCTATGCAGCTGTTTTATGACTTTGATCTATTGTTGATTCGACAATCGTATTGGCAATTAACTGTTATGGTGGTCTGTCTTCAAAGGCATTTTAAATAACTAAGGACATATGGGATATAATTTAGTGTTAGTGACCATGTCAGTTAACAACTTGTTATACACGATAAAGTTGAGAGGTTAATTCGCGCTTGGCGAAGTTGGTCTGTGGATATGACTATCTGTCATATCGAGTTTCCTCTGGAAAGCACCTAAAGCCATTGGTCCCGGCTGTCATTTGCAGATCTTTGACATTATTTACTGTTAGTCAGAAGCTGTAAAGTCTGACAAACAGACTTACAACGGGGGTATTGCCCAGTTACCGCAGGGTTGTGGAGGTACGATAGGCAGTCGCTCCGTGTAAAATACTGATATCCAGCTGCATCTGGTTCGACTGGAAGCCGATCACAATATAGTTAAGAAAAAGCTAGGCAGATGAAGATCTGTAAGGTCACTTGTTAGATCAAATTCAGGAAAACATCGATAACAAGTCATTGCTAAATAAACAGTAACTGTCTCTAGCTACTATTGCCTCACACTCATTAACAGCATATCAAGAGCGTCCTCCTGCTTGTACGGAGAGAAGTGGAAACATGTTTTTCCTACTCCTCCACTATTCTATTCTGATTACTTTCGTTGCAGAATCAAAGACAGGTAAATTCATTCTCCGGGACACGTCGAGCTTCATTCTCTCTGCGCAGCTGGTGGTTGCCACTGTTGATTCTGGCTCTCAGGAGTTGCAGTGGTTTTGGAGATGGTGGGTGGGTTTGTCCCAAAAAATCGAAAGAGTCTTGTCACCACTGCACCAGCTACAACAATACCATTAGTGCGCCGATAAAACTTAACTTCTACACTTAAACGCTTCTCGAACATTCCCTTCAACACCATTACAAGAAACTAAACTAAAAATACACTCTACTACATCGTAAACGCCATGTATTCTACAATATATCAAATGGCCATCAAACTGTCACTCACAAATATCTTTTAAATCGCCCAGCATGTCACAGAGGGCGTCACAGGCGCATTTGTTACCAATAAACATAGATATTTAGTTGACTACTACAGTCGTAAAGGGCTCGTTAAACTGGAAGTGTCAAACGTTTCCTTGAAGTCTTTATTACATCCCTCGGGTTCATCCCTTGCAGGAATAGATTTGGGGAGTTGACTATTACCCAGGGGGTGTCATGCACGGATTTTTTGGGTGAGTTGTTCTGTTATTTTAAGCTGGTTTAATGTAATGTAATGTGTTTGTTGAATAACTATCATTTGATGTGTGACGTGATTTAAAAAAAAAACCTTAGCTCTACACTTGGAATTTCTCCTGTATCGCGGGTGCGTTTACAAACATAGAAACTCACATACGCAAACACCCGCAACACAACAACAAATAATTTTTAGATCAAACAAATGTTTGTTTTGTGTGCAGATCGAACCCGCGATCTTTTAGCCACAGCGCCTACCATTTATATTTTATTTATTTTCCGAAACTTTATGTGTGTCATATGTTATCCACGTCAAGTTTGATATGGATTTTTATCTGGTTAAGTTTTCAATTTCAAATAAAGAGTATTGTTCAACAACAACAATCCAAGTTTTCCTTTAAACGAAATGCTAAAGCAGAAAGACATTTTAAACACGTTAAAACTAAACACATTTACTCCTTGTGCAATTAACCTGAGTGTTAAGGCATTTGAAAATCCTCTCACTTCTCATTGATAAGCATCAATTACAGAGTAAAATCTCGGGTACTTGTGACTTCTCGAGTGGTGTTTCTCCACCCCACCGCGGCCGAGAGGTAAGAAAAATGACTTCATTTCCCTCTACTGGCCCTCCTCCCACTTCATAACTAAGTGGGGAACTTGTTTAACTCATTTAATTAAATTTCTCTTAATTAACAACATTGCTAGCTACAACTTTTGTACTTCTAAAACGAACTTGAAATAAGTCAATAAGTGCAGTATTACCATTTCTTACAGACCTTTTTATCTGTCTCGGATATTTTTGTTAACATAATTGGCTGAAGTAAAGTGGTTCGCTTTGAGCATTTTGTTTTTATAACATTTAAATGCGTGTTGAAAGTTTATTTATACAAAACTTGATAAAAATAACCATTGTTTCGTTTGCGTTGTTATTACTTGTTAACTCGTTTTATATGTTGTTTTGATTGTTTTTTTAATATTTTTGATTCCTGGGTGTTTATTCTTTTAGCTAATCGACCCAGGTGACTTTCTGACTCTACATAAAATGTAGCGCTTTTGTATAGTATCCCAAGATACTAAATGAAAGTGCAAACAGGATTAAATAGCGTGTAGTTCCTCAACACACACCAATAATATTAAAAGATTACTTACATTGTTTTGAAAAAGAAAACATATAAAGAAAATCATATCTTTTATTAAACAACGTTTAATAGGTAATTGAAAGTGAGATCGTTTAAATTCATCTCAGATCCATATAAACACTCACTGCATCCGATTTTACATAGTAATCTATATAAATAATGCTTGCAGTACATAAAACAGGCTTGACGGGCACAGCACGTGACCGGCCTCACATGTGCTCGCAGTAATTATCATAACATTGCCAATATCCATATGCAAGCGATATCGCCGCAAAAAATATACGCTCACTATCACACCGAGCTGAATTACTATCACGTGTCAGCATTTCAGCAATTAGATTAATGACTGACACTTAATTCACTACTTATATTTTTTTGAATTATTAATAAAACTTTTATAGCATACATACAGTGATAAATTACTACTAAAAAATAAAGATAATGTACCATTCGTACATTGTCTCGGGGCTATAAAAGCGTAAGCTGTTTTAAAATGTTTTTTGTTTAACACCGAGCTTCAACAAGAAGTAAGTCAAAATCTGTTTTTGATTCAAATGGTGTAACAACATACGTGCCACATAAACAATATGAACAATAACAGAAACGTTCTAATTAATATTCCGCACAACAGCTCAACAACTCTTTTAACTCCAACAGTCCCACATATCCACACATTAATATTTCGTCGCCAAGCGGAGTACAAACACGCTGGTAATTAAGCAACTTAAACGAGATAACGCTTCAAAACTTTTAACTCCTTCCGAATATCCGACGAAGAGGGAGAGAGAGAGAAAGAGGGAGTTCCCATTTACGTGGCAAGTTACCCGTGTTCGTAACATGCGGTGCCAAATGATCCGCGCGGTACGCTTCGGTGTGAGGGACGGCCGGTCGCGGGTGGCGATAAAAACTCAGTTTATTTAGCAAAGCTGTTGACGTAAGTACTTGCAACTGGATTCGGCTGGTTCAGTGTTCATGTATGTACGTGTTTATGTACTTCGTATATATTAGAAGTTACTGGGTGCGGCGGAAACCACTTTTTTCTATGATGGCAAGTGGTTTTATGTTGGCAAATGATGATGACATTTTCCGTTGAAAAAACTGTGTTTAGTAGTAAATCCTTTTTTGGAAGACTGAGTATCCTTATGTGGATGAGGTGTGAGGCTATTAAGGTGGTTTATCGGTTTGATGACACGACTTTACAAGAGTTAACGATCGTCTATTACTTAGACATTTATTAAGATTTTTACAACATAATGATGATGGCAACTTGTCATCAAGACAGCTAAAAAATATAAATCGGGTTGATGTACTTAAACCATATATTCACTGACTCTAATCGTCATCATTGTAAAGTTTAATTTGGCATAAAGATAATTAGAAACAGTTCTCTCTCATCATCTCCCTACCGTTTCCGAACAATATTGGGGTCGGCTTCCATCGAACCCATCGTCTTTAAATGGGGCGACTGCATGTCGGACCCCACAACCCAGTAACTGGTTATTATACGTTATCCAAATGGTAAGACTGGTTTTCAGACTTGAAGACCTTCTGACTTATAGTAACGACTGTCAAAAATCTACAAATGACAGCCCGGACCAACAGCTTTACGTGCTTTCCGAGGCTCGGAGGAAACTCGCTATGACAGATGATCACCTATCCACAGACCAACTTCGGCAAGCGTGGCTTAACCCGGAAAATCGGGCTGTGCGGCTGTTATTATTTCATTATTTCTATTACTAAAATGGAATAATCAGTGCCCTTCCTTGACTTGCACCACACTACCCACAGTATAACTTTCGCCCGAATTATAATTCGTAATAAATGCTGAGACATTTCTCTAAACACAGGTACTTTCCACCAACTTGCTAAGTTCCAACCCTCTGGTTTCCTCCCAGCGTCTCTCGGTAGCACCTTCAGACCAGGAGGTAATTGGTACAAGTTTGCCGAATCGAATGTGCTTCGAATTCAAGATGGCGCGCGAACTATAAGTGAAGGTAGCAGCTTAATTTGGTTATGTTATTACCTTAAGTTTAGTGGATGATGTGAATTTAAATTACCTTATTGGTTACGTACAATATGCTTCCTGCAACTGTGTGGATATGGGTAAAATATTTACCCTACGTTTTAGAGTCAGGGTTGGATTCCAAATTAGATCATAAGAAAACTTGGGTTTTCTATTGTTTACTTTGGATCTTTTACTTTGTCAAATAAATGTTTGATAAATCAATGTAAGTAACTTAAAAAAGTACCTACCTAATGAAAATTATATTTTTTTAAGTAGTTGTCGAATCGGGAAAATGATGAAACGGGATATAAAGCTCTATATATGGAGCTTTGCAAGCAAGTAATTAGGAATCCGGCATATCTTAGAAGTGGGACACAGTATTTTTCCTACTCCACTACATTTTTCTGATTAGTTTCGTTGCAGGATCCAAGACAGGTAAATTCATTCTTCGGGACACGTCGAGCTTCATTGTCTCGGCGCTTTTCTGGTGGCTGCCACCGGTGATTCTGGCTTTCAGGAGTTGCGCGGTTTGTGGAGTAGTGTGGTGGGTTTGTCTAAAAAATATTTTACACCTGTGATATCCGACACTTCACATCGGTTAATTTTTTTTTTAAACGCATAACGCATGCAACGCGCATCGTAAAGGTGATTTTTGGATTGCAAAGGCCTAGTGGTAAAGGCGTCTAGAGTACCTATCCAGAAGACGCGGATTCGAATCCCACTTGCAATCTAAAATTTTTCTTTCCTCAAAAATCATCTTTACTTCATATTGGGCCCGTTTGCACTCCGCACCTTCTCTTGTGTTCTCTTATATCCCATTAGTGCAAACATTATAGAACAACTCTATTTTGAAAGTAATTCCCTTTCTCTCTATGTTTATTTAACACAACAGTATAAGTTGTAATTTGCCTCAATAATACTACAAGGTATCTACACTTCGCCAGTCTGTGTTGATAACCGCCATTACACGGCTAGGCCTAAGATCACAGTCATTGGAAGTGCGTATGAAAACTGGGGCCTTTCCCTTTCCGTAGTATCTAAGTAAGAGCTTATTTAACTTAGCTGTATCTTTACTTTCACAGTAGTGATAATAAAAAGTTATTTTTATGTGGCAATAGGAAGTGTGGCTGTTACTTGTTTACTAGTTTCCCTATGGCTTCATTGTGAATAAGTTGAGAGTTTAGACTTGCAACCGCGCATTTTTACAGCTATCTATCAGCTTTAAAACAAGCTTAAGCTGTTTAACGAATATTAATTGCAAGTTCGTTTTAATTATCAAAGCTGTAATGCTAACCTGAAAAATTCCGATATCCTTTCTAATATTCAATTTTTTTTCTCACCTCAGCACTTAAAATCTATCACGAATTAGTCTGCTTATCTATCCATATGTTATATATCCGAAAGGTTAAATCTTTAACAGCCAGTTTCTTCTTAGTAAGATAAAATTAATTAAGTTTTATCTGTCACTTGACCATTACTGATGTTGAAGCAAATATGTTTCTCCATTCAAGTTATAACTGCATTAAAAAAGTTGAAAGATTTGCCACAACACTGTTCTGTGTAATTTTTCATCACTACCGCTCTCAAAACGATGAAGGAAAATATCGTGAGGATAGCGGTATGTCCTAAAATCAAAAATTCGAAGACATATTGTGACCAATCCGCACGGGGCAAACGTGGTGCATTATGGCCCATTCTCTTTAACAGAGAGAAGGCCTGTGTCCCAGTAGTGGGAACATTTATAGGCTAAAGATGATTGTCTGTCTCGAAAAATCGTGAGAAGTTTTTTTTACAGAAGAAACAACTTTATTTTCCTACTTTACCTTTTGCTTGAAATGAAAAGGTAAACGACAGAAATACAGGCTTACTTTCGTTTATAATATTAGTAATATTATTAGGGATACCTACGTTTTATTTCAGCGAAAGTCTTAGACTGTATGATTATGGTGCAGAAACCAGTTGCTATAAATAAGAGTCGATGGCTGGAAGACTAATGCGTTTAACGGACTGCAATATTAATTAAGACACACTTTCTATGTGCAGGAGCATTTATAAAAGGGATTTGATTAAATACTATGATGGAGTAGGGTGAAGATAAGCGAGGATTATATTGGTATACTGAGATTTATTGTGAACACAGCTTATACAGTTCAACGTTCGACACAAGCAGAGCCATAGAGAAAAATACGACTTAAACAAAGGAGTGACAACATCCTCTCATAGACACTTAAGACATTTAAGACAACCTGTATTGTTTGGTTTATATGATACTAGTTCCAACATACTATGCTAAATGCTTACAATAAAGTAGAATTCGAAGGGAATAGAACAGTCTTTCTGAAAGGAATTGTGTCCTATATGTACCTAAATCTAAGATTCCAGTTAAGCAACAAAAGTGTTTCGTTCCATAGAATATCTCAGCGGATTTGCATGATCTTTTTTTTTGATTGGCAGTAAAAAATAGAATACTGAAAAACACGTATAGTCGTATTACAGATTCTAGCTTTATATAGTATATAATATTAAATATTTAATAAACGAAAATCACATAAAAAGCAACAGCTTTACATTTTTTTACTAGCACCCCCTTACCAATCGTCAAGCCTTCTCTGAAAGAGTGAACCTTCAAGCTACCCTCCAAAAAAGAATTTAATTTGCGCGCGGGGGGCGCCCTCTGCCGACCTGTGCAAACATCAACAGTGTACAGGAAATTAAATTTGCCTGTCTCCGTTCTAAGAAAGGGAACTTGTGACTTTACGGGCCTAATTAAAAGTTCCCTGTATAAAACAGACCTATGGGAAATGAATTTTTAAGTGGTGTTTTTACTCTTTCAGTTTTTTTTTTTGGGCCGAGGTTTTGAGAGTCTTATGTTATTGGCATTTGATTTAATTCGAGGGTTTACCTTGTTAAGTTATTTATGTAATTCACATAAACTTTTGGCTGATCTTGCTAAGTCTAATGGTCGGAAGTTGTATGGGAAATACTAAAAATTCTGTGGAAAGGTTATTGGAATACATTGATCACCTGGAGAGATAATAGAATAAAAATGCGATAGTACGTGATAGCGAGGATTTTAAAAATAAATAATATGAAGGTAACTCAAGTACTTTTAGTTTTTATTTTTCATTGAAACATAAGGTCAGTTAAATAACCATTCGGTCGTAAAAAGTACTTTTTGACTCTGAAAATTAATAAACATCCTAGGACTTCGACGGACTCAAAATTAAAATTCAACAAAAAGTTATTTTTGTATAAAAACAACAATGAGTCAGATCTAAAAAAAACTCGATAACAACTGACAATTTAACCAACAAGTAACAATAAAAATTATCGTCGCTTTTTGTGTCAGTAGTACCAGTTGTACCTACCTGTACAGTCACCAGCAAAAATATATGTAAAATAAGTAAGCAGCTTAAATGTCTTAAAGTCTTTGTTTTTAAAAGTTTTAATAGGTATGTTTTTCAATCTAAGAAAATACCGCATAGAACAAAAGTGTGATCGTGTATAATACAAGTGAAATTATAAGATGTGCCATATAAAACTTAAATAATGGTAATACATTTTAGATCCAAGTTCGATTCAATTTTTTTAAGGGTTTTAATTCTGGAAAAAACTAGTTATAATAACATTTTTTTAAACGTTGCCCCACACTAGGAATTTCTCCTGTGTCGTGGTTGCATTCACAAAGATAGAAACTGACCTTTTGTTGTTAACAAACGGGCAGTTTCTATCTATAATGTAGAATGTAGATGATGTAGATTTCTTCATAATTTTATTCCATGTTCATATTTTTTCACTCTAAATCGTATTTTCATTCTTTCTTTCCCAATTGTTTAGTTTATAATGCTATGCTGCTGTCTGTACGTTCTTCGTCCATACAAACAAAGGATAAAATGATAGCGAGGATACTTCCAAAACAGGTTCTATCAAACAGCTAGCGGAGCCCAAGGTCGCTTGTTCGAACAAGTTGGATAAAATTAAAGTAAGCCAAACATGTCGGGCTCGTGACTACGATGGAGGAAGCCACAGAATTAGGATAAATGGCTACGTGCCATTCATTATTTATAATTAGCCAGCATCGCCAACCTGCGTATAGCTTTTAATTTTTTGAGGGTAATATAAATTATAATTATTTTTCATGTTTGTTTCCCCAAACATAAAATAATTATAATTTATTTTATGATTTATTGCAAGTTATGAAATATGCTACTTGAAAAAACGATTGAGTAATTTAATTTTGAACGACCAAGATCTTTTATATTGAAGACTTTCAGGGGGTGTTTTTTGAAAATGAGAGCCTTATGAGTCTGAGCAATTTTAGATAAGGTGCAAAATTACGACTACGCTTGACAATTCATAATTAGTAGTACCTTAAAACCAAACCAATTCATAATTAGTGGTATTATTTTTATCATAGAGCGTAACAGCTCTATACATCTATGAATCTATGGCCCATGTCTAATCAATTATGTAGGTACAAACTTTTTGTTAAAGAAAAAAAACTTGCTCGGAGCAAAAAGCGTCACCAAATTAAAGATATAGGTACTCGTATACCCAGCTGGATTACCGACCTTGGCTTATATTCAGACTGTATGTGTGTACTGAATTTGTGCATGACATAATTATGATCGAAATAACATTTTTACCAAAATATTTCAGTGTTAGTTTAGGAGCTCGTGGTTAAATAATCACAGCCGCACAGGTCGATCTTCCGAGTAAAGCCGCGTTTGCCGAGGTTGGTCTATACTATCTGTCATAGCGAGTTTCCTCCGTACCTCGGAAAGCACGTAAAGCCGTTGGTCCCGGCTGTCATTTCCAGATCTTTGACAGTTGTTACTATTAGTCAGAAGCTCTTAAAAGTCTGCCAAGCAATTTTACCATGGGGTATCGTATCGTATTACCTAGTTACTGGATTGTGGAGGTCCGACAGGCAGTTCCTTGTAAAATATTGATATTCAGCTGCAACTGGTTCGACTGGTAACCGACCACAATATCCTTGGGAAAAGGCTAGGCAGATGACAATTAGTTTTGCTTACACCAACTGTATAAATTTAAATACATATAGGTTTCTAAAATGGTGCGTCTTACGTAAATTGTAAAGTTAAATTTACATGTGCTTCGTTTGTATTTTTCCTTAGCTTAAATTAAGTATGTAGTCCCATTATTTAGAAGTTATTTTAGCATTGTGAGTCATGCTGTGTCTGAACAAAAAACATTCCAAATTATGAGTAGCCTTGAGCAGAACAGACAGAAGTATTTTTGTCATTTTCAGGGTCTATTAACTAAACGATGGTTTCAGTTGTAAAGAATGTTAGATATAGTAGAGTTTATTGTTGGTTATTACTTCCTAGAAAAATGCCTCTTTTCACTAAATATATGTGGTGTACTTTAGTAATACTTCATTATTGTTACACTGATTTTAATTCTCACTGTTGAAATTCTAATCGACCTGTCATGTTTGGGCATTACTCTACATATTCAATAGTCCACTTTGTTAAGAAGAAAAGAACATAGCCGTACCTTATGCGGGTGCCTATACAAACTTTTAAACTCACAAATAATCAGCTTTCCTTGTGAAAATCGACAACGTAACTTTGTCGAAAAGGTAGTAAGTGTCTTTGTAAAATCTAATTTTATTTGAAACTGAAAATCATGAACACGACGAGAAATACATTACTATTCAATTCCCTATAATTAATTAAGTCCTCCTATCCTTCCAATAACATTAAACCATGGTTATCAATTAATACAATCGCCAAACTAATAACATTTTTCACACAAGCCATATTTCTCTTGTGGGGGTCGGATCCCAATATCATAATATACAACGATGAACATTGCGGATTTCCTATATGAAGGCATTAGGCATGTCATAAAATTCTATGTAGTAATTTGTATAATTTAGCCGCGTACGCACGGGGGGTAGGCAGGGAGTAAGGCACATTAATTCGCGGGATTGTGTTATTTATATGGTAATTGATTGTAATCGGTTTATTTTCGTACTAATACGGGGATTTCATTTGGAAAAATGTTTGTTTGGAAGATTTTTCTTTATTTGGATATTTACATAACATTGTGGAAAGGTAAAGATAGTTTCATTGTGTGCGGTCTCTACTTGTTGTTTGCTTGAAAAGAGAAGATTTTTTTTCTCATTTTCTTGTCTAAGCTAGTTAGAACTATTCCAGGTCATAGTCCAAGAGCTACTGAACCTTCGACTAACGGTCTTCCTGTAAGGTTAGAAAATCCATCAGTTGCTTGGAACAACGAGTTGTTTAAATATAAACAGAGTCACTAGAAAACAGTAGCTTATCTAATACAGATAAGCAAATTGATTGATTAATTAAAGGTCAATCAGCGCTCGAATATACCTACTTGACAACAGGCAACCTTTTTTTGAAATTTGTTTTTGTAAAACAAACTGTCAAAAGACTCCGCAAAATATCTAAAATTACATCTATATGTATAGATAAGAACCTAGATATCTTCCATAGAAACAAGTTCTACAAAACACAAAGAATATGTAAAATAGAGATAAATACACGTGTCTTCAATTTGTGTTAAATGTTCCTATTATTATAACCTTGATTGTTTCAATATATCATTAACATACTAACGTTACGTCCCGGTGCCGTCTATATTTGGTGCGTCACTCTTTTACGAGCCTACTTGACTCGTTTTTATTTAACTTTTAATTTATGCTCATGAACGGTATCCTTATAAGTTTTTTGGACATCTATTTTTGATTAATTGGTAGGTTATCTATTTTGGTAGCTAAAATAAAATGTTTGGTAAAAAATATTACATTATAATTTTATGATATTTTGATTGCGGTGAAACCTGTTTTGTAAATCAAGACTGTCATGATCAGAGATAAGTTTTTGTAAACAAGTCGAATATGAAGCCGATTTGCATAAAAAACTAAAGATGGAAAACACTGTAGGTACTCTTTTATTTTTAATTATGATTTATGACAAATGCAAAAAGCATTAATATATTATGCAAAATTACTAACTATCAATAAAAACTACAAGAAAAGCATGAATCATTTTCTTTTAAAATCAAATGATTCTAAAAGGTCAGGACCATTTTCAAGTCATATTTAATTGAATGTAACACTGGCTGTCAATCAGGTATCATGGCTGACAGTGATATGCCGAGCCCTCGGGGAGCTCACGAACATACGGTTATGCCAGTAAGTTAGTAAGATTGAAGGAATGAGGCTCTGCTTACACCCTCTGGGGAAAGTAACTGATAACTTGACGAACTCAACATGGAAATGTTATCCTGTTGCCAACCTCACGGGAATATATAGGAAGTATGAGTAACTGATGCCTATGTATGTATTTAGATAAAATTGAATAACTTGACACAGTGCTCTATCTGTTGCGGAAACGGTTTCGATAGTAGTCGTGCATATCTTATTATTTGATACAATTGTTAAAAACAACTATAGATCTACGAGTTGAATCCAGTTAGCACATTATATAGCTTCGACTAATATTTATAATGGTTCCTATATCCACACTGCATAGCGTCTTATTTCGCACAACAAACGAACCAAAAAGATAACACCATCATAACTCAATTCCGTTTTAAAAAATAATTTAGGTGTTCCAGTTAACGCCAGATTTCCCCCGGGACACGCGAAATTCAAACCTAAATGCATTATTTAATGAATGCCCATAAATCTTGGTAATATTTTAACTGAGGGATCTTTTTATGGCGTTTTCACTCAGTCCTGAAAGTTATTCCCCACAGCTCTTCATGTTTTATGATGCTGGAGCATTTAGATCGAGTGCTGATGCAAGTGAAAAACTTGGGAGAGGTATGGAAATTAATAATTTTATAGCTTTTTAATGTTGGAAACCGACGAACTTATTACTTAAACGAGGAAGTTATTAATGGATGTCAAAATGAGACAGGAGTGGACGTCTAATGCTGATTATGGACGTCCTAGGAGAGATCTAAAGCTGAAACTGAAGGCAATTCTGTCGTAAAACTAAGAGAATTGGACTGGTGATTGTAGTCAGGTGTTTCCAATTGGACACTACTTGCCAAGTTAGCCAGTGTTATTCAAAAAGTATTCAGAAGTTAATACTAATAATCGAGGTCGTAATAACAATCGGAAAAATGAAATTAGCATAAGAGAATCGCGGGCATGCGGACAGCGAGTGAAGGGCAACTCGCTGTCCGACCATGGACCATGCCCGGGTCGACGGCGCGTCGTGTTCCACGCGCGCCTCAAAGAGCTGTCAGCAAAATGACGGGGCCCCCTCTCAGAGGGCCAAAGCCTGCCGGGGTCGCCGGACTTATTTCTATTACCGCGACCCCGGAACATAAAGGGCTACTGAAGGACACCGTGGATTTTAGTCAGTACAAGTCTGACAGTACCTCCCGCCCTGCCCGGGTTGGAGGTCTCATTTGATGATTTTACCACGATAAAAAAAAAAAAAGCATAAGAGAATACATTAATAAATGATGTCATTGTTTGAAACAACATTTGTATGCTAAGTTTCAACCTCAAAAAACCAGCTGAAAATTCATACTTATTTAATTATACTTTCGCAAAGACACCCAAATTAAACATCTTTTGTTTGTATCCTAACTCGTTTAACAACAGTTAGTGCATTTAATGATGTCAATTGTTTGGTAATCAGCTGATTTATAAGTAATCCATTGTTTAGGCCGACCTTAAAGCCCGTCTGCATATTATATTAATTATTATCTTGTAAGTTATTCTTGCGGCCGCCATTATCGAGCGCGTTCGTATGCGATGCGTGCGCGCAGGTATTGTGTGCGGAATATTGAGTTAGGCTGGGAGTAGGGGTCCTACTCGTTAGGTTGCACTGCAGAGTTATTAGAAAATAAAACTTTTGTGGTTGTCTGTTGTATCTGGCCATTTAAAGGATTCTGGCGCCTAATTATATGAACGGTTCATTTATCTATACTAATAATATAATGCTGTGTTGGTTTGGTTGAAAGCGCTAATCTCAGGAGCTCATGGTCCGAATAAAAAAAAATGTTTTGGATTGTCTTTTTTCGAGAACGGCTATCCTAACATCATGTGGGTTAACACAACGGGTACAGCTAGTTTTATAAAAATAATCAGTTTCTCTTCTGTATGTATAATTGTATATTCAAAGAATTTTCGCGGTGCTCTTGCATAGAAGCTACTGATTTTCTCTGCTTTCCATTTTCGCAAAAAAAAAGTAGTTGTGCATTTTTTTCGCGTGGTTGGATTATGGCTTTATGGTTGTATTTTATAGACTAGAGCCTTCCTTGATAAACTACTATCCAACATAAAAAATAATTTATATTTTTTCAATTCGAACCAGTAACTCCTAAAATTAAGGCGTTCAAAACAAGCTATTTAGCTTTAAAATATCAGTATAGATCATCATACTTCTTGAACCCAGCTCTCGCTCTATCCTGCGAGCTGCTCTGACACTCATCGCTAGGCTGCGTATGCGCACCGCGCTCATGTAAACAATGGCAGACATCAATACGCCGCGCACGTCGTCTGCCTGATCGGTTTATGCAATAACACCGGCTGTTGCCAACGACGCGACGCGACGCTACTTGTTTGTTTCGACACGAAAGGATCAGGCTGTAGTTTTGGTTACGGTACATGTGTCTACTTTGGTATCTATCAGCTGTAGGTCTTGGGGCCAGCGAATGATATGACAAGGAGATTGTTGGTAACCAATGTTGTAGCAGTATTAGTCCTGATTTTCGTATTGGGGGCTTAAAAATGAAGATAAAGAATTGACTTGAGCATAAGATTTTTGACTGGCCTGTTGGTCTAGTGGTTAGTGACCCTGACTGCTATGCCGGAGGTCGTGGGTTCGATTCCCACCCAGGACAAATATTTGTGTGATGAGCATGATTATTTGTTCTGTGTCTGGGTGTAATTTATCTATAATATGTATGTATTTAGAAATATATAAGTATGTTTATCAGTTGTCTAGTACCCATAACACAAGCTCTGCTTAGCTTGGGACTAGATGGCGTTGTGTGATAGTTGTGGAATATTATTATTATATTATATTATTATTATTATAAGATGATGGCTAGTTTCCATTATTTTGAAATAAGAGCATTGGTGCTCTGACCGTCTTTAAAAAAACTGTCTGTGGATTTTGCGAAGTTCTGATCTAATTTAGTGATGGTGGACATACAGACACTACTATTAAATCTCTGTTACTGTTAGCCTGTATCATCCCACTGCTGGGCAAAGGTCACCCCATGACTTCTCCAAATCTCGGTCTATTTTCTAAATCCGTCAACGAAGGCGCCAGTACAAAACTAACTCGAGGGTTTTGAGTGATCGCTACTCTGTATTGTTTACGAATTATGAGTTTTGAAAACTGTTTGTAATTATCTAATCTTAAATCCGTAAGTGACTTGAAAATGCCCGAAATTGTTGCCGGAACTACGTGTTTCGTCTTTAAAGAGAGCATACATTAGCATAAGCTGCAGGTTATAAGAAACAAAAAGTCGACCTTATATGGAAGATCAGGGGGTCGATTCTCGGTTTTAGAGATGGTGTCGAACTCGACAAAAATTTCTAATGACGTCATTTTTTCGACAAATTTTTAAAGTTGCTATGTCAAATTCGCCATTTGTCGAAGGCTAACGTTAGAGTTCAGTAAAATTGGTCAGAATTTTTTGTTGAGTTCGACACCATCTCTGAAACCGAGAATCGGCCCCTAGTAAATATTAAGAAGACCCAAATAGAAAAGACCCAAACTATAATTTAGCAGTATCATCATTTCTGCACTGTTTTGTTGCACTCACTACATTATTTATTCACACCACGTTATTCTAAGTTAGCGACGCGTATTACAAATATATGCGAGCTAAACAAACCTAATATAGAATTAAGCGAGTGAGCTATAGCTATAGACAATCATAAGCGCGGCTTGCATATAGCCACCCTATCAGCATACAATACGGATAATGTGGACGTGTGTATAGACATCAGGGTTGCCAACTTTTGCGCAGTATTGACGTATTTTTTTTTCTTTTTTTGTAATCACATATTATACTACCTCAGGGTCTGGTTGTCCCAGAGAGCGACACTGTTGAGGTCCTGGATTCGATATCCATACGGGTCAAAATATTTTTGGGTTTATCTTTAGGGAATTTACAGTAGTAGTCACTGTGTCTGAATTTGTCTGGAATAGCCTGTTGACTATAGGCTCGACCCTTATTACAATATGAGACTGAAATTGGCAAAATATGGTCAGATCCATCGCCTACACCTCTGCCTAAGTCATGGTGTTATGTTATGTGACCATAGCAAGCTTGGGAAAGCACAGTTAGCAGTTAGTATGGTAAGCTTAAAACAAAACATACCCCTTTTGTAAGTGACATCAATACCAAAGGGTTGAGATTACTCTTAAGCTGATTGTACCAGTTTTCATCTCTATGTCTTTGACAGTAGTAAAGGGACGGGTGACTAGTCTTAGTAGTTCAAGGTTCAAGCATCAGAGTCATTGTTCTTTTAAACAGTCGTCGATTAAGTACTGGTATACAGCAGCAGTTGTTGTGTTATCAGTAAAACTTCAAATGGGAGAAAAAAAAGATCTATAAATACTTTTTAAATGTTGTTATGGTGTTCATCAGCCAGTGGTACCAGCCCTACAGCGCAGCCACACTTTCACGTACACATTAGTATGCTGATCCTCCGGCGAGCGGCGCGCGCGCAGATTAATAACGTCCTATCCGTGCATGGACGCCATAAAATCTGAAAGTGGAGCTGAAAGTTACAGAGAAAGGTTTTGTTTTATGAGATTTTTGCTTTATTCTGTACGAAGAATTAACACTTTCTATGTCCCCTGCAGTAATGCGTCTCTTTTCTCTTTTGGTGTTATAAAATCTGAGGGTAGACGAGTGGTACTGGAGTCTTGCGAAGTGTTTATCTTATGTTATTTTTGGTTACTTAACTGATGTTTAAATGTATTATTATATAATAACTTGATTAGCATTGTCGCTAATGATAATGCTTTAGTATATACAGGGTGAATTTTTCAACTGGGCGTGGATGGCTACTTTCGAAACTATGAGGAATATCGAAAAACGTTGAAAGGAGTCTCGAGGCCGAAAACTAAAACTGCATCATTGGATTTTAGAAAAATCAAAAATCCTGGTCAGGAATCAAACCCGCTGATTTTGGAAAAAAATCACAACCTGTATTATTACACCGTTCGATAGTGTTGCTAATAAGGATCAAATTCTGGGAAGTAATCATATACGGCAAACTTAAGCCTTAACCTAAGTTTACATCTACAGAGCCATAATTTATTCAAAATATAAAATTTCATTGTTTTCAATGTCTCACTGGATTTAACGTTTCAACAATCCCACTGTACTTAGCAATACGACATTATTGAGTTGAACTAAAATAGCATTATTTTAAAGAAGAAACGGTAACTTATCTTTCAAATACAGACTTTGCCTTGAAGATTAATCAGTTTTTTTGTAATTATACGTTTTCCTTAAGTTTGCTGTATATGATTACTTCCCAGAATTTGATCCTTATTAGCAACACTATCGAACGGTATAATAATACAGGGTGTGATTTTTTTTCCAAAATCAGCGGGTTTGATTCCTGACCAGGATTTTTGATTTTTCTAAAATCCAATGATGCAGTTTTAGTTTTCGTCAAAATCGGCCTCGAGACTCCTTTCAACGTTTTTCGATATTCCTCATAGTTTCGAAAGTAGCCATCCACGCTCAGATGAAAAATTCACCCTGTATATAATATAATTATTATACACATATGAGTCATCCATAACCAGACCTGTGGTGTGGATGATGATATAATTAAGGAATTTTGTATTTGTTCTATTCTATGATCATTTTTGTGTAACTACCTGGTGCAAAATATTTAGGGGAACTTAATATTTTTGCATCGTAAAAATGTTAGTAAATACGAACAGTTTTTTTATTCATTTTATTTTAATTGACTAGGTACCATTGTCCTACACCTGGGCCAAAGCCTCCCCTCCCGTCACTCCTACCATTTCTTGTTATGCTGTGCCTCTTCTTGCTTTTTCCTGAAGAAGCAACCCAAGGCATCCCGCCATCTTCTCTGTGGTCTACCGCGATACCTTCCAGCTACCCTTGGGCTCCATTCTTTCTATATTCCTGTCTACAGTCCTGTTTGGTCCCATTTCAAAATCAAAATCAAATAATTTATTTCAAGTAGGCTTGTCACAAGCACTTTTGAATTGTCAAAAGACATAAAATAAAATAGGTAATATAAAAATAATTATGGTGCTACAGTCCCAGTCACATGACATAAAAACTGTGAAAGTACCGTAGTTTTTTTTTTTTCTCGCAGCTTTTAGAGATGTATCGACGATTTTCGTTCTGGAGTGCAGTGTGATGTTTCTGAATACCATAAGTTAGTTTAACATTTTAGTAAATTTACTGTGCTTCTGGCAAACCTTGAGGTTAGATATCTGGATTTTAACCAAAGACCAAGATATAAAACCAGGTACCTTACTAATAAATATTTATCTTTCCAATTAAAAAGCAATTTAATTTCTAATTAATTGATAGAATGCCGTAAACTCAATAAACAGACCACTACCACTTTCTGGCTACGTAATCTTGTTCTCGAACAAATATTTTCTACATCCTATGCAAATGGCGTCTTTGACGACAAACGAAGATTCCACTTATGTATACTTGATAACCATGAAAAAATCTGCCTCACCAATTAGGTATTATTATTAAATTATATAACAATAACAGCGATTATCTCATCTCGAGATGACAGGCAACTTCTAAGAATACAGAGCACGATTCGTGGAGCGATCGTATCCGGTGACGTCAGGGTCCGAGTGTGCCCGAGTGTTACCGAAGAGCCCCGACTGCAGCCGAATGTGGACGAACAAAGGCTTGTACAAATAAATCCAAAAAGTACAAGACAGAAGGACCAGTGTATCAGAATGTGTTAAAAGAAGCTAGCATACACTTTGATAGGGCAGAGTCGTCCTCTATACATTCCATGGTCCCATTCGCAATGTTGATATGCCCAGATGTAGAGGTTGACCGCCATGGCCCGCCTATGGTCCCGATATCTAACTAAATTCAACGTTGGTGGCGAACAATATTACACTTTTAGCACAAAGCCGGTGCCATGATTGACTACTATACACATTAGAGGAATTTGACTAAAGTGCAACTCCAAGGAATTTAGAAAAAGAGCGCAAAAATTGCTAGGTCAATTTTCCTTTCGTTCTTAAGCATTCTTAAAATGCAGAGGCATATCATGTGTTCAGATGAGAAAGTTTATGGCCATGGTTTAATACAGAAAAAAGGTTAAAAAGACAAGGGTAAAAGGATCGGCTATCTCTGTCAAGGATTCCTTAAGAAAGACTTGGCCAACTTTTTTGGCAAAGCTCGTCAGTAGTTTCAGAGATTACCCTGAAAATCCGAACTTCCAAACCTTACTTCTTCATAATCCAACACGCCGGCCCCGTGCGGATTGGTAGATGTCAGATATCTTACACAAAGTAATGCGCCTGCACATTACTTTGTGTAATTTACTTCATCACCACTGCTCTCAAAACGGTGAAGGAAAACATCGTGAGGAAACCGGCATGTCCTAGAACCAAAAATTCGAAGACATGTGTCATCTACCAACCCGCACTAGGCCCGCGTGGTAGATTATGGCCCACTCCCTCTCTCAGAGAGGAGGCCTGTGTCCCAGCAGTGGGAACATGATAGGCTGATGATGATGAATGCGCCTGGCGGGGTTCGAACCGACGACCTACAACTCGTAAGTCGGGACCGATACCACTGGGCCACCACTGCTCACCTTTAACCTTACTTCTGCTTTATATAACCACAGATTTTAGTACAGATTTCGCTATGAACCTTCTGTAATGCATCTGCTCTATTGTGTTGTTGTGCGCCCGCGTCTTGGATCGCGCACGCCCACTAAACTGGTTTTCTAATTACCATAACGCGTTTAATGCGATGTTTGGCTCCATTAGTTATAGGGCTAGATGAATTCGATGTCGTAGGTACCTTTTAATATAGACCTGCCATGATGTGATGCCAATGGTAGAACTGTACAGTGTAAATGCCAAACGGTTGATTCCCCTTTGTTCAATATTTGCAGCTTAACAAAATGTGAGTATCGACGCGATACGAAGAAGATAATAAAAAGAAGGGGTACCTATAGTTTTGCTACTCTTGCCTACTAAAAAAATACTGTCTTCTAAAAAAAGATGTGATATATTTGAAATGTTTTTTTTTAGCTATATTCGCTATCGCGGGACTAACGAATTCCCGTGACCACTGAACGTAAAGGGGTATTGAGGGACACCATGGATTTTAGTCAGTTCAAGTCTGACGGTCCCTCCCGCTCTGCCCTGGGTGGGAGGACTTATTTGAAGATTATACCACGATAAAAAAAAAAAAAACTATGTACTCTCTGTAAGTAAGAGAGATCAAAATAATCACGTTAATGTCATTATTCTGGCTGTGATTTGTTTACGATAAAGGAAAAGAAGGCGTTTTGATTAGAAATAAGTTGATCCAAGTCCTATTTTCTAAATGATTTCTTTTAAAAATTAACTCGTAACGAGTTCCAAAAGTTCTAGAAACTATTCCCCCAATACATTGCGAACGCGCACATATTACCAGTTATAATTTGTTTTGTGTATCGGATCGTGCGCCAGCGCAGTAAATAATCGAAAGGTCGTAGGTTCGACTCCGCAGTGAAAGCAGTTGTTACGAGCCTACGATTTGAACAACACTGTTATTGTAGTATGTACATTATATTAATCAAGACGCCATTGTACATCTGAGTATACAATTGATTGTAACTATCATGGAGAATGTTCAGTACGATGGACATGGACATTTGAAGATGAGGTTCATCCTGTGTGGTCTATCGTCGGATACGTCTTGTATTTAGTTCCTTTGGGCGATAAAAGCGATTAAAAGATTAGATCTGACATTAAGATGAATAGTTTATGATTGTCTTTAAATAAAATATAATTAAAGATTTATGAGTCTCTTTTTATGTGATAAGGTGACTATCCTGCCCATAGAGATGTAGAGAAGATGCTGCTCTGAACCCTGCTACGTTGCTACGTTGCTTACACTGCGTTATCCTGCTACGTTGCGTACGTATTATGGCGTAGAATGTCATAAATTCGGCAAAAAGAAAACAGGGGGGGGGGGGACAACAAAGGGTGCCAAAGAGAAAACTTAACGTTGTGGCAGGCCACAACAAGAGAAGACTGAATCGAACTCGCGGGAGAAGTTGAAAGAGAGGGGAGAAGTTTTTTGCTCAGCAGTGGGATGATCATAATATGGACAGACAAGAAAAGACTCGGAATAAGTAATAATCATCTCATCTCATCTCTCATCAATAACCAGGAAAAGAAGCATAATTTGTATCATATAATTTAATTATCAGCTATTCAGTTCATTGCTGATCAACAAGACAAGTGACAATCGCAATCAAATTATTTCATTTGTCGCCATCATTTTTCAACACTAATGACAAGCGCTTCGACAGCTTAATCCATAACACATGATGACATTTCCGTCATATTTAATGCTGATACAATCTCTCTTTGTCTAGGTTATCTGGTCTTATATACCTACCCACATGCACTATAACAAAATAGTGTTATACGTGTTGTAAAGCGACGGCCACCTGTTTTTATGCGGGCGCCATTATAATTCAGTGCACGACAATTTAGAAAGAGCTCTAGTATAAGTAATGGGTTTAAGTGATAAACTTAGAACTTAAGTACATTCTCACTTTATTTCGATTGAAAAATTTACTTTGTTATGGGTTACGAATACATATTAACTACTATAATACAACAAATGACAAGGATCAGACTAGCTGCGGTCTGATTTCGTGCTGTGTCAATACCAGTTGATCAAAAACGTTTTCAAAAATACCACAGAGCAACGTTTTCACCAGAAACAATTTTATAGTTTTCATGATCAGTAACTTCGTTTATGAGGTTTTGTACATCTTTTAAATCAAATAATAATAATATTCCACAACTATCACACAACGCCATCTAGTCCCAAGCTAAGCAGAGCTTGTGTTATGGGTACTAGACAACTGATAAACATACTTATATATTTCTAAATGCATACATATTATAGATAAATTACACCCAGACACAGAACAAATGATCATGTTCATCACAAAAACATTTGTCCTGGGTAGGAATCGGACCCACGACCCCCGGCATAGCAGTCAGGGTAACCACTAGACCAACAGGCCAGTCAAATCTGACGCCTCAGTATTGCTACTTAAATAACTGTTTCTTGCTCGTCCTCAAATCTATCCAAAGGTTGCCTCGAAAACATCGATTACAGCGATAAAGATCGGCCCACTGTGACCCTTTGTGAAATGATTTCTTGTATGATGTACAATCGACAAAGTTGAATTGTTACCCGTCATAAGCTTATTTTCGATAAATCATTCAATAACAGTAAGGTTTAATTTATTCGCGTAAACATACATATCCAATGGAACGACTATGGTATTTGTCAATTTGACGGATTCCAATGATTTATTGCCAAAATGGGTCTTTCATGATTCAATTTTGTAGATTGAACATAAAAAGGAACATTCTATCTTCTCACTAAAGCGATCAAATTATAACCTCACCATCTAATTGCGGCTCATTAACATCTTTTCTCCCTTTGTACCTTAAATTAAAATATTTGTATGATTAATCCAAACATTTTCACTTATCTAAACAAGTTTCAAAAGTCCGGCTTCTGTCGTTACCTCGTCGGCACGCTCACCGCGGGGCACCAATTACCTCGCCGTCCATATCTCCATTAACGACTCCTGCGCATCACAGGCGATAATTGAAGCATTACTACCACAAACAAACCGACTAATGCATTCTGGTCGTCTTTCTATAGTTATGGCTTATGACGGATTTGGATATTGGTGTATGTACGTATGTTTTTTATGCAATACTAGCTGCTGCCAGCGGTTTCACCCGCTACAACTCGAAAATTATCCCACGGGAACATAAAATCGGTATCAAAATTCTCCTATGTGTTTAAAAACTATATGTTAAAAAAGTATTCAATGTTCAAATCCAGGGCATTCACTCTCCCGGATCGACACAGCGCGTTGTGTTCCATGCGCACCTCAAATATCCGTCAGCAAAATGACGGGACCCCTTAGAGAGCCAAAGCTTGTCGGGGTCGTGGAACTAACTATTAACCCTCGCCCAGGAACGTAAAAGACTATTGAAGGACACCGTGGATTTTAGTCAGTACATGTCTGACAGTCCCTCCTGCCCTGCCCTGCATGGGAGGACTCTGCCGATGATTTTACCACGTAAAAAGAAAAAAAAAATCATTCACTCTGTTTAATTTTGTCCGTTGTTAAGGTGTCAAGGTGTGAAAATGTAACATGACAGATGGACAGACTTACTTTCACATTCATAATATCAGAATAGATTACGGATAGCCGTGTTCGTCTGTATGTATGTTTATGTTTCTGATGTGGTATTTCTCAGTAAAAGCTTGTATGGTTGTTATGGTTACGGTTCTGGTAAAAGCTATTTCGTGCTGAATTGTGAGACTTGACAAATATTTGTATCTGCTTTTTGATGTCACGTCAAATTGACGATGAAGTTATTGATATGCATCGTTGCACGAGACAATACAGACTCTCCAGTCGTAGGTGTTTAAAAGAAAGTTGAACAATACAGTTCGAACAGATTTCTATTTCTTTTTTGACAGTTAAGTTACTTACTAAAATATACACAAATATAAATCACACACAGTTTTAGATATACCTAGTAAATTCTTCACTAAATTAGTGAAGAATATTTTAATTAGTTATTAATATCGTCTTTTAAAGATTCGATATTTTTCAACTCTACTAGTCTCTCTTAAGCTAAAGACGACACGTTTGGTGCAGTGGCTGAGCAATTGGACTGCTGCCCTGTGTGTCGCTGGTTCGATTCCCGGAACAAATAATAATTAGTTGTTCCGGATCTGGGTGTTTGTGTATGTGAGTTTCTATGTCTGTAAACGCACCCACGATATAGGAGAAATTCCTAGTGTTAAGCAAAGTTAAAAAGAAAAGGATAAAGGCCCTGGTATCAACTTTCACGTTTTTGTGCTGTCAATTCGATTTTTTTTATGAAAAAGTAGTATTTTTACTACACTAGAAAATTGTTTCTTCATTGTCCAAACAATAAATGCCGTCAAATTCATGTGACCTTAGTCAGTCCACTTAGTTTAACCGTGCTTAAAGATTAGTGTGACAGATTACGTCAACAATTAATTTTATTAATTTCGTGTTCTGTAGATTAAAATATTAATAATTTTCGCACGTAAACTCCTCGATGACGGCTGTTAAATAAATAATTACTCACGATCACGTATAATTATTACAATTAGGTAAGCTTAGGTAGACTATAGTGAGTTGTTTTTGGCTAAAAAACTACTCAAAATTCTTTGCTACTATACTTTGGCAGTGTATCCCAAATACACTTAACACCTACGATTGGAGGGTATAGTTTACTTGTTATCAAACCTAGAATTATTGACAGGTTATACGGAGTTGCTCCTGTAGTACATCTTAATTTCGTCACCTATACATAAATATAGTTCCATTAATATTGTAGCATCTCTAAACACTAAATGATAACGGCTACTTCACTGTAGGGTATGCCGACGATATAACCATAATAATAAATGGCACTCACGAAAATACCCTGTGCAACCTCATGCGCCAAGCATTGAAAATAGTGGAGAACTGGTGCAACAAACACCAGTTATCAGTAAATCCCTCAAAAACCGAGCTGATTCTCTTCACAAAAAAGAGGAAGCTGACGACCCTACAGCTTCCACGTTTCTTTGGAACCACCCTAAGCCTATCAACTGAAACCAAATACCTGGGCATCTTTTTGGATAAACAGCTAAATTGGGCAAAACACATCAACTACATCACTACAAAAGCCAGCATATCCCTGTGGCAGTGCAAGCGAATGCTTGGCAGGAATTGGGGGATCAGCCCCAAGACTCACTGGCTATATACCACTGTCATACGACCGACAGTCACGTACGGCTCATTGGTCTGGTGGCCCAGAACAAACCTGAGCACAACCCAAAAAGACCTCGAAAAGCTGCAGCGATTCGCCTGTATGGCAATTACTAGCTGTATGAGAACTGCACCCACCGCTGCCCTACAGGCAATGCTTGGACTGCCACCTCTACACCTCATCGTGCAGAAAGAGGCGGCCCTAGCCGCCTTTAGGCTTCATGCCTTGGGAACCCTAAACAAAGACTCAAGAATTAAACACACGCGAATCAAGAATGATGCGATCGAACAACAGCCAATGATGGCATCACCTTGCGACAAAGCCCCAAGACAATACCACTTCGCAAAACACTACAGTATCACACTTGCAGAAGAGCAATATGACTACTCAGGCCCGAAAGAGCTGAGGATATACACAGATGGATCAAAGAATGCTTCCGGAACCGGGGCTGGAGTTTTCTCACACGACCTTAACATAAATATATCCAGCCCGCTGGGAATGTACAACACCGTCTATCAGGCGGAATGCATGGGCATTATACAAGCAGCATATGCGATAGAGGCCAGAAGAGTTACGGACACCCATATACGTATACTCTCTGACAGCGCCTCAGTTCTTCAATCGTTGGAGAAACGATATACCACTTCAAGCTTAATACTAGAATGTCACAATGCACTAGAACGTCTAACGGTATCTAAACGCAACAAAGTGACACTACAATGGATTAAAGGACACAGCGGATCACTGGGCAACGACGCGGCTGATGAACTAGCTAGGAGAGCATCCAGCGCATCAGTCTGCGGACCTGAACCCATTATACCCATCCCCTTCAACCAGATACGTAGATGGCTGCAGGAGCGCATCCTTACACAAGCGGAGAGATGGTGGACCTCGACACCAGGCTGCAGGCAATCCAAGGAAGCTCTGCCATCCCTAGATGGCAGGCTAACCAGACGTCTTTTACGCCTGGACAGGACCGGCATGCGTCTGCTGACAGGGACCATAACGGGACACTGCTCCCTAAACAAACACTTCCACACAATAGGCATAACGGACAGTCCCCTGTGCAGGGCTTGCATGGAGACTGAGGAAACCGTTGCGCATGTGCTCTTCGAGTGCACAGGTGTCACCCAGATCAGGACAGAGACCCTCGGGACGCCCAGGACTTACACAGATGTTCTCCACAGACCAAAGAACCTGATCAACTTCTGGAGGGAGGTGGGCTGGTTGGAATAAGCCACCAAAGGCCACTATGGCCCACGCACAATGGTCCACATGAAGGACTAAGTGCGGAAACCAAAACCTCTAACAGTAACAGTATTGTAGCATCTCTTGTCACCTTTTTCTTTATGCACAACTCATCAGTCTGTATTCGTTCAGTGCTGGACATAGGCCTCTCCTAAAGTGCGCCACTGAGCCCTGTCTTGACCTTTCCTGCACACCTCGTTCCATTATAATAAAGTCGGATCTCCTCACTAATTTGCGCCTGGCTTACATATCCTGAATTATCAAAGCTGGCAATTAGATAACGTACATACTTGGTTGATCCTCTTGGTTGACTGAGTCATAATTCTCCCGAGAGAAGCTTCTGACCTAAAACCTCAAAAAATAGTTTGACAGATACCGTAATCGAATCAAAGACCACATTATCGGTGGTAGCATATTTGTCTACTTTACCTCATTCAATGAAAGACCAGTTCAGACAAAGAAAAAAATACAAGCGGTATTTTAGAAAACCGTTTTATCGAAAACCTCCTGAGTTGTTTGTTTAATACATCCCCAGTGGAACCGGTCCGGGCCGGTTGTACACTTATACTAAAATAATAACGTTCCATTATATATGCTAACTGCCTTGTTTGTGTCCGTGACGCAGACAACGCCATCTTTATGTAATATCTTCACATTTTGTGTGGCTGGTCGCTGTGGGGAAACGCTGCTGTGAGCTATGCAGGCTCTGCTGTAATCTATGCTATGCTGTGCTAGTATGCTATGGCGGTCAGTCATAGTTTAATGACTATTTAAATCTTCAGAATGGAAGCCGATCCCAAAATTGTTGGGCGAAGATTGGTAAATGATATTTTTTTTGTGATTAAGTCATTTTTAAACTATCAACAAAAGAAAACGCTGGTTGTTACAAGGCATGATAATCTTGAAAGGGCTCTAGTTGTCCCTCCTAAACCGTGAATTTCGTTGTTAAAGATTGGACCAAAAAATCCATGGATATTCTGGTGGCAAATCTAACAGATAATGGTAGTTATGGTTGAACAGGTAAGGTGTAATACGATGGGAACACGTAAGAAGATGGCCATAGTAAGTGACAGCCTATTAGCGATAACGAATATGTATGGAATTGAAAAAAGCCTGGCCTTAGGATTGCGGAAAATTGCGATGCAAGATAATGTAGAGTTAGTACAATTGGAAAAAAAACTTTTCTTTATATTTTTGAACGTGTCTCAAATAAAAAGCTACAGAGGAGAATGGAATATTATTTGGATTTCTGTGTTGCAAAACCGAAATATGTTCAACAATGAAGTGAAAGATTCGACTACGCTGGGCAGGAATGCGATAGCCTAGTTGGAACAGCAGTATCTGGAGGACTTATCCGGAAGGATGCAGTTTTCTGCTCGCAGTTGAAATTTTCCTTCAGCTAAAAAGGTAAGCTTTCCAGATGGACTTTTTAACTAAGGAAGGTATTATTTTAATATTAATAACGGAACTTTCACAAATGGTCAAATTGAAATAAAAGCTTTGAAATTATCTAAGTGTAATTCAAATACATTTTTATTGTTTTTTTTTGTATTTTATCGCTTTATATCGGATAGCACCGACCACATAATATATGCTGATACACTATTATAGTGCAGTTTGAATGTTAATAGTCGAGTGTAGCTGTAGGGCCCGTGGGCGTACGCTAAGGACGTACTCTGGGTACAAATGAGGCCACAGTCGATCTTGTAGTATTGTAAGTAAGACTGATGATGTTCTTATTGTGAGGCGTCTCTATACAATTATTTCTAGTTTCTATTACTCGTCGGGGTCGCGGGACTATTCCATTACCGTGACCATGGAAAGTAAAGGGCTAATGAAGGACACCGTGGATTTTAGTCAGTACAAATCTGACAGTCCCTCCCGCTCTGCCCTCGGAAGGACTCATTTGATGATTTTACCACGATAAAAAAACAGTGTATATAGCTATAACTAACTCAAGTCAGTGTCTATAACTAACTCAATAAATGCGAATATCATAATTAGACTTTTAAATAAATTCCAAAGAAGAAGAATACTCTTAGAGCGTGGAAAATCTGTGAGCAGTGGTGGCCCAGTGGTATCGGTCGCGACTTACGAGTTGTAGGTCGTAGGTTCGAACCCCGTCAGGCGCATTACTTTGTGTAATTTATTTCGTCATCACTGCTCTCAAAAACGGTGAAGGAAAACATCGTGAGGAAACCGGCATGTCCTAGAACCAAAAATTCGAAGATATGTGACATCTACCAATCCGCAATGGGCCCGCGTGGTGGATTATGGCCCACTCCGTCTCTCAGAGAGGAGGCCTGTGTCCCAGCAGTGGGAACGTTATAGGCTGTTGATGATGATGATGTCGAAAATCTACAGTAAGTATTTTCTTAACGAATTTTTATTTTGATGCTGTCGTTTCTAAAAACGGGCCAATAAACAAGTTTTTACATCATACCGCTATTGAACCAATAGTTTAACTAGCCTCCAATGATAATAATACCCCATTCTCGTAACCATATAATGATTAAATATCTATTAAGGGTCCTAAATTCTACGTTTTGTGGAATAAAGACGTAATTACAAATGTTCCCATGTTCGACAATTAAACACCGGTGTGTTCTAATTAGATCTCTTGACCCTCATTGGGAAATGACCGGAAATTGGTGGTTTACGCGGAGGTGATAGCTCGTTTTAAGCTTTTGTAGATGAGAGACTTTTAGGAAATTTAATATTTGAAAAGAATTACAGATCTTTTTTAGATTTTTGCAATTATTGTACAACCAGCAGTCTAAAAATGCCACTTCAGCAGTTTCGTAATACGAAACTCAATAAAAAAATCTTTACCTTTTATCTACTGTGTTACTTCAGCAATGGAGCAAAGTATTCCATACGTATTATGATTCTCATTTGTCACTGATCTTCTTTCATCACTTGTTCTTCTTTTCTTCAACATTTATAAAAAAAAAGACAGTTATACATTTTGGGACCAGTAAGTGGATACTTTTATAGCGTCGTCATCCAGACAGATTCAGACAGAAGTACTCCACTTACTGTCATATATGCTCTGATTTGCTGTGTATATGTAGGCCTTGTGTTATGTACAGTAAAAAAATGTAATTATAACATCAACATTCCTAGAAAAATAAAACACACACATTTCACAAGTGATCTTTCAGGAATCTTTGAGAATTTTTCAAAGATTTCTGAAAGATAAGATAATTAAAAAAAAAAACGAAAAAAAAATTAATGAAAAAAAGTCTCAGGTCTGCTCTGGCCTTTGCAAAGATAAATAAAAGATAGTTATGAGTCCAAACTCCGGCACTAACTAAAGTGTTTTCAAATACGTGAGAAGAATCTTAATTAGTTAAGAATTGAGATCTCGGAAACAGGCTTAGAGAAAAATATGTTTTTTTCGTTTCAATGTTTAGTTTAACGAATTCTGTTGATAGTGTTTGCCATCTGCCTAGCCTTGTACTAAATGTTTTGAAGATTCAATATTAAAATTTTGATATGGGTAATATTATGGACGTTTTATTAATTTTCTTTTTATGGCTCTTGGCTTCAACTTACGCCAGAAATTGGAACTCCTGATAACCATAAAACACAGTGAAAACTGATTAACGACGGATTTCAACCCGACCACCGCCAGTGAGATCGCTCCACCGTCACCATAGGTTACAGGTAGCCTATGGTACCATTACTCGAGTTCAGACAGCTAGGTAAATTAATCCCACTCTTCTTAGCGTGTTCATGGCATTCTATATATAGTCTGAGTAGGCCGAGAACTAGGCAAGGAGCGACTTTAGAAGTGTTCATCACTTCATCAGTTCCTGTTATGAATTATAGAAACCGAGAGGGACTTGGGGTAGTCATTTAAACGGTCTATTCCCATCTAATACCATTTGGTATAAGTTTATTTCCGAATTTATTTTCTATTCCCAACGAGTACCACATTTTTATAAATAAAAAATCTGTTAGCTATTTTGCTGCCAAGGTAGACCGACGGCCTGTTAGCCTGACTGTACCTAATTTCTTCAAACTTGTTTTGGTATTGGTTAACAATGTGATACTCGTTGGGAAAAAACTTCGGAAATAAACAAATACCAAATGGTATTAGCTCTTGGTATTGGATGGGAAATTGGGAATAGATCAGCTACACATCGTAGAACTCAAGCATGTGATCGAGATTGTCACCTAAAGCTAGGAAACGAAGAGTTTAATGCCAGCATAAGCAATACTATGCAACAAATGCTCCTAAAAGTTTCATTGACTGTAATAGTGATGTTTTTTGTATTTCTTCAACGACGTTCTGCAGATAGGACAAACTAAAATACTAACAGTCTAATTAATTCTCCAGAACTTCGCCAAATTTCATTGCCTCGTTGCTTTTCTGGCGATTTCCGTTGTTGGTTCTGGATTCCAGGAGTTGTTGTGGTCTGGGAATAGTGATAGAACTTTTAGATAGCTAAAAAATATGAATCTCATATTATCGCTAATATTATGTATAATGTAGCTGTCTAGACTTTAAGTAGTTGATTATTTGATATTTACTTATCTTTATCATATTAGCATTTTCATATCATTTTAAATTAAAGTCTTAATAAATACAGAACAGATAAAAAACTAAAACAGCCACACAATCAGAATAAGAACAATATTTACTATGTTTCTGTTTGTTCGGCTGGTTTAAATTAAATAAGATAAAAATGTGTTCTTTGTAGTAGAATTAAATGTGTACATGGTTGCTAATTATAACCAAGGGCTGCTGTTATCAGGCGACTGATAACAACTAGACGTGGGTCAATAATAATGTATGTGTCTATGTCTGTTTGTCTGTGGTCTGGGTGACAATATAATGTAATGATTGTTCTTCCTAGTTACTATCTTATGTAGGAAGTACACTCGGCTATACTTCAAGCTATACAAACCACGTTCAACGATGAGCTTAGTCTGGTTTTGTATAGCTTGATGTGTAGCCGTGTGTACCTACCTACTAGTTTAGTTTGATCATCATCATCTGTCTAGCCTTTTCCCAATTATATTGGGGTCGGCTTACAGTCAGTTTATTTATAGTTTTAAATTCATAGCTCGTGTTCCTTTCCAAAGAATCAGCTAGAGTCACGATATACTTCTATGCAATTTTCAATTCTGAAGCAATCTAGTTACAAATCAACAGATTCTTTTAATATTTTTCATGTGATGCGTTGCGTTGAGAGTCGCGGGCAACCGATGGATGCAAGTGGCGACTTGTCGTTCGGCGTGGCGGTCTAAGGAGGAGGCCTATGATCAGCAGTGGACATCTACAGGCTGATGATGATGATAAGTTAGAAGTGTATGTACCTTCACCACGCGTGCCAATTTCACTCATCTTCGCTGCTCATAAACCACTTTCAAACATCAACAGACATTTTGAATAATAATTCACGTGTGTAATAATGAATGAACTAATTCAAAAGAGCGACGATATGTTTATCGTCAGAGATAAATGGTAATTACTTCCCGATTCAGCGTAGCGATCATAGAAACGATTTCTGAGAACATCGCCCGAGTATCATCTACTGTGAATTTGAGTTCAAAGCGATCACGGTGCAGGGGTGCTCAACGAGCGGACGGATTCTATGGAGAGTCGGAACAATTTGATGTTTAATTACACTACGATTAATGAATCGATCGATGCAGTGGCTAAATAGGTATGTTATAGCAGTAAAATACTCAAAATTTTTGCTTGTGAGATAAAAGGTGTTTATGGTTTTGTTTATTACACAGACATGATGGGCGTCTCTCAAAATCTTGTTCAGTGTAACTGTGTGTTTACGCTCGCAAATATTTCTCAAAAAACGTGTTATTTTTTTATTATTATTATTTAGATAGTAAGACTAAAAGTTTAGAAAACCAAAAGTAGAACAATTTAGGCTGTGAATGATGAAGTGAGAGACCAGAGAAATATAAATAATATTAATATAGGATCAGAAGAGGTGTGAACAAAACTACACTATAATTTTTTCATGTCCTTAAGGTTTCCGAGCTTTCGAAAGAACCGTTGGAAAGAAGCATAGACTATACAAGTAAAATGTTGACCACGTCTGTAGAAGCGTGTCACAAACTGTTTGAACGACTTTCCAAAAACCAAGCTTTGGTTTTGTTTATTTTTGTTTTACGAATTATAGGACGCATTTACACCGTAGTGTATCCTTTATGTTTTATATTCAACAAAACTGTAGGTATGTGTTGTACAATTTTTATCACCGCTAAGTTTTCTCAGTACCTCTATTCTATGTTTAATTATAAATATTTTTAATCAATGTCCTGCTCAGCGTAGATAAACATATTCATTTTTTTACAAAAAATCTTGAATTTTGAATTCAAATGCGCTCATTATACTCATTTGAATTGTGTGGTTTGCATAGAAATTGTAACTAATTGAGATCTTAGCAGAAAATTTATGCGAAAATGCTATTTCTGATTAATTAAGTTTTGTTATGTTAATTTATGCGAAAGATATCGTTATAAAGCCATTAAAATGAATAAAACAATGCGCTAACTAAAACGAATTTGTAATAAAATACATTTTAAATGCAAATGTCAATCATACATGTTTTTTTTGTACTTTATATTTTTAAATTATGATAATCACAATTATGATTTTTATGCTTGAAGTATTTTGGTATAAATTAACGTATTTAAGAGTATTAAACGTTTTTTGGTTTATAAGAAATGAGGCTTGCGGTTATAAAAAAATTGAAATTACATTGTCAAAAAAGGTGAACAATTATAATTTTAAATTATAAGAAACAGGAGCATCATTGTTTAGGGATCACAGTTTTTTTTATTACCTAAGCCAAAATAAAACTTGTTAATGAAATCCGTATTGCAAATATGTTTTAAGGAGAAAATGCTTTTTTTTTTTTTTTTTACGTGGTAAAATCATCAAATGAGACCTCCCACCCCGGTCAGGGTGAGAGGTACTGTCAGACTTGTACTGACTAAAATCCACGGTGTCCTTCAATAGCCCTTTATGTTCCGGGGTCACGGTGATGGTATAAGACCCGCGACCAAGGAGAAAATGCTTGTAAGCATGTTTCATTTTTCTCTTATGCGTATAACAAGCCGGCGAGTAAAGGGCAACTCGCCGTCCGACCATGGACCATAACCGGGTCGACGGCGCGTCGTGTTCTACACGCGCCTCAAAGAGCTGTCAGCAAAATGACGCGGCCCCTCTCAGAGGGCCAAAACCTGCCGGGGTCGCGGGACTTATTTCCATCACCGTGACCCCGGAACATAAAGGGCTATTGAAGGACACCGTGGATTTTAGTCAGTACAAGTCTAAAAGTCTCTCCCGCCTTGCCCAGGGTGGGAGGACTCTTTTGATGATTTTACCACGCTAAAAAAGCCTTATAACACGTGAACATGCACAAAAGGACATTAAACAATGTCAGTTTTTTACAAATAATCTAATCTAATCTTTCCTCTCGGTGTGAGAGGCGTCCATCTAACAAGACACTAGTATTTCAGAGGCACTGACATTAATTACTTGATTTATTTATATTTATGTATGTACCGTTTTATCGAGCGGCCCTTTTCTTTGAAACCCGCGCTTTTTACACTCTACTTGATTTAAAAAGGCAACGTTAAACGTTATTTACTGGAGGCACGACCTAATTTTGTAGGTTAGAAGTACCAAATGTTTTAGTTTACAGTTATTGCGTGATAACTTTTCATTTTCCTGGGTGGCAATGTTCTTGAAATATTCTACCGGGTTTTTCTTCTAAAGTCGGACCAACTGTGGGTGGTTTGGTAAGGTAAGACACGAATAAGTTGTGATATGACACACTCTCCCTCTAAAATATGAAGAAGAAAGAATACGAAATAGTAATAGTCACAAATGTAACATGTAATCCAAACCCATGTTGATATGTCGACTCATTGCTTGCTCGT
The DNA here is from genome assembly GCA_028554685.1 of Agrotis ipsilon. Classification (NCBI taxonomy): domain Eukaryota; kingdom Metazoa; phylum Arthropoda; class Insecta; order Lepidoptera; family Noctuidae; genus Agrotis; species Agrotis ipsilon. The sequence goes on along the minus strand of CM052970.1, from coordinate 595,864 downwards.
GCTCTGGCTCTAATCTCAAGCTCGAAATGCATAATAAAGTGGACTTAAGAAGAAGTAGATACGACCCTGTCAGTATAGAACAAAAAATGCGTCATAATAATACATTATGGTAATAAAACCTGCATATTTAATTATTCTAATAGCATAGTTGACTGTATATAATAATATCTTTGAGATGATTTTATTATGTGGTTAGATCAAAAAAGAAATAAACACATAATAAGTTTTAATTACAATGATGCAGTTGGAGTACTAATAATGCTGTGGCTAATGGCAGAAAATTGAGCATTATTTATATAAGTTATGATAAGAATAAAACAAAATTAATGTTCTATTAAAATATACGAGTTAACATAACAGTTGTTTGTTTGTAACAGACTCGGTAAGTCAGGTAGCAAGTTACAACGGGCAGGACCGTCTTATTGGACACTCTAGGCATGTGCCCTAGGCCCCGCAACCCTTGGAGGCTTTATGTTCCTTTATATTTCAAAAACCTGATTTATCTAAGGAAGGTCCTTTGTTATCCTGTATTTCTTTGATTTTATTATTCTTAAGTAAATCAAACGAAATCGTAACGTACTGAGGTGGATACGGCAGACCACTAAGGAGACATATGATAACAAACAAATCGAAGTGATGTGCTTGTTTAGTTGACTTGGCTCTATTTTGTATTTTACTTTGGCCGCATGACGGCCCTGGCAAAAAAATAAGCATCACGTGAAAACCTGAAATTCATGATGTAACTATGTTTTCAGTCAAATAATGAAAAACTGTGGACTTATACTCATTCGTAGGTGAAATATTCAAGACGAATTCTCCTGTTAAAGTTTCTTTCTTATGGACAGACCTAATATAATTATTTTGATACCTAGGTATGTACTTAATTATACGATGAATAAAGCGATTCTTAGATAAAACATTTTGAATATTATCAAAAGCAATTTATCTTAATTCTACATTAATCTTACTGTTTCTCGGTACAATTGCTGTCAGCTGAGTTACGGATGGACAGAATATGCTAATCTTTTAACCATTAAAACTAATGCTCGTAATTATAATAACTATTTACCCAACCAAAGCCGCTACAAAAGCCTAGTTAACAATATAACTGCCACAAATTAGCATCATAGTATAATGAAGGGGTTTGTTCGCGTGCTCACTGGTATGACTCGCCATGCAGATCGCCGGCCAAGGCCAACGAAACAAGTTTCTGTTTTTATACATTATATAGGTACTACACTACAGTGTTATATGTTTATGATAATTAAATCATTTGTTTAGTTTCACGGGTCAGTTATTAAATTAAAACTGTTGGCTCATTAATTTTTTGGAATAGAAAGTAAAGCCTTTTGAGTGAACACGTTTTGATTTTTTTTTAGTTTTTTGTGTTGTATGGAAATTAAATAGCCATTTTTGAGATAAATGTAGTGTGAAAACTTTTTCTATTGTTTTGTAGCAATGCAATGTTTTCGAAAGAAAGGTAAAGGGAAAGGCAGTGGTGTAGTGAGACCGAATCTAGGAGAGGACAAGCGCTTCTGTACCGCCCCCTTCTAGGGTCCGCTTCGCCCCCGCCTAGCTACGCCACTGGTGTCAACTGTCAACAGACAGCAATAAAAAATGTTTATACCATTTTTAATAAACACTAGGGCCATAGAGTCCGAGTGCCCACCAAGTTTTTAAAGAACTTGCTAAACGTATAGTCGACTCTTCGCGTGAACAGAGGGCTGGCCTATTTCTTGGCCAAAGAATTGCTATCCAACGTGGTAATGCTCCCAGCGTCTAGCACGAATTTTCACTATTTTACTATCCAGTATTTACAGCGTTTCTTGTATGAAAAAATAGAACAGCGTCTTTGGTGTGCGAAGAAGGAAGTAATTTTTCCCTTGAAAATTGTCAAAGTTCCAGTTTACTTTACGTCTCAAATACTGAAAACTCGTGCTAAGGGTCAATCAAGGTCGCGGGTCTTATACCATCACCGTGACCCCGGAACATAAAGGGCTATTGAAGGATTGAAGGACACCGTGGATTTTAGTCAGTACAAATCTGACAGTACCTCTCGCCCTGCCCGGGGTGGTATATTGGGGTCGGCTTCCAGTCAAACCAGATTCAGCTGGATATCAGTATTTCACATGGAGCGACTGCCTGTCGGACCGCCACAACCCAGTAACTGGGCAATACCATACCCCGTGGTAAGACTGGTTGTCAGACTTTAGAGCTTCTGACTAATAATAACGACTGTCAAAGATTTACAAATGACAGCCGGGACCAACGGCTTTACGTGCTTTCCGAGGCACGGAGGAAACTCGCCATGACAGATGGTCACCCATCCACAGACCAACCTCGGCAAGCGCGGCTTGACCCGGTAGATCGGCCTGTGCGGCTGTAATTATTTAGCCACGAGCTAGAAAACTCGTGCTAAGGGTACTGGGCACTTATCCCGTTGAGAGCGATGTGGATGAATTTTTTTATGCTCTTTGTTTGGTATTTTAATTTGTATTAGGTAAATTAATTTAGTATTTTTAAACAACAATATTCAGCCCCTTTGTCTACAAATAAAAACAGCTGGCAACATGTCTTATTAGACTCATTTTAATATAAAAAATACATGTGGAAATGTGTCAAGATTGGGAAAGATGAATGAAAACACAACGTGTTTGTATCTTTTTTCCAAAGGTAATTGCAAAAGATAGAGTTCATTGATTGATTTTAAAGGAGATAATATGAAAATAACATACGATACTTTAAATAAATATGCTGTATTCACAATCTAGGTCACACAAGATCGTCGATAGTGATAAGACCGCCCATTGTGCACAACGATGTCTATCTTAAACTTATTTCTGAATCGTCTGTGTATCATATTTGTACAGTTTATTATATTAATGAATCGTGTTCTAGTCTTATTTATCGTCTGAACATAGGATATTACTTCTAGAAGCTAAGGTAACCTAATGTCGTAGTATTTTATGCCCGTTATGGAAGTTAGAGAGTAGTGGTGGCCCAGTGGTATCGACCCCGACTTACGAGTTGTAGATCGTGGGTTCGAACCCCGCCAGGCGCATTACCTTGTGTAATTTATTTCATCACCACTGCTCTCAAAACGGTGATGGAAATCATCGTGAGGAAACCAGCATATCCTAAAACCAAAAATTCGAAGATATAATGACATCTACCAATCCGCACTGGGCCCGCGTGGTGGAGTATGGCCCACTCACAGAGAGGAGGCCTCTGGTCCCAGCAGTGAGAAAATTATAGGCTGATGATGATTATGATGGGATATAAATACGAGTTTTTAAGAAAACATAGTAATCATCATCATAGGCTCTGGATTTCCAATAGTAGCGGGTGGAACCGGCTTGCATCCAGCGCGATCCTGAAGCCTTCATCAGGTCGTCTGTCTACCTTGAAGAAAGAATAGTAGTAATGGCTACATAATTATAGTTTTCTTGTTTCAAGTTAATTTTTGTTACTTTGTAAGTAATTACTGACATAAATAATAATAATAATATTGCACAACTGTCACACAACGCCATCTAGTCCCAAGTTAAGCAGAGCTTGTGTTATGGGTACTAGACAACTGATAAACATACTTAAATATTTCTAAATACATACATATTATAGATAAATTACACCCAGACACAGAACAAATGATCGTGTTCATCACACAAACATCTGTCCTGGGTGGGAATCGAACCCACGACCCCCGGTATAGCAGTCAGGGTCACTAACTACTAGACCAACAGGCCAGTCAAATAAAGGATGTTCATACTTATTAAGCCACTAATAAGTAAGTAAGTATCTTCATTGAATAGGCATTCAAGTTTCTATAGAGTATAGGATAACTGATTAGCATGATTGTAATGAGTAAAGTTTATGTTTAATTTTTAGTAGTAGTATAACATAAAATGCTTTCACCCTTATAGTGATAATTATCTCATGGACTACGGCTACCGAACTCGCTGCGTATTCATTTCCACGTCCCTCTGTTTTGCACGCTTAAAATCAAATTAGATACGCACCACGCAACACACATTTTGGATGCGTAACTGATGTTATTTTTCGTGTATTATATGGTTATGTAAAACACAGTCAAATGTATTTCTCGATGTTTTTGTATCTTAAGACAAAGATGACAGCCTTGGACACCTTTTCGAATTTTCCTGATTTTTCCACACACCTCTTTAGAAAAGGCAGTAACATAAAACAAAGCCAAAAAAATAAATAGCAATAACACGTTCTAATTGAAAAACTAAAGTTGTATTGAAACTAATATTTCAACACTGTGTACATCTAAACAAATGTTTAGCTGTGTGTGTCTACTCGTAACACAGAACATGTTGTTCCTAAGTGTGTGTGATCTAAACAAACTGATTCTACGTGTGTTTGTGTGTGTGTGATGGAGTGTTGTGTGCATGTGTGTGTATGTCAGTGCAGCTCAGCTGTTGTTTGTTGGGTATCGGTAGGCCTCGAGTGCGGGGTCGACGAACTGGCCACAGAGTAACAGTGCAGATGATACGCGGTGCGTGTGGCGGGCGTAGGGCGTAGCCCGTAGGTAGCTTTGCAAGGGGAAATTTGGGAAATGCAGTGTAAAATAGTAGACTGGATATCACTGTTCCATCATTTGCATTGTCTTAGTTTATTATAGTATATACTTAAGCCGTGAGATTAATAAAATCTTTACATAATTGACACCCGCTAAATAAGCATGACTCTTTTATAAATGAATGATAACGTCAGGATACCGAAATAAAAATTTCTGATTCCCGTAGATTTTCTTGTTCTACAACCAATTTAACACACTACTGCACTAGCATTAAACATTAACATTCATTTAAATAGTTATTGCAGTGAAATTAATGTTATGAAATTCCAGCGATCCAATCCTTTGTCTCAGACCAAACGATCTATGGCATCGTAGGCATAATACTATCCTCCAGCCACTCCCCTCTAACCGGCCGCACTCTATGCCCCCCTAGCAACAGCAGCTCCAGCAAGCCAGCGTCGATAGTTGCGCAACTGGCAAGTGGCTCGACTCGCTCAAGGCTCAACCGAACGTAAACAAGGCATTGTGTGCCAGTCCAGCAGGCCGTTCAAACGGGCCTCCATTTGTTAGACAACCTTCATCGTTTTGGGATTTTATTAGTCGTTGCAATTGGGTTAAGTACCTGTTAGTTGGCAATAGGTACCTACCTGTGTTTGTGGCTGATTGTATAATTATGGCTGTACCTAATGGTTGCAATTTTCTGGAGTAATCAAATTATGGCAATTATTGTTTCGAAACATCGCGCTGTGATTTTAATCTCTCGTTAAAAGTAGGTTTCCAAGATTGTAAGACTATTTAGATAAGGTTGGGATTACGGCTTCCCTTCTTAATATAGACTTTGGTTAACAAGTTTCCCACTTGTATATCCTCTTTTGATGGACTTTGTTGGGTTTCAAGACAAACTAATTTTCCGAAACATGGCCGATTGTTTTGTTGGATGATTTGTTTTTTCTTGTTTGTTGGCGAGATTTAGTGAGATGGAGTTTGTGAGATAGTTACGTCCAATCAGAGTTTCGTTGAAGTTGAGTTAGTTACGAACAATCATCACCATTTATTGTTAGTAATTACTGATAACATTTATTTAGATATGGGAAGAAAAACCTACACTGTAGGTACTCTCGTAGGTACCAAGTTATCTAATCACTGTGTTAGGAAAGTATTGTAAAATACTTGAGACTTGAAATCCTTTGTCCCTAGCTGGTAAAGAGGGCGTCCAAAGTAATCCTCCATCGCTGACCATCTTGAGGTTGACGTTTCATTTTACTCTACATCTTTCCATTGTTCGTCGCTTTTAGCAGCACGGTGTTACGCCAGTTTTGCCGGCAATGGCTAAGATTCCTCATGCATTTTAAAAGAGTTAATTATGGAGTGTTATGCCAGTATTTCTCCGTAGCATAATCACCCCCTGTTAGCGATATGATGACGCCCCCATAGAGAGCCAAAGCCTGCCGGGGCGCTTGACGAACTTACTACCGTGACTCCAGAACGTAAAGGGCTATTAAAGGCCACCGTGGATTTTAGTCAATACAAGTCTGACAGTCTCCCTTACCCTACCCTGGGTGGGAGGACTCATTTGATGATTTTACCACGATACAAAAAGATTTCATGCATTTTAAAAGAGTAACTGCGGTTATTCATGGCGTTTTTTCTCTTTAGCATCATCAGCCTATAATTTTACAGCTGGGGCATAAGTATCCCTTCTGTGTGATCTAGTGCCCCACAGTGCGGGTAGCCACTCCATAGAAACGAATAATTCTACACTCGGCAGGCAAAAGCACTTAAGTCGCACGCAAAAAGATTTGACTTAAGTGCTTATGGCTTCCGAGTCTAGAATTATAAACGGGGTTACTAAACTAATATAAATAATGAAATAAAACAAATTAACTATCCCAAGTAATTCGCATTGTTCATAAACATCATCAAAACAAAATTATCTCTGTTAATTGACAGTTCTACTATCTAATCACCTTGATAGATCATTGTACTAGTTAGATTAAAGTTCAGTCAGTTTGTAAACAATGCTCTGTGGCTCCAATTGTTTATAAACAGCTAAATGTTTGGAGCACAGCGCTTTAAGCGCTACTTGGACAGCGCTGCGACCTGACGCGAATACAAAGTAGATTCACAATGTTGTTTTGTTCACTTGATAGCCTTTTATTAATTCTATGGATGTAGAAGGAATCCTGGTTTGTTTTGTGCATGTCAATTCAAATTTTATGTATGCGAATACAATGTTACTACTTATTGTATACTCGTTATGTATAAAATATAGATATTGCCTGTTCAACACGGTTTCACCCCCGTTGCTCGGTTTCTATTGGTTATAGCGTGATGTTATATAAAAATAGCCTTTATATCCTCGATAAATGAACTATCAATACAAAAAATAGTTTTCAATTTGATCCTGTATTAGGAAATACAGGTTCAAGTAGAAAACTATTTTTGTATTGAAAGAAATCACAGGAGTGATTAGCGCGTTCTACCAAAAAAACAAATTCTTTAGCATAATAGGTAATATTAGTAAAGATTTATAACAAAGGTCTTTCCGTAGTTTTTCGCTCTTGCTAATACATTAGTTTATAAGTGGCCTAGGTAAGATATATATAATTTCTCTACCTTTTCTTCCCCTTAGGTTGGCATTATTCACCTGATCTATAGGTACTTTAGAAAAATAAGCGTCCCTGTTTTTCGACCCAAAATTGTAACTCAACTCCAATATTTCATAATATTGTTATTAAGCATAAATCTTTTGACCTGGAAACCGTGAAAAACAACAACCCGAAATATTTCCCTGCGGACGAAATAAAGGCCCACAAAAAAATAAATCCTAAAACAATACTGTTACTGAACAATTTGGATTGAAACACGCGAATTCACAATAACAATAATAACTCGGTATATTTTTACCCATCGAACGCCATCAAAGTAATATCAATACCGGTTAATGGTCCACAATACCGGTTAATGTGCGCAATAACCGTAAAGATCACCCTTTTATGTCGGTAATAGGCCGGTAACTGCAGTGCACCGCACTACACCGCTGCTACTATTATTGGTCGACGTTATTTTATGAACTCGTGTTTGGGTGTTATTGAAAGTTGATTTATTTGAGTTAGGCTGAATTATTGCAGGTGATTTTTGTCATATTTTGTCTAATTTTTTTTTTATGAGTTGTTGGTCTCCATGTAAAATACTGATATTCGGCTGCGTTTGATTCTACTGGCAGCCGAGCCAAAATAGTTGGGAAAAGGCTAGACAGTAAGTAAGTAAGTATCCTTTATTTAGACAGGTGTTGGTATAAGAGCCTCCATGACTGCTGTATGTCTGCTTGTTGATTGGTTGGTTTCTATTTGCATAAATCTCGTCACTTACCTACTCAATTTATAAAGCCTTACCTTTTAGTACACGTAGTACCAATGTTTTCTTTCCAAATCTGTCCAGTAGACGACACCCCCTTTTTTAACGTAGAGAAATCATCCAATGAGTCCTTCCACACTAGTTGGAGCGGAAAGGACTGTTAGACTCGTACAGACTTATAATAGGCCTTTACGTTTTACTGATTTGATTTTATGAACTAAAGGTATCAATTTCTATTTCAGACATGAAATCAGTAACGAAAAAATTGTCTGAATCGTTTATTTAATTTGAATCCTGGAAAAATATCATGAATGTGGAAAGCGAGGAAACATTGCAAGAGGCTTACTCTTAGCTCTTAGCCTCTTGCAAAGAGTTTTCCTCTTTGGTGGTAGACCTTAGCAATACAGCCAACCCTACTATGATCACTGATAGCCTCCCAGCCATTCATTATACAATTGGCCATTAAAGTACCATTATCAATTAGTACCTACTCTATTATCGCAATAATATTAATATTTTTTAACCAAGCGGTCACATGCGCCGGCGCAGGTCACCGATAAGCGCGACCTGCGACTGCGACCTGCGAACTGCAACTTCGACAACGCGCGACTTCTCACCCCTGGTCGCGCGATAACGCGTTTTGTAACAAGTTGTACTTTCAATGTTAATTATGTATTATTTTTATGTAATAAATGATGTAGTTCCGGTGCTATAATTAGATATTATGGCATTGTTTTGTATCGGTTGTTATGTTGGGTGATTGTCGGGACCTGTTATGTACCTAATGACTAGTTAGAAAAGTCGTATTGTAAGTATGTATTCAGATTATTCTAAGAGATTCTCTTTTTCTAGCAAGAAGGAAAAGCTCGTAGCTAAATTATAAAAGTAGCGCAGAACGATCTCAAAGGTCAGGCCACGCTTGCCGAGGTTGAACTGTGGATTGGTGACCATTTATCATAGCGAGTTTCCTCCGTGTCTCGGAAAGCATGTAGATACGTTGATTCTGGCTGTCATTTGTACATATTTGACAGTCGTTAATCAGTTACAAAGCTCGAAAGTCTGACAACTAGTCCTTCCAAGGGGTCTCGTACCTATTACCCAGTTTCTGGATTGTGGAGATAAGAAAGTATGACCAGATGTATGACTGTGTATAAGACGAAAGGAAGAAGTAAGTGGAGCTCTGTAGTTTCTGCCCTCAAAAGAAGAAGGTGTGAGTTAATATGTGTACGTATGATAATCTTCTTATGTGTAAAAGTCAATTGCTGTTCGTTAGTCTCGCTAAAACTCTAGAACGGCTTGATCGATTTGGCTGATTTTGGTTTTGAATTATTTTGGGAAGTACAGGGCAGGTTCAAAAGGTGTTTTTGAGGCGGTACGAAGTTTGCCGGGTCAGCTAGTGTAATATAATTATGATACGTTTAGAAATACATACTTTAGTTTATGACCAAAAAGTAACAACTTAACAGAGAGTAATTAAAACCAAGTCACACCTTATTCGAACCATGTTTCCACATAAACAACAAAAAGCCGTCGTACCTCACAACAGTAGTAAAATACACAAGCGGTATGATACGAATGTCGTGAGCAATGTTTTTTTATGTGCTGCCTAGTGCCACAAATCATGGCCGTAACGTTTTCATTTTGTTCGTGTTGTGCACGTAACATGGCCGGTTTGTCTTAATCGAATACGATGTTGTTTTTAGTCGACTGCTGTTGTTTTTAATCGATTTTTTGGTACTCGACTATGTAGGCCTTTGTGCGAGTAGATGAAGAGCGAAGTTGTGTTCAGTATTGCTGATTTATGCGACTCTATGTAGATTGAATTTAATGTCAATTTATTGTATGAAAGATTTTTTTGACCAAACTCAAAGATTTGGTTTATTTTCTGTTTCGGTTGACAATGAGGGATTTTCTTTTGATTGTTTCCCTAGTCGATGGATAGATGGCGCTAAACTTGGTATGTTACTGCAATGAACGGAACGTCGTCATTTTTGTTTTTTTTCACTTGATTGTAATTTTGAGATCCGATACGTTTTAACGTAACGTACATGTCATTGTCAGTTACATCACATCACACCATTGGCATTTGGAAATAAATAACAACAAGGAAAAAGAAAAAAAATATTAAAAAGTCTTTTTAATTTATGAGTTTTCCACGCCATAAAGAAAATGTCCCAAGAGAAAAAGAAAAGAAGTCAGTGCCTCGTGGATTTGTGCAAAAATGAAGGCATAAATCTAGTAACTTAGTCAGTTCAACGCAATCTACAGAGTTATTGGAAACTACTTTTTTTTAATATTCGAAAAAGAAAACTTCTCATTATATGTGTTTCGTAACACGTCACTTATATTTTATATTTTGAAGAAGCGATCCAAATTTCAGCCTTTGACGCTAGTTAATTTACACTTTACCTTCATATATCCATAGTACAAACCAGTATCCATGTTTCACCTCTATGCAGAACTCTGTGACTGTCTAGTTGACACTGTTGACAAGTCACGTCACAGCATCTAAATTTTAGCGCGAAACGGACGCAAAATTTTTCCTTCCCTCTAATTTTCATGGAAAATTAGTAAAATTGCAGTTAAACTGTACAGAAAGTATTTAAAAGTGCTCGGAAAAGTGTTATATTGTGTTCACTCCGATTGTGATTCAGTATTAGATCGAAACGAAGATTTAGATCTTCGTTTTCAGAAATGTCTTGTCGGTTCTGATAGGAAGCAAAATTCCTTTCAAGTTACTTGTTATTCTCGAAGGATAAGTGTTTAGATGGCACCGTCTTCTGTGTCGGCTTATTTACCGAACATAAGGTTTGTGATGACAACGATTTCTAGCGCTCCTCATATTGTGTGAGTTGGAACGAGGTGAGTGGTATATTTAATGTTATACGTCTCTCAACTCGGGGTTGGAGTGTATATAGCAGCAATGGCGTAAGAACAAAGAAAATTTTCGTAGAAATTTTCAAAAATCCCTTATTACTGACCCAACCCGGAATCACTGTGTTGTTAAACAAAGTTCAAAGTAGCGATTTCTGGCTTGTGATTCTAGCAGAATGGTAATGGTGAATAAAGCATATTGCTTTTTCCTTAAATGAAGCTTGTGTCTAAAGACCACAAGACTTTCAGTGTAAAACATGGTGCTAGTAAGAATTATTCCTCAAGTAATTTCTGAATGTCTGGAGAAACTAAAACTGCTTGACATACTCCAACATGAAAACTAATTCTTTGATTATTAATACAGAAACCTTGCAGTCTCAGTCACTTAGCTATAGCACAATCAAAAGTGTATAAGTAGTAACACTAAACAAGCATGTGTATGCACTTATACCTCTGCGGAGGGAGGTTTTTATACAGAACCTAAAACAGCTGTGACTAAGCCTATGCCTGTGCTGGAGCCAGTTGCTAAAACATCTGTATTGCTAACTGTGCTAAAAAGCTTCCTACTTATTTATAAATGATGTCTGAAAGTACAATCAGAACATCCCGGTGAGAGTCCTATCTATGGATCAACCCCCATGATGTTAATATTTCGTGGAGCCATTGTCTGATATAATGACAATTATAATTTTTTTATTTAATTTAAAAGCTAATAATAATATGACACGTTCATTGAAATATAAAATTATCTAATGATTTTTGTACTATTTATCTATATCATAACTAGGCCATCGCTGTAACAGTTCCAAATAAGAGAACAATCAATAACAAATTAATTGATGGCATAAATATAAAACAAAAATTAAATAATTTAGGATATCTTGGCAGTTTACTAAAATATTAATTACCACTATACTAAAATAGTGCTAGAACCTAATTCACATGTATTACTCTATGTGACTATAAAGTGTGTTGACACAGTGTTGTCTGTGTAACAGATTTTATTTTTGTTCAGTCTTACAAGGCTTACCGTTTACAATCACCAATTACAATGGTGCATTGGTTATAAATTAGATTATAAAAATATCTTATTAAAATATAGCACACTTCTAATTCCTGAAAGGATGGGCAGTGATGTAAATATAAGACAATTATCATAGAGTGCATGAACTTTTAGTGAAATTGATCAATTTATTAATGTTGTTGATGATTTATATTCAGAAAAATGAATAATTAATAATTTTTAACAAACATGTTTTGTTTATAATGAAGATTATGACAGAAGGTCAAATCCTTTTTATATGAGAGTTGAGTAAAATAGCTTGTTTAAGCTTTTGTGATGTATGCATTACTTACCTATTTGGGAAATAAGTCATGCCAATCAAGTCTGAGATACTTTTAGGATTAAAAGTATGAAAATTGTCAGCTTGCTAAATATTAAACCAGTTAATTACTGACAAAGAATCCGTTAGCATGAGGTATCTGCATTTATGTTTATTGTTTGGGATTGTACCTGTAAAGTTTTACATGGATAGCTTAATCATTATTAAGACCCTAGGATAGTGAAAATACTAAGGAACCCAATCTGTGACAGCAGATTATGTTGCGAAGTTATTAAGACTTTCAAGGATAACTTGTATTGCCCCCCTATAAGCTTATTATTAGTATGGTGGCATTAAACAAATAAATCTGAATTAATTATTAAGTAAAAATTATACCATGTGGCTCTCTTCTATATTGCCTAGGTGGCGCTACGAGTTTGCCAAGTGGTGTGCTTGTGATACCATGAGGTTATCAATGGACCACTCAATTTCCTGAGATATGGGTAGGGTAACCTCCTTTTTTGTCCGCACAGCGTGTGAAGAAAAGGTGAACCCATAATACAATTTCTCTTCAGAAACATAATGATATCATAGACTCAAATCCAAGTGTCAGAGAATATGTGCATGTTGGAGATTTAAAGGAAAATGTGACGGACACTCTTCTGCCTATCAGAAGTCAACTGATTGACATGGGCTATCCAAACGCACAATTCAGCTTATGAAACTTGATATCTAGTGCTCTTGAATGCGAGATGCAAATTGTTGAGGCTAGCAGATTGCTGAATATCACTCTGACAGCGGTTTCCCTCCCGGGGAGGGTTAAGAAGTAAACTGAAATCTCTTACCGCCTACCTACTAGGAACAGATAGCCAGATTGGCTCCTGTTGCCTCATGCCCCAGGCCTCGGAGGCTATGTTTTCAAGTGGGGTGTCCCAAAGTGACCATGTTCGTGCTAGTCAAGTTGGCCTGTGAGCAACTGCACGTACCAAGGGACTGAACTCATGGATTTTCGAGCTTTACGTATTGTATAATGGCTAATGATGAGTCATTTCAACTTGTTGGAAAATAATGAATTAATTGTTCCATTCTGAACTGTGTTGTGTTCCATACTATAAACAATGCTGGCCCTCGAGTCGAGAGCTCTCGGAGAGTGACAGCCACAACCTGTACCTTAAACCTAACAAACTGCTACCCTTAGGCTAAAAAGTTGGGGGGGGGGGGGCAGTTCAAGGACAGGTGCATCAGTAGAATAAAGAGGTTACAAGGTTATTACAAGGAAAGTTCTGAGGCATGTCATGGCTTATAGATTACATGACGTTCATCCTCAAATAATGTAATAAGTGTATTACAAGGAAAGTACTGAGGCGTGTCATGGCTTATAGATTACATGACGTTCATCCTCAAATAAGGTAATAAGTGTATTACTTGTGTTAATCTGTTGAAAAACATGTGCAATTTTTTCCTTTTTGACTATGCATGGATAGGCAAAGACTTGCCAGATTGGTACCTGTTACCTCCAATTAAGGGGCTCGGGGCCAATGTTTTCAAAATGATTTTTTGAGCATCTCAGTGGGACTCCTTGCTGATGATTTTTTCATTTTAACAAGTATTTTGACTTTGCTTAACCTACCCGTTGATTGGTAGAGACGTACAATAGCCCAATGTTGTAAGATTATGAACAACTTACTCAACTCGTCTGTTTATTGTGTTGCCTTTTTTAAAATCTACCCTGTTCCTTGATGAATTTGTTAATGAGATCAAGGCCAGGCTGACCTGGAAAGGTTATTCCTGTTGTTGTGGATGGTTGGAAAATCCATCTTTTAAAAAATTAAGCTTCTTAATTCCCTTCTAGCCATCAGAAGGTTATCTGGAGAATAGAATTTTAGATGACACAAAATTGGAAGATCAGTTATTCTACCAAGATAAACACTTTGTACTAATATACAGTCATCAAAGAGAGAATTTCCTCAGGATAATTATCCTGGAATGTGGCCAATGAAAGGTTGGAGATGAATCTTACACAGAGAGGAGCTCATTTAATGAGCAGGAGGATTTATTACATATCTCTACTACATAATAAAATACAAATGTATAGGTAGTAGAAATACACAATGTACAGTGTACAACGAATTTGAAAACTTTAATAAAATAAATTGTGTAGGTACATTGCTACTCGCATCACCTACTGTGTTTTCTATGGCTAGGTTTTAATGAAGTAAATGTTGTAATAGGTCTAATAATAGTCAAGTTCACAAATAATATTTATTGGTTATTCTCACATCTTGAGAGAGTATTCTTCAGTCATGTAAGAGATACATTTATCTAGACTGACTGGGAATCAGTAATGAAGTAAATTAATGATTAATGACCCAGTGATTCTGGCACCATAGTGGTACTCTCTGAGAACTAAGCGATTCCTTACATTTTTGATAAGGTCGTCATCGTTTTTAAATTTAATTGAATAATCATTTTAGTAGTTTTTTTATTATTTCACAAATAATATTATAAATGAGGCATTTGCTAGGAGTTATAACTTCAAATGGGCAATGTGTTAATTTGTGGATTTATTTAGAGAAGTTCCAGATCACCCAATGTTCTATAGTATATCTGTCGATAAACTGTACAGCAGTTTGGCAGAAGATAATGTTAAATAAAATGTTATGTATATTTGCTAAAAAAAAAAAAATGTACGAATTTAGGATAAAAGGATTCGTTTATTCTAAGTTAATTCACATAGCATCTAAATCTTTCACCAGCAGATAACAAACAGGTCTTCAAAATATAAGTGACGTGTTACGAAACACATATAATAGAACTGTTTTGCATAAAAACAAAACAGTTATTATGTGTGTGGAGTAACACGTCACTTATGCAAGGTGCTTGCTGGTGTTTGAAGAAGACTATGACGTGACTTGTCAACAGTGTCAACTAGACAGTCACAGAGTTCTGCATAGAGGTGAAACATGGATACTGGTTTGTACTATGGATATATGAAGGTAAAGTGTAAATTAACTAGCGTCAAAGGCTGAAATTTGGATCGCTTCTTCAAAATATAAAATATAAGTGACGTGTTACTCCACACACATAATAACTGTTTTGTTTTTATGCAAAACAGTTCTATTACTGCTGAATGATATCTAACTCATACTGAAATTCATATCTACCAATGATCGTGTAAGCTCACTGTTCGAGTGACGGTGAAAACTATGACATAATTAGTCTTTGGCCAATATTGTGTCAGCAATTTTTTTTAGGTGGATAAATTATTAAAAAGTCCACCCGCCATGGGTGAAGCGGAAGAGACTGTCAGACTTTTACTGAATAAAATCCGCCGTGTTTCTTCTTCAGTCCTTTACGTTATAGGGTCACGGTTGCCTGTTTAGACAGTTCAGCGAAGTTGAGTTAGTAATTGAATTGTGAAAGTTTATAACTAAAAAAACTATCATAAATCCACCAATTTCTGTTCAAATATTCGATTTCTCAGGACCAACACAAACATTTTCATTGAGGCTTCAGGCGATTAATTTAAGGAACCTTGTTTTGACAACACCAACTAAAAATAGCTCAGACCGACGTCACAGTGTCTTCTATTAATAGATAGGTGTCTTTAATTAATTAAAATTTTCAGCGACAAATATAGACTAATCTATTTACCTAAAGGTCAAACCATTCCCTGAAGTGCTGAACGTTTATTTTTGCCTTGAAAGGGATATTTTTAGTCTATGCTCTAAATATATGTTGTCTATGGCCGTAAGGGATGCGTGTGTGACGTGCGAGTGTGCAGCCCTGGCTTTAAAGTTAATTTATGAGTGCTTCCATGGGTTTAGTGGCAAGTGAGGGCGCGCCTTTATGTAGGTGTTGCTACCTTCATGACCTCTCCCCAGGAATAGAGGGTGATTTATGTTTTTATAGTCTTTTAATTATGAGTTATCTGGTTATGTCATCGACACAAGGCCTTTTTAAGGTTTTTGTGTGGTGAAACTGGTTATTGCGAAAGGCAGTCATCGTTATTTTATCTCTTTCTTTAGTTAGAAGTTATATCTGTTATCTGATAGGGAATATTAAAACATTGAAAGGTCTATCGTTCACTATAAATGTATTAGGTATGTACCAAAATCGCTATACTTTCGTACGTATCACAAATAATTCAAACCGCAAACATTTATTTAAAACTAAATCAACGTCAAAAAAACTCGTTTGATGTACAATATCCGACTCGATATAAATCGATTCAACTCGACAAAACTTTTTACGGCCGATATTCAAAGCGCTGGTTGCTTTTACGATCTCCGAAACGTCAACTGATTGGTAATTTACTGGTAACCACTAACTTTTGCTGTTTAGAAAGTGGACGCAGGTAACATTGACTCTTAGGTTAATGAAGATAGAGTTGGGAATCCGATGTGAGTGTGTTTTTGGATAGTTTTAGAAGGCAAATTGAGCCCGCCCTAGGGAAATGACTTTAGATAGAATATAAAAAAGATAAAGTTGCAAGATAAAGACGTGAAAGTGCGGGGTGGGGCACACGATGGCGCGATAAGGTCGGCCCCGGCGATAACGTGTTGCCTACCTGTTAATTATTGTTTGTGTGTTTATGAATATTAAATAGGTTGTGTAGTTATTTGTAACAGGCACGCGGCTGTCAGTTTTGGGTTGTAAGTTTATTTATTTCGGAGGAAATGAGGCAATTTAGAAACTAGCGCTGTTTGTTTCGACAAAATAATGGTTTAATGGCTGCCTGCAGCATATACTTTGATAAGATAAGAAATAGGCTGTTCCATATTCCGTTTTCGATAGGTACTATTATTGAACTGCATTTTCAAAATAACCTGCAAAACATTGGTTGAGTTGACAAAAACCTGAGCCTCTAGCATAAGTTTTCATACTTTTGTGGCTTACTTAAAGTAAACGCTAACTTTGACATTAATTTAATGGATAACTTCCTCGTTCGTACAATGGCGCAGTTTTTCATTGTCCATACAATTTAAGTCGTACATACTTCGAATACGAAGTACGCTATGTACGTTCGAACCCTAGTCTTATAAATTTTATAAAACAGTTGTGTAACGTTTTTGGTGTACAATAAACTATATTCTATTTTATTCTACGTTCAAATTCGTAAAATATGTGCTAGGACCTTTTCTAGCTATTCTAGTAACAATGGCCCAGCAGTGGGACAAAAAATAGACTTATATTTTTACTGCTATGTATGCCACCAAATGCCAAGGACTTGCTAGATGCCTGTCAATGATAAAGTTTAAGTCAGCGCCTTGAATTGTGTCCCCTAATTGGTTGAAACAATAATTACTCGCGCAGTGCATGCGACGCCAATTAGTACTCATGCACTAATTGATGCCACGTTTGGCAATAAAGCCATAAATCTCATAATACACAGTAATCCACTGTGGTACTGCTGAGCTTAACCGTGAGGCTGTGAGCTGCATTACAATTAGGTATGGTGAGCAAAACAAACAGCTTAACGAGGTTTATTTTGGGTAAATACTGGTAGTACATAACTTTGTACTTATACAGGTAACGTTAAATATTATATGTGACTAAAACTTCACAGGATTTTGATGAAAAAATGAAAAACATGAAATTGTGATTTTGTGAAAGTCAATAGGTAATATTTCGTAGCTCAAAAGGTGTTAATTTTAGAGTTAATTTTCATTATTTTTTTGAATAAATTGTATTCCTAATACAATGAAAATAAACACTTTTTTTAACATCATAACTACAAGAGAACCGTAACCATTGTTCACTACTTTCTTGGGGAGATGAAGTAATATAGCGAACTCATCATAAACACAAGAACCAAAATAACAAAGTAAATAATAGATATAGGTCTACTTACACACTCACACTAACACGACTGTCTCAAAAAAGAATTGTTATGTTTTTTAGGGTTTATAAGTGGAATGAATTTCTTTATTCCACCATAACTGTAGAAGATCTGAACTGATTTTGATGTTTTTGTTACGGTTTGAATCCTATTGTATTAGTCGGGTTACATAGGCTACATTTTTTAGAGTAGTAAAAACATTAAATGGGTCCTGCCACCGAGGGCAGGATGGGAGGGACTGTCAGACTTGTACTGACTAAAATCCACGGTGTCTTTCAATAGGCCTTTACGATCCGTACCCCACCGTTTACCGTGACCCCCACGGTAGCTGGTTAGTCCCGCGACCCCGGCAGGTTTCATGCTAGGCTAGATTTTCCACCGTTGTTTTTCACTGAACTGTAAAAATTCAACACTAATCCAAGAGATGGCGCCACGCTACCAAAAAGCAAAAGCGTTCAAACGAGGAATAGAGAATTTCAGCTTGCAAAGTGTGGATTGCAATGGCCTAGTTGGTTAAGGCGTCTGGAGTACCTATCCAGAAGACGCGGGTTCGAATCCCACTTGCAATCTGAAATTTTTCTCTCCTCAAAAATCATCTTTAAAAATTCAACAATTACCTAAATCCGATTCTAATACTGTTATCCATGTACCGACAGTTGTGAGAGTTGTAACAAAGATTAGGCAATCGCCGTCATCGCTCTAGTAGCGAGTGCGCCTGCGCATGCCTAGTGCATAAAAAGTTATTACACCGTCTGTTATAATGACAGTTGAGACATAGAGACAGCAACAGATACCAAGTGTAATGGACACGCAGCTACTGAGCAGTAGGTTTTGATATAATCTGTAATTATCCTGTTGATCGTAGATGTTGTATAGTAGATTAATACAAAGAAAGTTACTACAAGTTTTGTTACGGGCAGAACAGTCAAAAATTGTACACTGTTGAAAAGATAATTGAAGTAAAGCAGATACCCGAGTTGTGAGAGCTGAGCCAAAAAATCTCCATGTGACGACATTGAGCTATTACTACTACGTATAGAGACGACACCACGCATCACCACTGTGTCCCATCCAGGATGAGTGCGCGCGCTTAGTGCACGCCACAGAGCTGTCAAACAGCTGAATGAACTTGTGCGCGTTGGACACAGAGGTGATACGTGGTGTCGTCTCTATACGTAGTAAATAGCTTAATGTGTGACGAGCATTTTTTTGATACAATGAGTCCATTATAGCACTTTAGGTTCCAGGGTCACAGATACATATTAAGACAATCCCGAGACCGAATCATTGGGCTTGGATCACAATTATGAACCTTGGAACAAAGTTATGAGGAGAGCTTTTTGCCCATCAGCAGTAATTTTGGTCAACCAGATGTTATTACGAAAGGTACCTCGTGGTTGTGATATAAGGCAAGTATATAGCGGTCGTATATACGCAAAGATAAATATATAAAGGTCAAATACTCCCATTGAAGATATTTATAACAAGTTGGTTCGTATTCTTAGATCTTAATGTGAAACATTAATAGAACAGCCACGAGTGTTTCAATAAAACTATACTTGAAATGTTTTTCAGGATGTTTTCAATGGGGAAGCGACCTTGTTACGGTATTAATGTTAGTTCAGTGATAAGAACTATTTTCAATGACAGGCCTGTTGATCTAGTAGTTAGTGACCTGACTGCTATGCCGGGGGTCGTGGGTTCGATTCCCACCCAAGACAAATGATTGTGTGATGAGCATGATCATTTGTTCTGTGTCTGGGTGTAATTTTTCCATAATATGTATGTATTTAGAAATATATAAGTATGTTTATCAGTTGTCTAGTACCCATAACACAAGCTCTGCTTAGCTTGGGACTAGATGGCGTTGTGTGATAGTTGTGCAATATTATTATTATATTATTATTAATGAATTCAAAATACATGCTGAATTTTCAGTGGCTCTCCAAAAATTTTTTCGTTTCATTGTTTTCAAGCGAAAGAGGATCCATTGCCGGATTTAGGTCCCGGCTTAATGTTGTTTCAATAAACAACAAGCAAAACCAGTTCAGTCAAAAAATATAAATAACGTCTTTTAGAAAAAATAAACCTGTTTAAAAAATATTGTCCTATTTCTGAAAACACGTCATTCAGTTCAAAATAATAGCTTGTTATCGAAAAATGTTTAGAACCCGTTACTGGTCACCAAATTGTCACCAAAATTAATTCTACCGCCATAAATATATAAACCAAAAAGTCGTAAATTTATGGAAATCAATATGGCGCCTACGATTTTAAACAAGAAACAAATTTCGAAATACTCACCGTGAATGAATAATATTTGAAAACGTCTTCTAAAGGTTATGTCTAAATCCATATATGTTTAGTTAAAACTAGTTTTAGAAATAGAATATAATACGTTTTCACAATATAATAATAATAATAATAACCCCACCGCTGTATCTCTACGTTGACGTCGTGGTGGGGCTTGCGTGCTCCGAGCCTTGGGCCTGTACCAGTAGAGGTTACTTTGCTGAGACAGGTTTAGGGTGAGGAGTCAGACTAAAAGAGATACAATCCAAGCCAAGGTCGCACACGCCGAGGGCTGCATGGCTAGAGGAGAGGCTAGTCGCAAGTGTGCCAACTCTGGAGAATAGGGGACCTCCAGTTTATTCACCCTTACCACAGTGAACGCAGGGCTCTGCTGTGGTCGACTTTTTAAGTCCCTAGCTACTCGTGGGAACACTATGAACACAAGATCTAAAACAAAAAAACAACTTCAGGCAAATGTGCCTCAGATAGATGACGAAAATTTACAACACTCCTCATCGTCGTCATCTCCTTCGTGTCTTTTTCCATCAATTTCATCATCGTTACAATCCTTCCGCGTCACTCCGACGCCTTCATCTTCATCAATTAGCGTACAGTCTGTGGATGTTGTACAGGAGACAAACTTTGTCGAAGATGCTGTACCCATAAACAGAACTGCAACAAGACGTAGGAAATGGAGCACTGATATGAATAAATTCATCCTACGCACATACCTCCACCTAACTCATATGGAAACCGACAAAAACGCTTACCTCCCATCACTTCACACTAAGTTTTTAGAAAAATACCCTGATATGCAAGTGAGCCGCCAAAGAATTGGTGACCAACGAAGGGCCATAGTTTATAATAAATTATTAACTCAAGAAACAATAGACCAGATTTATGAGGAAGTCAGAGCCGAATTACAAACAGTCCACACTCAAATAGAACAACACTCAACACAATCACAGACACCAATCAGTACACAACCCGGCCAACGTATGAAATGGACAAACGAACTCAATGAAGCAATAATCAGGATATATTACACTACTACAAAATTAGAAACGAATAAAACAGCCTATAGAAAACACTTACACGAGGGGTTTATTAACAAATATCCAGAACTAGCACACATCACTGAGCAACGATTATCTGATCAAGTAAGAGCTATCAAAAATAACAAATATATACACCCTAATAGATTAGAAGAAATTAAAAATCAAGTAGCCACAGAGTTACACAATATCAATACTAACACACTAAATATTGCACCCATAAATAACGTCCTACAGCAACCTGAAGAGAACATTTACTCACTAAGTACTCAAAACACAAATATTAGAATCTCTGATACCGATATAGTTCTGCAAACACTCAACAATGCAGACGACGAAAATTTCCTGAATGATATAGAGTTATGCCAATTTGAAACCGCGCAAAATGCTGCTTCTGAAAAGAACCTAGAAATCGAATCCACATTTCAACAAGCTGAAGAACTTTTCTCAGATACACACCCCACTAACAGACCCTACATCCCCAAACAAAAGACGTCCAAAAAGTTCTCATCCATAGTTACATATATAAATTCTAGCATCCTCCCAAATTGCGTAAATGCTGACACCGACTTTATTAAATTGCAGACAGCTATTTACTGTGCAGCATGGACGGCAGCTGCATGTAACGGTGCTAAAATACTAGGCACGCAAAATGAAAGCCGTACATATATTAGGAGAAAACCAAAGTAGCAAATTAGGTTAGACAAAAAAATTCAAAATCTAAGAGCAAACATAGGTAGACTTACACACTTTATTAATGGTAGCAGAAGCCCAAAACTAATAGCAGCAGTGGAAGAAATAAAGGAAAAATACCAGCAACACGCACAATACGAACCCCCTAATACACAACTAGTACACTTTTTGGACACGATGAAACAAAAATTAAACGCAGCAGCTAGCAGACTCAAAAGATATTTAAAATGCACAGACCGTAAAACGCAAAATTCAAAATTTGTCAACAATGAAAAACTATTTTATAGGTACCTTGCAACAAATAACAGAGACCCCACTAATCTAGCAGCACCAACATCTGAAACCCTCCGAGAATTCTGGGCTAACATTTGGGAAAATCCAGTGCAACATAATCTTCGAGCAGACTGGATCAGTGAGGTAGAAGCACCAGAAATACCAGAAATGGAATATGAATTTATACCAATAGAAACTTTCATAGATGTCATCAAACGCACACACAACTGGAAATCACCTGGCACTGACAACATTCACAATTATTGGTATAAAAAATTCACTAGCATACATCCTCTCTTACACAATCACTTAAACACATTCATCCAATCACCACAATTACTTCCACCATATATTACACACGGAGTTACTTACATGATACCGAAAGACACCAGTGACACTTTAAATCCAGCAAAATACCGACCAATTACTTGTTTACAAACCTTATACAAAATTTTGACAGCCTGTGTTAGCCAGGAAATATATAAACACTTAAACAATAATAACATTCTCGCAGAACAACAAAAGGGATGTCGTAAAAATAGTCAAGGGTGCAAAGAACAACTCACTATTGATGCGATCACTATGAACAGTGCTATTAAAAATAAGACAGACATTCACACTATGTTTATAGACTACCAAAAGGCTTTTGACTCGGTCCCGCATAGTTGGTTATTAAACGTTTTGAATTTGTACAAAATACATCCAACACTGAAACACTTCTTACAAACTTCTATGCAGAATTGGCAAACTGTCCTTAAAATTAAGTCTTCTTCCTCATCTGTATCTACTGAGCCAATCCGTATTAAACGCGGAATCTTTCAAGGAGACGCACTAAGTCCGCTGTGGTTTTGCATGGCTCTAAATCCACTCTCACACTTACTTGATAAAACAGGAGCGGGGTTTACACTAGCACATAATAATTCACATTACACACTTACACACCTAATGTATATGGATGACATTAAATTATACTCAGCTGACAAAAATGCGCTCTTTCAACTAGCTGACACAACTCAACAATTCTCTAATGATATATGTATGTCATTCGGAGTCGACAAGTGCAAGATTTTATCAGTTGTGAAAGGAAAAGTCCAAAATAACAGTTACACACTCGAATCAGGTGAATTAATAGAACCAATGGATGAACAGAGTACGTACAAATATCTAGGATTTAAACAGTCTAAACAGATACAGCAAAAAATGATCAAACAAGAATTGCTCAAAAAGTTTTCACATCGCCTCAATCTCATCTTGAAAACTTACCTTAACTCTAGAAATACCGTCAAAGCTATCAACACATTTGCAATACCCATCCTTACATATTCTTTTGGAATTATAAAATGGTCAAAAACAGATATAAGAAAACTACAACGCACTATAAATACATCATTAACGAAACATAGAAAACATCATCCAAAATCAAGCATACAGCGACTTACCCTCCCGCGTCAAGAAGGAGGAAGAGGACTGATCGACATTCATAACCTACATAACAAACAGATAGTTTCACTCAGAGCATACTTTCACAATAAATCAGAAAACTCATCACTGCACAAATATGTTACTGAAAACGATATGAAACTTACGCCGCTTAACTTACACAGTAGACACACCCAAACAAATGAACAGCTCACAAGCACAGAAGAAAACATTGCCGCATGGTCCGCCAAAGCTCTCCATGGAAGACATCGAGCCGACCTGAGCCAGCCACACGTCGACAAAGCTAAGTCGAACGAATGGCTCAAACGAGGCGAACTGTTTCCCGAGACGGAAGGGTTTATGATGGCCATTCAGGACCAAATAATCGCGACACGAAATTACAGGAAATTTATTATTAAGGACCCTCTTTTGCCGACTGACTTATGTAGACACTGCAATAATGCCTCCGAGACCATACAACACATTACAGGGGCTTGTAAGGCACTTGCACAGACCGATTATAAGCACCGACATGACCAGGTTGCCGCTATTATTCACCAACATCTAGCATTTAAATATAAACTCATAAATGAAATGAAACCATATTATAAATATAAGCCCGAATTAACACTAGGAAGTAGAAATCAGAAAATTTATTGGGACCGGACGATAATAACCGACAAAACTATACATTTCAATAGACCAGATATAACCGTTCACGACAAAGCCAATAAAACCGCTTACCTGATTGACATAGCTATCCCAAACTCACACAATATTCAAGCAACAATATCAGAAAAACTAAGTAAATATCAAGACCTCGCCATAGAAATAAAGACCCAATGGGAAGTAGAAACCGTTCACATTGTCCCCATAGTACTCTCTTCCACTGGTTTGATACCAAAATCCCTCATACAAAGCCTCAACATTTTACAAATGCCTCCCCACACTCTTCATCTGCTTCAAAAAGCCACAATTCTGAACACCTGTCGCATCACCAGAAAATTCCTCACTTCTTCTAGAATATCATCAACATTCTCCATTTAAACTCCCCCCCACAAACTTGGCTCCGGCCCGTATGTGGGATTTTGATACTCTCTTACGAGAGAAGAAACTTAAAGAATACGAAATAATAATAATAATAATATTCCACAACTATCACACAACGCCATCTAGTCCCAAGCTAAGCAGAGCTTGTGTTATGGGTACTAGACAACTGATAAACATACTTATATATTTCTAAATAAATACATATTATAGATAAATTACACCCAGACACAGAACAAATGATCATGCTCATCACACAAACATTTGTCCTGGGTGGGAATCGAACCCACGACCTCCGGCATAGCAGTCAGGGTCACTAACCACTAGACCAACAGGCCAGTCACAGTAATATAATGTCAATATGCAACTAAAGACTTGATCGATAAAATTAATTTATTGATTTGTTTGTCTCTGATATCACCAGATCAAACCAGATTCAAGAATTTAATGAGGTAGGTACTAATTAACATAAGCAAATATATTTGCATTAAACACGAGATCCATGAAATTGGTAGCGATAGCAGAAAATATTTCAAAATGCATTCATTGAATTATTTTGACCTGGGCAAAATTATATCTGCGATACTGGTGACGAAAAATTAGGTAATGTTTATTTTAACGTACAGACAGGTCAACCTATCCAAATCTGTCAAATGTGATAAGCTTGAAAATCCACAGATTGATGTGCTGGCTTTTGTATGTATGCATTTAAATATTATATCTACATAATGTGAAAAAGTGTTGCTTGTTGCAGGCATTACTTGACTAGGATCTTTGATACAGACAGAATCATTTTTTTACCAATGAAAAAGAAATGCTCTAAAAAGATTCGTTAGAGACAAACCTTTAAAAGACTCCGTATTAGAATCCTCTACCGCATAGTAATAATAATAACTTTAACCATGGTCCCAAAATCAATAAAATGAATAATAATCAGAAGTTCGTAATAAGAACATTATTTATCCGAAAATAACGGATTTTCTTGATTAATCGTCGGCCATAATCCGGATATTAATTAGAGTCTTGTAAAATATGACGTTGTTGTCTTGGCGCCGAGTTCAAACGTTATTGATGGCAGTTCTCATTCTATTTGCTAATGGCACTTGGTTTAATACAACTTTTCATAACGTTGGAACATTGATTATTATGTCAGTAAATAGATGATAAATTTTCCTGATCGCCCTTTTTGAAATGTTTTCATAAACATTTCAGATACCTACGCAAAAACTTTCATACGATCTTATATTGCTACTCGTGAAATTGTAAAATTAATTTATTCGATAAATATACACAAACATAGTTATTTCGAGATAATTATGTTAGGATAATTTTTGCATGCCATTTCTGGTTTGCCTTTTTTGTCCGTGTTACGTACTAATCTAGTACCTACACAAAAAATAAGAAAATAAAAATTCAAATTTTCGTTTGTTCGCCGTGTTAAACAAAAGTCAAAGGTACTTGCACAACAAAACCCCGTACATTTGGTCTATAAAATGTCTCCCAACACATAATATGCATGCTAACATTATTTCCGTGCGCCCCACACTAAGTCTAACTAACGCCGGTCGTTTTCACGCAAAATAACGTCTTTGCGACTTTAATTTACGATAGCCCAACGCGTGGATTAAACCAGGATAACATGGCCCATCGCTTTCAAGTCTTTATCTTGGCTCATAGGTCATTTTGTACTGGTTATTAATGTCTCTTCCGTGTACCGAATGCGTTTATTTATACCGTTCCATCTCAAAATGGGACGAGGTTGACCTGATTTGAGAATGTGCCAGAAAATGCATTTATTATTTTTATTTTCGATAATCCGTGTGTTGTTGATGATAATCGTCAGTTATAGTTAGTACCGACATTTATTATTTTAATAGTGTTTATTAATTTTGTGGCTGTGTGGAAAAGTGGAAATGACTGTGCGTGTTTTATAATTTTATTAGAGAAACTGTATGTAGGTAATTTGTTTGTTTTAATGCACAACATAGGAATTTTATATACAAAACGATTTGAAAATACACGGGTACAATTTCTTTTTTCTTTCTTTTTACAAAAAAACGTATTTAAAACTGCTATGACTTTATAGCCCAAGAAAATAAGGTTAATTATAATTTTGACATAGTAAAACAAAACAACATGCAAGGTGACTTTTTAAGGAAAATGGCGTCCTCAACAACAACGCTTGTTAGGTCAAATAAGTCAACAAAAGCACAAAAATTAATACACACGCCTAAAACCATAAAGAAATATGCAAATGCAGGTCAAAACCAACAAAATATTGGTTCAAATCAGACAAATATTGGCTGATTAGTTTAACGTTTGTCATGTAAATCACACGTAGAGTGTTGGCGCCAATAATTACTAAATTATTACAAGGTTGGCTTTGTTTGTTGTGGTATACAAACATACCGTATGTAATACTTTATGTTGTGTATGATGTTGTATGTAAATGTGAGGTCCCTCCAACAAATTTCAAACATAGATTATGGTGCTTAAAATGTACAAACTGCTATACAATTAATAATTGTTTGTAAATCTGGAACAAGAAATGCTGATACTGAAATTCTTGTGTATAGTATAGGTATTCAGTTATATCCTGTTTGAATGGAAATTGTCGTCAGCCTACAATTTTTTTTTCCCCGGTAGGCTTTAGCCCTCTGAGAGGGGGCCTCATCATTATGCTGACGCTCTTTGAGGCGCGCGTGGAACACGACGCGCCGTCGACCCGGGCATGGTCTATGGGCGGACGGCGAGTTGCACTTTACTCGCCGCCTGCATGCCCGCGGTTGTCAGCCTACATAGGTTCAATATTGGTTTTATGGCAGTAAGTTGAAAAGATGTTCCCATAACTTTTGAACTGACAAATCATCCTTAACCATGCCAAAACAGCTCTTCAAGATAAGTTCAAAAGTAATACGGCATTCAAGATTTCGCAATAATGTTCATAAATCAATATCCAAGATCATTTGGCATGTAAACTTAAGATTTGAACAAGTCAACCATTGTAATTTCAACTCAATGCAATCCGATCACCTTGCCAGACCTTTTGAAGCCAGCTTACACACTGAACAAGCCCTTTATCAAACAATTACCTCATCTCTACGCAATATCTTCTGTCAATCGTAATGACTGCAATATTTCTACAATAATAGGCACAATTTCATGCCCTATCTGTAAATTGATCTTTGGCTAAGGCTCGACCTCGGACGTGGACTAAGTTTATGCATTCATTGTGTAACGTGAGTCGCAAGTGTGCTTGGGCCCTTATGTTTGAGTCGCACGTGTGCACGACGCCTTAGAGCTTGAACTTTAGTTGGTTACATTGTTCGGTAGTACTTTGACACGTAAGGTTACGGAGTTAGGTGTATTTATACTGATCTGAGGATTAAGTTTGTTTAATCACATGTATTTTTCAGGTTTCCGAAGTATAAGTAAGTATAAAGAGTGATAGAGAGTATAAAGTCTGAAAACATAATCAGTTTTCAGTTTACTGTAAAATTAGATCTTATTTCTTTGATTTAAAATCAAAAAGCAAAGTGATAGCTCGGTAGGCACAGTCGCTGAGCACTTTGCTGCGTATCGTGTGTTCGATTACCGCACGGGTTTATGGCCTAAAGATGAATGTTCGCGTCAAAAGGTGTTCGTAGAGTTTCAAAAAATAAAATTAATATAGGGAATCGCGCTATATAAACCAAAATCTGTATTGGCCGAACAGCACTCGAGGTTCCTATTCCATAAAGGGCACCTGGCACACACTGACGAAAATTTTTCACAGGAGTCTTACGTCGCACAGATGAAATACAAGAAGCTCAGGTGCCATTGTCAACAGGTGCCCTTCGTGGAATACCTCCGCACTCTGGTTATGTTCAAGAGTTTATTAAGTGAAATTAGCAGCATTAATGATGTAGGTATTCTTAATTATAAATTTTCCTGTTGTTTACAAGATGAACTCAGTCTCAATGGCTGCATAACAAATAATTAATGAATTATTACTCATTTATTCTAATTGACCACATCGGACCATATCGCACGAGTTAGTCAAGCTGTGATTCAGTCATTCATTTTATTAAACTAACCACAGAAAAATAACTTAATTTGTTTACCTATCGTGGTACGATTCCACCAAAACAGTGCACGATAGATTTGTTCGCGCGCATTTTCTGCAGAACTTCAGCAGTGCGCGTACTAAACTGGTCCACGTTTAGTTTATGTATCCACGTAAAATCATCAAAAGAGTCCTCCCACCCAGGAACCAGGACAGGGCAGGAGGCACTTTCAGACTTGGACTTATTAAAATCCACGGTGTCCTTCAATAGCCCTTTGAGTACGACTCTGTCTTTGCCTTTTGACAATTACAGGTATGATGTAATTATTTAAGGGCTGATTTGTCGATAGTCAGATAACTTTTTATCTGAAGAATAAAAATTTCGGTTTGACAGCTTATCTGTAGAAAATATGTCAAATCGATATTTTTATTCCTCAGATAAAAAGTTATCTGACTATTGACAAATGAGCCCTTTATATCTTTCTCCTTTATTGTATAGATTATTCCCTTTATTAATTAAAGTTAAATTATCGTCGAGCAGAACTCTGCCCTCGTAATTGAATAAAATCTACCCCAGCCAATCTTCAAACAAGTTATCGGTCCATTTGTTTTTGAGAAAAACAAACTTTATACGAGTATTGGGTAATTGAGTAAGAAAAACATCCCTAAATCAAGTCGGTTGGAAACACAATGGAAAACGGATGGCCAGTGGGCAACAATGGAAAACATCATAGTAGGTATAAAGATACGATTCTACAGAGATGTGCGGCACAAATGTTCGCTCTGGTCAACTCACTCAAGCAAACACGAACAAATTGTGCGCGAACATTCTAAAGACTGCATTATGTGTGAACAAATGGTACGCCATAATGGGCGACTTGTTAAAGGGCGACTCGCTGTCCGATCATGGATCATGATGGTCGACGGCACGTTTGGGTTCCGCGCGCGCCTCTTATCAGGGAAATGACCCCTTAGAGGGCGAAAGCCGGGTCACAGAACTAACGAACTACCGTGCCCCCGGGTAGCATAGGAATTTACTTCAAGACCTCATGTTCAGAAGAGTAGGGCCTGTGATTGCTAGACCAACGAAGCAGTAATTTCAGCAACAATTAATACGAGATTATAAAATTGATGAAAACAGCCTCATATAGATACATAACTCATACATAGCCACTACCGAAACTTACATAAATAAACAAAATGAGACTGCACATAAATTATAATCAGAATATGAATCTTTACATGATATATTCAAAGGTTTCCTACATGTTGAAATATAAAAATTGTAACAAATCATGCAATGGTGGCCCGTTATGGAGGCATGGAGTATCGACCATGGCTCACAGTGGTCGGCAATGGTTAGCTATGGTATAATTTAAACATAATTCTATAATGTTTATGGCGATTATGACTTTTATGGAGTCTTACTCAAAACAGAGAACTTAGATCGACGATAAAATTAACATGCGCCTGAGTTGAAAAATATAATGAGTCGATTATTATGTTAGAGCGTGCAGCGAACGTAATGATGT
The DNA here is from genome assembly GCA_028554685.1 of Agrotis ipsilon. Lineage (NCBI taxonomy): Eukaryota > Metazoa > Arthropoda > Insecta > Lepidoptera > Noctuidae > Agrotis > Agrotis ipsilon. The sequence goes on along the minus strand of CM052970.1, from coordinate 565,570 downwards.
AGCTACTTAATTAAAAAATAAGGATGTGGGTTTTACGAAATAGGAAGGGTACTTATCTATTTGTTTTTGATATTTTGATTCGTGACTTTATACCTTGTTTAAACATGTCCATAAAATCAAAGTCCAACACTTTATCAATGCAGGATTCAGGCTTCCGGGGTCGCAGGACTGTCAGCGTGATCCAAGAACGTAAAGGGCGATTGATTACAGGAACACTGTAGATTTTAGTCAGTACGAGTCTGACAGTTCTTTTCGCTCTACCCAGGGAGGGAGAACTCATTTGATGATTATATATATAACCACGTAATAAAAAGTAAGGCAAGGCATTCTGTATTCTGGCGGCTTTTCCCACTGTCGTATATAGAAAGAAAAAAAGAAAGAAAGAAAGAAAATTGTGTTCATTGGCACAAACTTAAAACTAAACAATACAAAAAAAAAGTTATAAAGAGAGAGTAGATGGTAAAAATAGAGGAAATAAAAAAAAATCTTAACAATTTAATGCCAAAGGGCCTCAGCTCAGCATAATGCCAGTTGGCAACGCAAAGTTTGCCAACTGACGCTGATTTTCAGCTTTGAGCTGACTTTGTTGGTTGATTAGCGACTCAACTGTTGAAACTACCAAATTTAAGGTCTAGTAAGTTTTATAATTTCTAGACATTTTTTTTATAGCCAAATATAATTTACCCACATATTTGGTAGTAGACACGTACTTTGAACAAAGTACTTGTATACCTGCATTGCAAGACATGCTTCTGTTATCATCGTGATAGCGTGCCTGATAGCGGCGGCTTTCTTTTACTTGCCGGTAGATTCCTATCTTGATATAGGACAGTAGGATCTGTTTGATATTAGCCGATTGTTAGAACATGGCGTAATGTAAATATTGCCGCCTTGGAAGTAGGATTAGAATCTAATGTAGAGTAGATTTCTTAAGTAATGGCCGACATAAGTATGCAGATACTCTTTAAATAAGTTACATCTTTGTTCTAGTTTTAAGAGTTATCTCTGAGGATTACTTCGGAAACACACAAGTTGATATGTTACCTACTTACTTCGAAAAGTAACTAACCGGCAGATTATTATGTTACTTGAAAGAAACTACATGGAGATCTGGAGATCTAGACAAAGAGACAGCAAATCAGCGCCAAAGATGATAGCAAAGTTGGAAAGAGGTATATCAAATGACTTGAGAGGTTACCATGATCCTGGAATTCAAAGGGTCGGCGCGTTGTGTTCCACGCACGCCTCAAAGAGTGTCAGCACGCTGACGGGGCCCCCTGCAGGGGGCCATAGCCTTGCCGGGGTCGCGGGACATACGTACACCGCGACTCCGGCACACAAACAAGGCTACTGAAGGACACCGTGGATTTTAGTCAGTTCAAGGCCTCATTCGATGATTTTACCACGTAAAAAAAAAAAAAAAAAGGAATTCAAAGGGCAATTGAAAGAACAGGCTGTTACGTAGAGTGATGTTATATAGGTAATAATAGTCTTTCTCGATAAAAGGGCTATCCAACAAAAAATATTTTTTCAATTAGATCCAGTCGTTCCTGAGATTAGCGCGTTCAACCAAACAAACACTTCAGCTTTATAATATTGTTAGTATAGATATAACCACGCTTTTACTTTCTTGGTGGCAGCAGTGTAATAACAATATATTGATCACAGCAAGGTTCTCTATTAGCAGTTCGAGTGCTCGAACAATCTGCCCTTTGCAACTTGTTATAAAATTGTTGAAATAATATCGACATTATGTAGAATAGAACCAGACATTTCTATATTATTTAAGGAATGGTTTCTTGCTCTCGTAGGTACTAAAATAAGCCCCTTAGTTAGAGGGCATAAACCTGCCGGGCTCGCGGAACTACCTCATCAGGTTACCGTGACCCTGGAACGTAAAGGGCTATTGAAGGATCATCGTGGATTCTAGACCACCATAACATTACCTTGATTCAAGAAGTACTTACAAATATTTATATCCTGTTCTAAAATATGTACGTATTATGACACAGCCAGGTCTCCCAGCAAACCTCGTAGAGATTCTGCAACCATTCACCGGCGACCGGTTCATCATTGGACGTTTCGCCGACAGGATGATTCATTTATATTCGTTTAGAAGAGGGTAGGATGAGCTGGACAAAACCAACGTTCAGTGTTCAACATTGGCCCTCAATCGCGAAAACTGGAAGTCATGGGGGAGGCCTTTGCCCAGGAGTGGGATGAAGTAGGCTGAGCAGTATCAGAGTCTAAAATTCGTCAGTAAAGAGCTCGATTTACTCTCCTAGATTTTAATTTTCCTTGAATTGAATTCTATTCTATTCTTGGTTCCCTTCCCTACACCTCGTCCACGTATATTTACTAAGCGCGAGTACGCAACTGCGTTTACGACGTTATAAATCGCGACAGCGCCTGAAAGCCCTACCAATAATGTGCGCCCAGCCTTATGTTGTGTAAACACGTGGGCGTGCAGTGTACACAAGACTTTATGTGTGTTGATCAATATTGCAAGCCGGGGTTTAGAACTGCCGCCTTGTAATTAGCTACCGGTGCGTGAGTTGTGTCATACGTGGAACAAAACAATATTGAATGGATTATTATGTATAGACAGTGTCCGAGTCTTACAGTTATTAAGAATTTAACTGACTGTCAATTTATAATTAGGTATTTGAATCATCAATCAATTGACATACTTTTTATAAAGATTTTTATTGTTAGGTAAAAACAAACGACGAAGTCTCTAATTATTCAACTCAATGATCTTACTATTAATTCCTAATTAAGAGTTTAAAAAAATCCAATTCAAGAGTATTTTCCGACCATTACTGTCAGACTTGTACTGACTATAATCCACGGTGTCCTTCAATAGCCCTTCATGTGCCGGGGTCACGGTAATGGAATAAGTCCCGCGACCAAGGCCTCACTCTCGATTACTTAAATGTTCTAATAAGTTTAACATTCAAATATCGATAAGATAGGTACTGTCCGCATCACTAGGTGGTTAACCGCTTGAAAACACCTAGGTTCGTTACTGGAGTCAAATCAAATCAAAGTATTTATCTCAAGTAGACCGGTTACAGGCACTTGAATTGTCAAACACAAAAAATGTAATTAAATACTACAAAATAATGGTACAACAGTCCCATTCACAAGACATAACTGTGAAGCTACCGTACATAGATGCGGTTAACTCCATCGTACAACAAATGAAATCTCAACAACAATGCTCAGAGTTATGGCTAACGCAACAAAAAGGCTTATTAAAACTAAATGTGTTAGTAAAAAGGGCCTAAAAACAAACAAAAACCAATGAGAGCACACAAAGGGCTAATGTCTTCCTTTTCCTTGTTAACTTTATAGTTATTTTTATAATATTGACTCGGCCATGTAAATACGAGGTGCTAATTTCCGTGCATGTTCGTGAGTATTGCGGTCGATGTGTTTATTTTTCTGTTATGATGCTGATTTTAGAATTGCTGCGGATGTGTGTAGCTTAACCAGCCTTTATGGATCCCGCCGCCATGATAGAGACCTAATATTAGAGGGACGAAGTGACCCATAATCCGGCACACAGGGCCAGTACAAGTTGTTTGTTAGGTGGCACATGACTTCCTCGATTATGTTACATAGGTATATTATATATCGTATATTGTGTGCAGCGTACATAAATAGGTACGTAAAAGTGTTACTATTAAACTTGTTAGTTCTTATATACAACTGTTTAGGTACTCTTAGCTCGTAGCTCAAAAGGGTTAAATTGAAATTAATTAGATCAGGGAGTCTAGCCTGCTTTCCTTAGCTTAGATCGTGTAATTTTAGGGTTTAAAGAAATAGAGTGTGCACTGGGTTAATTGAAAACCTATGAAAGCTTCATCTGATAATTGGTTTTCCATTTCAGTGTATTATTAGGTGGTTTTTTTTTATCGTGGTAAAATCATCAAATGAGTCCTCCCACCCCGGGCAGTGCGGGAGGGACTGTCAGACTTGTACTGACTAAAATCCACGGTGTCCTTCAATAGCCCTTTATATTCCGGGGTCACGGTAAGGAAATAAGTCCCGCGACCAATATTAGGTGGCTATTACTTATTTTTGATTATCAAGCTCCAAGTTGCTCTTAACAAAATTTGTATAATTTCGCAAATTAGACCTATTACGTTCTGTTTACATATTAATTACTAAAACAAGCATACACAAACGTATCATCATCAGATTGCCTCTCAAACTCCTCTGATCTTCAATATTTTATCAAATTTTCCTCGAATACCTTCTCCCAAATGATATGAAACGGATAATACGAAATAATTGGAGTCCACTTACACAGGATTAATGTAATCATATTCTTCCGTGATTGCTCCTTTCGAGGATCGTCGGCCATCTTGTGAATGCCTCTCGAGCCTCTCGCTATGCTAATTTAATACGCTCTTTAATAGCTTTAAAACGTCACCAGCTTGAAGTTTTTACTGACGCCGTTATGTATAATGTAGCAGGCGATGCGATGCTGTACTCTGAAGGTTCGTTAGGGCAAATTGGTGGATTTTATCAAGCTGTTGTTTGGAGACATTTTGTTGTAAATGTAACATTAAAGCGACCTGTTCTAAACGACAGTGATCGTCATCATCATTATCATTCTCTTGCTTTTCATACTTTGGAGCAACGAAGATATATTACTAGATTCCGCACGCACGATCTAAGGAACAAAAACTATTCTGTCAACTCGCTGAGGTACTACGTAAGCGAGGGGGACGGGGTACTGCGTTGTGATTGGCTAACTCAAGGACTGTTCTGTCTCAAGGTATGTTTACGGCTCACAGGAGTGGTCGAAATAACACGGATATAAGACTTTTTTGCCTAATGTGTTGACAGACATCGGTCGCCTGTTATTAGGAGTCTAGTAATATATCGTCGTTGCTTGGAGTTATTTAGGATGATTTAAAAAAAAGTCTTTACAAGATACTTGAGGGGAAGAGGCTGTGGCTCATTGTTAAAGTTTCTACCACTCTTTCATCATTCATCACCCAAATAGAAAAAGTTGGGAAGTTCTCTTAAATCTATTATAAACTTTCATCAGATAACTATCTCCTGTCAGTATGCAGCCACCCTAACCGCGAGTGAAAACCTCCCCTTGCAGTAGAAAGTGTTCCGTATCTTTAATTAGTGAAATATGGTAAGCAGAGTGAATTGACCCCATTAGAACTTAAGATTAGCCCCCAAGGCGAGAGTTTTATGACCATTACAATTAACTTTAATGAACTTCTTTTAATTATATTTTTTACTACTTGTTGGGAACGTGTCCTTGTTTTCTTTTTCTTAATAAAAGAATGGAACTCAGAAGATGTTTGAGAAGAATTTTGATGAGTTGACAGAGTCGCGTTAAGAGTTTGTTTTGTGATCTCGCAGGTGGAATGTAATATTTCTGAACTTTTTTCTAGACGGTGTGGTTGTCTTATCAACAAACTAAGTTTACTTATTGCTGTTACTTTGTGAGACAAACAATACAGACCGTTTAGCGTACAGGTAATGTTGTAATTGGGCCCAAGAATCATTTTAGGAATTTTCACTTGTCCAATTCAATTTGTAAAAAAACACATCATCATCATCATCATCAGCCTATAACGTTCCCACTGCTGGGACACAGGCCTCCTCTCATGTGAGAGGGAGAAAAAACACATAGTAATTTTAAAGAAAAAAAATCAATTATTTAGATATGTAAAACGCTATGCTGTGATTTCTAAAGTATCAAAATTGTAGAAAGATTTGTAGAGAGAATTGAATTATTTTTACGAATCACATTTTTTTCTTAAATTCCTCGACTATTTACGTCACAACATAAAAATTTGCAACAAGAATGTATGTCACCAACCTCATTACAAGCAGACACGCAGGCAGACACTAGTTCAGTAATAAAGATTAAAGTGTTGACCTCAAAACTAGCCTGGATTTAGTTTAGATGACAGTTGAAATTAGTCTGAACTAGATCTGAAAATGAACGATTGATGCGTCCACAGTTCCACACAGAGCGAGCAGCCTCGCGAGGCATTTTCCGCGCGGAGAAACTACCTCGCGAGGCTGTTTGCTATGTGTGGACGCTCCTTTTTTTTCTTGACTGAGGACGAAACTATATACGCGAGCCACAGCGCTCGATATGGCTCGGTCGTTCGCCCGCAGTAGTTTGTGACCCTCAGCAGGGCGCGCACTCTCCTCGGCCGAGACACGTCCACACAAACCGAGCTGCTTCGCGCGGCAAATGCCTCGCGACGCTGCTCGCTCTGTGTGGACGCACCTGATGAATGAGAGGGTGGGGTGGGGCAACTTGACCTCAGTGTACTTGGAAATTAGTCAGTCTAAGTACACACTTAGTTCTACTTGAAGAATTAGGTTACCAGCTGCTTGTACAGTCCTACAAAAGATTTCGATGGAGTTGGCAAAGTGCTGATTTACCGTGTTTATATTTCATTATGGATGATGTGCTTAAGTCAGTTCTGATAACTTCAGCTGAAAACTCAAACAATATCAAGAAAAAGATTTTTATTTTTTGTAATTTCTCAATAATTGGGTTTTAATGTCTGTTTTAATTAATGTCTGTTTAAATTATTGCGAATAGTTCTTATTTTCAGTCCTTGACCTTTAACTACGATGATGTCACATCACAATAATATCTTGTTAAAACAATGTCATACATCATCCAAATCACTGATATGTCCCTGAACATAATCCCATACAGTGATAAACGAAACATATAACAGTATCCAATAGAGTAATATAAAACGTACTGTGTATTTTTGATGTTGCCGACTTCAAAAATAAACACGAGTATGTAAAAGTGTAAAATAACTGCTCTTTCAGAATAAATAAAGCACTTCCTTCTTTTTGAAGTCGGTTAATAAATGTTCACAATTGAGTACCTAATGTCCAAGGTTCCCCAATCCACTCTACACGTAGGTACGGTCAGCCACAAATATCTGCGATATAAAAGTTCTAGGTCGTTACGTGTACCGTCTGCAGAATCATCGCTAGTTATTGTTACTAGACCCACGTGTTATATCATCACAGATTCACAAACAGAATTTAAATTGATCTGGATTGGTGTTAAAATGCCTAAATAGAAATGTTCTCTGTGAGGCAAGACTAGTGTATGTAGTACCTGTTTTTCACTGATTTAAATGTCATTATTAAGTAAAGCATATTAATATATGCTTTACTTAATAATGACCCCTTTAGTAATCTAAAGGGGTCCTTTAACAATGGACGAAAATGGACAATTTTATTTATACGTGTCACGTTGGAAATACAATGTCTTACTGAATTTTTAGTTTGGGTAGAAACTAACAGTAAACTTGTTGTTGAATTAACGTTTTCCTGTTTTGCTTTAAATTTAGACACCACAGGTGCTATAAACCATAAATAAATGGCATCTATGTTACAACGGACAGAAATAAGCAGTTTAACTCAGGAACTGTGGGAAGATACTAAAATGTAAAAGACGTAGAATTATTTAAACAAAACTCTATTTATATTCGAATAAGCCATTTTTAGCACTGCCATAAAATTATAGTATTTTATGTTCCGCCTAAAACAGTTACTTGATGTTTTTAACAATACTATGTCATTGACATTTAATTTTTACATTTGTAAAATAAACAATTCATGCGAACACACCGGGTGCCTGCAGAAATCAAGATTTTCAGAAACCTTTGACCTTTAAAAGTCAGAAGTTCACGATAACATAATGTTTCCTCAGTGTTATGTCCGTGTTTATTAATCAAGATAATAACAAAATCCAGTAGCCACAAGATACGAACCTTTTCCAACTGGACAAACTAGCTAGTCGCAGGAAATTACGAAATAAAACTTTCAACCATAATCATGCGTTTATTTCTCAACAATTAATTAATCTTGTTACCTCTTAGCTAGCTTAACTTAAAGGTAACTTAATGACTACGCGATAAATTAAAAATTTAACTTACAAATTATGTAAAAACTACAAAATAAGAAGATACTTGCCGGAATCATAATCATTTAATCAATATTTAATAAAAATGCTAATGATACACATAAGCCGACTTTATTTATTGTTCGTGTTATTATAATAATTGTGTGCAACCGTTGACAAACATCGAACATAGAGAGGAGAACGTTCAGAAGGTGAACTGTTTTTTCTAGGAGTGAACGATTGTGATTTAAGAGTAATGTTAAGCATACTATTGCGGGGGTTGGTGAATGTTTTTTTTTTCTGTTCTAGATTATTCCTTCACAATTTCGAAAACATTAATGAAATAATTAACAAAAGGTAGACCGTTTACTTAGATTTGAACTCCAAGTTAAACAACTTGAAAGTCAGTGAGGATATCACAGGACTACCTTGCCCCTCATCGTTTCGTAGCTTTCCTATAGTAAAATTATGAGAAAATCCTTTAAAGTGATAGGAAAGATTTGTTGAGCTGTAATTATGGGCTAAAATTGCAAATTTTTACGAAGTTGCCCTTCTGTTCTGTATCTTTCATCTGCGTAAGACCGGTATGGACCTTCCCACATAATAATATTTTGGAACCGTTGTATTAGGTGTTGTTTGTGTAATTTTAGACAAACCAGTTTTTTTATGAGTTCTCTTTAGACATGGCGCCCTGGTGGTCTGGGAAGCTGCTCTCATCTGGGTTAATGCTGAGTCTGACCGCTGCAGCTTGCCGAAAAACAGGAAATCGTAAATTTAATTGTCTGAGTATCATTTTGGTGGCAGCTTTCTTTGGAAATTTTAGTGTTTTGTTACCATCATGTTAGAGGTAAGTTTACTATGGAAACTTACCTTTTGAAGTTTGCTATGGAAACTTCCCTTAACGACCTCTTGTATGGTGAAATAAAGTACGGTATACAGTACGGAAAATACCCAAGTTTTGTCGAGAAAGATGTCTATTAAGATCTTAAACCGCCCTGATTTATGAAATAGTGGTAAATTAATCACTTTTACTGTTGTTGTTACTATTTATATTCTGAGGAGAGCTAACTTTGACTCGTTAATACATAATGATCTTTAATATTATTAAGCGTATACTGATGAAGAAAGGTGCGCCTGTGGAGCTTCATACTTTGTGCAATTTAATCTGCACATAGAAGGACCTGTCATAGGCCGTTATTAACGTTGTAATTTTGACAAAGTTTTGGTCAAAACTTATTTGATTGATAGTTTAAGGAATTCTCGACACGAAAAAGATTTAGTTTGAAATTCAATTCACAGTTGTTAAGCCCTTAAAACGTCAGACACTAACAAGGAAATAACATTACTGAATCGATAATAATATCATAACAAGGTTATAAACTTAACTACAACGTCAAAAAAGTGGTTTTAAAAGGCTGAAGGTAAAAACACCATAAAGTTTTATGGCGCCGGCTTTGGAGAGCTTTCTAATGGCGAGAACCCCATTAAGATTGTCTCAGCGCCATCGCGATAAATCATTGAAAGGAGCATTTTGTTAGATATAATGTTCATATTACTGATATGAGGTAACAGGTATTGTGAGCTTTAATGGCAATAGCAAAGCACGCGAGGGTTATAAGAAAGTCAAAGACAACATTGTGGAGATTATCTTAGGATTCAAAGATTTTCTTTGGAAAGGAAAATTCGAACCGCGGATAGGATTCGAATCAGCGACCGTCGAATGTCGAGACTGAGCGTCGGATGTAGAGGATTCAGTACATCCGACACTCATTTCCAACCATGCCACCGATGATCGGAACTGCCACGGCGAATTCTTCATTCCATTTCTAACGTCTCATGGAGACCTAGGATCCCTAAGATTTAGGCATAGACATTCATATTAAAACAGAGAAATAAGAACTTAATTTATGATTTTCCATCAGGTGGCAATAAACTCAAACAGGATTAGGTGTAGACATGCCAAATAGGATTATATTTTATAGTTCAGTCCTGTGTAATTATTACGGGTTTTTAAGACCGATGTAGCCTGGGACGATGATGTCAAAAAATAGGCATAATACATAAACAGCAGTTTTTTTATTAATCTTTGTCTTGATTTAATCCAGATCACCGCATCGATATAGGTCACAGTCCGGCGCGCGCGCATATCACTGACGTTGAAATTATCACTTACGCTGCCCCACTTGGAACGTAGCGAGGGGAACACATTATTTTAGCGTTTTTATAATTAATGGGTTTCGGTTAAAACTAGCTTTTTAACGTTTTAAAACATTGGGAAATTAAAACAGCAGTGATAAATGTAATGCTATTAATTTCTGTGATTATTCAGTTCTTGATTGTTTCTTGTTTCATTTTATTTTACAAATGTTTGATGTCAGGTGTTATTTTGTGGCGCTTCGTGATGACTCATACGTGTGGCGCCTCTGTTTATATACGGATATTTTTCTTTGATACTTTATAATAAATTATGGCCGTTATTTTTATTTCTATTTAAACGAATAGGTACCAAACTCTACCTTCATTATTCTTTGTTATCAGAATGTGTGTGTGCTGATTGAAAAATCGTCGATGTCTGCGTCTGAAAAACTAACTAAAACTGGAATCAAAATACAGATCAGGATATTTTTATGACAATTTTCAAAATAACTTGAAAGTCAGCTTAAACAATTCAAAGCATTCAAATAATGGTAAGTAAGAGGTCCCAAGACTGTCTTAAAAGGACACAACGACCCAGAATCGTAAAGAAGAAAGAAAGAAAAAACGTTTATTGACACATGCCATAAGGACACAGAACAAAAAGAATAAATATTTACAAGAAACTTATAACTAAACCTTAAATACTGTGTGACTCACGACTGCGCCAAATAGACCCAGTTCAGCAAATGCCGGACAACGGGTGCCCGACGCTGGTTTTCAACTGAGCCTGAAAGGGTGTGTGAAGGAATAGAGTTCGTTGTGTATGAGTACGAGTGGATTTTAGTCAGTACAAGTCTGACAGTCCTTCCCGCCTTACCCGGGGTGTGAGGACTCATTTGATGATATATATACCACGTAAAAAAAAAGGACAGAATAATCTATTTTGTTAATAAATTGTAACTTATTAGGTGTTTGGTCACTTCAAACGTTTTCGATATGTAATTTAATTTGAATTTTATAATGAAAAGGTAATTTTTATGCATGATATCATCACCATTCTTATTAAACGTCGATGCTGCGAATAGATTGAATTCAGTCACAGTAATTACCTATGAAGTGTGTGGGCTGTGATGGTTAATTAGATATGTGTTAAATGGTTATAAAAGATATAACTAGGAATATTATTGTGTCGTTAAATGTTATAATAATAATAATAACCATTTATTTCGGACCGTGATCCATATGTAAATTGTTAGTATTACACTTATATCTATGTAAGTAAAATTACATGAAATTATAATAATAATAAATAATGTCAGATTAATAAAATTATAATCAATTAGTTATGTTCAAAATTATAATCTTTTCTCCGATTTATTGTACTGTTCATATAATTCGATATAAAATGTTCAAACCTACAAAGCTTAGGTTATCTACGAGTAAACCTCAATATTATAAAGCTGAAGAGTTTATTTGGTTGCACGCGGTAATCTCAGGAACCACTCATTCGTTTTTTTGTGTGTTAGATAGTTTATCGAGTCTATAAATTTTCACTTACGAGACGAGTACCAGGGAGAAACCACGGGATTTAGCTACTTTTACATTATATCAGAGAATAATTCTGATGATGGTACAAAGGTAGGTACTTAAGTACAAACTTATTAGGTAATGGTAGTATCTATATAGGTACCTACTCGAGTGTAAAAAATACTGCTTAAGTAATTTGAACTTTATATCGAAACCCCTTGAGACTGAATGACGGCGGCACTTACTGAGGTATTACGTTCCGTATGCCATTGACCTGTTTGCCAATTTAAAAAGAAAACACTATTGATCAATCTGAACATTGTCGACACGATGTGGGCGTACTTGATTGATTTCAACGATAAACATGTCGCCCACACAAGTGAAAGACATCCTTTGGGGATGAATTTGACCCAAAATAACAAAAAAATATGTTGACTCTTAGGAATAGGGACTGTTTACAAAGGGAGGCTAGGCTACAAATAGATTTCAGCTGTTTTCAAAAATTTCAATATCTGATTACCTTATCGCGATTAAATAAGGCTGGTGGAGTGAGAGGGATTGTCATACTCGCGCTGACTAAAACCCACGGTGGATCTACAAAAGCTTTACGTTCCAGGGCCATGGTTTCTGTTTAGACATTCTCGCGATCTGCAATATCTTTTCAATGTGTAACGTTAATACCGCAAAACCTCTCGTGGGGTAACTCGGCCCATGTTACTGAACAATGTTTGTTCTAAGACTTATGGAAATTCGCAAAAAAAAAAAAATATACTGATAGGCCCGATCAATTTCTCATTTTGTATGAAACAAAAAAAAAAATATTTTTTGTAATTTCCATAAGTCTTAGAACAAACATTGTTCAGTAACATGGGCTGAGTTATCCCACGAGAAGTTGTGCGCTATTATCATTACACGTTGTATACTGTATGAAATGAAAAGTCGTCATAATGAATATTATCGTAATATTCTCAAGACAAACAAGCACATTATTTTCAACATATATCCTGGTTTTCTACTGCCAACAATAACATCAACTGAGTACTAATGCGTTTCCTACAATATTAATAGAATTTCTTCTCTAAAATCCACGTGATACGTAGGTTATATAGAAAAAATATCCAATCAACAAGCTAATGACGCGAATGAAACACATTCCTAGATCTCTACCGGTGACAACCAGGAACTGACCGTGAAGGTATTTACGACATCTCACTTCAGTTAAAAATATCGTTACAACGAGGAAAGTCGGGATAAATAGTTGCATATTTTTCAAGATGAAACTTCAAATAGAGCAGCTGCAATAACAAATATCTAATAAAAACTTCGTTTGTTGCTTGTTTCTGTATTTCAATAATAAACTTTACGGTTTGTGTAGTTCTCGACCGGCTTTCCGGTTCATGTTTGATTCCTGTTATGATTTGGATACCAAATGGAATATTTTTCTGGTCTTATGTTTATGAGTCTATAGCTAGTTTTATAAGATTTTTTTTAACATAGATTCGATTATTCAGCTCAAGGTAAAGACTATGTGGAAAAACAGGTCAAAATATATTTCATTTTATCACCACATAGACGTTATCAATAATTTATTATCACCGAATTATTGCCCACAATGTGCCCATAGGAAATGAGTATCTGTCACTAAAATATTGGTGGCAATACATTTTCTGACGCCTCGTACAGCGCCAATGATTTTAATGAATACAAATGTTGACAAATCAGGAACATCTAAAAATGAACTGGTTTAAGAAAATGTAAGAGTAAATCTTAAGAGACACTTCCTTGTCTAATAGAAATACAGAATCTATGTAGTTTTATAAACAGAATAGTCAAATTAATTGCAAGTGACACTAATTATATGAAAAGAGGAAGCTTGTAGTACCAACGATATAACTGGATGCTGTTAATTAAAATAACACTTGATTCAAGTATATACATTAACTTAACGTTTGCATATTCATTAATATAAACGGTTTGCATCAACACTCTCAAGATTTTATGACTAAACTGGTTGAAGCCCTCGAGCAAAATAATCGTCTTTGACTTCATTAGCAAAAAGACAGTTTTGTATGTCCGGTGTTACAACTTTTTGCAGACTCATTGCAAACTGGATAATGATTCTAGATGTATGGTATGAACTACCCTTAGGCTCATGAGGGATTACGAGAGAAGACTTAGTGGTCTGAGCTTTATCTTGTCGAGAAGAACGTTGCCATACACATATAGACAGGTGCAAACGATGATTCATTGTTTTATTATGCTTCAAGTATGTAGGTACCCTGGTTTTGAGAAGAACCTTCTGGCAATCTAAGGAAAGTAACTTGGAGACATGTAGCACCTTTTGTCGACGTTTTATAAGTGCGCTCATGGGCCTATGTGAAATAAAAATATTTGATTTTGATAGTGATATTGGTATTCTATCAGACAAAAAAGTATTCATAACATATTTTTTATTTTTTTCTATCGGCAGGTTATTACATGAGAGCTTTGTTACTATCAGTTTAAGTTTTTGTAAAACTACAAACCCTTGGATACTGTCTATGGCCTGAGATCCCCCAGTATTCCAAAAATCTCACGGCTATCCAAATAGTCATCCATCAATTGATTAAATGTACCTGTCATTCTGCACCACGGGACGAAAAATCTGGCAAGGAATTACGCCATGGCGCAGTCTTCCACCAGTCAGTAACAATAAAATAAACTAGTCATTTAATTAACAGAGGACAGTAACTATCCTAATTTTATAGCCAGTCGCTGAGAGAGAAGCTGGAAAGCCAACTGACATACAAGTGGACTGGTGACTAATTTATATGTGTGTCTGTTCCGTTGCTATAACAGTAACTGGAAAACTGAAAAACTTTTCATCATTGGCGCTGATGGGAAAATAAAAAAACTTGAATAATTTATCGTGGTGACAGATTATTCTATGAACTGTTGTTAACGTTGGTATCAAAGGTCGGGCCAAAATTATATCAGGTTTTTACGTCAACGTTTTTTTTCAGTAGTCCGTAGTGATGCTCAGCTGATGGCAAGAACCGGAAAAAAAGAGTGATTAAAAAAAAACCTTGTGCCACACCAGAATTTCTTCCTGTATCGTGGGTGCGTCTACACACATAGAAACTCACTACAAATATCCAAACCCGGTACAAATACTTGCAGATCATACAAATATATTTGTTCCGTGTGGGGGAATCAAACCCGCGACACGCTGGACAGGAGTCGATCGTTCAGCCACTGCGCTAACCATGTTGTCAATTCAGAATTATTGCAGTAATGCAGTTTTCCCAGTTTCCAATACCTGCTGAAGTTTTATGATCATCTATAACATTCAGTTTTATTATATCTTATTGTATCTTACCTAATGCTAATGCAAAGCTTTTCAAATACATAATTATTGAATATCAGTTTTATCTTCAACCTTTTCAGAGGCATGATTGATAGCCTGGGGACCACGAGATTAATAATAATATTCCACAACTATCACACAACGCCATCTAATCTCAAACTAAGCAGAGCTTGCGTTATGGATGCTAGACAATTTATAAACATATTTATATATTTCTAAATACATAAATATACCTACATAAATTACACCCAGACACAGAAGATAAATGATCGTGTTCATCACACAAATATTTGTCCTGGGTGGGAATCGAACCCACGACCTTCGGCATAGCAGCTGTCAGGGTCACTAACCACTAGACCAACAGGCCTGTCAGATTTGTATAATGCTAGAGTGCTCACAGTGCGCTCATCATCTGCCTAGCCCTTTCCCAACTATATTAGGATCGTCTTCCAGTAGAACCAGATGCAGCTGAATATCAGTATTACAGTGTATCAACATTTTACGACTCCTAAACGCATTGAGAAGTGACTCAAATTAATTTATACCTTTGTTTACATTCCCCTATATTTTATCTCTAGTCCAGTATCGTGACGTCGCCTGTATTACAATAAATTACTTTGCTAAGCTGAGATTTAAATAGAGGAGGAATTTTAAACATGTGTTTACTAGTTTCTCAATATTGTCGTCGACGAAGAAAGTCTGCAATTAAATTTATTTTTAAAGCGATCATTTACATTGTTTTTCATCGTGATTCCTAACCTAACCTAACAAAGATAGGCGACAAAGAAATGACGTCAGTCGAAATAAAATTAGCGATCTTTTGTTTGTCCAAAATGAATCACGTTATTAATGAAAACTTATTAATTAAGTTCATTGTAATATGGTAATCAGGGTTCTAGAATCTAAAGGTTTTTTTTTTAGGTAATAAAATCATTAAATGAGTCCTCCCGTCCTGGGTGGGGCAGAAGGGACTGTCAGACTCTTACTTAACTGACTAAAATCCACACCCATGTTCCTTGGGATGCCCATTACGTTCCGGGGCCACGGTACACCACCGACCTGGGCTTGGTCCTTGGTTGGACGGCGAGCTACCCATTACTCACCGTCCGCAAGCCCGCTCCGCCGCTGTGCCCTCTGCTGATCAGAGAACGGAGCATCCACACGACTGGCTATTCGCAGACGGGCAAAGATACCCCTTAGGCACACCGTACCTAAGGAAGAGTTTTTGCCCGCATCCCAGGGTGCACCGGCCCGAAAAACTGGTCTTCACCCGGACATATCCGAGAGGGAACTCCAGTCCACGGGTGCACGTGGATGTTTCCTGTCTTAGCACCCCCATCATACTGTGATCATGTGATACAAGAGATTATCAATAGTCTGATGATCACTACCAATCCTGCAGCAGGTGACCTACTCCAAACCCCTTAACACTAGGATTACCTCTATCTTTGTCATTTCTGCCTAATAAATATTTTCGCAAAATGTACTCTCATCATTCTCCCATAAAGTTTACTACCGATTACCGCGATTAAGTTTAGATAAGCTCACATTTAAATCTTTACGACAAGATCCCTCGAAATCAGGATCTATTAATCATTTCAAAACACTTGACTGTTTAACTCAAAAGGGTAATAAATGACACAACAGCTTTCTGTTAAGCCATTGATTTAACTTTCAAAACCACTAACGTTCAACCTAGATAAGAGAACAATAAACCCTGATTAAAAGCTTTCATAGTAAAACAAGTGCGCAGGCGCATATTTCCGCGGCTTTATTAATAGTAGTGACAACGGCCGGCAGATATGCTGCGATATCGCGCGACGCACTGCGGAGAGAGTTTCACGTGAGTGACAAGAAATAGAACGCGTGTTTACAATTGGGTATTTGACACTATTTACGAATAATTCCAAAACACTATATCTTTGATAATAAAGTTTATTTTAAGCCCGAAAAAGCGATTGCGTTTGAAAAACTGTTGAAAAATTAAGTTGGTTTCGAATGTCGACTTTGTGCTAACGTTTACTTGAAAGCATCAAAACGTAGTCATTGTGCGAAGAAACCGATTTTTAGCAGCTCTCATCATATAAAAAGGCTTGCTATTACTAAAATCAACCCTGTATTGTGACGGGCCACGGGATGGATAATATTATAGAGAGGCTATCAGAAGTTATATCTTAGGTCAGTGACTCTGATAGGCACACCATGTTTAATGTTTGGTCTTCAAGTCAAGTCAAGAGTGAATAGGTTACTTCTAGACTAGCGTGCTTCACCGTCGATCACATCATCGCGGCGAGATAGGTAGGTATGGTTCAACGCGAACGTAATCATTGAATTAAAATTAAAATGTTCCTCTTGATTTTTTTTTGCATATTAATTTAATTCCGTGTTAATAAAGATTCATCACCATTCCTTTTTCCATTCATTCGACCAGCGATTTGCAGCTTAATTTCTAAGTGGATTTCTTCATTAACGTTATCCCAAGCAGTAACTGAATTCTCCTTTGTCGTCATGTCAATGATTTCCATACTTAACATGGTTAAGTTTCGACCACCTCTAGATGAGTAGGAGCAAAACTAGAGGTGCTCTAAATTGCTCTATGTTTTATTTCATTTCTAAAAACTTGCTTGCGTTCAGAACATTAGTGTTTTTGCAAACGTGTACTATTCTTTATTCTCTGAATGTTTATGGTTGTCGTGTATAATGCTCGTAAACGAGGTTGTTTGAAAGAGATCGCCAGTTCGACACTAATGGCTGTTGTTTCAGCTGTCGACTCAATGAACCGCCGCTGAGGTTTTATACGACCCCGATCTGTGTCACTCCTGAAATAGAACCCACTGAAAGAAGTGACGACCTCGCGAACAATTTTATAGATAGGTTAGAAAGACCGGCGTTTGATGAAAGCTCAATTCAATCTAGAACGGTGTACGCGAAGTGGTGGGGTCTATAAAATCGAATACAATGCATGTGATATAAAAGTGATTTACGAGGGGAACTCTTAGCGTCCACTTTAACATGCACCACAACGATTTAAAGATCTGAGAAGAAGCGAAACTGTTTGTCAAAATTATGTATCTGGTTGGCAAGAATTGGCAGGTGTTATGACCTCCAATAATATGGTCATAAGTTGTTGTTATCCTACACTCAGTGTATATCGCTATATTGATTTGAGCTTATTTGAATCCGGATTTAAAGGTTAGTTTGATGGTGGAAGACGCAAACTAAAAGAAAAACCACGAAAGCTTGTGAAAGCTTGTCTATCAACTCACACAGAGTCTGGTGATGAATTAATAATAATTTAATTTAATTAATAATCCCCTCTTGCAGGCTGGAAGCGCGGTAGCCAGCAGTATCAGAAAAAAATATTGGCATTTTTTTATCAATTGGCCAAGATTTATAAACGGTTCCATATCCATAGATAAAGTTTCCGTCTGCTGATAGAAATATATTGAAGATATATTTTGCTCAAAAAAGTTGTTGTTCAATCATTTTTCAGGCACATGTAAACCCACGGAAAATAGTTACACGTGGCGATTTTTCAGAAATAAACCTAAAACGCCCACAGACCTCTTTAGTATCGACCTGAATAAAGGCAACGCGTTCTTTTGTTCGTCGTCATAAATAACATTTTTGGCTAACTTGAAAATAAAAAATAAAATTGTCATTGCCATTTCTAATTTTAGTTTTGTAATGTCACTTAAAATATATTGAGCGTCAGGCACTTACGTACTTAACTTCCCACGCCTTTGTAAGGAATGCGATGTAATCCTTATTTTACAAAATATTTTTAACATCTTTCAAAGATATTTGTGACTGACCGAGGCCAGATTTAATTTATATGACTTACTTTTTATTAATATAACTCCATTTTTTTTCTTAAAGACTGGTCAATAATAGTAATTAATTGGTATAAGTAGAAGGAGGTAAGGCCTTTTGTCCTGCGACAGGACACAGGTGTCCGAAAATAATATGTGGATTTTGAAGGTCCAAAAAATAATCTATTTCCTTCACATGGCAGGGCTCCTTTTACTGCGGTAGGACACATTAAATGATTTTAGCTAATTTAAAATATTTCGCCCAGTTAAAAAAGGCAGGGCTCCTTTTACTGCGGTAGGACTCATTGGATGATTTTACCTTTTTACCTAGTTTAAAATATTTCAACTAGTTAAAAAAAATCCCTGTTACTCAGAGGCCTCTTTTCATTGAAACATCTGATACGGCGGTAACTACACCCCTGATCCCTGGATTACTATTTCCAAATTGATATTCCTAGCTCCCAGGAAAGGATCATCGGCGTGGGAGGCGACCTACAAGCAGGGAAACCCTATTCTTAATCAGGAACACCGGAAAATAAAACCTACACAATATTTTATATTAGAATGTAATAAGGTCACTGATTTTGCGAAGAAATGCGTAGTAAGACATTTTCTAACCACGCATGCTCTATATATTTATGATTATTTCTTGATTCCAATTTTCTCACATTATAAACATCAATAGGTCGAGGCGTAGAAATGCTAGGTAAAAAATAAACGAATAGTAAGAATACTATCACGGATCCGCGTGCCAAACTATGGTGATTGGGGGCGAGTATAAAAAACCTAGTATTTTTATTGTGGTAATTTATTAGAATTTTCATATCCAGTTGTGATCTTTCACCGGTTAAAACTGGTTTTTCTTAAAACATTTTTCATGTATTTTTCGCATCGCTTGTGAGTTCTCGGTCATTGAAGTTTGTGTATCTTTGTTGAAATGTATCTAGGTTATGAGAAGATGGCATGGATTTAAGCCAATCTGTTTATTGTTTAACTAAAATGTTAGATTTTACATTGATCTAGGTCCGTATGCAAGCACTGCAGCTGTTTTAATCAAATCCTGGCTAATGTGTGATTGATGATTTCTATCAGGAACTTCATCGCAGAAGCTACGATGTGCCCAAATGGTGGAATTAAAACCTCCGTACACTACGCGACGCAAGTCTCCGATACTTTACGACTTTGGTATACGGCGACTATCGAATAGGGGTTCGTACTAGGGGATGCAGAACCGGTACTTTTTAAGAAACCGGTTCCGGATTTTCGGTACTGGACATGGAACCGGGATTTCTCGGGAAATTCGGTACTTTCTGTACTCGTGTACAAATGTCGCAATTAACTTATTCTATGAAAGGCACGAGTGCGTGCACACTTCATTATAATTATCTAAATCGGTTGAAAAATTAACTCTTATCAAATGTGGGATGTTGCAGTTAATAAAACTTTTTTTCATTCATAAATCTATAATTGACAATAATCATCAGAACACTCTATCAAACTAGCAAACCCGGCAAACTTCGTACCGCCTCTTTTTCTCACCTTTTAAACCTTCCCTGGACTTCCGCGAATAAGTCATAACCCAAAATTAGCCAAATCCGCTATTTTCCTTAAAATAAAAGGAGTAATTAAAAAAAAGTAAAAGAACAAATATTTGAGCATGATAAAAGATTTTGTTTTTAAAATGAAAGCAATGCAATAAATCAAAAATCAAAAACCCAGTCCAGTTATTTCAGTGGGTCCAGTTATTAACGTGGGTCAAATTATTAAAGTGGGTCCAGTTATGAACGTGGGTCCAGTTACTAAAGTGGGTCCAGTTATCAAAGTAGGTCCAGTTATTAAAGTGGGTCCAGTTATCAAAGTGGGTCCAGATATTAAAGTGGGTCCAGATATTAAAGTGGGTCCAGTTATTAATGTGGGTCCAGTTATCAAAGTGGGTCCAGTTATCAAAGCGGGTCCAGTTAATAAAGTGGGTCCAGTTTTCAAAGTGGATCCAGTTATCAAAGTAAGTTCAGTTATTAAAGTCGGTTAAGTTATTAAAGTGGGTCCAGTTATCAAAGTCGGTCCAGTTATTAAATAAGTTCTAATTATTGGACAGTTCAGTCTGCTCCCCTCCTATTGGGGGTCCAAAACATAGCTGTGTGAAAGTAGCCTGCATGTTATGTACTCTCTTTAGTAACCGTCGTCGTCGGGAAAAAATTGTGAACATTTTATTATTAAGTTATGTTCATCTAGCGTTTACAATGTGTCAGTTAGGTCAGGTTATGTTTGTTTGTGTATCGTGACCATTGAATGATTAGTTAATGTAGTATGGTGATAACAAAGAACATAAAAACTGAAGAACAAACTGCGAACATTTCTTAGTGATAAAGACACCAAGATATTGTTTTCTTTTTAACCACGGAAAATACCTTAAGTAAGCCATACATTCAAACAAATACGATTTTATTGTTAGCGCTCAGGCTCAAAATGTCCACCGGTTGCAAAACGTCCATTACCCAAAATGTCTACTTCCCATAATGTCCACTTCCCAGAATGACCATTTCCCAAAATGTCCACTTCCCGAAACGTCCATTTCCCAAAATGTCCACTTCTCTACGACAGCGCCTTCTAACTGCTGTGTCTATGTTCTCGCTAATTATTTGTAAGCCCCGCATAATACGAGGTCACAAGAACGAAATTCTTTACAAAGCACTTGTAAAAATTACTTTTCACAATCTGAAACATTTTTTTTTCAGCACATTTCATCGGGCCAGTTTTGCCTCGCTCAATAAAAATAAAGGGTTCGTCGACCCGGTCCGTGCTGACGTCAGCGCTCCACGTGGGGTCGTGAGCGACCATTGTCTCTGCCGGTGACATATCGTGCTACTCGTCACACCGATGTTTACATTATTCAGGCATTTGTTTGGTAGTTATGCCTACTGTTGAGTGGATCTGATTTTTTCTGTTTATTTAATCATTTAAGTTCACACAATTTAAAATATAAGGACATACTTAAACTTAATAGTACAAAGGTACTGCTTATTTCATAGGTAGTTTGAGAAAAAGAAATGTTTAAAATAGTAGTAGAGATGTAAAAGAAATGTTTTATTGTTCGATTACGACTCATTTTTTTTCTATGCTTAATTTTTAGTTGTGTTATTCACGAAGTTCCCTGTGCCGGAGAACCCCGAACGTCATTTGTTTTTCAATTTTTTTCAGCTTGTAAGTTTGTACAGCTGTCTAGCATTAAAATGGTTAACGCTGGATCATTGTGGCAGGTTGCTTGAGTAACTGAAAATAATTATATTTTTAATTCTCGGTCGATAGTTTGTGTATTTTTTTTTCAGATGTATCTAGGTTGAGAGCAGATGGTGGTAAATCTGTTTATTGTTTCAGTAAAATTTTAGATTTCATTGATCTAGGTCCGGTCGTGCTGCTCATCAGGTCCGGAGTTAGATTTCCAGGATAAAATGTGATTAAGTAAGGATTTTGCGTGTGGAACTTCATGGCGGAAGCTAGGAGGTGCCCAGATAGTCGAATTTGACCCATAAAGAAAGTCCTCAAAATTTGAAAGATTGAGTATATATAAATGTGCGTATGTTTGTGGCTCCTTCACGCCTAAATGGTAATTAAAAAATAACCTGGATTTACATATATTTTATTTCCATTTTATGCTAGCGGCTTCAGCTCCCGGGTCGACGGCGCGTCATGTTCCACGCGCGCCTCAAAGAGCGTCAGCATAATGACAAGGCCCCCCCTCTCAGAGGGCTAAAGCCTGCCGGGGTCGCGGGACTTATACCATCACCGTGACCCCGGAACATAAAGGGCTATTGAAGGACACCGTGGATTTTAGTCAGTACAAGCCTGACATTCCCTCCCGCCCTGCCCGGGGTGGGAGGACTCATCTGATGATTTTATCACGCAAAAAAAAAAATGCTAGCGGCTTCAGCTAGTTTAAAATATGATACTTATAAAAACATAAACAACGACATAAGATGCTCAATTTTCAGGTATTTTAAACAGTTGGTATCTTATGATCATGAGCTTTGTTATAAGCAAGTATATCCAAACTTTTTTATGTGAAACAAAAGGTAATGTTTTCATTTTAGTTGAATTTTACCAATTTCATGAAATTCTTTAAAAGAAAATCCCCGATTCATAGAGATTAGTCATCCGTTGTGTGTTCACATTGCTTTTTTCAAACTTTTCAGAGATTCAGGTCAGCTGAAATATACAGTGTTGATTTGTTGAGTACCTATTACGCTCTGCTCTATACTGTAAGCCACAAATTATGATTGCACCACGATTCCGGTGGTCCAAACGTACATGTTTCTCTGACAGTACATCAAAGTATTCTTTCGTATGTATCACATATATTTAGCACTTTGTAGTGGCGTTAATAACCTCTTAATATCCGCGACATAGTTTCTTTCAGACTGTGTACGATTTGTTTCTAATGCTATGATAATTTGGTTGCTGACGCGTCAATGGGGCATGGCGGTGAGAATCTGTGGGTTTTGATAAAATAGATGATATTTGGAGATATTAATGACAGGAAATGGACCGCTTAGTGATCTGTTGTAACAAATTACTGTTGTCCAATATTTTTTCATAGATGATCACATAAACAGTGTACTTTCACTTATTATTATATTTTTGTTTGTCTGATACAAATATATACTGTTTGACATCCTCATCTAATGAACCGGCAATAATGATTTATTGTACACAAACTGTTGTGATTGTGCTACGTTTGTTGTTGTTTGTAATTCATTAATTTCGCTTCCGAAACTTTTCATCAGAAATTGTACTTGGGCTAGATTTTTTCTTTGAATTTATTTCTGATGGACACGTTCAGTAGTCATTCGCATCTTTTTTTTTTTTTTTTATCGTGGTAAAATCATCAAATGAGACCTCCAACCCCGGGCAGGGCGGGAGGTACTGTCAGACTTGTACTGACTAAAATCCACGGTGTCCTTCAGTAGCCCTTTATGTTCCGGGGTCACGGTAATAGAAATAAATCCCGCGACCCCGGCAGGCTTTGGCCCTCTGAGAGGGGGCCCCGTCATTTTTTGCTGACAGCTCTTTGAGGCGCGCGTGGAACACGACGCGCCGTCGACCCGGGACGCGCCGTCGACCCGGGAGTCATTCGCATCTTGGAACCACGTTCACACTTAGACCCATTTGTTTTTTGGACCCACGTTCATTCTTGGGCCCACTTGCATCTTTGACCCACATTCTAACTTGGACCCATTTGCACCTTGGACCCACGTTCTAACTTGGACCCATTTGCATTTTGGACGATTAATCATACTACGACCCATTCGGATGTTGGTCCCACGTTCACGTTTGGACCCATTCGCATCTTTAGCTGTTGGTCCCACGTTCACGATTGGACCCATTCGCATGTCTGTCCCACGTTCACACTTGGGCCCATTTTCAAGTTGGTCCCACGTTCACTTTGGACCCATTTGCATCTTGCTCTATTTTTGCGTACATTTTTACTGACTCACACAATTCTTAATAGGTTACCCATCTCACCACAGGTGTAATGTAATGGCGAAACAGTTGCCCTCAATTCCAGTGCAGAATAACAGCTTTCAATAAAGACTGGACCTACAAACAAACGTCGATGAAGAACTTGATGGAAAACAGACTGGCTTTTAAAGAATTTTGATCTCGCCATGACCTGTACAAGATGACTTATTCGTCAACTCGCCTGCAATTAACTCGCTCGCTCGGGCGAGTTGGCACCTTCCGATTTTACCTATTTTTGTTGTCGTCAACTCGCAACTGACCGAAAAATGGTACAGTCATCTATAAAAGTGTTATAATAAATTAATATAGAAACCTACTTTATAGTATGAAGCGCTGTAAGATTTGAGTTTGAATATTTGAAAACGTACCCACGATATAGAAGAAATCCCAAGCGTGGGGCAAAGACACCTTGTCAACTATCTGGTATTTTATATTAATTGTATTTTTGTAAAAACAGTGTAAAATACCTGTATACTATGAAGTACCTTTATTTAATGATTTAAATACCACCTTTTCGTGCAAGCCTAGTACTTTTGTGATAAATAGATTTTGCCCAAAACTTGTATGTTGAGACAGAATTGTTAAAATGAAAAATACCACCTTGATTTTATGCAGTCCTAGTACATTTTTGGGTATTGAGTATTCGCCAAAAGAAATTTTTAGTTTTGAAGACCGTTCGTTGTGCGGCATGAAAACCTTCAGCATGATTCTGTTCTCCTAGTACTTTTTGTTCTAATTCCTCATTTAATTTCGGCACCAAAATCTTCTTCATGATCCTGTTCTCCTGGTACTTTCTGATTAGATTTCACATTGAATTCTAACATACGAGAAAAATCATTATTACATAAGTATTTGTGCTTATATTTTAGTAATGATCTCAAAACAACTCCGCCCCTAAGACGACCCACTGGCCCTCAATTAACCTACCTTACACGTTCAGTGTCATAAAAGTGTGAAGAAGGTTTAATTAAATTAAATGTTAAATTTATAGAAACACTTTTGTAGACCACTGTAAATACGTCAGATTTTCGCTTAGTTGCGAGTTGACGACAACAAAAATAGGTAAAATCGGAAGGTGCCAACTCGCCCGAGCGAGCGAGTTAATTGCAGGCGAGTTGACGAATAAGTCTACAAGAGACTTATTCGTCAACTCGCCTGCAATTAACTCGCTCGCTCGGGCGAGTTGGCACCTTCCGATTTTACCTATTTTTGTTGTCGTCAACTCGCAACTGACCGAAAAATGGTACAGTCATCTATAAAAGTGTTATAATAAATTAATATAGAAACCTACTTTATAGTATGAAGCGCTGTAAGATTTGAGTTTGAATATTTGAAAACGTACCCACGATATAGAAGAAATCCCAAGCGTGGGGCAAAGACACCTTGTCAACTATCTGGTATTTTATATTAATTGTATTTTTGTAAAAACAGTGTAAAATACCTGTATACTATGAAGTACCTTTATTTAATGATTTAAATACCACCTTTTCGTGCAAGCCTAGTACTTTTGTGATAAATAGATTTTGCCCAAAACTTGTATGTTGAGACAGACAGAATTGTTAAAATGAAAAATACCACCTTGATTTTATGCAGTCCTAGTACATTTTTGGGTATTGAGTATTCGCCAAAAGAAATTTTTAGTTTTGAAGACCGTTCGTTGTGCGGCATGAAAACCTTCAGCATGATTCTGTTCTCCTAGTACTTTTTGTTCTAATTCCTCATTTAATTTCGGCACCAAAATCTTCTTCATGATCCTGTTCTCCTGGTACTTTCTGATTAGATTTCACATTGAATTCTAACATACGAGAAAAATCATTATTACATAAGTATTTGTGCTTATATTTTAGTAATGATCTCAAAACAACTCCGCCCCTAAGACGACCCACTGGCCCTCAATTAACCTACCTTACACGTTCAGTGTCATAAAAGTGTGAAGAAGGTTTAATTAAATTAAATGTTAAATTTATAGAAACACTTTTGTAGACCACTGTAAATACGTCAGATTTTCGCTTAGTTGCGAGTTGACGACAACAAAAATAGGTAAAATCGGAAGGTGCCAACTCGCCCGAGCGAGCGAGTTAATTGCAGGCGAGTTGACGAATAAGTCTACAAGATAACAGTTAAAATATAGGTCAGTACTATAAAAATTGCGTACATTAAAGAAGTTAACAGGAATTTATTATGATTACCACTTCGACCGTCTTCTATAATTATCGGAAACAACTGCGATTATTTGATTCTTCACGACGACGCCTATTATTAAATAAGACGAAGTCGAATAAGACGACGCCGAATAAGGCAACGCTACAAAATAAGTATACAGGTATAATATTCTAGTAATTTCTGCTGTGTTGTGGGTGCGTTTAAAAACACACAATCTTACATACACAAACACCCAGACCCGAAACAACTACTTGTAGATCATACAAATATTTGTTCCGTGCGGGAATCGAACCCGCGACACACAGCGCAGCAGTCAAAGCGCACAGGCACTGCGCTAAATTAAATCCTTTTAGCTGAACTTGTGTCGATTCCTATAGACATTTGAAAATACTAAATCTTCCGCTAAAATACCAAACAACAGAAACAACATAATAAGATAGGTATGTTTGTACTTGTATATCAAACAAGTAACTATCACCTAAATTGCTGCACCCATTTAGATGTAACTTTCACTGCCATGCTCATAAATATGATCACGCTATGGTGTCATTATATTATGTGGTTACATTAGGCATATGTACTAAATGACTATATTACATTGTTTCGCAAATCACCAAGACTTTAATGATGTCATTATGTTTTATTGCTTATTATATTTTGTTCTATTTTATTTTAATGGAGGCCTATGTAAACACCAGTACCCTCAGCACGAGTTTTCAGTATTTGAGACGTAAGGTAAACTGGAACTTTGAAAATTTCAAATTGTCAATTTTCAAGGAAAAAAATAGTTCCTTCTTCGCACACTAGAGGCGCTGTTCCATTTTTCATACAAGAAACGCTGTAAATACTGGAAAGACTCTGTATAGTAAAATAGTGAAAACTCGTGTTAGGGGTACTGGTTTTGTACCGTTGTGTACCCTTCAACGGCCAAGTCATTCGACATTATCTATAATAATAAAGAAATCACAATAAGGAACCTTAAACTTGGCACGATTTTGTCTAGATTTCATAACTTTTTGTAGAGATAAACAAGCAGCTCTATCGATACTTTGGCTAGTTTTTTACAGAATGTTTTTAGTGGGATATTTTGTTCTATTTTATTTCAATCGAGGCCTATGTTATAGCTTTGTTCATGAGAGATATAGGTACTTATATCACGAAGGGCTTTTCACTGGTTAAGCTGGTCTGACATCTATTTTCTTTCATCTGATATCCACGGAATCGAAGTCTAAAACTAGTTAGAGCTTTTTTTTACGTGGTAAAATCATCAAATGAGTCCTCCCACCCCTGCTGCCAGACTTGTACTGACTAAAATCCACGGTGTCCTTCAATAGCCCTTTATGTTCCGGGGTCACGGTGATGGAATGAGTCCCGCTGCCAACTAGTAAGACCTTTAAAAGAAAAGCAATTTACCGTTAAACACCCCTAGCAACTCTATGTGTAAGCTCTATTGAGTTCAGTAGAGAAGCTTGTATTTCAGTAGCTTGGATATCTAACTGAATAAGACTTCTTGAGTTAGCACTGCAAACGTGTCAAGGTACTTGCTTGTTATTTGATAAGAAGCTATTTCTTTTTTCTGAATATTTTCGTTTTACAAAAGGGGCTCATATGAATGCAAATAATTAATAATCAATTAGCGGAGGAGTAGGTACCTACTTCGACGACGTTTGTATTCTTTTTTAATAATATTTTTATTTTTAATTTAGTATCTTGTTGTGAATACTTACATAGTGAATAATATTTAAAAAAAAACTACTTATTTTAAAGTATTACTTACTATTGTTTAAAATAGGATCAGAAGCAAGATGAACCTTTGATACACAATCATATATCTTTCGTTATAATTGTTTCATTTGTTCACAATTAACAAAATCGATAACTACTAATAGAGCCAACTGGGATTATTTCTGTGAAAATTTTGGTAAATTGCAAGACTGGTTACTTTTCACATTCATTTATAATATACCTAGGTCACATATTATAATCTCTTTTTTCGGTAACAATTTCAAAATGTCATTTATTTCATCATCACCACTACTCTTACTTCTTCGTCCGCCATAATGACTTCAGTGACAGTGACAGTCCAATAATAAATTCGATTAGTGTTTTTTACTGCTGGCAATCTGTACGTGTGATACACGCCGTTTTTGTGGCACGGGGCTATTTTTGAACGGCGGGCTATAACTACGAATCATGGAGTTTAACTATCGGAGGTAAGTCACAGAGGAGAGAAGACAGTAGACCAAGTTTGGACTATGGAAATGCAATGGAGTTAGATTTATAACTGACTTCATAAATAATGTCAAATAATTGACCAGCTCTTCTACGTTTTCGTCTTATTATTTTTCTTTTCTTTTATAATCTCACCATTTAAGTATGTTATGTGTTAGCGTAGCATGCCTTGGTCCTCTCTCCTGTTTTACTGGTGAGAGAAATTAAGATTCCAATGAAGTTATTGCGATGAAATACTTTACGGGTGGTATATACGCCAGTTCGAAAACACACATAGTCGATAACCGCTTTGTTACTGATACGCTAGCACGAATTTTTACTGTCAGCTAAACTGGAATCCTTTTAAATGATCATTTTTTTCTGTTTGCTTACAACCAATCATGACAGGCAAACCTAAGGCCATCCGCGCACTAGGTAACAGCCTAGCTGCGTAACCAGGTTGCCTAGTGCGGGGGGGTCCTAATCCGACAGTCATTTTTTTCATTTTTCTTAAAGGATGTAATATTACTTTCAACTAAGCCTTCTGATCTTCTCTATGCTGTAACTCCCGCAAGTCATGTTGTTTGGTTCCTCACTGGTCACGTAAACACCGCGGGCGCGTGGCCCAGCGTGGCTCCGAATGGCCCGTAGTGGCTCCAACTGATGCTTGATGGATGCTGCACGATCTTGTGGGCATTCAGTTTAATTTCACCAC
Source organism: Agrotis ipsilon (assembly GCA_028554685.1). Classification (NCBI taxonomy): domain Eukaryota; kingdom Metazoa; phylum Arthropoda; class Insecta; order Lepidoptera; family Noctuidae; genus Agrotis; species Agrotis ipsilon. Next base: position 536,216 of record CM052970.1, on the reverse strand, counting down.
GACATTCTCATTTATGTTATCATGGTTTGTGGTCATGGATAAACCATCATATGGCTCTTCAAAATTATGGCATTTTCTTATTTCCAGGGACATTAATCTCATTCAACGACTAAAAGGCTCACATTTTTAAGCTGAAGACGACTTATCTTGACGCTGTTGCTCGAAACCTCAATAATTTTGTATCTAAATTAATTTCGAGAATAAAACAGGCCTTTTTACTCCAATTTTTCAATGAAGTCAAAAAACCTTTTTATAACTAGTAGTGTTGATAAATTAATACACTTAAAACTATATCAAAGTACATGAATACATCAAACTTACGAGCAACGCATAATTACATTCACAGGTACTGTCCAAATTATGTATGAAAACGCCGTGTTTCATACAAACGTAATCACACCAATTAAATTATAATAATAACGCACAGAACGAATATAAATGTATTCATAATTATATAAATGGTTGTTAATTTCAGTGGGTCGGCCATGATTTACGTGTGGTAGGTAATTTCATTGAAAGCTAAAGGTGTGTCCTCCCGGCCCACCTCCTAGGACGGTGTGGAAGCAAACGGGAATACAACATTTTTAATAGAATATTTTGTTAATGTGTCCGACGATTAATTGATATGGCCACTCTAATGGGACACAGTGGAGTTTTTGTATTAGGAATGATATGAAAATGGAAGTTGTAATGTAATTTTGATTAGTTATTTTTAATGTTATTCGGTTTGAATCTAATTAAAACCTTACCTTAGGCGTTTGAAATATTAACGTAATTGATTTAACAGTAAGATATAATAATAGTAGTTAAGACATAAGCGTAGCTAAGTTAAAGTCAGCTTTGCTGGGCCGCGGGACTGTCTCATCAGGTAACCGTTACCCGGAACAAAAAGGGCTATCCAATGATCACCGTGGATTTTAGTCAGTACACCTTCTTACAATTTACATTACACCAGCCTTTTATGGTTTGAGTTTTGTATGAACCAGCTGATTTTCCTTTAAATAACCGATCCAAAATGATTCCATTGATAAAAGTCCTCAATTCATGGTTACCATTGACTTGATACATACAAGATCACTTACTCTGTATTTCATCCAATTTTATCATCTGCTGGTCTGTTTGTTGTCCGTATAAACCCGCTTTTTAAAAGTACGTTTCCCGCATGCTGGTCCCGTATATGCATTAAAGTGGTCACCTAATGGGCCTTCAATGTCCTGAGGTTACCCACCTCGCACCTGCAAATAGTATAGGCAAGTGCTACCTATGGACGCTGTTACCTGTGGACGCCGTTATCGCTGGGGAAAAAAAAACGAAAAAAAGATGGCGATACCTACGTCAAATCTGTCAACCATAGACTTTTTTTTTTGTATTTTTTTTCCTTCCAACGGAAAAGGCGAAGGGCTTAAGCCCATACAGCCTGGTCTTATTTCAGTTCAGTCTTCTCAACCATAGACTATGCTAACGGCTGCGTTCAAATATAGAATTTTAGGGTTGCCCGTTTTCCCATAAATTAACAATGTCCACAGGGACAAGCGTCTATAGGCAAGTACAGCACTTGCCCCTATGTAGGTAATGATACGAGAATCAGTTATACAACACTAGTTGACGTTTGTAAGACATGAATTACGTATTGTTGCAAAATATAGAGCTGTGACTTAGATTATAAGAACTTATTCGTTCTATCTGACGTAAGGGCTACTACTGAGTGTTTGTAGGTTCGAGATTCAGGTCAGGCAAAATTATATTGAGTCTTTCCATCAATCTCTCCTTATCTTCACTTGGAGGCCGGTTGATAGCAAATTGCAATAGACTTGCGTTGATTGATATTAAATCGTTGACGGTGGCGATTTTTTCAGTGATACAGCTTTGTCTAACAACAGGCAAAGGAGATAACAAGTGTTACCATGGGGTATGGTATTACCCAGTTACTGGGTTGTGGAGGTCCGACAGGCAGTCGCTCCATGTAAAATACTGATATCCAGCTGAATCTGGTTCGACTGGAAGCCGACCCCAATACAGTTGGGAAAAGGCTAGGCAGATAATGATGACTCCTTTGTCTAACTAACAAAGATAACTGACAGTGCTCTCTATTTCTTTATTTTTTTTATTATTACTTTGTCCTACACTAACAATTTCTCCTGTGTTGTGAGTGCGTTTACAAACATGGAAACTCACACACAAACACCAGACTCGGTACAAATGCGTGTAGATCATGCAAATTGTTCCATGCGGGGATCGAACCCACCACATGTAGCGCAGCAGTGCAATTGTACAGCCACTGCGCTTGCATTATGTATGTTATCAATTTTCAATTCAAATAGAAAGAGACTTCTGTAATGTACCTACCTACAGAGGGGTGTAGGTCTGTACTACCTTTCGGGATTGTTTTTCAGTATTTAGGCAGTTTAATAACCTGTTAAGGTTCTCTATATCTATATACAGTTTATATCCCCTGACTTTCTACTACCATCTATCAATGCATGAACCATGAACGAAAGGTTCAGAGAAAAAGTATGAGAAAGTCTCAAACTTTACGTGATCTACAAGTTAACTAGCAAAACAAAGCTGTTGCAACGAGTTCACACATTAATATCTGTTTCTAGTATTTTATTACATCCTGGAAGTTGCAAATAAATGTCGAGATGACTCAGTCGTTCATCAAATCGAAAGCCAGTTCAATAATTATAATCAACAAACATGGTGTTTATTTCGCGTGTACTCCACCATTTTCTACTTTGTTATGGTCATAAAAAGAGCCTGTTACAGCTAGTTATGTGTAATTTTATAACAAACTAAACGCAAACACGCAACGCTCCACTATTTAACACAAATAATAGAATAAAACGCGCGGTTAGCAACAGTGGCTCTGCGCGGGCGCACCCGATCTAGGTCGGAGCGATGACCCGTGCCGAACGTGCCCGAACGCTCTCGAACGTGCACGAACTCTCCCGAACAAAGCCGAACGCAACTTTTAAATCCTTTTTCACGAATTTATCACACGGTTTTGTTTGACAAATTAATTTTCTTTAATGGGACGTATGTAGGTAAATGGTAGATTTGATTGGTTGCCACACGATTCACGAAAATAGGCGATTATGTAATGGCCCAGCAGTAATAGCACCTATACGTTCGGAACAAACAAACAAATAATTGTTTTCTTTATGAAATGTCAGAGCGGTCGTACGGCTCGTATCACAAACATCGAGTACAGTTAGAAACGAAATGTTAAATGGAAATTGTGTTTTAATTAAAACCAATTTAATTTAAAAACGTTTTAGAAAAAATAATGGTTTGTTTTTTGATCGTAGCATTTGAGATTTGAATAACAGGTAGAAAAGCATTGTGAAACGCTATTGTGTTGGAGGATTGTGACAGACCAGATTGTAGAGACCCAATGTGGATTGGTTGACACCAAATTGAAGATGATTAGAGATCAAGAGGATCTCTTTCCTCGATCTCCACTCATCTATATTTTGGTGGAGACTACTCGCATAGTATTCTGTTCAAAAGACATGCTACACCTTTCTAGACTCCAGGAATTGCTTTACAAATTATTTTAATAATACCTACTATTGAAAAAAAAAAAATAGTAAAAGCAATACCTAACAAACAATAAGAAATAAGTTGACCACGTTACAAAATAAACTGTGTTGCTAACTGTACGGTCTACAAAAACAGTTCGCGGCAGCACGGAGGCGAATACGTCAGTTCTTGTACAAGTGACGGACAGACAGACAGCCTGTTTATATGAACTTGTACAAACATGCTGCTTTCTGTACACGAACTTTAGTTATTATTTATTCATATATAGGTTTTAACAGACGGGTTAGGTAAGAAAAAACTGTGTATACTTAAATAATTTAGGGAATATACTTGAAACGCGGTGAAGAGGGAAATAATTTCAGAAAAAACCTGGTTATATCTTTGAGAGCACGGTTAGCGCAGTGACTGAGTCAGACTGACAGACAGCCGCGGGTTCGATTTCCGCACGGAACAAATATTTGTATGACCTACAAGTAGTACCTAGTAGTTCAGTGTATCTTCAAATCCCACAAAGGCTGTTTACTGGTATGTTTATAAAATAGTTAAAATGCCTGCGTGATTACATTTTATGTAAAGAGTCAGAAACTCATCTTTGCATCGATCGGTTATGAACTCATCTGAGTCAGTAGGCCAACGACGATATATTACTAGACTCCGCAGCACGATCTAAGGAACAAAAACTATTCTGTCAACTCGCTGAGGTACTACGTAAGCGAGGGGGACGGGGTACTGCGTTTTGACTGGCTAACTCAAGGTCTGTGCTGTCTCAAGGTATGTTTACGGCTCACAGGATTGGTCGAAATGAGACGGATATAAGACTTTTTTGCCTAATGTGTTGACAGACATCGGTCGCCTGTTATTAGGAGTCTAGTAATACATATATCGTAGGTGCATTAGGCTAACAGAATAAATACCCAGGAATCAAAAATATTTAAAAAAAAAAGCAAACGAAACAACGTGCAAAACGAGTTAACAAGTAATAACGCAAAGCAAACGAGAAAACAATGGTTATTTTTATCAAGTTTTGTATAAATAAACTTTCAACACGCATTTAAATGTTATAAAAACACAATGCCTAAGGCGAACCATTTTAGTTCAACTAATTATGAAAGAGTTTGTAGTATCGTAGGTATAGTATTTATTCGTGACACTGAAACGTAAAGAGATATTGAAGGAACTTCGTGGATTTCAGTCAGTATCAGTCGGACAGTTCCTTCTGCTCCACATAGGGCGGGGAGGACTCATTTGATGTTATTACTACGTAAGAAAAGCTATAGTAATTAATGACATAATTTACAATGAAAAGGGTTTTTCAAAAGTTTTAACTAATGTTTGATAGAAAAAAAAGTACGCAAAATCTTACATTAACAACATCACCACCACCACATTAACATCTTAACAGGGTTGCCAAAGACAACCCTGTTAAGTTTAGATCCTACCTGAGTTCCGTTAACACATTTGTTGTTCTGTATCAGCTGATACAACTCATTTTATCAACGATATCGGTCACATATCGCTATTGGCAGAAACTACAAAAATAATGTCAATACTGTTGTCATTATTATCATCTAGGTTGACTTAATTGCCATACCACCAATTCGCACTAAGCGAATCAAATCATCCTTCATAAAAAGTGGATCTCACTACCTGTGTCAGTGTCCCCTCAATATCTTTAAACGTAAAGTAAACAGGCTTCCTAAAAGTAAGTAATCGTAGTCATGAGCAAAACCATCTAAAAAAAACCGCTGTTGTAAAAATTTAAAGCGATTGTCACCTGTCTTTGGTTTTCTGGTAGCGTTTAGTTCAACGCACTAACAAAACTAAACATAGATTCATAATCTAATCTCTATCAATTGCTCGCATAGCAACGGAACACGGAAGCCGGTAGCGACGGCCGACGACCGGCGCTTTTAGCACAATCAGACAACTTTCATAATGTCTGCGCCGTGGTGCCGGACTGCTACCGTGCAACACCGGACTACTACCGTAACCGACAGCAAGGAGGGATGACACTCATGTAACAAAGAGAGTGATGGGTATGAATTTTGATGGATGAAGAGGCAGAGGAATGCCAGAGAAAAGACGGATGGATTGTTTTAGAAATGATATAAAAGAAAAAGGAGTAAATGATGCTGTGACGTCTGATATAGGATGGAAGAAGAAATCGTCAAGAAGTAGAGTCGCTCCATGTCAAATACTGATATTCAGCTGCAACTGGTTCCACTAGGAGTCGACTCCAATACAGTTGAGAAAAGGCTAGGCAGATGAAGATGGAAATTTAAGAAGAAAACTTGTTGCTTAGAACTCAAGATAAATAGATAAGGGTAGGAAGATGATGATGATCCATCTGATATTAATACAAGAGTGGAAGATAATCGTCAACTTTCATAATATTTGTGCCGCAATTCCGGCCGTTTGCCGTGCCGAACGGCTGCAGAACCGGATGATTGCCGTTTGGGAGTGCCGACTCGAGGCGCCGGGACAATTAACGTGAAGAGTGGAAGACGCCGGCGCCAGCGACATCTCGCTTTCTAATATCGACTGTGTACAGGTGACGACAAAAGTGGTTTAACTTGTTTTTGAAAATAAAATGTAAGATCAACACAAAACCTTCCGAGTTATAGGTACTTAGTTATCTGGAGCTGTAAATAACTGTAAGTGTATGAAATTTTCTGGAAAATTGAGTTTTTCGGGGAATTAAATTGTGCATAGACAAATAAATTCAATCCCGACAAGAATTGCAATGCGTGTTGCAGTAAGTCTAAGTACCTACTTGAGTAGTAGTAATAATGCGATTTCTTTTCTGTTTAAATTTGCTGGTTATTTAGATAATTGTATCACCCACTCATCAATCATGGGTAAGAAATATGAGTAAACAACAGTCCTCAAAGAGCTTTTCTTCTTAAATCCAACACTTCTGTCCCCGTCAGTACCGGGCAGTAGGACAAGAGATCACTTCACCTAGCAACACACCGGTCCACCGTCGTACGGAACCCATCCCGCCTGTAGCGACCAGCCCCACTCTAGCGGGGCACCTCTAGCGGCCCACCTCTACGGACCACTTAGTGATACCGTTGCATGCGCTTTGTTATTGAGTTGATATCACCAAACTGGTTGGCTTTTGGAAATTGGCGTTAATGGCGCCATCTATGTAATAATTGCTCTGTTGTTTACAATTACCGATTTTTTTTTAAATTGCTGTGATTTTTTTTAATTGTAATTGAACTTGTTTATGAACATTGACGTTGGTGAGAAATAATTTTCTCGATATGTTCCGCTATCGAAAACCATTTCTATTTTTTTTTTCAAAAACATAGCAGTATTGCTGTTTTGTTTAGTTGCAGTCATTATTTCAACACTTTATAGTGTTGTCTGTAAGTTTGATAGTGCATCACTTATCGCTTATAAGCTTTTAAACTAGTCCTACTAGTAAGTTCTGCTAATCGCTAATATCTTATAATTGGCGAATCAATAATGAAGAAACTGTGAAAACAGCGAATATTGCTGTAACGAAAGAAGTCAGATTGAAGATCAGAGCTAACCTGTCTTTGTAGTTTAAAAATAATCTCTAATACATTTAAATAGAAATAACTATCGTTTGTAATCCGAATCATAAGAAAAATGCTGTTTTGGCAAATGTCAATATCGTGCTCAAAGGAAAGGGATGGTAGATTTATTTTACGAATGTTAAAATATACTTTGTTAACCGACTTGATCATTACGTAGCTGCAATGGACCATAGACCATACATGGGCAGTTCCAATGAAAACCCAATGGGCAATTTTTGAAGAGCTAGTCCATTTTTTTTTTATGTGGTAAAGTCATCAAATGAGTCTTCCCGCCATGGGTGGGGCGGAAGGGACTGTCAGACTCTTACTGACTAAAATCCACCCGTGTTCCTTCGGATGCCCTTTACGTTCCAGGGCCGCGGTATCCTGGGTTAAGAAAAAACCAGCGACCCCAGCAGGCATTTGACGCGAAACACGACGCGCCACCGACCCGGGCTTGGTCCTCGGTCGGACGGCGAGCTACCCATTATTCACCGTTCGCAAGCCCGCTCCGCCTCTGTGCCCTCTGCTCATCAGAGGGACACGCGTTGGAGCGTCCACAAGACAGGCTATTCGCATACGGGCAAAGAGTTTTTGCCCGCATCCCAGGGTGCACGGGTCCGAAAAACTGGTCTTCCGCCCGGACGTATCCGAGAGGGAACTCCGGTTCACGGGCGCACGTGGAGGTTTTCTGTCTTAGCACCCCAAGGGTTCTTTTCAACTTTATATTTATGGGAGATGAGACCTAAGGGATTCTGGGAGAAAAGAGTCCAGGCGGGTAACAAGTAATCATGTTTATTTCTATAAGGGTTACAGTATTGTAATTAATGATTTTTTTCTACACAATGTATTTTGTAATGAAATAAATGACTAAATAAGTTTTTCTTTGAATTGTGGAAACTAAGAACAAGTTTCTTCGACAATATTAAATAGCCCTACGATAAAACAACAACCGTAGCTAGTAAGTACGTTCTATTATTGTAATATCAGGGCTAGAACACCGACTCGATACAATAAATAACAGTCGTTAGCGGAGCAAAGGGCGCGGGGCCGTTTATCTCGCGAGGGCACGCTGCGATACACTCACGGCCAATTATATCTACACACTTTGCTAAATCTCGAGAAACTTTGACAATATAAAAATATACTTACGAAGTTCATCATTTGTGTTGCTTTTTCCTCAACTTTATCATGTTGTGTTCCGTTTTCACATGAGAGCACATAGAGCGACTGCTCATCTGACCTCCATAACCCAGTAACTGAGTAAAATGATGGTACTTAGCTTTAGACTTAGATTGGTTGTTACATTTTAGGGCTTCTGTGTTCTACAGAATTCTCCCGAGATTCTTGAGAGGTCTACTGTATAAAAGCTGAGGTAACGTGCTTTCCGTTGCACTATGGTATGTAAGTTTAAAATAATAAATAAGTATCCCACCAGAATTTAGAATCAACAATATGAGAAAAAAACTTTAAAGCTTTTTGTAGACAAGAAAAATGACGCAATCTGCGTCCTTTTTGCAATTAACTTTTACTTTCTTCAAAAATCCTTACAAAACACGACGCATTCGTTAATGGGAATAAATTAAGAAAACTCTAAAAATATTAAAACCACTTAATTTCATTGTCATAAAAGAGCATACATATTACTGGTCGTGACTGTACCGAAGACTTGCTAATAACCTGTTTGTACTGGCAACAGCAACTGGCTACATTACAGCTTTCTGCTAATGTAAACAATACTATGTTACGATTATGTGCAGATTAAGTAGGGACTCGAGTTTGGGCAAGATGTGTAATTGGCTGCCCGGAGAAGAAATTGGACCTACCTACCTTCAGAAGTTATGGGTCGAGTGCACCTAATAGACCTTTTCGTACCACTTGCTCAAAAAAGTGACATTCTATGCCACAAAAAGCGAACATAACAATAGTCATTTTTAATCTGTGAAAAACAGGGAAAGAATGTTGTACTGAATTTCATTCTCTCTCTAGGGAGAGAATGTGATTTAAATTTGGAATACTTAGATTACGGTAGACTCGATCGAAAGCTAACCAGAATAATAAAACATTAAAAAATAAAGATTTCGAGTCGACAACATATATCCGCAAAATTCGGATTGTCGAGTATTTTGTAAATTTCTAATGATTTCCTGACCAGACAGATCGCAGCCGCCATTATTGACATCGGTTATCATGTTGAATTTTTTTTTCTTTCTTTATTTTCGGCCTATGACTTACCGTGACACCTACATTTAGTACCTTGATGTGTAGTATTTGGGACACACGTTTCACCCGAGCGAAGCCGGATTTTCATCTAGTTAAATAAAATTACGAAAACCGACGAGGCCGTATGAGCTTGATGCCTTTGCTTTTTTTATTTGCCGCGTTTTTGTATTCTTCAAATACATAAACGTTGAGTTTATTTTTACTTATTTTTATAAATAAGTTGTTAAATATTAATGTTTAAAATGCGTATCTCATATTATTACTGTGTTATTTTATTCGCAAATGGTACGAAAAGTAGAGTATTTTCCTCGGTGATAAAGCTGTCTTAGTCTTGGGTGAACTTAAATCCCTCGCTACACTCAGGACTCGTCTTAAATCCCTCGCTTCGCTCGTGATTTAAGTTTTTAACACCCTCGCTACGCTCGGGAGTAAACCTCGAGTCCTTTGTTACGCTCGCGATTTAATTCGCCACCCGCGACAGAAGACCCTGCTTTATCCCCTTGGTTAATAATCTACTATTCTTGAGGACTTAGAGAAGTGGCGACCGCTTCAAAATACGAAGTATTTTCTCATAGCAGTTTTTCTTTTTTTTCGTGTAAAACCATTCTATGAGTTCGGCAGGTACTGTCAGACTTGTACCTACTGACTAAAATCCACTTTCGGTAGCTAATCGTCTAGGTCACTAGGTAGGTTGAAAGAACACTGTGGGTTTTACTCAGTACGAGTCTGAGAGTCCCCTCTGCTACACTCAGGGCGGATGGTTTTATAGGGCTCCCTCCACAATACGGTAAACTTTGAGTATCAGTGTGTCAAAATCATTTCTGAACGGTTAAAAGTTAAAAATAACTTGCTCTGCCCACAACGAAATCAAAAATATAACAAACTACTCAAATATAGAAGGAAATGACACAACTTATACAAAAATAACTCGTAAATAAATAAAACACGTTAAATTTCACAATCCCAACATTTTTTATATAAAAAGCTCCAAGACGTGATCCATAAAAGTTTAGATCTCCAAGTTTGGGCAGACCGTATTACCGGTGTCCCCAAATTATGGTCCATCCACCTATAATTTTGCCCATTTGACCGTATCGATGTGAATAAAAATGCAATAAAGATACCCATATTCGATTAGACGGTCAGTTTTACCGATGGACATGTGTAACGGATAGTTATAAAGTATTACCTTTTGCCCTGCGGCTTCACTTGCATCTAGATAGCAAAAAACTTCACAACTACTTGGAAGAAAATGTCAGAAGTCCTAACTGAGATCTGACGTCATAAAGAGAGATTAGTTCGAGTGTGGGAAAGAGACAAAGCTATACAAGTCGTCTAGCCATTTCTTTCCCATGTCCCTGTCTGCCACGTCACCTGTACAGTGTACGTTTGTCAAATTTCGTCGAAACTGTATGCTTCAGTGGGTTGCGGTACTGCTTAAACAGATAACCGTAACTATAGAACGTAAAAGGCAATTCTAAGATTATGGTGAATTTTAGGGACTTCTAGGCGGACAGTCCCTACCACTCCTTCTAGAGAGGACTCATTTTATGATTTGACTACCATAAAATGAAAACCCGTTCAGCTGTGAAGATATGACAAACACAGAAACTCACTTTCACATCTCTGCATAATATGATAAAAATCAATTGCTGTTCGTTAGACTCGCTAAAACTCTAGAACGGCTGGACCGATTTGGCTAATTTTGGATTTGATTTATTTGTGGAAGGTTTAAAAGTTTTTTTTTAATTGTTTCTGAGGCGGTACGAAGTTTGCCGGGTCATAATAGTTAAACATATTAGTTAGTATTGAAAAGAGAGGCATGTAATATAAGATGGAAATAGACTAAGAGGTCAGATGGTTGGAGTCGTTGCTGTGGGCGGTATTATAAGTACTCAGGTGACCGTAGTTCCAGTGAGGAAACGAGGTGGCGCTAGACGACGTGTACATATATCTCTGTCTCGTTCTCTCGACGACGATATATTATTACTAGACTCCGCATGCACGACCTAAGGAACAAAAACTATCCTGTCAACTCGCTGAGGTACTACGTAAGCGAGGGGGACGGGGTACTGCTGGGGGGTGCTGTTGTGATTGGCTAACTCAAGGTCTGTGCTGTCTCAAAGTATGTTTACGGCTCACAGGAGTGGTCGAAATAAGACGGATATAAGACTTTTTTGTCTAATGTGTTGACAGACATCGGTCGCCTGTTATTAGGATTAAGTAATATATCGTCGTTGCGCTCTTTCAATGGACCTACGCTGCTTTTAAGACGTTATGGTACACCACCAGTTGTAGTATTGGTAGTGATCATCAGACTATTGATAATCACTTATATCACAGTATGATAGCCGCTTCCGAGGTCAGGTGGTTCCTCACAAGGAGCATTCGCTACTTTGAGCATTACATTACAGTACTACCTCCCTGACTGACGAGCATTCGCGTACATATAGTATAGATTTGATAGAAGGTGCGTATTGTGATGCTCGATTGTTCTCCCTCATTGACGAAATGTTCGAATCTGTAACGTTACATTACAGGTGAATGCTCGCGGTTAGGAAGCGCCTTAAGCTCTCAGATAGGTGTGAATTAGTTATTTATATGCAGATCCGGGAATCCGTCACATAGTAACAGTAAACATACACACGATAATGATGTAAACCTTGTTTATGACTATGTTGTTGTGTTTCGTTCTAGGATTTTCTATGTAATATTAAATGTAATTTTATTGACAATAAAGGCTTTGTTTTCCAAAGAAAATATTATTGACTGACTACCAAGGAAGCAGGAACACAAACATTATAGCTTCTTATAGTTGAGTCCGAAGAAGTTGTATGAAATTGCAAAGAAATTAAATCCATTCCAAAAACCATCACTTTCGAAGTTGATTTTTAATACTTTTATGCTGCTGAACATCATAAAGAGAATATAGCGTCGCCTTATGTGCCAGTTAATATATTCAGCCCATATGTAATAGGTAGCCAGCCTATTGACATAACATTGGGCACGCATCCAAACGAATAAATGTGTAAACTGAGAAGTGCACACATGAAACGATAACACCTTTGGCCTCTTCTAGAGATCGACTATCGATAAACTAGAGATGTACCGGCTAGGTAACAAGCTTATGCTAGATTAGAAAGTGGTGAAAAAATTGATGAATTATTACATCACTAGTTCCCAGTTTGAAATACTTATTATTTTTCGCGTTGGGGTAGGTTCGCCCGAGATACGGGTCGATGACTGCACACAACACTCACACAACTAAAATACGTCACTTTTATACACCCACCAACTAACCCCTACACTCCAGCAATAACCTCGAAACCATTTCCACCAACAAATAAGGTCTAAACTCCTCTAATTTTCAGTTGCACAACGGCAGATTGTAAAATGGTTTTTTGTCATAATCGAATGCAGTTTGTGCAAGTGTGCGTACCGCTTGAAAGATAATAATAGTGTTGTGAAAGAGTTGCGAAATTTTTGTCGAAACTGATAATAAGACATTAGGAATCGAGTCGATTGTCTTAGATTGCGCGGAAAATGTTGGCGTTGTGTAAGTGGTGCTGATTGGTTTGATTAAAAATTGATTGAGGAGTAAATTAACTGTTGATAGCTTTTCGATTATTATCTTTTATGGCGATGAACTGAGATTTTAGAAGTTTTATAATTAAGGAGTTTTGCGAAATGTCAAAAATAGTCATGAATGTTTCCTTGTATCTAATTCGAAACTTTCCAAAACGAAAACGTAGTCAAAAGTTGAAAGGTTACCAACCTGTATAGTGAACGTGCTTGTATTTCATCACAAGCCCTGTAGGTACAACATCGATAAGAAACACAGTCGATAACATCGAGGGCACGTCACTACAGCCTCGGGCACTGCACCCACCCACACAGACGCAGCTCTCGCCTAGCAACCGAAGTGAAGGCAGAAAGATCTACTACAGCGCCCCCTACCACCGCACTAGACCACACCTTTCTCTTCAAACACCGATATAATCTATTGCTGGCTCCCTGAGAAGCTGCAGAAATAGACTGCAAAGGGAAGATGCATTGTACAAGGAAATGTATGAGTAATCGTAGAAGTAATTTTCTATGGTACCAGTTCATAGAATCGCGATCTATTTTCTAGGTTATATAGCTGTTATAAAGTAAAAACATGTTGGCACATGGACTTATATTTTAAATGGCGGATGCATTTGCCATGTAGGACGGGACTAGGTTTTCTAAAACAGTCTAGAAATGCATTCTTAGTGCTGAGCAGGTTAAAAAAAACGATGTTGAAATAATCTTACGAGGTTTCTCTCGACGTAGAATTTGCATTTTTATATGGAGATAAGTGATTTGTTAGTTTTTAGACAGGTTTGATGAGGTTTCATAAAAGTTTAGCGTATAGGCATGTCACATGTCTGCTGTCATTACGAGTATGTGCTAGAAAAGTTGTTTGTGCGGTTGAAAAGTTACGAAAACGATTTTGCGGCCTATTAGGAACGAGCAGCGACTGCGAGCTGCCAAACCTTTGTTTGTAGTGATGGGACTTTCACCGCCTTGCATAATCGTCACGCCTTAGATGACAAAAGGGTTTGAAAGACGCACATTGTCTTAAACAGTGAAGTCGATGGTAATCCCTTATCTGGTGTCGTCATTAGAATATGTTAAAGGTCTTTTGTTACAACAGTGTGCATCGTTAATCATCGTTTTAGCTGTTTACACGCTAAAATATGACTTGTAACCTCCGGTTTGTTTTACACGTACTGTGTACTGTACCGTCACTGTTCTTTGTATTATGCAAACCACAGATCGAAGCTAACAAATGACCGTTTTTTTCAGAATATTAAATTAGAAAAAAACAATTCTTTAATCATTTTAACTCCCATTTTTAGAAGAAAACAGATTGACGGTAAGGTTCTTCCTATAAACTGTATAAACAAAGTGTGAATATTTATAATTTAGAATTTTAAACCATTTTGTTCTTGGCCCAAATATAACCCCGAAACAAAAACAATGACGATGACGAAAATACTGATCATGTAAAATTATTTGGAAAATTGAATAAGCGACTTATACGGGTATCAAGTTATGTATTTACATGCCAAAACTGGAAGGTTAACGCTTGCAATATTCTAAAAATACAAGTTATTAATAAACATGACAATAACTTGAATAAACATATTATCCTCCGGTGCAAATAACAACTGCAGAAATTAATTTTATTGCAGGGATTTAATGTTTATTACATAAATATTTATCGAGAACATCCGAGGCCGACAGCGAAGTGTTCAACATAAAGGATATAACGATTTAAATAAATAAGAAACAAGTATTATAACACTTTTGTTATTTACACAACGGTGTCAATATCCGCCAGAAGAGAGGAGCTTTTAAAATCTATAATATCTTTTATTTGGATTTACAACATATTTATAAGAGTAAGAAATATATATTTAGGATACGTTTGCGAGTTAAATGTGAAAACTATTTTTTAAGAATTTGCGCTACTGTTATAAACAATAGACTTTGACATAATTAATCGATATCGATAAAATACACAAAAGGTCAAGGCGCATGCACTAGCACAATATTATTTTGGATGTGAGTTTTGTTGATTTACAACGAGTAACAGAAACTAATCCGTATCAAATATCAAGTGTAATTCAGCTCTATTTCTAATTAATTAATTTAATCAAGCATGCTTATGTATTCTTAACTTGATATGGACACCGCTGAACATCAAAGTACCGACGTCTAAATACAGTGGTTCTGTGGCCCGCTCGACTCGGATTACTGGTTCGATTCCACCGCACCTATAACGTTTTTAGTTTATTTCTTATGGCGGTTTAACCAAACGATTTAACGGAATTTCTATCAATTGGTTGAGTTCAGTTTTATGTGAACCAATAAGTATAGTTTATGAGCTATTTATAACAGTAGATCTGTTTCTAGACATTAATAGACATGCGGTTTTACTCCCGCTGACATGACCTTTTCAGACTTTTTCTGTTGTTGCTTGAAAACATAGTCACAGTGAATGAATATCAATAGCCAACGAATAAGTTTAATGACGGAAATTAATAATGCGTCTCAATCTTGATCAAAGGCCGAATTTTCTGCCCACAAGTCACAATCAGCCGTCAAAGAAAGATCAAGATTTGGTTTGAGATACAATATTAATAGCGACCAGCAGCGGGAAGGGATGAAATATCCTGTATAATCCAGGTGTTAAACTATTTGAGTACCAAATTCCATGCAAATTCGTTCAGTTATTGCACAACAATGGTAACAAGATCCAAATTATGGGAGATGAAGATTACAAATAAAGCAACTTTCACATTTTCTTTATTAGTAGGAAGACAGGATCCCACAACAATAATTGTTTAGTTAGACAGTATCAGCCTTACTACAAGAACTTATACATTTTTTGAACACTTGTCTGAAAAAGTGTGACTGCAAAACGGACCTTATTTCAACGCCATAATCTGTCATTTTTTAGACAACTGTTCAACCATCGACAATATATTACTAGATAATACTCCTAATAACAGGCGACCGATGTCTGTCAACACATTAGGCAAAAAAATCTTATATTCGTCTTATTTCAACCACTCTTGGGAGCCGTAAACATACTTTGAGACAGAACAAACCTTGAGTTAGCCAATCACAACGCAGTACCACGTCCCCTTCGCTTACGTGGTACCTCAGTGAGTTGACAGAATATTTTTTTCCTTAGATCGTGCATGCGGAGTCTAGTAATATATCGTCGTTGTGTTCAGCAGACGTTTAAAAGTTTTTGTGGTACGACAGTACATGCTATACACCAATTAAATCGAAGTTTAATCTTCATAGAGAACAGCTTAGTGTAGAAACCGTATAGGAACGTGTTCATCCTGTAAAGCGTACACAAGTTCAATCGCCTTTCTAGTCTTTTCCGATCACTACGTGGGTGTAAAGTTACGATTGGAAAGCGACGGGAATTCTACTTTTTATAAGGTAGCACAGTGTATTTCATGTTATTTTAATGCTTAGGAACCAGATAATACGTCTTTTTTAAATGAGTATTATGATCTCAATAAATTAGCCCAGAATCAACCAAGATATGGGTCTGCAACGAGTACACAATGGCCCAGCTTCAAACACGACATGGATTTGCCATCGACCACATAAAGGTCCGGATTGGACTGCCGGGGCCGCGGGACTTTCTTATTAGGTAACCGTGATCATGGAACGTAAAGGGCTATTGAAGGAACACCGTGGATTTTAGTCAGTACAAGTGTGACGGTTCCTCCCGCTATGCCTTGAGTAGGAGGACTGCTAGGCTTGTTTACCATGGCTTATGATATTTAGAAATCGAATAAGTACGATGTAGATAAAAAACAACTGAGCCAGCACACAATTAACAAACTCGAGTAAATCCCTCAGTAACAATGCTGAGACACATGACAGTAAGCAGTAATTTCGCTTAACTTCTGGGTCAAGTCAGTCGGTCAGCGACACAAAACCGTGCTTTACGAAACGGTGCAGACTTAGCAACCGACTTCAAACACGTGACTCATTGAGTACGCAGAGATCGATCTCGATGTAATAAAGTAGTTGGGTTTGTGGATTTGTTTATATGTTTAAACGAATCTGGAAGAAAAGTACTTTGCAGTGATGTAGGTCCTCGTCCGCGTAGAGTACGTTATCAAAGTACCAGGTTTGCGGGATTGTCTAAGCAATACTGCTTCAGTTAAAGACGACAGTCCCGCAGCCTCGGCAGACAACGCGGGTCTAGAACGTCGAAGGCTTTTGAAGGAACAGGGTTGATTTTTCCACGAACATCATCGTGCCTTTCGCACAATGAGAGCGCGATATTGCGCTTGTTGGAAACTGATTTTAGAATCTTATCTCCAGTTTCAACTAAGCAGTCAATCAAATCAGAAAGTCACGTACAAACGATACAGGAAACAACCTTGATCCTAGTGGGCAACGTAAAACAAAAAATGATAAAATCTTTACTCTTTCATAATAACTTCGACTGGCCTGTTGGTCTAGTGGTTAGTGACCCTGACTGCTATGCCGGAGGTCGTGGGTTCGATTCCCACCCTGGACAAATGCTTGTGTGATGAGCATGATCATTTGTCCTGTGTCTGGGTGTAATTTATCTATAATATGTATGTATTTAGGAATATATAAGTATGTTTATCAGTGGTCTAGTACCCATAACACAAGCTCTGCTTAGCTTGGGACTAGATGGCGTTGTGTGATAGTTGAGGAATATTATATATTATATTATAACTTATAAGACATCACTCTCTTTGAGAATTTCACACTTGGTTCGGAATTACAGATCGTCGCTCAATACTTAAAACTGTATAGATTCAAGACACTAGACTTTGGTTGAAAGTACTTTAAAGTTAAGCATAATGTATTGAGAGTCGTTCAATAATGCGGGCCTAACTCTATATTCTTTATATAATAATTATAATCATAATTATAATTGAACTTATCTGTAACTCTAAATGGAGCGAGCGAGCGTCATCGGCGAGTGTTTGTAACAGGGGAGCCCCATGTTCAGAGGAACACGTCACAAGCAAGCATGTTACAGACACATTGTTACTGACATTGGAACACTCCTGTCATACTGTGTTCTTGGAATTTCTGTGTGTGTTACATTATTGTGTGCTTTTCTAAATTATGTCATCGAAGGATTGATTCGTGGTAACGGCTTCGAATTTCTAGTTATGGATGCCTGATTTGGAATCCAGATAGGTCATCATCATCATCAGCCTGCAAATATTCCTACCGCTGGGACACATAATCCACTATGCGGGACCAGTGCGGGTTGGTAGTCTGCCGGTTTCCTCAGGATGTTTCATCCAGATACGTGCATTTCTCTAAATACATTTTTTGATGCCTTATCAAACACATCCAGGCCCCGAACAACTTGCAGATCCTACGAAAAAGTTTCGGTCTGTGATCTATCCCGCGACAAGCTATGCAGCAGTCGTCACTCACCCACTGCGCTTACCGTACAATAAAATAATTACTTACTCCTTGAAGGGAAACACAATGGTGTAATCATTACAGAAACACTAACATTCCCTAACCTCGTCCCAACAATTTGAAGACATTGTTATATGTTACAATGTCCTCTGACCGGCGAGTGAAAGTGACAGAGCTATACAAGTCGTCTAGCACCATCTCGTTCACTCACTGGAACAAGCCTGGTTTTAAGAAGTTGTACTAACTCCCCTGAACCAGGCCTGTGTGATGGATTATGGCCCACTCTCCCGCAAAGAAAGAAGGACTGTTTCCCGCAATGGAAACATTCAACGACGATATATTACTAGACTCCTAATAACAGGCGACCGATGTCTGTCAACACATTAGGCAAAAAAGTCTTATATCCGTCTTATTTCGACTAATCCTGTGAGCCGTAAACATACCTTGAGACAGATCAGACGATGAGTTAGCCAATCACAACGCAGTACCCCGACCCCCTCGCTTACGTAGTACTTCAGCGAGTTTACAGAATAGTTTTTGTTACCTAAGTCGTGCATGCGGAGTCTAGTAATATATCGTCGTTGGAAACAAAAGGCTGTTTAAACTTTTTTCCGCTCACGCTTTGATATCAGCTTCTCGCTCCGCTGTCATACAGGCATAGCCTTACATCAATGCTCTAAGTCAGCAACATGAACTTGTGTGCATTATTGAAAGAAGACGCTGAGATGGCAACTACAAGCCTTAGCAACGAATACTAAACGTGTTTACACACGTGATACAATAAATAACTAATTATACTAAATCTTGGAAATATTATGCAAGGTGGCGTTCTGTACTTTCTGCCGTTACCTATGGGGAATAGACTGTGAGATTTAGCTTTAGCAAAGAGTTGAATGCACAAATGCCGCTTTGTACTGGTGCTATTGCAAATATCTGGGAGAGCTGTATGTCCAGCAGTGGACGTCCTACGGCTGATATGATGATGAAAAAGTTTCTTGTAGAAGTGTTTATGAGTCCTGGGACGCAGTTTTTTCAACGGCGATTTTCAACATTAAGGGCTTTTCATCCTTGGATTTGCACAACAGATTTGGATTGACAGATCCTGCCAATAGAATCATGCTTTTGGTTGTCCTCTGCTGACGGTCTGATAGCCCTTTATTTGTTCAGACTAAATACACTATTTGTATGAATATTATTTTTAAGTACCTCATTCCCTATAGTAGGTAAAGGTTCTTTACTATAGGCCTCATTAGTAAGCTCAGTATAGACCAACGAGCTATGGAGAGGGCTATGCTCGGAGTCTCTCTGCATGATCGACTCAGAAATGAGGAGATTCGTAGACGAACCAAAGTTACCGACATAGCCCAACGAATTAGCTAGTTGAAATGGCAGTGGGCAGGCCATATAGCACGTAGAACTGATGGCCTTAAGGTTCTCGAATGGAGACCACGCACCGGCAAGCGCAGCGTCAGACCTTTACCCACTAGGTGGGCAGACGATCTTTATGAAAACCACAGGATCACGCTAGGTGCAGGCCGCTTACAACCGGTCATACTGGAAGTCTAAAGGGGAGGCCTATGATCAGCAGTGGACGTCTTACGGCTGATATGATGGTGATGATGATGACCTCATCCCAGTAAAAATATCGCCCATCCCAATCGTCCGATCTACATTTAATATCAGCCTAGAATACCCATTAGCAACAGAATCAATATGGCCACAAATCAAACCACATAACCTTGCAGAGCTCCACACAACGCAATCAGCTGCTTATCAGTAACGCAGGTAGTAAAAATCGAGTGCTTGAACATTATTGAGCTCCAAGTACTAGGCTGGCATGATTGCGAGGCGATGGCAACAGCTATCATACAATGATGCTAGTTGTTCTGTGTGGCTTTTTGTTTGGCTGTCATCACGTTGTTGTACATGTGAGGAGGGGAACTGAATTGGTTGGTTTTATGTGGGTACTGTTGCTAGGTTGGTTACAGACTTTCAGAGTAGGTGTATTTTCTGTCTATTTCAGCCTTCAGCCACCCATTGTAGAAGATTCTCTTCCAAATGTCATCATTTGTAACATGGCATGGGCTACCTGGCAGGTCGCCTCTTGGTAACCCTGACCTTGGAATGCTAAGGGCAACTGAAGGAACGGGGAAGATCTATTTACTGTCCTTTTGTCAGTAAGTGTTTGGAAAGACGGTAAAATAATAATGGTGATGGTGATGATTCTCATACAGCTACAAGGTTTGCTAACAAGACGAAAATCGTAATCCTGACATTATTAATGAATGTACTTACAACAGTAACTAGAAATATCGATTCGTAGTTAACCTTATGGACAAAGTTAACCTAACCTTACTATTTATGTGTAGTACTTGCAAACATGACGTGGCCCAAAGTCCTCTGGCCACGTATTCCATATAATTATACCTTTTGATAAAATGTAAGCAATTATGTTTCGTATGTATTAATAATTTGTATGTTATCATGTACTCAAGAAAATTCAAAATAAAATTAAATTATCGAATGATTGAAATTAATTCAAAGCGTTTAAAGATAAAAATAGAATCATTAAGCAGATATTGATTACTCATTGTTATTTGATTTATAACTCACAACAAAAGAAGCCAAATATGGCTAAAAACACCTGAAAATGTCGTACAAAATATTGGCTCAGTTGGTTAATATTTGCGAAACACAAATTATTTTTCATTCAATGTTGAATAACATTAGTCATAATATCATTTAACAATCACGTGAACAGTTTCTATATATAAAAGGCACAACAATGTACTATTGTACTTTAGTAATCCGATTCGCTGACCGAGTGAAACCTTAGTTTTAATAAGTAAATGTTCCTTTTTCACTGACAATGAGAAAAATTTGCAACGCGAAACGTTGCGCTGGTCATGGATGGCCGTCACATTTCCTGAGTATAAGCGTTATCGGAATACTGCCTCAAATACACACCAAAACCACCTATATTTCAAAACTACATAAGAGGTAGAATTCCTTGCAGTTTTTATGGTAAACAAAATACTAAAATACGTGTCGTCAAAGTGCCGATAACGTATGTTTGATGGAAACATAAATAGAAAAGTGTTTTCGATCAGCTAGCAACACTGGACCGTAACTCATTGTAATTTTTACGCTTTGAACGCACCATTCTGTAATATTAAACTGAGGTTATAGGTATACAGCTAGTACATAAACAAGGTTATGTTACGTTGGAAGATTAATGCTCAACAAGACTTATACACATAGATAAGCCATTTTATTTCAGGCAAGTTTTTACTCTAGAGGGGGGGGGGGGGGGGGGGTCGCTGGACTTATCGAATTACCGTGACCCCGGAACGTAAAGGGCTATTGAAGGACATCGTGGATTTTAGTCAGTACGAGTCTGACAGTCCCTCCCGCCCTGCCCTGGGTGGACTTATTTGATGATTTTACCACGCAAAAAAAAGATCCAATGTTGCAGCTCGTGCCGCCATCTTGGTCGAGGAGTCTAAAGAGTTTTCGTGTAAAAAATCGTGAAGTGTGAAAATCAACTGGAAATGGCAATAGTAAAACATTTTTTACGTTTTATCGCAATTTCTTATCGCGTCGGCCATGAAGTTTTCTCGTTAATGTAATGACCCTGAGCGTAGGGAGTACATTAAAATATGTTAAGGTAGGCCTAAGCTAGGTATAATAAACAACTTTTACAATAATTATTGCGCACCGATAACTAATCAATTCGGCATGCGTCACATGCGTACTGATTGTGGATATGTCCAAATAGTATTTATATTTTTAATATGAGTATTTTTATTGTTCAAAAATACCTATGAGGATTAAAGCCTACAAGGCTAAAAATACAAATGATTGTTGAGCACAATTTCTATGCAAAGGTTATGTCCAGGGATGGAAGTCTAAGTAAAATGATAATCAAAGTATCTCCTTTGATTAAGTGGTCACGAGCGCAACTTGCAACTCATGATTAAATACTCAAGTTTGTCAAATTCTCTATTAGGGATTTCTCAATAGCAGCTCCATAACTGGTTGACGGCATTAAGTTTACCTTTGCTGATACTACCTATTTTGTATTGATAGACAGCTGGGCAAAAACCTCTTCAAATGACTACCAGTATTTCGATCCAGAGACAAAGTAGACGGCCACATTCAAGGTTTCAAAAGAAAACTGGTGAAATGTGAGTAGGTAGGATAAGTATATGTACACAATTACCAGATCATTTGGTTAGACTTATAATTATCATACAACGAAGCCCAAGCAAATTGAAAACGGCTATAATTGAGTGTATGGAAAACGGGTCTAAAAAGAGGCTTTTAACAAAACCGCTACATTTGAAAGAGCTGTTACTATGTAACGAAACAATGAACACAAACAGACACGAGGCATATAATGAAGTACATAAAGAACCGTGTTTCCCAGGCTATGTGCCGGTGATAAGAAACAAAGAGGCCCATTTATGTGCTCCGCGCGAGTCGGTCGCGTGGCAACAGCGGATTAAGTAATACTGCGTTAGGTGGGGCTGTGCATGTCATAAGAAGTAGCGGGATTGAGGGTTAAGATGACGACTTTGGTAGACGAGTAATTTAATGGATGAAGCCAATAAACAGGCAAAGATCAGCTGGGTCGCTGATAGCAACTGGATCAAAGTTGCTGAGAATCCAGTTGAATGGCGTGCGAATTAAGAGGCATAGGTGCAACAGTTGGGCGCTGCAAGCTGCTTATCATCATGCTGATGAAATTAAGGAGATGATTGAAAGCGGTACGAGGACTGGAAACATTTCTAACGACTAACGAGCTTTTGAACAACATCTGAGCGACATTGTAGTTCTTAGTAGTACCTACATTGATAACTCGAAGTCGATGTCCTCAGTTAATCGTTAGTATGGCTCACAGATATCATTGAACACAAATATACTTAAATCTCGTCGTCCTAATTATTGGCAGGAAGCCTTCTGCTTCACAGCCAAGCCACAGAGTACCCGCTAACTCTCATGCTGTGCTCCACAAACGCTCGCCACACAACAGTGCTCCATGTAGACTATTGGCCAACTGCTTGCTACCCACCTCACAGGCCCTACTATTTTTACTCTACACTATTTTTGGTACCACTACTACTGCCTACTAAGCGATATACTACGGGTATCTGTGTTACGCGCTTTTTGGTGAAGAAACGGTTTTTTGTTTATATTAGAACGATATGCGTTGATTGTATGACTCCAAACTGTATTGGTTTTGCTTCCTATTTTAGTTTCATGTTTTTGTACCCTTTGATGTGTTTTGTTTTGTTAAAGATTGAACACTTCAATGTTTGTTTTCAGATTTAGGAAATTTTCTGATGAGCTGCAGTTGTATTTTTCGTTTAACATTTATACATTATAACATTTATACATAACAGACCGAATGGCCCCGTAATTGAAGAAGATTTCTTCAATTACGGGGCCATTCGGTCTGTAAACATTTTTGGCGATAGTTTTAGCCTAGGGTCATACATTTTACTTCTGATTTATCAAACATTGGTAATCATTGATAGAAGAGGGCAGATGTTTTGTCTTTTGTCTGCGTAGTCAAGGTTCTCCCTCATGATTAAAGCTTAGAAAGTATTTAATCATCCACCTTTAACTTAGTTCGCTATATCAAGCTCATTTCAAATATGAAATAAGCCACTAATTACTCACAATTTTCCCCTTGCATTACTCCATAAAATGGAAACTTATACTTTACTACTTACCCATCTACAGTTAGGGACTTTAATGACAGCTGTAAAGTGCAGTAGATGTGTGGGGGAGTCAAGTGGAGACAATTAGCCGACAGCCCGCGGCTAGTGCTGCTTAGCACCACACATGAGGGGTCGTAAAGACCCCGCTAGAGGGTCGCACAGACCCCCTGCGTTAGAGGGGTCGCTAAGACCTATGTGTTCAGTAATTAGTGTGTTGAGGACTGGTGTAGGTACTTGAGTAGTTGGTATACTTGTTGGAAAATAGGTCTTAACGCAGAATGTACGGTAATTGCGACATAGGAGCTTTAATTGTTTTAAAATCTTACAAGTATTGTGACATAGCACTACTTCGCTTTGTATTTAGGTTTTTGCATCGTTTGTTGTCTTCTTAAACTCAATACATGTCACGTAGATATTGTAGTAGGGCATTATCTAATAACCAATAAGATATTTCATGGTATGTATATTTATACTCATTTGTAAAATTAAAGGTTTTGTCATAGAAATATAAATTACCAATCTATTGGTTTTATCCTCTCATCACTTTTACTGTTCTTGATCCGAGTAAACTGTGCCTCTATTTACCTACCATCAAACTTCACCTTACAGAATGCAAAATTGATTGAGTAGTCAAACTGAAGCTCAATAAAATACCACTAAATACAGTTTCCCATTCAAATCAAAGTCTCCATGAATAATTATTTAATTACCTCCCCATAGATGTCACAATAACACAAACAGATCAATACCACATCGCAGAGATCCGACAAGCCATTAGAACCCCTCTATTTACCCTGAACAACCCATTATGTACCCATGGCATCAGAACAAACATACATTACGCCTATCAATAAATACATATCCGTGAAATCATATCAATAACATTTAAAACGTTTACGTAATTCAATATTTGGATAGAAGCTATCGAGTCCATGTTGATTAAACTTTTGAATTTATATTGGATATGGAAACAAAATTGATTGTAGCTGAGAGATACTACTTTAATATGAATACTTTCAGAAGGGTAGATAAAGAAATTCCACGAATCGTTATAATAAGACTCATCATATAGTCTGCTAACTTTGGCTTGAGAAGAAATCACTGACGAAATTTTGACTTGGCTCTTGGAAGATCTTGAAGAACGCGTAGCATGACAAAAAATTCTGTCTCTATTCCATAAAGAGTAGACAGAGTAGTAGAGTATGGAACACCTGTAGAAAACTGAAGAATAGAAAAGAACATTAATTCTGTCCTACATCCTAAACATGGTGATGTTGAGGACGATAGAAATATTTCTAAATTCTGTAATTTTGTCTGTTTTTCCGTCGACAAACCCCGTTTCTACGGTGCCATGCTCCAAGTGATGGTGCTGGAAAGTTCAAACAGCCAGAATATAATGGCTGAATTAGTAGCTATATGTGTTATATATTACTTGTTCTGAGAATCTCTGAAGTCTCTGGGCACTATTTTTGTTGACAAAGATGTCGTGAAAAAAAAAGGTTTCCATTCAAATTAACTACAAATATTTTCGTGGAAGCTCGCAAATCGTGTTTGTTTAACTAATAGCTTATCGATATAGTCAGAATTCATTCCACAAAGTAAAACCTAAATTATATTAATTTCCTTTGCGTAGTTTTCCCTTAGTACGGGTTCCAGATGTAGTTAATGATGAGCAGGCAGTATGGGCCACGCCTTTGCCTCGTCCCGAATCTCTGGCCGCCATAGACACTCAACTCTCTGGACATTAGAGTGGCACTTGTTTTTATTCAAATCAAATCAAATCGTTTATTTCAACTAAGCCAAATATAGGCACTTTTGAAATGTCAAGACAAAAAATAAAACTAGTGCTAAAAATAGTTATGGTGCTACAGTCCCAGTCACATGACATAAAAACTGTGAAAGTACCGTAGGTGCTCATTCCAAAGCGTAGATCTCAATGGAGAAGAATGAGCAAGAAACTCCATGGACACTCTTTTTCAATCGCCAAAATGATTACAGAGCTTATGTTACATCATTCATCATCAGGTGGTACATTATGTGAGAACGATGTGGCAAGTTATTAGTGTCCATAGTAAATATAAAAAAGACGACAAAAATAAAGTTATTAATTATTAAAATAGTCCGTGGCAGCTAAGAGATGACCAGTCCCAACTGACAGCGCCCGTTCACGAACATGACACATGTATCAGCACCATTCAGCTCAACCATTTTGAAGGGAGCTAAACGATCCGACACACGCGCCACCATCAGCGAGACATTTGAGTGAGCATGACATACTCTCAACCGCCAGGGTATTCAAGTCAATAAGAGACGTAGGTACTCAGTGAATGATAGCTCCGAGGTACATAGTACTCACACAATGCTGGCTATGAAACTATATAATACTAGGAAGATTGAGTCTATACAATGCAAATACAGTTTTACAATCTTCAGCAGCTGCAACTAGAATATTAAATAACGCTATCAATATTTATCGTACACTGTCAAGTGGAGCAGGACCAGCATGGAGCCAAGCATTATTATCAGCGATATAATCGTCTAGTTTATAATAAGCCAGCTTGCATAGTGTGCGTTTAATACATGATTTAAATTTAGTCTCATTCATTTCAAGAATATTTTGTGGTATTTTATTATAGCACTTTAAACAGAACCCCATGAAAGAATTGTCCACTTTGGCGAGTCTGAAGCCCGGCTGAATTAACTGATCCCTATTTCTAGTGTGATAGTTGTGTCTGTCACCTCTCTTACTAAAAAGATGCAGATTTTTTCTAACATACATTATATTTTCATAGATGTATTGGCAAGGTACTGTCATGATGTTAATTTCCTTAAACAGTTCTCTTAGAGAATCGCGTCTACGGAGATTGTAAATGGCCCTGATGGCTCTCTTTTGTAGAATGAAAATAGATTCGATGTCGGCAGCCCGTCCCCACAATAAAATGCCATAAGACATGATACTGTGAAAGTAACTAAAATAGACAATTCTAGCAGTATCTACATCGGTAAATTGACGGATTTTTCGCACAGCGTATGCTGCTGAACTTAGCCGACCCGAAAGCGTTGTTAAATGGGGACTCCATTGTAGCCGTGCATCAAGCGTAATCCCCAGGAAAACTATTTTATCGACAAATTCAAGTATCTCTTGATTCAATACTATATCATAATTTGTGCTTTTAACATTTGGTAAAGCAAATCTTATACATTTGGTCTTTTTTCCATTTAATACTAAATTGTTTACAGTAAACCAATCATGGACTTGACGTAGGGCATTATTTACATTGTCTAGATTTTGGGCCCGTCTATTTATCTTAAAAATTAGGGAAGTGTCATCGGCAAATAACACCATATTGTGAGGTTGGTTTTTTAATAAATAGGGTAGATCATTAATATACACAAGAAAGAGAAAAGGACCCAATATTGAGCCTTGTGGAACCCCCATTTTTACCTTTAAACCTTGTGAATTCACGCCATTTATCTGAACTTGCTGCTGTCTATCACACAAATAAGATTTTATCAAACTAATTGCAAGTTTACTTAGACCGTAATGCTCAAGTTTAAAAAGCAAAGTATCGTGGTCTACGCAATCAAATGCTTTGGAGAGGTCACAGAATATTCCTATGGCGTCTTGTGCCTCTTCCCATGCAGTAAATATGTGCTTTAATAGGGTGACACCGGCGTCAGTGGTACAACGACCCTTGGTGAAACCATACTGTTGATCATGTAAAATTTTATTGGTGTTAAAGTGATTAAGCATCTGATTAAGCATGACCTTTTCAAAAACTTTGCTGAAAACGGGCAAAACGGATACTGGTCTATAATTATTAGTGTCTTTAGTGTCTCCGGATTTAAAAAGAGGTATGACTTTACTGTATTTCATTAAGTCTGGAAAAACTCCTTGGTCTACACACAAATTAAAAATTAAAGCCAAGTATGGTGCTATAGTCTCTACTATGGATGTACAAACTTTGATCGACATTCCCCAAAGATCTTCTGTTAGCTTAATTTTGATTTGCCGAATAGCTTTAATAATCGTCATGGGGTTTATGTGCTTAAATACAAATTCAGCCGAACAGCCAGACACGTTTGCCTTTAATAAAGCAATTGCTTTATCGGGAGAGGAGTGTAGAAACTCCGTGGTCTTGAATGGTATATCAGTAAAGAATTTTACAAATTCTTGTGCTACATCCCGATTTGAGCTTATAGGACCATGTGGTGTCTCCAACGTATATTTGGTGCTACGTGTTTTTTTCCTGCCAGTCTCGTCATTTATTACTTTCCAAACTGTTTTGATTTTATTATCTGATGTTTTGATTTTATTGCTTAAGTACATTGCTTTAGCAGCCTTGCAAGTATTTCTGAACACTTTCGAGTAAGTAGAAACATACTTGTTAAAAGTTTCAGTGTTGATGTAAGGCTTAAGGCCATAAAGCTCAAATAGTCTTTCCCTACTTTTTCTTATACCTGCAGTCGCCCAGTCACTAAACTCAAATTTAGGGCAAATAGTTTTAGTCTTCTTTTCAAAAGATTTATTGAATTCTGTGTGAACTATTGAAAAGAAACTATCGTAAAATTTATTAACACTACAGTCGTCCACACTAGGGTTCATACCACTTAATCTGTTGAATACGGAACTATTAAATTTGTTTAATTTGTTAGTTGTTGTTTGTCTATATGAAATCTTAACTTGTTGTTTAATTGTTTTACACCTAAAAGTTACCGTTTGTCCACTATGATCAGACGGTAGACAACTAACTATTGCTTTATCCGAATAATCACAATTGCAGAAAACATTATCAATACAAGTAGCAGAAGTTGGAGTCACCCTAGTAGGTTCCATAAAAATATTGGTCAAATCAAATGACTTAAAAAGATTTAATAATCTGTTGCTATTTAAATTTTCTTCCAATATATTGATATTAAAATCACCACAAATAATGGCGGATTTATTATTGTCTGCAAGCTTTACTAGGACATCTTCCATTATTGATTCGAATAAGGAGAAGTTTTGATAGTTTGGGGGTCTGTACACACACACTATTACATGCCTATCTAGCTCAACACAAGATAGTTCGACACAATGTTCAACAGAGAGACCTACTATGTCATTACGTTCTTTACATTTCATACATTTTTTTATTAATATTAAGGAACCTCCACGCAACATAGATTTACGGGTAAAACAACTGCCCACAGTGTAGTTATTATAATTAATTAACATTTGGTAATCCTTCAACCAATGTTCAGTAAAACAAATGATGTCAAACATGGTTTTTTCTAAAAATAATTCGATTTCCAATAATTTAGAAGAAATATATATTATATATATTATCCCTGTACGCAATTGACTGTGGTATTAGGAACTATTTAGGTTAGCTGTATACTAAAGATACTGAGGGACTGTCAGACATACTGATGAAAAGCTACAGTGAACCTTTAATAGCCCTTTACGTTACAGGGTCATGGTTGTCTGTAGTAAAACATTGCTAAGTTTCCATTAGGGGTTTTCAGTAGCAACTCAGAGCTTATTTTTTTATGTCAGTAGACTATTATTTTATTACATGGAACTTCGACATAACTGACGAAATAAGCCGCCTCTGCGTCTCTTAGAAAATTAGAGGCGTTTTGTATGATTTAGAGATAGGCTAAAATATTAAACAACGCATGCTTTATTTGATTATTCATTTAACACAGTTTATACGAACGGAAACTCGGCACAATATCATCCAGCCCACTGGTATTAAACTTTCATAACTAAACCTGTACCTCTGCTTATACCGTATTTTATATCCGTTATACCACCTTCCAAACCGATAAGCCTTTTTTATGTGACCACAAACAAATAAACAAAATGATTCCTGTTTTAAATTGTTATTGATTCTGATTTATAAGATATTCTTGCGCTTACGCAACTCACAAGTCGGTTTTTTAACTTGAGATTTTGGTTTATGGATCTCCAAGTTTGGTATATTGTATAAATTGTTTGGTTAGCTTACGAAACACAGTTTTATGATGTTTGTATGGCTATAATTTAAGAATCTACGTGTTTAATGTGTTTGGTGAGGCTCTGCGGTTTATATCTGTTAGATAAGACAGATAAATGCGTAGGATTTCAAACAAAAATGAAGAAAAATATTTTTGTAGGTATTATTTATGCTTAACTGTGGACCACCCTTGTTTCAATTACTAGTTTCTAATATTTATCGTAAGGTTACATTATGGAGATGGTTAAATGTTTTTATGACATGAAACATTTTTTTAATAGCGCGAATGAATGTGACTCCTACGTTTTCAATTGTGGAACATGTTCTTTTGGTATAGATGTGTTAAAGTTGCAATCAAAGTGACCTCTGTGCTGCTGCTGAAAATGACATTGGCGATGTTTTAGGCCAAAATGATTTAAGCTGTCAAGCAACAGAGAAATTGTGAAGTATCCTAGATCCTCAAATATTATAAAATTAAATGTGGTATGTTAGTATGTTACTCAATCACGTAAAAACAGATGGCTCAATTGGGAAATTTAATTTTCACATAAATGGTTAATATTCTAGGATACTTTTTATCCTGGTTTTACAATCCCATGAAACAATTGAGAATTAACACTCTAGAATCCTGGAAACACAAGCTAGTAAATATATCATTTCTGCTAGGACAATCCTCCAGACACCGAAGACTTTGTCGCCCTACAGGCTGCAGGTGCCACCATGTCCTGCCATGACCCGTCATTACGCACACATGCTATTCAAATGTATGCGTCTACGGGACGTGTGTTGTGGCGAGCCTGGAAGGTCATCACCGTTGCTACTGAGAAATATAGGCGCTAGTGATGATTGCTAAGGTTAGCTAGCCTATTGCTAAGGTTTTTTTATTTATGTCGTAAAGGAACATCGAATAGAAAACAAGTTTAACGAAAAACGCTATTCTAGCGTAGCAGGGCAGCGAGGAAATGACGGGGCCACCTCTCAGAGGGCTGCCGGGGTCGCGGGACTTATTTCATTACCGTGACCCAGGAACATAAAGGGCTATTGAAGGTCACCGTGGATTTTAATCAGTACAAGTCTGACAGTCCCTCCCGCCCTGCCCGGTGTGGGAGGACTCATATTGCTGACAGTTCTTTGAGAAGCGCGTGGAACACAACGCGCCGTCGACCCAGGCATGTTCCACAATAGGTCAGAGAGGTGGTAACGACGAAAATGGAAATATTTTATATATTAACACTTGAACGCATAGCATTATGACTGAGCAGCATAACAACATAGGCAACTTCCTATTAGTTGCCTAGGTTGTTGCCTGAAGCCACCATAACAAAAATAATGAACCTATCATTAGTAACCATGGCCAGAAGTGCATCATCTGCAAGTATTTGCGTGGTGGTAACATTATTCTGCGCAGGCGCACGTGTCACAGATGTCCTGTTGCCTGCGCGTGATTCTGTCGCGCTTTCCATTACCACACATTTGCCTATTTTATTCTACAATTAGGTACATAGACGATAGTCATGATGTCTGTAGTCCTAAAAGTTGAATGTAGGGATAGTCCCATCTACCTAATAAAATTGACACGGCTAGAAATATGCAAAAATGATACGGAGAACTTGGAAACATAGCAACCGTCTCAAAGATATAGAGATTGGCTTATTTTTCCCCACGGAAATAAAAAAGATTTAAGTAAAAGTGTTAAACACCGGACAGTGTGCTTTTATTAGGACACTAGCTTCTGCCCGCGACTTCGTACGCGTATCCTGTTGCTTAAGCCAGCGACAACGGGGTCGTCAAAATCTAAGATTTGAAAAGTCTATTACCTAACTCCAAGAGCCCGTAAAAAAAAGGGTTTTGGCCAGTAGAGTACAATAATATTCATCGTCATCGAAAATCGGTCCTAAACTGTTACCGCCTTTACTGCGTGGAAGAAATCCCAGCTTATGTTATTTTATAATTTGTATAATTATAAAATACTCACTATACTCATTTAACTGTATATGTGAAATTAGTGATAGCTTTGATTTCCATATCAGGTGTTCCATATCTTAAATTTTTATACATAAACAAATAGAGGCACAGAGGGCCAAAGCCTGACGGGGTCGCGGGACTTATTTCCTTCACCGTGACCCCGGAACATAAAGGGCTATTGAAGGACACCGTGGATTTAGTCAGTACAAGTCTGACAGTGGGGGTGGGAGGCCTCATTTGATGATTTTACCACGCAAAAAAAAGACGTCATTCCTATTATGTAGCTGGGCTCTTGGAGTTCCACATTAGGTGTTCCAGATCTTCAATTTTTATACGTCAACAGAGAGTGCTCATCAGACTGAACAACTTTGCTTAGACGTCATTCCTGTACATGTTATAGTGTAGCTGGGCTCTTGGAGGTCCACATCAGGTGTTCCAGATCTTCAATTTTATTCTCTCAGCAGAAAATGCTCATCACGTGGAACACTTTTTGCTATCGCACCATTTTTGTATCTCTTATAGTTTAGCTGGTCTGTTGCGGTTCTGCGCCAGGTGTTCAAGTTTCCAGAATAATTTATAGCCTATGTTTTGACCAGATTTAATACCTATACAACAAAAAAAGAATCATTCAAATCCGTCCAGTACTTTTTGAGTTTATCCCGGACATACATACAGACAAACAGACAAACAGATAAACAGACAAACAGACAAAAATTCTAAAAACTATATTTTTGGCTTCGGTATCGATTGTAGATCACACCCCAAGTATTCTTTTAAAAAAATATTCAATGTACAGTTTTGACTTTCCTACTATTTTATTATATGTATAGATTTGATTAGTTTAATCTAGTGTTTGTAATAATAATAAGACTTGCCACTATTTTTTCTGTTAGATACGGAAAACGCGATACTTTCATCTACTTGTTGGCTGAAATAATGAAGAAATTAAATATTTATGCAATAGTAAAACATTATAAATTCAAGGAACAACAATGGAAATAATCTTAACATTATTTTCAAAAATAAAAACTTAAAATGGCCCAAAGTCACGCGCTCAGTAACAAATAAAGTAGGTATTGTAATGTAATTTATGTAAGTTTCTGCGAGATAAACATGGCCATATTAAAAATTCAACGATTTTCCATAAACAACAAGTCTAGGATGTTTTCGCGACTTGTTTTTATCATTTACTTTGTATTTTATTTAACATCGTATTTTAAGCAATGAGATCATCTCGCCTCCTTGGTTGGCGCACTTTACTTGTTGCTAAAAGGATGCGATGTTGTACATACCTACATGTAACGAAGAGGTATTGTGTAAAATGAATATTTTTTGGACCTGTAATCCCAGCAGAACTGTTAGGTAGACATATTCGACAGCAATGTTTACTGGCATTTTGCCGTTAACCGGCCAGTAACCCAGAATCTGGGTTGCTTTTTTTACGTGGTAAAATCATCAAATGAATCCTCCTACCCCTAAGGCAGGGCGGGAGATACTGTCAGACTTGTACTGACTAAAATCAATGGTAACCTTCAATAGCCTTTACGTTCCGTGGTCATGGTTACTCGTTAGTCACTAAGTGGAGGGGGGGGGGGGGGGGGGCAAATCTGTAAAAACTCAGTACTTGTCTTTTCTACTTAGTAGACGTAAAGGGCTATTGAAGGACACCGTGTATTTTAGTCAGTACAATTCTGACAGTCCCTCCGCCCTGCCCGGGGTAGGATGACTCATTTGATGATTTTACCAAGGAAAAAAAAACCCGCAGGGATATGACTGTTTCTGTACGAATTTGTTGTTAGGTCTTCATTATGCATAACAGATGGCGTTGCACTTATTAAACTACGTAATTATCTACTTTTTGTAAAATGTCGTTACACATAAAATTATTTTTCTAATATCACAAGAAAACAAAACAAAGTAATAGTATAAGGATCATAAACTTCATAAGCATTTAAAATAGATAAAAATAATGTAATATAGTTTTGCGTTTACACAATCGTGCAAAAAACGATACCAGTGTATCGAGGTCGATAGGACTCGGAAAAAATAAAGTATCTATTGAATAATTCAGCATTTAAATGCACACAATGGTTGGTTATTAATTAGTGAGGTAATTGGAGGTGTCTTGTAACACGAGGGGGTTGTAGTTAAGTGCCTGCACAGTGGGCTAGAGGAGTTGTTTACTTTGATTCAGCTTAAGATGGTATTTCAGAGAAGATTTCTTTTTTTTTACAGTTCTTGAAAGAGTTGAGTGTTGTGTATTCTGTATGCTTGAAATATGTATAACTAAAACATACACAGAATGTATTTATTTATAACAAAAGAACACTAAACGAATCCAATTTACGGTTTTAAGCTAACTTTTTTTTATACGAAACCCTTTTTTTGGAATTAATTCTGTATCGAAACGTCGAAACGAGAATTTCAGGAATCGAATATAGAAGATACAACGATCATAAGCACTATATATTAGCTTTGGTGAATGTTATTACTAGGTTGTGGAGGTCAGATAGGCAGTCGCTCCATACAAAATACTGACATTCAGCTGCATTCGCTTAGACTGCTGAGCTCAACATAGTCGGGAAAAGTCTTGGCAGGTGATGATGATGGTGATGGTGAATGTTATATCTATTGCAGGGATGATAGTACTAGGGTTGATGGCAATACTCGTCTACGCTGACAATATTGTAATTAGGACTGGTTAACGTTAACGACTGCTAAGAAAAGATCCCTGAATTGCAGGTATATTTTTATACTGAACTACATTTTATGAATGAAGATTTTAAAATTCATGCTAAATCTTATCTATAAGAAGCTTTATTTTCTTTCGAGGGCAGGGTAGTTGGGTAGATTTTCACTATATGCCTGCACCCTTTGCCAAATGCCTTATGTAACAATGAACGGGTTTGACGAGCTTATATACTGAATTGAGTTTTTTAATTTGTACAGAAAATACTTGTATGCTCATCACATTACAGTATTTAATGAATAATATATTACATTTAGCGACATTTTAAAAATAAACGAAGTTTCGTGTTGAATTTTAAAAACAGTCTATATGTAACTACCTAGGTGCGTATTTACATTCGTGAGTTGTTTTATTTTAACTTAAATATAAAAATAGAAGTATAATGTTTTTAAATGGCCTGCCAGTGTTTTGACTACAAATGGACGTATTTGTGATTATAATTGGCGATCCTTATTGAAATTATTGAGAAAGCTGTTTGCTTGGTCCACTTTCGTGAGAGTACTCAACTGATTCGATTATACTTGTGATTCGTATGTAAAACTGGATTTTACATACGAATAAAATAAAGAGTGTGATGTGGTAGATTTGCGATTTTCTTTCGTATTTTCGTGGGAATTAGGTAACAATTAGGCTGAGACTACATTAGGCAGCGATTTGCGAAGACTGGATTAGTGAAACGAGTCACAAGCGATATCAATATTTTAATCGCTCTTGTATCGCAGATCGCGTCGCGGCCTTGTGTAGCGTCAGCCTTACTTTTCTGCAACTTTAAAGTTTCTTTCTTCGCCTTCGATTGAAAGCAAAATAGATTTATCATTATTTCTTTTTTAAGGGGAAACTGGAATGTGGTCACAGTTCCATAGTGCTCCGAATGACCACTAACCCACGCTACTATACTGAGCATGATTTCCAGGTCGAGTGGATGACCCTATCATTTCACAGTAACAGCCTGGTCTTTGGATTTGTATCGGTTGGCTGATAGTAAGGTCACCTCCACTACATGAAGCTTGACCATAACTGGTATACCCAAGTAACTCAGGGGTCTGTCAAACTAGTACTGACTAAAATCCACCATGTTCTTTTAATTACCCTTTACGTTCCAGCAATATTAAGACAGTCTGCGAATCTGTCCACACTTTACATTAAAATTGGAATTTTGCCACTTTCCGAGTATTCGCCAACCCTGTGTCGGATTATTTGTGTGCAATCCGTCAAGAGCGTGTGGTGTGCCATCAGGGGGTCACGGTGACGTCACACATCAATAACGGTTAGCGGCCCTTAACCGACTTTGTAAGGAGCTGTTCTTCAGGTTTGTGTATCGAGGAGATTATTTCGACGGGAGGTAATGGCCCCCTTTACCTCCCGACGACATATTAAGCAACCAGCGTTTGGGGATAAGACGTGTGTGAACTTGGTTAGATGGATGTGTTAGATTTTGGCTTTATGTGTTAGTATTGTCTGACGCCGGGACGCAAAGGGTAATTGAAGGAAAACGATGCATTGTAGTCAGTACGAGTCTGACAGTCCCTTCCTCTCCACCCAGACCGCTGATGATTTTACTACCTACAAAAAACACCAATTTTTTACAATCGGCTGTATCTATATCTTTAAGAAAAAAATATCATGGGAATACTTGCCTGTAGCTGTCAATCCAGTCAGCTGCTACGCCAAAAATGTCGTCAAAAAACTAGACTCAGAGTCCTTTTGT
The DNA here is from genome assembly GCA_028554685.1 of Agrotis ipsilon. Lineage (NCBI taxonomy): Eukaryota > Metazoa > Arthropoda > Insecta > Lepidoptera > Noctuidae > Agrotis > Agrotis ipsilon. Next base: position 499,794 of record CM052970.1, on the reverse strand, counting down.
GAGTAACATCATCAAATGAGTCTTACCGCCCCGGGGGGAGCCTGAAGTTGAAAGGACTATCATATATTCGCACTGACTTAAATCTACCGTATTCCTACAATAGCCCTTTACCTTCTAGGTTCTTACGTTTCTTATTTGGACAGTTCCGAAACCGACACAAAGAGTCTTACGTTGCGGACAGTCGTTTAATTTTTTTTTTTTTTGTTTCTTTCGCCTTAAAAAAGGCAGGCTTCGATCTGTTGACCATTCAGCCTCGTCATATTTTGTTAGTTTTCATATTTATTTTATGTAAGGCTAAAGCCAAGTCATCAGTAAATTCTTATCATAATATCATTATTTTAATCAAGGCATATGCCATGTCTTCTTTTTTCCTTTTTTTTGTCAAGTCCAGTTTCTTCGTCATTTCCATGTAGTCATTTCCAAGAGTTGTGTCAATCAATGTAATAGCCATCATAGTCTTATTATGTATACAATGTCCGGTAATCAATGGACAACCCAGACATTCGGACAGTCGTTTAAAAATATAATGCAGTGACATTTCGAATAACGTTCGGTAACACCAGTTCTACTTAAAACCTAAACTGAGCTCAGTATTTCCTAAGAACAATCTCCAGCAGAGTGTTTAACATGTAAATGCGTGTCGTAACTTAGTGGCTCACGTGTGGAGTTCCTTGCACCCGCCATTGTATTGCTAATGGCGGCGACTAGGCTAGCACAGGGCCAAAGAAACCATCTCAATATTCTAGCAGTAGATGTTGCCTGCATAATGCATACGCGGCATTACAATGATCTATCTTGTGACCACGATCGAGGGACTTTCGAGGAAACACTTTTAATGTTTAATTTGTTTTTGTAATTTGTCACGGATGGTGCGGGTTTTTCGTGAGTTTTCTGAAGAGGGTCTGAATTTTGATTGTTGTTTGTTTATGGGCCTGAGTTTCTTGTTATACCATTTACCTACGGTTGGCTAAATGCATCATGTCAAACATAGCTACATGGTCCTATGAATGTTGTAATTTTTTGAAGAGTTACCTCGTTTCTCCAATATTTCTCCAGAGTCATATCATTAGATGCTGACTGATCATGAGACCACCTGGGAAATAAACCCTTTCATAAAAAATAAAACTTTCCAAATAGGTTCGGGTGTCTTTGAGAAATCGAGAATCAAACATACCAAAAGACACGCAGTCGAATTGAGAACCTCCTCCTTTTTGAAGTCGGTCCAAAACTGCAAACTGTTGTTTACTTGTTTGAACGTTGAATTTTCATAATGTTAGATACCTTTTAATAACTTTTTACTTTAACAACAAAACATATCTGACCGAATAAGTACCTATCAATCCCGTATTAAATTCGATATTAAAGCATTTCATGACTTTTGTTTCCATCGTAAATACTCCTTAGAAAGTTCTCTGTGTCGGATGAATAATATGTTTACGATGATATGTGGGATCGATCTGAATTGATGAGCCATCTTGTTAGCAAACTCGTATAAAATTGCTTCAATAATTGACTTACAAAAAGTTTCCATTTCGAGTAGGTATCAACTGAAATAATGTTTACAGAATGCAGCATGCCTAATTAATTCAGACTAATATTTGTAAAGACCTTCAATTAACTTTAGCGCAGTCGGGACGAACATCTGCAGAATCTTGATGTATCTGTCCTTGCCAACTAATATAAGCAAATTGCTGTCAAAAAGAAAAAAACAAACTAATGATCGTCATAAACATTGAAAATTTCCACAAAAAATTGTAATTTTTACTTCAATTAATGTGTTTGTTATTGATATTCTAATTATTTGAAGGGCACACGAGTCAAATGTTACGTCAGTTGACTTCGGGGGACATTGGCGTAATAAATTCTGAACGAAACGCGAGCTGTCATAACTGTCAAGAATACAAGATGGCCGCCACGGTTGACAGTCGTGACAGCATTGCATCCACGCGCGCTTCGAAATAAATACTGCTAAACACGTGTCGATTATAATTAAGAAGCTATTTACAGAACTCTATAAATAAATTGTTGTACGAATTAGCTTTCGAGAAACTTTCTTGTACGAGTAGAAAGAACAAACTATGTTTACATTCAATGGCAATATTTTAAAAATAGAGTGATCTCCGTATAATTAACAGTTAATTTCGATGCCCCTGTTATATTTAAGCAACAAAGTTATATACATGTTTTTCTTTCTTTTTTTTTAGATACATTCTTGATAATGTTAATCCTTATCATAACATCTGACCTGGCCACGCAATCACATCATGACTATAATATCATTTTATAAAAAAAACACTTATTTTAACTCTGTTTAACAAGCTTTTATGTTAATAATATAATCCAGGCGCGTGTCTGGCATGTTTTCAGCGTAACTCGTGTATGTAACACACAGTCTGCGCGTGATTCGACAACCGCCAACAATGTTCAGCAGACGCAAGGGTTCCCCGATGTGTATCCAGCGTAGTAAGACGACTCGTGGCCAACGGCTGCGTGGATGTGCCACGAGGACTTGGAGACGGTCAGTCTGCCAACTAGTCTGAAAGTTATCGGGAGAACGAATTGAGGAGGTGGACAGTTATCGATTAGTCAGATTGAATTGGTAGCCAAACCTAGTAGAACTTGACTAGTTAATGTATTAGGTTTGTCTTTTTTTTTACATCTTTAGATCGCAGACTTAAAGGCCTTTACTAATAGAGCGTGATCTGATCGCATGCGATCTTTATATCCTATGGATGTCATATGTGTTTCCCCACTGCCTTCGTCATATCGCATCGCGACCTACCTTTACGAAAAGCAGTGAGAAAGCATATTATATGGATGTTCATAGGTTACATGGATCGCATGGGTTCCATTTATCCTATCGTCAGATCGGATCAAGCTCTGTGTGTAAAGGCCTTAAGACCATTAATGATCACCAAGTTGTTTATATTATTATTATAACATGGCAACGTGTTCGAAATATTATGGTGCAATAGACAGTAGGTATCTAAAATACGTACACAAATATAATGATTGTTATATGTATAAAGTATTTTTGGCGTACGTCAACTCTGCTACTGGCTAAATCCTGTTTGTTGTGATATGAACAATTCTCTTTTAGCTCTTGCCAAGATGTAGAAAAACAGGGATGACTGCCTACGTCCATTAATACATTGTTTTTCTTAAAAAATATAAAAACCATCAAGGTAAAATACATTGTTCCATTAATACTCTTTTAAGTACTCAGTAGAATGCGCGGGCATGCGGCGACTCGCTGTCCGACCATGGACCACGCCTGGTGCGCGCATCAAGGACTGTCAGCACATGACGGGGCCCTCTAGAGGGCCAACGCCTGCCACTGTCGCGGGACTTATCGAATTACCGTGACCCAGAACGTAAAAGGCAATTGAAGAACACCGTGGATTTTAGTCAGTACGAGGCTGACAGTCCCTCCCGCCCTGCCCTGGGTGGGAAGACACATTTGATAATTAAAAGTAGTACTTTCTCAGTAGATTATTATCTATGGGCCTTGTTCTGCCTCTATGCAACCGTGAAAGATTCATGGTTCTGTAATAATTGCGTGAATCATCTTTTGGCACATTGTAATTGCTGTCAGCCATACTTAATTAATAGGGCAGTCGACATATTGATTAATGGTGTGCTAATTTGGCTGACAAACTATTTATATACTATCTTAAATAGTCAAAAGATGGCGTGTTTAAAATGTTGAGTGTTAAAAGGTAGATATACAGTAATGGCTATGTGTATACTATGTGTAGGTATATTTATAAATATTGAACTTAATCTATGGCGGCCTTCCTTCCTTTTCCTCATCTTGAAACTATAAAAAAATACCTGCAAAGAAGAACAACTTATAAATTGGCCACACTACCAGGATTGTACAGACGCCAGCAGGTCAACCTACCCCAAATGTCAAATTTTACCAATCGAACATTAACATTACCTTCCACTATTGTGTTGGTTGAAAATCTATTAAAGTTAGACAGATTAAGGGAGGTTGATGTGTTTGCGTCTGTACATCAGAATTAATTCGCTGTTATAAAACTGATTATCCAATCATCATTTATTTCCATCGCATGTCTTCCTCTATCTCCACTCATCCTTTGACGTCTTCTATCTCCTAAAACAAGACACATGCCAGCACAAACAAGTATGACGTCATATCGGACTAGATAAAATAAATTATTCGCATGTTTTTTCTACTTCAATAGTCTACTTATAAACCTTCCTATTATTAATATCGTTATTCTCAAGGACTCCTGATTGATCGAGAATATCTTCCGTTTCTCTACTTTGATGATTGATATTACATTATATTTTACGTTCGCGAATCATATAAATAAAGTTAACAAGCTCGGAAAGTGGAAATTGTTAGGATTTATTATTTCCCTGGTAATGTCATTAATTTGAGAAAATTGGATATTAAGGTCGGTTCTTCAGAGGGCCCTAAATTATGTGGAACTTTGTTATTATTGGAATATTAGTAAAGTATTTTAGAATGGAAAGATCAGTGGTACTTGAAATCATTTTTGCATACTTTGTTTATTTAAAGTTAGAAATAATGTTTGTAAAAGCATGTCGTACTCGTATAATCTAAAACCTAAATAAAATGTTTTGTTTCATAATCTCTATTGCTCTGCACTGTAGCAAAGATATGATACTTTTAGTAGATTGTGATTGCAGTAATAGTAGATTGTGAATCAAAATAAATATAAGCCTTAATAATCAATTGCACCAGAAAATTCTCGAAGTCAATCCCCTCCTGCAATTCCACAATTAAACCGAAAAACATCGTAATGATCCAACACATGTTAACCACGAATTAATTAGCCATTAACCGATCGTAAATCTCCGTCACTTTTCGGAGCACATCGGGCGTCCGCCATTTAAAAATAGTCCGGGAAAGCTGCGCGTGCGGCGATGGACGCAAAACAGCGCTTTGGACGGTTGCCAACGATATGGATGGATAAAATGTATTGGAAGGGCAGTAATCGAGCTGGGATGTCGAGAATTAGTCCTTGTCGGACATTTAGTTGGAAAATCTTGTATTTTGAACATTAGTCTTTGTTGTTCTGATCCTCGGCTAAGAATAAGCCTGTTTCTGTGTCGTCGTTAGTTAAAGGTGACAGGTCGACGGACAGCAGAGCAACTGCCGATGTAATTATAACTCACAGCGGTCGCCAATCCGTCTGCCAAACGTCGTTGTATAATCACTGACTATCCCTATACGATCTTTAGCGAAATGTAGGTGCACAGCTTTTATGAATTGAATTGTTATATCATACAATAACGATTATAATCTACCCGGATTCGACTTATTGAGATCAGTGAAAATACCGAGAAGTGTTAGATGAACAAACAACATGTTTTATTCGTAAAATATTTATGTTGTTCTAATTCGTCCGTAACGTATTATTACTTGTAATTCTTTAAAACAATAAATATTTTCCAATTTAAAGTGATTCCCCGAACGAGATAGACTTTGTAAAAAAATATTATTATTTCGGTTAAAAAACTATGCAATGAAATGAATAAATATTTGATCTGTTACTAGCAAGATATATTCACCCGAAAAAAATGCTATATCCCAAAACAAGCCACTACAATTCCCAAAAAACCTACTCCATCGTCTAGAGTGTCCATCTGTCACGTGAAAAAGTGTCAAATGCCAGAAACAAGACTATTCCCTCCCCCTTCCCCGTTCTCACCCCGGGGACTGAAGGGGTACTTGAGAGGTGTCCTGAACAACTGCTTATTTCCGTCACCCCGGGGCCAGATAAGACACGCCTCGTCACTTGTCACAAGAGCTGCAATTAGGAAGCTGCCGCACTTTACATTTTCAAGATATTTTTATTGTTGGTTTGTCGAGATATTTTATAAAATTGCGGACGTTTATTTTAAGGATACTTCAAATTCGGTAAATTATTATGGTATTTTATCTGTCGTAATGCTGCGGTGAGGAGGTAGGTCTTATTAGAGTGCATTTCGTATAGGGGTCTCAGAGAGGGTGTGTTTTAAGAGCTTCTTTTTTTAGCGTAGTTATATCATCAAATGAATCCTCTGTCAAAGTCAAATCATTTATTTCAATTAAGCCATCAAAGAGGCACTTTTAAATGTCGAATAATAAAAATTAAGGAAATGGGATGGGATGGGATTAATTCTACACCTATGGTTGTCTCAAGGCAGGGCAGGCAATAGCCCTCTACGTTTTGGGGTAGCTCGTGAGTCCCGCGACCATAGTTTAACAGCTAGAGGCATAGCTCAAAGAAAAATGGTGATTTTACATTAATTCTTGGATCACGACTTTCACAAAAGTTAATCCAACCACTCCTTTAATCAAAAGATGAGCCATGAAGATACCGTCTCGAAGATAAATAGCAGTACATTAGGCATTCCTTCCCAATCGACTTGGAATCACCTGAGTGTGTTGGACCGCCGCCAGCGCAGCCGACACACGAGTTCTCGCATAGACACCAGGGCTCCCTTCACCGTGCCGTTACGTACGGTAATCAGTCAATCTTGAGGGTTCATGAATATGGACACTGTGACTAGAATTTGACCTGCTTTTCAACATGCTAACTGATGTTTCGATGCCCATTATGCTCGTGCATAGGACATCAAAACCCGGTGCAATGTGCTATTTACAGAAAACCGAGTCACTCCTATATCTATGGGTTGGACACGAACACTGATCTTTAGGAGTCCCTGACTTTTCACACTAAATGTCAGTCGAACTTCGAAAAAATGGTGTTAACCCTGATGTTACCTGGGTTGTAAAGCAAAAAGCAATTCAGTTCATGCAAAATGCCGCTATTAAGCTCTATCTGATTTGACTGAAAGCAGACCCTAAAACAGTCGGTAAAGGCGCTACAGATGATGATGAGGCGATACAAACTAGAGGAATTATAGCAATCGTGCAAATAAGAGTGGATCAGATATCAAGACATTATAATACTTACACTTAATTGATTGCTGTTATTTATACCAGTATGTACGTCAGCAACAGGCAATAAATAAAGCACTCAAAAACAGATAAAACTTCAGCTTCAGATATTTGTGAAATGATCAAAACATGTTTATATCAAGCCAGCCAAAATGACAGCCATGTTGTCTAACTGAAAACTTATGTCAACGTCATACAGTGACGTCGCTGGTGGCTTATTGGCGTAGGCGCGGCATGCGTATGCGCACACGTGGTGGTGACATTATGAAGATGATCGATTAAGTAATGGTTGATAATCATAATTTATTGCAGAAATAATAATAAACATCATGGACGTATTTCTAGAATGTTGCTAGAGGAGAAATCGGAAGGTCATGGTTCAGAGTTCTGCTAATACAAGGTGGATTGGTGACCCGGTGACAGAATCAGCTGGACGGGAGACGTACTGACACCGTTGTTGTAATGATTGATGGGACAGGGGGTGGAAGCCTATGTCTAACAGTGATGATTCTTAATTGATGATTATGTACTACGTGACGGGATTAACGAATACCCCCGGTATTCGTTGAGTGACCCCGGAACGTTAAGGACTATTGAAGGACACTGTGAATTTTAGTCAGTACAAGTCTGACAGTAAGCGTGAGGATTCATAGGATGAATTTACCAAGCCTAAAAAACGTATTCCATTTAAAATTTGGACACATTGAATATTTACTTACGGTCTAAATATTGTTCTTTTCTGTTTGTTTCACAAAATGTAATTTGATTTCATCACTACTTCTTCCAAAAAGGGTGAAGAAATACATTGTGAGCGAACATCCATGTTACATCAACCGACAAACCTAAGTTGATTATGTTTTGTTGACTAACATGCTATGAAACAATAAACAATTGAGTTCAATTCTTGTTTAGATATATATTCTTTCAGTACATTTCCTAAATGATTGAATCAAAGCGCATAAGAATGTAAACAGTACGATTTTGGATGCTATCTACATGACCGGTCAATGGTGTTACAGTGGCTGTGTTTGTGTGAATCTTCGGCATACAAATAGCGCCACGTGTATCAACTATGTACTATGAATGCAGTAGTCGCCAACCTTTTAAATGTAGGCTAAATTCTTGATAGCTACTTGCTAGCTTCTTCTTCATTTTAGCGTGCCGGTCATCATCATCATCTGCCTGCCTTTTCCCAATTAATATATTGGGGTCGGCTTCCAGTCAAATCAGATGCAGCTGGATATCAGTATTTTACATGGAGCGACTGCCTATCCGACCTCCACAACCTAGTAACTGGGTAGTACGATACCCCGTGGTAAGCGTGCCGGTGTCGATCTAAATTGAATCGGCCCAGTATTGGGCTATTAGTTTAGCGCTCTCAGAAACGGCCAGCTCCTGTAACGAACAATCGGCAGGGCACGCGGGGCACCATGTTAAGTAACTCATTGTTTATGGAATAACACCATATTTATACTTGCTTTGCTTAGGGAAAAGATATGTTTCATTTTGGTCTGGAGACTATAAAAATGTAAGATATCATATTCAATTATACGCTATAAATAGTTCCCTAAGCCCCTCTGCATCTTTCATGAAAATACACTTACAGGACATTTTATTTTATAAGGTAAAAGAGTAAGTTACCGATTAATAAATAAGGAGTACTTGTGGAGTTTGAGGAAACAGGAAAACATAGTTTTTCTTTCAGAGCTGAAAATCGTTTGTGTGACAAATAATTGCAAGATAAAAACATCTCATAAGTACATAAAGCTGTTAAATTCTTTGTCGAAAATAATAATATTGTGACACGGAGGCACCAAAAGTTGGCAACGCCGTGTAAGCTGCGCGCACGCATACAGCGCGTGGGCATACGAATTACGCGCGAACAATTTATGTGTTTACCACGTTTGATCTCACTAGGAATCGAACCCGTGCCCGTCTTACACAAGAATTGATACACGCACGAAACTTTTTGAAGTGTTATTTATTTATTTAATGAGTTTATTTTGTGTGAATATGGAGAGTTTTATGGTTATTTTGTTTCGAATTCTTTTTTTTTAAGCTTTTTCTAGAACTTCTTCTGATTTACGTTTAGAAATGGTACCAGAGAATTGGTGACGTTTTGAAGGAATATGAAGAAAACTGTGATACGATACCGTAGGAGTATCTCATTGCTCACTCAATATAAAATTATCAACATACATACCTTTTTTTTTTAAGTGTTAAGATCATCAGATGAGGCCTCCCACCCCGGGCAGGGCGGGAGGGACTGACAGACTTGTACTGGCTAAAATCCAATAGCCCTTTATGTTCCGGGGTCACGGTAATGAAATAAGTATATTCGAGATTTAGGTAGTTAGTTTCGTGTAGATTTAGGTGGGTAGTTTCAAAAAGAAGTAACCTTTAACTGGGTCAAAAATGATCAAAACCGGTCCAATAATTTAGACTTAGGAGCGTAACATACAAACTCACTTACGTATAATAGCAGTCAGCGGCTTCTCCTGCGTGTTTCTCGAAAAACGTAGACTATTCTGAGGTAGATTTTATCAAGATCCGTTCAGTTGTTTTGATGTTATAGAGCCCATTCACATTTATATTATTAGTTAAACTAGACTAGTGGTGATTCGTTCTAAAATACTGTTACGTCGATCGGATTACGAGACCAATCTATAAGTTTCTCGAAGGTTCCACAAGGTTCTCGACTATTCTACTGAATAATTAGTGATTCGTGTGTGAATAGAGTTTATTTGGTTTTAAATTTGTTAATTATCTTATCCCAATATGTACCCAGCTCGTAACAATACTTTGAAAATAACAAAATCATATAATAGTAAAGACCAGTCCATCACCTTCCTCCAATTTCGTGGGTCATCCATCTTAGATTCAGCAAACTCTTCAATGTCATGGGGTTATGGTAGCGCATTTATTCTCGACCCCATCAATTTGTTTTCTATTCCACCGCGTAGATTGATTTTCTTTTTATAAAGAAAAATGTTTTATGGTCGAAGATTGTTTACTTAATGTTATTGGGAAAAAGGAAGAAAAACGACAGTAGTCAACCTTTTTTTATGTGAACAATTCCTTCATGAACTGAAATAATTTCCTTATTGTAAATATTGAAATCTAAAACTTTCCACAACAAGTCTATAGTATGGATCGATTTGAACTTCTATTTTTTTTTTTTTTCGAATTTCTAATTTTATTCAAAAGAATTTGGAAATATCTTTCCCTAGGGGTGGAATAGAGTCGCGGGTCTTATGTGTCGCGGGATTTATCTCATTACTATGACCACGGAACGTAAACGGCTATTGAAGGACACCGTGGATTAAAGTCAGTACGATGCAAACAGTCCCTCCCGCCCTCCCCTGGCTGGGAGGACTTATTTGATGGTTATACCAAGCTATAGAAAAAGGTTAAATAGAGGAGGAATGTTTTTATGGAAATGATTACAATTATTATTCGATAGTATAGCTAGGTAATTAATAATAATAATCGTTTATTATCAACTCAATGTACTTACAAGTTTCTCTTAACCTAGAACAATTATACAAAGTTTTTGAATTTGCAAAGATTGTAAGAGGTCACGAAGCCGACTGTACTAGTATAAACTGTGTCACAGTCGACAACGCCTTCCGCCCTGAATTTTTGACAAAAATAAATTGAAGTTGTAGTTGTGTTGTAAGTACAAAAGTGAAATAAAAAATTAATACTAAACAATCATACAATAAAAAAGAGAACGAAATTGAAAAGAGATATCGGTAAGTAACTAAGTAAGTTCTATAATTGTATACTTAATACAATGTGCATTCTAAAAGGCATAAATGTGAATGTGAAGGTGTGAAAAATGAGAATTGTGTGTAAGTGAGTATGTGTAGTGTGAATGTGTGAGAGATATGTTGTGTGAAAGGTTTTTAGGTTATAAACATAACAAACTAAAGATCAATAATTTTCTCTGTTTCAGTATAGTCCAATCGTTGAAGCCAGGCACTTATTACTTTTCTGCATTTATTTAATGTTAGCGCATACATGTTATTGACGCGGTTTGCTGCGTTGTAAATGATGTTACTTAAAACATAGAATTGCCGTTTAGCAAGTGTTGTTCTATACGGTGTCGGCGGACAAACTCTTGTTTTGTTGCGTTTTAGTATGGGGATGAAGTTCAAGTTTTTATGCTTACGAAGAATTGAATAAAGTGTAAAAAGTTGTCTGACAGTTAGGACAGAGCAGTCACTATACAAAGAAACTGTGCTGTACATACGAGGACGCCCAAGCATGACCTTAAGTATTGCTCTTTGAGCACGTTCTAATGGAAGAAGAGTAGTCTTGCCAATCCCTCCCCAAACAACAATACAATATTGAAATAGGCTCTGAGCCAGTGCGTGATAAACACATAAAAGGGTTCCATGATCGGCGGAGTTTCGGAGTTTCCTGAAAATTGGAATCAGTTTACGTACACGTGCAGTTAATTTTTCAATGTGCGTGGACCAAGTCAGAGAGCTATCAATTATCAGACCTAGATATTTAATATTGGGTGCGCGTGTCAGGGTTTGGCAAACACAGTTGTTTTGTAGGAGACAGGAGTGTGCTATAATTTCAAAGTCGAGGGGTGGTTGACTATTTGTTCGATGGGAAAAAATAATATAATTTGTTTTGCCAACGTTCAGTGTCAAGAGATTATTATTAAGCCAAGTCTTAATCTCCCTTAGCGCAAGTTCTGTATAGTGCTTAGCATCCCTCCAGTCATCACCATGCACAATCAACGCAGTGTCATCAGCGTACGTGATGATTTCACAGTTTGGTAGTGACATTTTACACAAGCTATTTATATAAAGCAGAAAAAGGCTGGGTCCAAGTACACTGCCTTGCGGTACACCAAAAGATAGCATCAACGGTGCGCTTGTGTAGTTCCCTATCCTAACGCACTGCGTCCGATTAGTGAGATATGAACGAAAAATGTCAAGCACAACACCACGTATACCAACTGAATCCAATTTGGAGAGTAAGATGGGAACAGAGACAGTATCGAACGCCTTAGACATATCAAGGAAGACACCAACTACTTTTTTTTTGCGTCCAGATTTTTAGCTATTGTTTCCGTTAGTAGCATTGTAGCATCTTCTGTGGATTTGCCTTTCATAAAGCCGAATTGGTTTCCTGCAATAACGTTATTACTATTCAAAAAGTTTGTGAGACGGTTATTCAAGAGTTTTTCCAGTATCTTAGAAATGGCAGTCAACACAGATATTGGTCTATAATTTCCAACACTGTCTCTGTCTCCAGACTTATGGATTGGGTGTACAAGTGCATTCTTTAAGATGTCCGGAAATACACCGGTAGCCAGGCATAAGTTACACATATAGGTGATAGGACCGACAAGGCTGCTCTTCGCATGTTTTAAAACTAGTGTTGGTATACCATCAATTCCAGTTGCAGAGTCGTTTTTTAAGTTACTGATGATTGTTCCTATCTCTAAAGAGTCAGTGTCAAAAAGCACCATAGAGTCCTTCGAAGATTGAAAGTGACTAGGTGTTTGTGGTGGATTGTCGCGTAATGTTTTATGATTTTTTAGTATCGCGTTTGCAAGAGTCTCCCCGATTCCGACAAAATAATTGTTGACGGAATTTACTGATTCCTGTGGATCAACAGTAAGACTTAGCAACTCATTGGGAGGGGGCGACTTTTGTTTAAGATTGGCAATCTTATTTTAGTAATTGTAATTACTTAAAGCAATTAATTATGAAACAATATTATTCTTCAATAATTCGGTAGGAGCGATCCTTTTTATGGATCTGTTAAATGTTCCAACATAACCTTACGTCCAAAATAATAAGAAAATATACAAATACTCCCTTTTGGAACTTATTTGTTCTACTTAAAACATGTTATTTAAAGTAACTTGTCCACTATGATCAGCACATGCGCGTGAGTTACATCATATTTGTTGTTTTTCGAAGATGATGAAATTTTTGTAAGAATTTAATCATTCGGTTAAATATAACGTAAATAAGGTAATTATTAACTAAAATACTTCTTTATGACGCAATTTTAAATTGATATGATATTTTAATGTGACCTATCGCAGTAGGTGATTGGTTTGCTATTTTTTATTGCACTTTAAAATGCTAAGCTACTCCTGATGCAGTAAAGGTCCTACACAAGGCTTAACTCGTGGATGTTGCTGTGGGGAATGTAATCGAAATTGTCAATTATTAGATCAATATCTTACAAATGGGTGGTAAAGAAAGTAGGTTTTAAAAAATCTTGCATAAAACTAATATCATTTCATTTCATTTTTCAGTCGGCGGCTGCGCGACGTAGTATGCAGTTGCTACAGGCTAAATACAGTAGCAGAATTATTTTTCAGAAATCAATATCTGCATTAGTAGGTAGGTACTAATATTTTGTTTTTTTGAGGTATTCCAGTTAGGGCACCCGGTAAAATGGCACCTGAGCGAATGGCTCCTAAGCTATTCCACGAACGGCACCTATCAATTTTTTTTGCAGGTGCCCTTAGTGGAATAGTTTTTCATGTAGCATTTTATTCCACTTAGGGCACCCACGGATCGTACTAGTGATGGGACTTTAAATTTTCTTGTTGTCACGTTAAGAGTAAGTCCAGAGTGAGTCCAACAAATGTACTAGGCATGCATCAATTCAGGGTGGTACTTCAGGGCCGAGGTAACCTCTGAAGGTATTCTGGTGACCCAGCCAGGAAACTGGTCCTGTTGGGTTCACTCTGTTTGCTTGACAGCTACTTGAGGCACAAGTGGAACAAGACGCGTTACGGCGTCCTCGCCTACCGCCTGACGCAGGTCCTCACAGGACATGGATGTTTCGGGAGGTACCTGTGAGGGGTAAGGAAGGAGGTAACGCCTGGGTGTCACCACTGCGAGAATTTCCTGTAGGAAACGGTGAAGCATACGGTGCAGGTCTGACCCTTATGGGTAGAGCACCGCCGTGTCAAAACGATGCATCCTATCGCCATCGTTAGGAACGATGGCGATAGGAAGTGACCTCTCGCGCCCAGCACTGGTCGAAGTTATGCTGCGGAGCGAGACGGAGTGGGAAGCGGTCGCCTCCTTCTGCGAAGCAGTCATGCTCGTGCAAGAGGAGGCGCGAAGCGTTAGAGAGAGGACAGCGTCCACCTCACGCCTTGCCATTGTGGTAGATGCCCACGGCGACGAACGACGCAGAACGTTTTCCGGCCAACGTTGAAGGGACATGCGGGCGACGAGTAATGGGCGACTCGCACCATCATGACCATGATTGAAATATCTTCTGTGTTCGGTGAGGACTTGCCTCAGACGGTAGGTGAAGACGCTGTGGCGCCTCTCAAGCCACTCCTCAAAGAGAGGTCTTACCGCCACAATCGCAGCGTGGGCAAACGTCTGTTGTGACAGCCATTCCCTCCATATCACCATTAGGTTGCACCTCCACACGCCAGCACACCACAGCCAGTCAGACATGCTGGAGGGCTTTCTCCGCCTCGCGCGACGAGACGAGAATACGTCACTTACGTGCGAAAATGTATGACAGTCGCGCCCGCGCCCCTTCTCTTCTGTGTGTTTTACCTCGCGACGCTTCTATACATTTTGTATGAAAGAGACGCCGAACTAGACGAGACATTATGTCTCCGCCCCGACTGCGTCTCTTACGTCTTTTCTAAGTGGCCGAAGCCCAAGATCGCAATCCGACAAGGTTTGCTGTTTCACCAGAAATCGTGCGGTATCCCCGGATCATCCGGATAGCGATGACCTTCTGGCAAGCTTTGACGATTGCTTCCGCATGCACAGGGCCCACAATGGGACCTCATACAGTGCCCTGATGGACCGCATGACTCTAGCGTGCAGCCTCCGGTAGGAGGTGATTGTTTTTCCTACCAAGGTTGGGTAAGAGCCGCTTGAAGGTGGCCTCAGCCCGATCCAGCTTAGGAAGATATCAACGATCTAATAATCACATGACAAGTTAATTTATAGTTTGTATTAGAGAAGGAAAAACTGAGTATTTTTTTTCCAATCGTTGTAAAAGTTAACGGATACGTCATCACACATAAATACAAAACATATCAGTCTGATGACTACTTACTTACGCTCTCTGTTACCGAATATCTACTTAAGTCCTACTTTGAATTTATGCGAGCCTAGTAAAAGACAATGCAACTTTTCCCTTGACTGCTGGACCAAAAAGATTAAACTTGTTGTTCACAATTGAAACCTATTCCAAACGAAAGATTTAACCATTTATTACAACTTTTACTATGGGGCCAAATAAATCTATCCCTGTAAAAAAAGATACAGGGTAACAAAAGTATTAAAACTGTTTTTTGTTGTTTTCAACTATTTAAAGTTTTTTTTTGTTTTAAACAGGTTCAAAATGTTGCCAATTGCAAACTTAATTAAGATGTAGGAAGACACATTTAAAAAAAAAACGTTTGTTAATCTGTATCAAAAATAACATGTTGTTCGCAAATGAAACCTATTCCAAACGAAAGATCTAACCATTTATTACAACTTTTACTATGGGGCCAAATAAATCTATCCCTGTAAAAAAAAGATACAGGGTAACAAAAGTATTAAAACTGATTTTTTTGTTTTCAACTATTTAAAGTTTTTCTTTTGTTTTAAACAGATTCAAAATGTTGCCAATTGCAAACTTAATTAAGATGTAGGAAGATACATTTAAAAAAAAAACGTTTGTTAATCTGTATCAAAAATAACATGTTGTTCGCAAATGAAACCTATTCCAAACGAAAGATCTAACTTTTACTATGGGGCCAAATAAATCTATCCCTGTAAAAAAAAGATACAGGGTAACAAAAGTATTAAAACTGATTTTTTTGTTTTCAACTATTTAAAGTTTTTGTTTTGTTTTAAACAGATTCAAAGTGTTGCCAATTGCAAACTTAATTAAGATGTAGGAAGACACATTTAAAAAAAAAAACGTTTGTTAATCTGTATCAAAAATAACATGTTGTTCGCAAATGAAACCTATTCCAAACGAAAGATCTAACCATTTATTACAACTTTTACTATGGGGCCAAATAAATCTATCCCTGTAAAAAAAAGATACAGGGTAACAAAAGTATTAAATCTGTTTTTTGTTGTTTTCAACTATTTAAAGTTTTTTTTTGTTTTAAACAGATTCAAAATGTTGCCAATTGCAAACTTAATTAAGATGTAGGAAGACACATAAAAAAAATTGTTTGTTAATCTGTATCAAAAATAACATGTTGTTCACAAATGAAACCTATTCCAAACGAAAGATCTAACCATTTATTACAACTTTTACTATGGGGCCAAATAAATCTATCCCTGTAAAAAAAAGATACAGGGTAACAAAAGTATTAAAGTGTTTTTTTTTGTTTTCAACTATTTAAAGTTTTTTTTTTTGTTTTAAACAGATTTAAAATGTTGCCAATTGCACACTTAATTCAGTTGTAGGAAGACACATTAAAAAATTCTTTATCAATCTGTGTCAAAAAAAACATTATCCAAATAAAGAGCAGGGTGGTGAATGTTGTCTTCGGTGTCTGACCATGCAAAATACCATACAATGGTCATTGCATGAGCACAAACAAACAATGGTTCTCCTCGTTCGAAGTCTAGGGTCCACAGCAAAGTTATAGAAGAAAAATCACGATAATCGCACAATAACGCACTGAAAGATAAGCTATGGACGATTGGGAAGAGCCTGCACATTAAGGCCCAACGCACACGGTGGAGGCGCGGCAAAGATATTGATAATATATCAATTTTAAATAAACATTAACTTCTATGACATGCGGTTGAACGGCTCCGCGAGCCTCTTCGTGATGCCTGGCGATCGCACCTAAGGCATTCAATCACCGCGAGCATTCGCCTGTAATGTAACATTACAGATTCGAACATTTCATCAGTGACGGAGTGGGAAGCGGTCGCCTCCTTCTGCAACCAGTCATGCTCGCGAAGGAGGAGGAGGGCCGTTTGAGGGAGAGGACAGCGTCCTCCCTCCACCCCAGCCGCAGAGGTAGACGCCCACGATGACGGACGTCAGCAGACGATCTCCGGCTACCGTAGGCGCGGGCATGCGGGCGGCGAGTGATAGGCGATTCGCTGTCCGACCATGGACCATGCGACGGCGCGTTCTGTTCCACGCGCGCCTCAAAGAATGGCAACATGAATACCATAGCCTAATTAGTAGAGTAACTTCCCATAGAGCAACCATGGGATGATATTCTAGATACTTTTTTAAATATGTTTTGGGAAGAATACTACCCAGTGACGTTTCCAAATGTTTGACGCTAATGACAGGTTGCGGTATTAATAGTACTACCAATATTTTAATTGAATCCGGAAATACCGGAATTACTTTCCGGAAAAATAGCTTATCCATGTTATTCTTTCTGTGTGCATTTATGATACAAGTACCAAAAATCAATCTACTATTCCAATCTATGCTAATCAGTCACGCCATACCACGTTCTGTTGTAATAAATGACTTAAAAAATCCTTATTTTTTCAAAATGTTTGTTACCCCGTATCTTTTTTTTACTGGGATAGATTTCTTTGGTCCCATAATAAAAAATGTCATTAATGATTAGGACTTACGTTTAGCATAGGTTTCAATTCTGCACAAAGGGTTTAATTTTTTTGGGCCAATTAGTTGCATTGTCTTTTCACGGAAATTCACCAAAAATACGTTTTAGTATTTGACGACAGACCAACACCTTCTCCATGATCCTGTTCTCCTAGTACTTACTTTTCAGAACACACATTGAGTACTCTCATACAAATCTTACTAACTATAGGGATAAAAACTCTAACGCCAACAACATGAAGATTTTTAACTTCGACAAAAATGTCACTTATGTTACTCCTTAATAAATAAGTAAGCTCCTAACTAGTTTTAATCAATTATTTTGACGTCCTTAAAAAAATACACGTCCCAACACTAGTACGTATTTATCCATGGGTGCCCTAAGTGGAATAAAATGCTAGATGAAAAACTATTCCACTAAGGGCAGCTGCAAAAAAATTTGATAGGTGCCGTTCGTGGAATAGCTTAGGAGCCATTCGCTCAGGTGCCATTTTAGCGGGTGCCCTAACTGGAATACCTCGTTTTTTTTTGTCACAGATCCATGGTTCAGAAATGATTAAGAAACAAAAGATAGTGAAAATTGATTTACGAAAATTGATTGCTTTTATAACGGCATAAAACATAATAGGCCCGTATTATGTTGTATGACTTTATCATTTTATGCGAACAAACAGTTTTCCTTTTGGATTTTCAGTGTAACTTAGTAATATTGTACAACCTCATGGGAGACAACAAAACGTTTGCATGAAAATGTGAAAACTGAAACCAACCTTTGAGGTTGAATATTTCAAATACCATGGAGGATTTTGGACAGGAAATGCTCCCAACCTAAAATATTACGTTTTCAAATATTTTCAGAATAAGGAAATGAGATCTACGGTGTTGTGTAAACCAATATTGTTTGTTTCAAAATTCTGTTCATAGAGGATTTGTTAGGAGTAAGGATAAAAATTGTTATTGAATATAAAAAAAGTTTTATTGCGAATGTTGGATTACTTTTTTGTTTTTTTTTAGCTTCGTAAAATCATGGGTAAGACACGGTGATCCTTCAATAGACCTTTACATTCTAGGGTAACTGTTACCTGAGTCAGTCCCGGAACCAACTTTTGTTGATCCGAACAACGAAAATTTTCACAATTTTTCACTTAACTTTGTTTACACCAACTTTCAACATTATTGATTTTTGTGACGACGATAAGTTTTTGGCAGCATAACTCAGTAAAATACATTCTAGACTTTTCCAAAATTGAAACGTCTGATATAATTTCATTTTATCAACCCTCTGAATCACTATTTATTAGCTTCTTTTACACATTACTAATAAATACACCACACACAAAATAAAACACCCTCACGATACGCTCCCTCAAGTTAGTGTCGAAGCTCTGTAGATGGCGTGGCGGAGCAATAATTCAGGGCAGCGGGCTATCAGCGGGACGCAGCGGCTCGGAAACATCTGATAGTAACAGGTATCAATGTCTGAGGGACCCTGTACATGCGATGAGAAAAGCGCCCGACAAGGGAATTGTTTCTTTTTTCGATCATTTCCCTTGTGAATTGTGTTTGAGTGACGTTGCAAGTATAATATCGAAATGAAATAGGGGTTTCACACCTGGGGTGAGTTGCTTTGTTGAGAAATATTAAGGATGTGATGTAATTTTGATGTCAGGAATACGTTACTTATTTTCTTGCAAAAATATGTATTCCTACGCAAAGTCACACCTACGACTGTACGGTAATAGTGATCATATTATTTTCTTGTGATTCTGAAAGCTTTCTCTCCTACCTTAATAGAAAATAAATAACAAGCGAATAAAAATAGACACATGAATATGAATAGAACCAGGAAAATCGCTCTAAAAATATTCCAACGTAACTTTTATTATCGACTGTACATCGCAAAGAGCTATCATTTTCTTGCAAGTTAGAAACCGGACCCTCCTTATCGTTGGCCCAAATTTACATTCTTACATTTCTTACCTCAAGGCCCCGGGACCCAAGGAACGATGAAAAATTGTACATCAAAAAATCTTTATTTATTTTCCCAGAGTTTCACTTTGCCCTATAATTTTGTTAGAAAATTTCTTCGGAGGCATTTTCATGAATATTGATGGCCACTTATGAAGGTAAAGAGGGACTATTTTATTGGCTCATGTCTTATTACGGATCAGCTGATGTTTTAGTAGAAAATAGTATCAAGGAAAGTTTTTTTCTTTTAACGATGTTATGGAGATTTTACTAGTTCGCACTTGTAGCATATATTTAAGAAATCTTGTCCTTACGATAAGCCATATAAACCATGCGAAACAGGGGCGGGTCGCTAGTATAAGATAAAGCGAGCGTTGCTCCATATCACAGGACAATAAAATTGTTATTATAAGAACAGCATTAAAAAACCGGTTAAAACCGGTCTCCAAGAAGAAAATAACATTTATAAATACTATATTATTGTCAACATTGCGTGTTTATGTTAATTTATCGTCGTTCTGATTTGTTATTAATTAAATATAGTGTGCTTACGTCAATGGCGCGGGTTATATTTTTATAAGCAAAGTGAGGGTTAACTAAACTAGGTTTGTTAGTGTTTGACACAAGGTATTGATGACGTGGCGTGTCGTCAGTATGTTACATGTTTAGGATTAGTAATGAATGAACGGTTTCACTTGGAAACACGGTGATAATTATTATGTTGCTTTACATAAATGTGATTAGCGCTTTATATTTTATAATAAACATAAATGTATTATAGTTGCATATGCATGTGTTCTTTCTATATTACAGATTATATACTAAGCTTTGTCAAAGCTTCTCAAGTATACAATTTTAAATTTATTGCAGAAAGGTAGTCAGAAACTTGAACAAGGTACTTAAAGCCTTTTTTTTTCGTGGTAACATCATCAAAAGAGTCCTCCCCGGGCAGGGTAGTAGGGACTGTCAGACTTGTACTGACTAAAATCCACGGTGTCCTTCAATAGCCCTTTATTTTCCGGGGTCACGCTGATGGAAATAAATCCCGCGACCAAATCAAATTTTACAGAAACCATTCTCTTTGCAATTTAATCATATACGCATTATCTAAATGTTATTTTCTCAAGCAAAACTTCGCCAAGGCTACGAATTTATCGCACATGATAATTTTAAACGAAAAGCAGTAAACCTATTAGCGAATACAAGCTGTAATTCAGGAGACCTTCGCCTGAAACTGGGTCAGTTTGCTGAACGAGCCGAGCCTGTTGTTCGCCGCTAAATCTGTAGGTATAAACAAAAGAACTACAATATTGAACATACGTGCGTTTTAGCACATTGCACAGTTAATCTAAATCCTACCGGGTAGATACCAAATCCTTTTGTGTAGGAATGAAATCCCGCCTAAAAATCCAACCTCGATAAATCACATAGAGATTGATTAAGACAGTTCATTTTCATCATAAACTGTCTAGCCTTTTTCCAACGATGTTCGGGCCGACAGTCTAACTTCTTGCACCGAAACACACGAATAAATGTCTATTCGGCCTCCACAACTTAGTGAGTGGGTAAAGGTAAAACTTTTTGGTTAGACTGAGTGTCAAGTGTCAGACTTTGGTCGCGGGTCTTATACCATCACCGTGACCCCGGAACATAAAGGGCTATTGAAGGACACCGTGGATTTTAGTCAGTCTGACAGTCCCTACCGCCCTGCCCGGGGTGGGAGGCCTCATTTGATGATTATACCACGTAAAAAAAAAAGTGTCAGACTTTTTTAACTACAGGGAGCAGGGAACAGAAGAATCTACAAATGACAGCCGCGATAAAAACCAATGTTTTTATTGATATAGGTCACTCCTGCTTTTTTCTCTTTTGTACGTTATAAGTCTCCTTTTGTCTCACGAAAACTGGTAAGGTTTCCCCTTAGAGCAGTCCTAAGAATCATCATCATCATCATCATCATCTCAGCCATAGGACGTCCACTGCTGAATATAGGCCTTCCGTTTTGATCGCCACAAAATCGTCCTAAGAATAAGTCTAAGAATTTCAGCAGTTAACAATCCAACCCACTTACCATCCTCACGTGATCAAAACAACCCACTTACGACGGCTGCCATCAATTAATTCACACTACGTTTTTACAATCAAGCAAAAACATCGCTTTAGAGCAGCGCTGCGTAATTGTCGACTAATTAATGCAAATGGCCGATCGACTGATAAGCTATGGTCTAATAACACAGCATCTGAACAATGATTTACCTACCAAATTGGTTTAACCATTTAATCTAGCATTGGTCTGTGAGACCGAAACTGTTTCGTGAATTTTCTTCTTTTTTAAATCAAATCATAGCATTTTGAACGTCGCCGTCGTGTTAGCTGCTTGAGTGGTTACAACGTTAATTACTGGGATAAAATGATGGTCTGTAAGCGTGAATATAGCGTATTGTTTATTAATTTTATTGCGCTGAAGTTACGGGACAGTAGCTTCATGTAAAAAACTGACATTCAACTATCCAATTCGACTAGAAAAAAAGGGAAAAGTTGGGAAAAGGCAGGTAACATAGTTGGGAAAAGGCAGGCACACAATAAACTGTAGTTGAATAATTTCATTATTGGCTTGGATACTCTACACTGTTAAGATTTTAAAGATTTTTTTCTTAAGTTATCTTCTCCCTCTAAATCTCACTATATTTGGAGAAGACTGGATAATTTTGTTATAACATTATTACTCAGTATCTACTAGACTGTCACTAAAAACATAACAAAACAACAGCCAATATTTGTCGAAAACATAATCCAACCAAAAAAGGGTGTTTTCCAAAACAATATATCCATAAACAGATTTCCAATCCGTGGAGCTGTCAGACCGTACTCGACTACCGGTGTTATAAAATTAGGCGCGACTATGCGAAGGTTAGAAGTGTTAAGAGGAGACATGATGGAAAAGTGCAAACGATTGCGTCAGACAAGGTTGGGAGAAAATTATGTATTGTTTGCGAAGAGGTCAGCGACGGTTGAGGACTTGAATAGACGCTTCGAGAATAGAAGTCTGGTCAACGTACGGCCTCGACGGTAAAAGAAATAAATTACTGTCATAATAAATCGATGCAATTAAGACCAGGTAATAACTTTCGTGCTACTGAAAATATGGGCGTGGTTCTTTGCCGCGAGCTATGAGAACACTGTCTAGAACTTAGATAAATTAAATTTGGGATTATAAAATTTATATTATGACAGCAGCAGCTTAAGCAAGCTTTTAAAAAAAGCCGAGCGTCGCTCAGTGGATTAGTGATGAAGTATATAAGGAGTTCCTTCTGTGCTTAGGTAATAACTGGATTTGTGGATCATCATCAGCCGGAAGACGTCCATTGCTGAACATAGGCCTTCCACTTTCACCACCACGCCGAACGACAATTCACCACTTTATCGTACATCCATCGGTTACCCACGACTCTCACATGATGTCGTCTGTCCACCTAGTGGGAGGCTTACCTACGCAGCCCCTTCAAAATTTGATTGGGGCTACTGATCCCGCGGGTACATTTTCAGTGGGTTCAGTTGGCTCTTAGAACAGAAAATAGCTAGACAGGTGTCTGATGAGTTTACTTACTGCCTAGGAAATAATTATATTTTCTAGAATGTTCTCGTTTAGGTGTAAAAACTAGAACAATAAGACTACAAAGAGGCAGAAAAAGTAACTTAATAGGAAAATCTAAAACAAAAGTAAGTAGTACAAAGACCTCTAATAGTGTAAGATTGATGACCCGACAACAAAAACAGGAAAATAATCTGTTAAATTATTTATGAAAAGAGATAATTATAATTAACACGCAGCTTACGATGAAAATCACCTTTTTAACGACCGTGTCTTATTTAAATAAGTACCATTTAATAAAAATCTCATTTGAATGTACACTAATCTTTATAGAAAACATATGCAAAGTGCAATATAATCTGCAGCCGATCTTCCGAAGTATGGAGAAACATGTATTCTAAATGTTTTCACAGCTCATCGCCCATTGATTTGTTTCACTGATAACATAATAAGCAGTGTGAGCGATATATCTTGCGCTCACGAGAAGTTTTGGGAAGCGTATGATTTTATGCTTATTTTGTACGGTGACCAAGCTTTCAAAGAAATAAGGGTTTTTTTTGTGGGGTGTTAAAATTATCGATTGAGTCCTCCCGCACTGGGTGGAGTGGAAGGCACCGTCAGATTCTTACTGACTAAATAACACCCTCTTCTTTCTCATGCCCTTTAGGTATCAGGGTCCTGCCGGTGTGGCTCTGTAGAGGTCTTTGGGGGAGACCCAGGGGAAATACATATCAGCTCATTTTTTTATATGTAACTTACTTATTTGATAATTTCGAGACTAATGTAGTTAACATGAAGTTATCAACAGTCATGATTATAATCTTTAATAAAAAAATATTATTATTATTATAATTTCGTGGTTATAGAGAATTTAAGCTATGAATGTCTAAATTCAAGGAGATTGTCATCCAAACAAACCCAGACTCACTCCTATTTCTCCCGTCAGAGACGTTAGATATACAACATTATTTTCAAGACTAGTATAATAGATTTCCAGACTGCGAACTGCTACTTAAATGTTCTCGACAAAAAATATACATAAGCCTACCCTCCCGTGTTCATGACGCGGAATTTTGAGTTGCCTGTTATGTCTTCGTATCGCGCTCCTTTATGCTGGTGACCTCTGGGACAGAAGGAAACATGCCGTTAGTTAATGTTTTGACCACTACTTCGTACATCGCAGCTAGTCGCTGCTTGTTGTAGCTTCAACTCACCTAATGCTGCTGGCCAACATGCGTCTA
This sequence comes from Agrotis ipsilon, assembly GCA_028554685.1. Taxonomy (NCBI): domain Eukaryota; kingdom Metazoa; phylum Arthropoda; class Insecta; order Lepidoptera; family Noctuidae; genus Agrotis; species Agrotis ipsilon. Next base: position 475,478 of record CM052970.1, on the reverse strand, counting down.
CACCGTAAAGTGTCGGAATGCGCCGCTCATCCAGAACATAAGGTTATTTCAAATATTAATTTGCAATCCTTCCCACGTAGGTACATCTACAATAAAGAATAGGTTAACATTTTTTACTAAGTCAGTCTAATCAAACAAACAATTTAAGTAACTCGAGTAATGTTGTTTTGTACACTTACCCACTTATTTTTTCTTCATTTTTAATGTTTTAATATTAACTATTTGATGCATACAAAATTGCTTTATGTATTATCATATCCCTCATCAAAATTATTTATTATCCATTTATTTTAAAATATTTAGAATACCCGCAGCTACAAGTATTATTATTTTTTCTTTCTATTTTAAATATCAAGTGACTCGTGAGTCGTGCGTCACACCCGGCTGCGAGCGATGCTGTCAGTGTAATGCTACAGACTAACGATAATATTATCTTGATAACGGTGTTTTAAATACCTAGCTATAATGGACCCTTCATGATTGTATTTGTAGCGGTGATAACACTATTTATTTCACATACTATTTCATTTTATACACACTGTTATTAATATAGTACACTATATTATACATATATATTATATAAGTATATTTTCTGTATTCAAGCTGATTTTCGTCCGTGCACTCACCACGTAGGCTCAGTTGAAAACCAGCGTCGGGCACTAGTGGTCCGACATTTGCTGAACTGGGTCTATTTGGCGCAGCCGTGAGTCACACAATAGTTTAGTGTTTTTACTTTTACTTTTTTTTTTTTTTTTATACATTTTCTTTATATTGTGTGTACTTTTGGCATGTGTCAATAAACGTTTTTCTTTCTTTCTTTCTTTCTACGCTGAACTTGAGAATCGAACCTAAGATATCATACCCCGCTGCCACACTTCCAACTACCACACTACCAACACAGTTATTATGCAATTAGTACCTAAATAATAACAACACAATCACAAAACGTCATTATCCCATTTCCGTACAATCTCATGGCGCCCCCACCACATTATAACCGAGCTAGAACACGATGCCGCGCGATTATCGTAAAACGTTACGACAACATCTACTGCGCAATTTGGCCGGATTATACCCAGTTAATTATGATGCGAGATGGGTATCTCATGTACTATAATACTGTAGAAAAGGGTTTTGTTCTAAAAGGTTTATAAAGTAAGGTGTACAAGAGAGATAGGGCGTGAGTCATGCGTTTTAAATTTAAAGGTAGTGTGGAACAAGGGCTTTTAAAACCTGTTGTAAGCAATATACCATGACAAACAATGGGGTATTCCGTGCTCTTGTTTACTTTCATAAATAAAAGCTGCAAGCTAAATAGGTACATATATTAATATCAATATTTTAACCTTAATAATACTGTAGTGAAATGAGTTTTTCGTTTGTTACTCTCTTTCATACCTAAATAATTACTTGATCGAATTTGATAAATTCTAGTACAAAAATAGGGGGACCTTAGAGGCAGTTATACGATATTTTGTTAGGAGCCAGTAAAACTCTGGAAAAAAATGATTAGATAGCAAAATCTAGACACTATCTTTCTATCGTGGATCGATTACTTACTATTAAACGAGTAAGTACAGTTTGCTGAACATAAAATAGGTAAGATCCATCTGCTGTAATGTTTACCTCAGCACAACTACCACAGACAATAGTTGCAGAATCCTGTCATCATCATTTAGGACGCATTTTTCTAACAAAAGATTTATTTTCCAACACCATAGTTGCCCATAATTTTCGAACAAGTGCACTGCATTCATATTCATTCACTAGGAGATACAGTTGGCTGGTTACTTTCCTAACTGCTTTGTGTACAACAACTAGGCCGGGTAACGCAATTAATTAATAAATTCAATTAGTCATTTACATTAGCGGAACAACTGCGGAAGGACAGTGGAGTGAACGAGGCGAGAAAACATTGTTATTATCACTACAATCTCACTCACACAAATAGATAATAAATATCATGGCTTTCTAGTCATAAGATTTCCTATAGGCAACGCATTATTTTAATAAAATGATCTCCGCTACGTTAGGCAAAAGCTTCGATTTCTATTCCTAATTTTCATGATATGGTATATTGAAGACCACAACCAAATGATCTTCGCTACGTTAGACAAAAGCTTCGATGTCAATAATTGCTAATTTTCATGTAGGTATGTATATTAAAGACCACAACCACGGACTAGAGGACCAGAGATGTACACCCACTTTTCACTAAGTCCCATATAATAGTGGGATACAGGGATAGGGAGTGATATATTATCACGATTACAATCAAAATTCTAATCTGTGTCATTGGCTATTACTGTAGCTTGCTACGGCAAAAGCCTACTTTATGGATTAGATTATTTTACATACACCAAAATGTTCCCATGTTGTGTTATAGATTCACCCCATAATTTTCAAAACACTATTACTCAATTTCGGACGGCACTGCCCTTATTAGGAGACAGTTGGCTGGCCACTTTCCTCACACCTTTGTGCCGAGCTACTGGGTCGGGTGATTCAATTTATCAACACCATCATGCCGTATGCTAATCATTTCACGAATTACAGGCCTACGAGCCGGAATACCGGCTTTTGGAAACAATTTGTCTTATATCTGCTTTTTGATCGAGGGCGGAAAACAATTGAATTGCGCTGATCTATCATTTGTTCTTATTGCACTCCAAAAATGGAAAACTCTATGGGATGTAACAATAATAAGGTTTTTCGTTTATCTTAACGCTGTGTGACACTCAAATGAATTCCTGAATGTTACAGTCATTATTTATAACTTTCAGCTTTACTTACAGAAAAGCAGGTGTGACTGAAAACGAGAATATAGCTCTAGGATAAATATACACTACCTATCGTGGGTTGCAGGACTATCTACACAGTTAACTGACCCGGGAACGTAAAGGGCTATTGAAGGAACACAGTGGATTTTTGTCAGTACGAGTCTGACAGTCCTTTCTACTCGGGAAAAAAGGACTTATTTGATGATTTTACCTCGTCTGTCGTTAAGTGCCTGAAAAAAGGATCAAAATCTATCTAGTTCATAATAAAAAGGCCGAAAAAACCTTGAATTTATTTATTATGTTCAAAACAAAACAAAAATTTATCTTTCTTTCTAACAAAAAAAATAAATAAAAACCATATCGCGAGCCGATGGGCACGCTTCCCTCCACTGCCACCGGTGGATGTTTATCAGTGAAACAAATGAACGTGCCTGCTGATGCACGTCCAGATAACAAGCGGTGTGATAGTGGAACACTTGAGGGTCTACGAGCTAAGTGTGAGGATTTTGACTAGGTCACGAGGATATTGAAAAGAGGTTCCTTAATAATGGAGTCTTGTGTTTTCGAGTCACTTATTTTTTAGCTGACTTTTCTAAAAAATACATATCACAATACTTTATTAATATATTTTTTTTTTTTTAGCTGACTACTTTGGAGGCGGGCCGCGTGACGGCGTCGGACGTCGCAAGACGATCTCCGGCCACCGTAGGGTCAGGCATGTGGGCGGCGAGTAAAGGGCAACTCGCTGCCCGACCATGGACCATGCCCGGGTCGACGGTACGTCGTGTTCCACACGCGCCTCAAAGAGCGTCAGCATAATGACGGGGCCCCCTTTCAGAGGGCTAAAGCCTGCCGGGGTAGGGCAAATTGCCGTCCGACCATGGACCATGCCCGGGGTGGGAGAACACATCTGATGATTTACCACGAAAAAAAAAAGGTGACTATTCTACCACGTTCTGTTTAATCAGTAGTCAAATAAACTCATCATCATCTTCCTGCCCCTATCCCATTTTACTTGTGGTCGTCGCAACACGTTTTCTTCTACCATTCTCCCCTATCAAACGTCACAGAATCATTTACTCCTTTTTCAGTCATATCATTCCTTAGTTTCAGTTAGTTAACTTTTGAAGAAAAACGAAAATACATCTAAAATACTCCCGGCGGGGATTTAAAATACTTTGACGGCGGCGACTTGAAATAAAGTTATGATGTTATATTTATTATAATTATAACTAATATTATAAAGTTGAACAGTTTGTTTGTTTGATTAAATAATCTCAGGAAATATCATTGGTGCAAATTACTATTAATTGAGTGAGGCTGAAACTGCAGGGTACAGCTAGTAGATTATAAAGCTAAACAATAAGTGTTTGTTTGGTTGAACGCGCTTTTCTCAGGAACAGCTTATTCCAAGTAGAATGGGAAAATATATGATGTGAGTATAATGACAGCATTCAAAATTCACACACCATTCATTCATTTAAATAAACAAACATCAACAATAATAGTTTCGAAATTAGTTTAGTTTTTGCTCGATTAACCATACAAGCAATCTACGTCTCAGGCAACCGGAAATGGTCACAGTGCCTGCTATAGAATGAGATAGCTTTATATACCAGTGTCAGGTGTGAAAGAAATGGGTATATTCCCTTTGTTTTTTGGTAACAATAGTCAAGAGGATTTATGAGCTTCAAGTTTGGTCTATTGTTTTAGGGTTCCACAAATATTTTGGAAATTATTTCTGTCGGACCATTTATTAGGAAAAGTTGTTTTTAGTTTAATATACGGTGGATATATACGGTAGAGTAACAAAAATATCTATCATCATATAATATCTGTCCGGGCACCCTTTTAGAGCACCAAAGCTTGCTGGGGTCGCGGGATACACGTATACCGCGACTCCGGTGCATAAAGGGCTACTGAAGGACACCGTGGATTTCAGTCAGTACAAGTCTGACTGTCACTTTTGCTCTGCCCTGGGTGTGAGGACTCATTTTATGATTCTACCACGTAAAAAAAAACATATATAATGTCGATTCTTACCTACCACACTTGAGCAAGGTTTTCCTCCCATTCATTATTGTAGTCGGAAAATTTATGTATTGGCAATGTGATATTTATAACATCCGGACAAAAATAGGCCCTAACATGGTCTATATATGTGTTATTCATATGTTAGAAGATGTAAATAACAATTAAATAAACAACGTATCTTTGTCAAATACAACAATATGTCGTGTTAACTGTATTTATGGCATCATTATGTATGTTTGACATAATTTATTATCACTTTAATTAAAGTTTCTATAAATATAATTGTGTTTAAATTATGTATTTAACGAGGTAATATGTGTTTGAAATAAATTATGTAGAAGAAAAATAGCCCATGATGTTTAAAGGAAACCACTGAACATAAATGTCTAATTAAGTATTTATTTTATAACGGTAGTAGAAATAAATAAAATGTAATACAAAGAAAAACAAATTAATTAAGAACGGAACTTTCCACTTCAGTTTTACTGAATAAAACAGATACCGCGTCCGTTTATCTAAAAATACATAATATACGCCACTAAACTGTAATAAAAAAGATAACATATACATAGCAATAAATAACCCTGTCAGCCAATCAGACATTAACGCCAGTTAGAAAAGAACTGTGGTTCAAACTATGGTTAAAATTAACATCAAAAAGTGACACATAGGGTGGGGTCACGCCATGCCTTAAAAGCACCACCATTAGGGGTCATGGAGTCACTTGGTACCTTAGTAACTTAGTAGCTTGATTATATAGAGGTTATCTTTGTAGTGAACTTTGATTATGGGGTGGGCAGAGGTCTTGGTGACCTTTGGGAATTTGGCTACAGATTTGGATTGGAGGTTAAAAGTTAATCCAAATTAAACTTACATGGAAACTTGATTATTACTTCATTGTATTGTTACATAAAATATTTTCTCCCTCCCCGGTTGGTGATGAGAATTGAAGAAAACAATAAATTCACTGAAACGGTTTATTAGCCAAAACACCCTGTATTGTTACCTTGATTAATTTAAATAATTATACACTATAATTTTCTGACAATGGTGAAATAAACAACATTTCTTGGTGTTAACTAGTTTATACAAGTAACGCTAGCCAGTTTCAACCTTTTAAATTAAGAGCTAGGGTCATGGGGAATTGGAGATAACCGGGTACTGATTCGATGACGACTACAAAAATAAAATGTTATCAAATATCTGAACCTTCCAATTAAAGTTGCTTAAATTAAATTAATTAATGGGCGCCAGGGACTTGAAGAGTCCCGGATCCTGGAGCTGCAGATGTCCACTATTCTTGGGGATGAGGGTAGACAATTCCAAGATCCTTAATTTAAATTCGGTGAAGTACCGACATCAAAACCGGGTTCACCTAACACCGGTCTTATAAGAGGCGGTTTGCACAGGAACCGTCTTAAGATAATCCGTAGAAATAATTGAAAAAAGGAAGTAAAAATAAAAAAAAACCGTCACGCCTGCGCTATCGCTAGGCGGGGTCTGCCAGCCGCACAGTCGTCTCTGCAGGAGGCGTGCTCGAGGACGGGTTCCGCGTCTGGGCTTCAGACAGCACTCTGAATCCCAGCGGCGGAGCGAATCACTCGATGCTCCTGCAATCGACAATACGGAGGGCTAGGAATATAAACAAAACTAATTTGCTTTCCTCCAGGTTACCGAGCAGGGAAATCTAGCTAGTCAAAACAACAACCAATCTTAATACTCACAGTTACTGCAGGGGAATAGCCCTTGGACTGTGGCCTCGTGTTGCTCGACTGGCTGGGCCCGCACACGAAAAGACGCAGTTTGGAATCCTGGAATAAGCGTTCAATAGATCACCAACATATTCTCTCAACAACCAGGGGAGCGCTCACTGACTAACTCCAGACCCGGTTACAACAAGATTTCTTACCTTTTAGATTAGTCGCAAGATTTCAGGCGAGCGCTTCCCAGGCTGTCTCTGAGATAAATGGCTGACCTACTGACGCTCCTGCCGGATCTGAGGTCAGGGTTCGGGTGCCAAGCCCCAACCATTCTCCCAGATTTTAAGTAAATCACGATTAACCGGTCACCGTATGGAAACACTACAACAACACAAAAACTTCACAATAACTGTCTAAGGTCACGACCAGAAGCCGAAACCATAATAAGCTTCAAGATCCACCTCAATTCTTTGCTCCATGATCAATATCTCGCAATTTTCGATTAATTTATCTTCCTTTTCATGGGGAAAATAGTATATTTATAACTCGGCAAAATAACCACTTTGAGCTGTCAACACCAAGGACGCAAACAAAACCACAGATTAAATATGCATCGCCTTGACGAAGTTTCTAGAAGAAAGTTTATAATGAAAAAATAAACTCATTTCCGTTAATAAATTTATTTTAATTTATTATTAATTTCGTTTGTTTTCCTTTAACTGAAAATTATTAGGAAGGTGTTAGTTGATATTACTTAAAAAGTTTTCGATCATTATGTTAAAATATCGATTAATCGATAGCTGCTAACAAACTTCGCCAGATGGCGCTTTCACTTGTCAAAACTGACGTCTGACGAAATGTCATGTGGATTGTAAACAAAAAGCGGTGATTTTATCAAAATATTATTGCGAAACTGTTTTAAAAGGTTTTAGAAAAGTGATTTATTGTTGGGAAGTGAAACTAACGATACATAGGAATGGTAAACGGATGAATGCAGGTACTTGCTACTTTGCCTATTAGAAACGCAGCCGTGAAATAATCACCTGAGCTAGGAACAAAAAAAACATTGTAACAGTACCTCCCCAACCACCAGAGATTTGACCCACTAGGGCAAATCTCGACGCTGGCCCTCCAGCGTCAAAGCAGACTCCAAAGTATCAAGCTCACTAACCAATTCTCAACCGCTCAAACCTGAAAAGAGGAATGGAGAACGAAAAGAAGCAAAATTAAATATATGAATACTGGTGTACGATCACAAATATTATATTATATGTTGTAATATATTATGTCATCTTCATTTCTCCTGGGGCGAGTCTAATCCATTTACAAACATGTAAAAGACAAGCTCCAAAGAGTATAAAAATGTGTAAGTAACTTTCCACGAACTATCCCAGTCTGACCTACTATATTTATATAGGACAGACAACCCTATTCAATCGTACACCACCCTTCACACTTCAAATGAGTAAACTGCCAGCCCTCATGCTGAGCTAGAACTCAAATAATACAATGAAATTATATAAATTAAATTCCATTTAAAAAATGAAAATTTCTTCCCATAGAAGGAAAGTAACGGCCAATGGCCTAACAAAAAAAAATCCAACTTGAACGTATTCCATCAATGCAGCCTACACGCCCGCCATTACGGCCTTCTACCTCAGGACTATCATTTTGCTGCCTTACCAGCAGTCCGGAGTTACGGACTCCAATAGGGTTGTTAAACATGCAACAACCACTACTAAATATGGTTAAAAAACGTGAACACAGTAGTAACCTGTGTACCACTACAAACCGTAAAAACAGTGGAAAATAACTTTTAACCAACTGTGAACTAGGCACCGGGAAAATAAATCCACTAGTGCTCAAACAAAAATCAGCAACCTCAAGGCATATACAGCCCTCAATGGTTACTGCGACCAACTACAACATGCAATTTTATATTAAAAAAATTGTAATTAAGTAAGTTAAAAAAAAAAATTAATCGTGGCCACATGGCGGTTTTAAATCTTTTATATGCCATGTGCCAAGATTTTTGCCGGAACTACAGCCTTCTAATTCATACACTAAGGGTGAAAGTTTTTTCCTAATAATACATTTTTCGTATTTTGGTGCCAATTTGGCCATAAAGAATTTGGAGGCGTCACTCTGTGGATATGTTTTCTTCCACACAGTGTCGCCTACCTCAAACTCCGCGTGCTTCCTGCCGCTATTATAGTAACGAGCACTACGAGTATGGGATTTGATGAGCGCCTCCTTAACTTTATCAAAGATACTACCTAATGTTCCTAGCCGGTCTGCATAAGAACTGCGCGAAGAGCAAGCCAGAGTGAGCTGTCCTACGGTATCATTGCCGAAGACATCACCACTACTAACTGCCTCTCTGCCATGTACTAGGAAAAACGGTGTGAAACGAGTAACTTCATTCGTGGAGGTGTTCATAGCGAATTGGATCTTAGAGATGTTAACGTCCCAAGATCGATGATCATCCTCCACGAGTATTGATACCGCGGTCATGATGGTACGGTTATAGCGTTCTACGGTGTTCACGCTTGGGCAATAACGAGGTGTGAAGTGAACTTGAGGTATTTTGTACCTCTGTAATAGTGAACGAATCTCATTGCCCGTGAATTGCGTCCCGTTGTCCGCTATCACCGTACGGGGTATACCGTGTACCAGGAAAACACCGTCTTCCAGTTTCTGTGCTATAGCCTTACCAACGGCTCTACGTAAAGGAAACAGCAGACAATACTTCGTAAAACAGCACACGACCACCAACAGGTACGTGAATCCCGCTCTTGACCGTGGTAACGGACCTACCAAGTCAATGCTTATTGTTTCAAAAGGTTTGGAACAGTCTTTCGCATCACCTAAGAGACCGGAAGGAGGCTGTTGTGAGTGTTTGTATGCGGCGCACTTATCACATTTACTAACGTAGCTAACCACATCTTTGTACATGTTAGGCCAGAAGTAACAGAGAGCGAGTCTCTTATAAGTTTTAAACACTCCGAAGTGAGGTGATAATTCGCCACTGTGGTGAGTCTTTAGCAATTCCTCCCGACTGCTCTCCGGTACTACCTGCTTCCAATCATTGTCACTAGCTACTCCGAATTTATTTTTTGAATAGCGGTAAAGTTTATCCCCTTTAATTATATAGTTAGGGCACGACCTAGGCATACTGACGCATTTATCCCACACCGCCTTAAACCAAGTGTCAGTGTCCGACGCTTTAATTTCCAGCACCGGAACGCCACGCGATAAGGCATCTGGAACCACATTGTCCTTACCTTTGCGGTGCTCAATGGTAAAATTGTAAGGTGATAACCGACAACCCCAACGGGCCAAACGCCCAGAGGGATTGGTTAAATTAAAGAACCATTTCAAACTCGAGTGGTCGGTTATCACTTTAAACTCAGGACCGCCTTCAACGTAAGGACGAAAGTGTTCCACGGCGAAGACCACCGCAAGTGCCTCACGCTCCGTCGCTGAATAATTACGTTCCGCCGGATTAAGCGAACGACTGCAGTAGGCGATCGGGTGCTCCTCCCCATCTACAACCTGAGTCAGAGTGCCCGCTATCCCAAAACTGGATGCGTCACAATGAATCTCAAAAGGTTGAGAGAAATCAGGGCAAGCTAATACTGGTGCCGACACCAATGCCTCTTTCAAGGTTGAGAACGCGGATTCGGTCTCAGCCGTCCACTTGAAAGGCGGCGCTTTTTTGCTTGTACTTGTAAGCGCATTCAAAGGGGCCGCTAACGAACTAAAGTTTTTAATAAAACGTCTATAGTAGGAGGCCGTTCCAAGAAACATTTTCACTTGCTTACGAGTTGTAGGGGTTGGAAAGTCGACAATTGACTGAACTTTCGACGGATCAGTGTGTAGGCCTCGCTCGTCTACAATGTAACCTAAATATTTTAGTTCTCGTCGAAAGAAACAGCACTTAGGTAAATTTATTGTTAAATTAGCCTGCCTTAATTTGTCTAAAACCCGTTTTAGAAGTGAAATGTGCTCCTCGAAGGTTGATGAGCAAATAATTATATCATCCAAATACACAAAGACCTTATTATCGAACTCCGGACCGAAAAGTCTGTCCATCAATCGCTGTTGGGTGGCTGGGGCTCCAGTCAACCCAAAGCACATAACTTTGAACTGGAACAAACCTCGACCGGGGACTGTAAACGCGGTTTTTTCTTTGGATGAAACGGAATCCAGTTCTATTTGCCAGAAAGCTGATTTTAAGTCAATAGACGAAAGATAACGCGCGTCACGCAACTGATCTAAGATGCGAGAGATGTAGGGTAGTGGATACGCATCTTGCTTACTGACCGCATTCAGTTTGCGGCTGTCCAGGCAAAATCGCCATTCCCCATTTGGTTTTGGAGCCAACAGAACCGGGTTATTCCATGCGCTATTGCTAGGTTCCACTACTCCCATCTCCAACATCTCATCCAGCTGACGGTTGAGTTCCTTGAGGCGTTCGGGCGACAAAGGATAATAACGCTGTTTAATAGGAGGAACATCTCCCGTGTCTATTTTATGACGCAGCAAATGGGTACGACCTAATCCTTTTACCTCAAAGGAGACTTTTTCAAAATCTTTAATTAATAACTCCGCTTCCTTCTTCTGAACCGGTGTTAATTCATCAAACGGCTGTAGGTGCCTAACCTCCGAGACGCAAGTATGACCTCTTTTACGTTTTATATATTGAAATGGTAAAGTATTAAAAATTTTTGGTGCCAAATTAAAGGCCTTCCAAAAATCAACTCCAAATATTAACGGTGTGGTAATAATAGAATAGAATAATATAAAATTTAATAACCTTAGTTACTCCCATGAGAGTTACTGGTAAAAATAAATAACCCTCCACTGATGCTCTCGAATCATTGGCAGTTACTATGCTGCCCAACTGTTTATCGGCGTGCACCGTTGCACCTGCCCTTATAAATTGTTGGCCAGCATCGGAACCTAACACCGATATACAAGAACCCGAGTCGAGTAAGCCATAATACTGCTCATCGTATATAGAAACAGTTAAATGCGGACGTCTATCGTCCGAAGTCTTATAATGTACTGTATTCACCCTTAATGTACTAAAAAATAATTTTAAAAATTTTAAATGTTTGTCCCAATCGGACTTATCAAAATTTTGGCTGCAGTTCCGGACATTTAGTTTTTTGAAATGCAGGTTGGGCAGGACTGAACCTCCTTCTGCTTTTTATTGCACGGCTTTTTATTGCACGTAGGGCACGCTGGTGCACGTACGCCCTTTTTGCCGCAACGGTAACACACAATTTCTTTCGATTTACAATCTGTTAACGAGTGCCCTTTAACCCTACAACGAACACAAAACAACGAACCCGAGTCCGTTTGCACGGCCTCAATCCTGGAACCCTTCGGGGCTTGGTATGCTAGGTCTGCTGCGACGAAAGAAGACGTAGCTTTGGGCGGCTCATGGAACTGAGCCTTGCTGTGGAAGCCCAGCTCCAGTTGCCTGCACTTCTCCTTCAACTCGCCGAGCGTATTGATGGTGAACAAACATAGTCCCGAAGTGTATTCTGGTCTCATATTGTACTTTATCCGCGCTAAACGATCGTGTTCTGGAACCCTATAAGAAAGCCTGTTGTACATGTTCTCCATAACCGCTATAAAAATACATGACTGCTCGGTCGACCCCTGCGTCCTGTTTGTGATTTCCGACATGAGACGCATGTCGTAATCGGGTGGAGCGAAATCAATGAGCAACTGCTCCTTCAGTTCCGGCCAATTACTCACCCACGACTTTATGCCTCGGTACCATAATAAGGCTCCGTCGGAAAAAATGTCTAGAGCCGACTGATGCAACGACAACTCGTCGATACCTCTGGCCTCGCACAGCTCCTCAAGACGCTCAATAAACGCCTTCACGCAACCTGTTCCGTTAAACTTAACCCCCAAGGTTTTGACGGTGTCCTTCTTGCACGAAATGGTGTTGTCCTTCGTCTGCAAACTAGACAATGCCTCCGGAGTCGCCTCGGCGGAACAAAACGATTGGTGGAAGCTCGCGTTCACGGAATCCATCCTAGCCAGATAACCGCTAAGTTGCTTATCAACGGTTGCGAAATCAGCACTGAGCTCCGTTGGGGGAGTTATCCTACCCAAACGGTGAAAGAGATGAAATCCCAAAGCCCTGGCGCGGTTAAATTTTTTAAAATTGTTGGGGTACCTTTCCAGAACTTCGCCAATTTCTGGTAATTTGGCCTGAATAACTTTCAATTCCGCCTCAGGATCTCTATCAGTCTCCAGGACTTCATCGGAACTGACTAGTTTACCCAGATCTCTAATCTGGATACGAAGTTCCTCAACGGTTGAGGCGGGTTTAGCGTCCCGGATCAGCACCTCATAAACGAGCTCATCTTTTCGTAGTAAATTAAATTTAATAGGGCGTTCCATATTGAAATGTAAGAAAAAAAAATAAGTTGAAACTGGCCGTCACAATTCACAAACTTGAGCAACGTTTAAATATTAACTAAAGTAAACACAGTTCCAGTAATAGCAGTCTTATAGTGCTAGTGTAGTACAATACTATATTAGGGTTTTCTTTTAAAATGGACAATAGTCCTGAAACAATATATTAGGGCACAGGTAAAACAAAGCTGAATTGTAAAACACAGCAAAAAGTAAAATAAAAAAAAATGTAAAAAGTAAATTGTAAACCGTAAAAAATTGTAAATTGTAAAAATTGTAAAATATAAAAAATTGTATAAAACAGCACAAACAAGAAAAGGATTCCGCACGACGGTTTTTTCTTCCTAAATAATTAAATAACTGGAAGGTTCCAGAATCAGTACTCCGGTTTGTAAGGTACAGCAATAGACGTAACCTCTATCTCCAATTAATACACACGTTGGTCGCCACTGTTACATAAAATATTTTCTCCCTCCCCGGTTGGTGATGAGAATTGAAGAAAACAATAAATTCACTGAAACGGTTTATTAGCCAAAACACCCTGTATTGTTACCTTGATTAATTTAAATAATTATACACTATAATTTTCTGACAATGGTGAAATAAACAACATTTCTTGGTGTTAACTAGTTTATACAAGTAACGCTAGCCAGTTTCAACCTTTTAAATTAAGAGCTAGGGTCATGGGGAATTGGAGATAACCGGGTACTGATTCGATGACGACTACAAAAATAAAATGTTATCAAATATCTGAACCTTCCAATTAAAGTTGCTTAAATTAAATTAATTAATGGGCGCCAGGGACTTGAAGAGTCCCGGATCCTGGAGCTGCAGATGTCCACTATTCTTGGGGATGAGGGTAGACAATTCCAAGATCCTTAATTTAAATTCGGTGAAGTACCGACATCAAAACCGGGTTCACCTAACACCGGTCTTATAAGAGGCGGTTTGCACAGGAACCGTCTTAAGATAATCCGTAGAAATAATTGAAAAAAGGAAGTAAAAATAAAAAAAACCGTCACGCCTGCGCTATCGCTAGGCGGGGTCTGCCAGCCGCACAGTCGTCTCTGCAGGAGGCGTGCTCGAGGACGGGTTCCGCGTCTGGGCTTCAGACAGCACTCTGAATCCCAGCGGCGGAGCGAATCACTCGATGCTCCTGCAATCGACAATACGGAGGGCTAGGAATATAAACAAAACTAATTTGCTTTCCTCCAGGTTACCGAGCAGGGAAATCTAGCTAGTCAAAACAACAACCAATCTTAATACTCACAGTTACTGCAGGGGAATAGCCCTTGGACTGTGGCCTCGTGTTGCTCGACTGGCTGGGCCCGCACACGAAAAGACGCAGTTTGGAATCCTGGAATAAGCGTTCAATAGATCACCAACATATTCTCTCAACAACCAGGGGAGCGCTCACTGACTAACTCCAGACCCGGTTACAACAAGATTTCTTACCTTTTAGATTAGTCGCAAGATTTCAGGCGAGCGCTTCCCAGGCTGTCTCTGAGATAAATGGCTGACCTACTGACGCTCCTGCCGGATCTGAGGTCAGGGTTCGGGTGCCAAGCCCCAACCATTCTCCCAGATTTTAAGTAAATCACGATTAACCGGTCACCGTATGGAAACACTACAACAACACAAAAACTTCACAATAACTGTCTAAGGTCACGACCAGAAGCCGAAACCATAATAAGCTTCAAGATCCACCTCAATTCTTTGCTCCATGATCAATATCTCGCAATTTTCGATTAATTTATCTTCCTTTTCATGGGGAAAATAGTATATTTATAACTCGGCAAAATAACCACTTTGAGCTGTCAACACCAAGGACGCAAACAAAACCACAGATTAAATATGCATCGCCTTGACGAAGTTTCTAGAAGAAAGTTTATAATGAAAAAATAAACTCATTTCCGTTAATAAATTTATTTTAATTTATTATTAATTTCGTTTGTTTTCCTTTAACTGAAAATTATTAGGAAGGTGTTAGTTGATATTACTTAAAAAGTTTTCGATCATTATGTTAAAATATCGATTAATCGATAGCTGCTAACAAACTTCGCCAGATGGCGCTTTCACTTGTCAAAACTGACGTCTGACGAAATGTCATGTGGATTGTAAACAAAAAGCGGTGATTTTATCAAAATATTATTGCGAAACTGTTTTAAAAGGTTTTAGAAAAGTGATTTATTGTTGGGAAGTGAAACTAACGATACATAGGAATGGTAAACGGATGAATGCAGGTACTTGCTACTTTGCCTATTAGAAACGCAGCCGTGAAATAATCACCTGAGCTAGGAACAAAAAAAACATTGTAACAGTATTTAAACCTACGACTCATTTAATATGAGGAAAATTACATGAATCCAGCAAGAGACCTGGGAAGTAGTACCTTTTTTTTTACGTGGTAAAATCATCAAATGAGTCCTCCCACCCCGGGTAGGGCGGGAAGGACTGTCAGACTTGTACTAACTAAAATCCACGGTGTCCTTCAATAGCCCTTTATGTTCCTGGGTCACGGTAATAAAATAAGTCCCGCGACCTGGGAAGTAGTACCTAGAATAAAATGAGCATACATTATATAAACTCAAATCACAAATTGTAGGTCGGGGATTCCCATTTTCCCAAAAAGATGAAGAGAAACATAGTGAGCACACAAAATGTACGAAATCAAAAAATCGAAGGCTATGACGGTCATCAACACGCAAAAGGACCACGTAGTGGATTACGGCCCACTTTGCAACAAACAGAGGAGGCCTGTATCCCAGCAGTGAGGCTAGGCACACAAGCTAACTTTCCTAGATTATCAACATATTATCTGAAATGGAAGGAACTATACACCTTGTTGGTAGTCCCGCTGAAGGTAGATACGGTTACGTGCGCGTGCGCCGCGCGCATGGCAACTGTGACGCAACAGTGCAGCGATGCAATTGTTTCGACGACTTGCATGACAACCGACAGTTAGTTGCTACTGGGATTTGATCAGGTTTAATTCATAAGCGGCAGCGATTCAGGAGAAAGACCAAGTTCTTTTAGGTTCGTCTTTTGACCAATGAATTTCTAGATTTTATGGAATTGTGTTTTTTATTAGCTACTGCAATGATAAAGGCAATCAACTAACAATCGGTAACACATTATTGATACTGGATGATATTTGACAATGGATGTGTGTGCATTTTGAAATTTAAATCAAATATGTAGTCCTTATGTAGTCTTATCTGTGTTCCAAACAAAAAATAAAGAACCGGGAGATAATCGTTCCCAAAAAAGTACAATGAGAAAAGGAACAAATTATGTGAATGTAATATTGGAAACTTACGCTTCAGCTTGGTTACCCGCTCCCGCTACCTCTCACTTCTTGCGCCACTTCCAGGTTGATTACAATTTATTACCTGTTTACGTGAACTTAGACAACAATCGTTGCAATTTTGCGTCGATTAAACTTGCAAATGTGTTGGGAAACCGCAGTTAACAGCACTTAAGTATTTGTTTTTATGCTGCTTGTTAACATGGCGTGTTTCTGTGGGCGCGCCCGATTTCCATCCACTGACGTACACAGAGGTACTCCTATTGATTGGCATCTGTTATTATTTTTCCCTTTTTATGTGGGTGTCGTGTAGAGGTTCTTGTAAACACAGCTGGGGAGACTACCAAATCAATTTCTTCGATTAGAATCAGTCTGTAACTTTCCAAGACTGTTTCTTTGAGGGGGTGTTGGTTATAATCCACTACGCGAGGACATTGCTTGGATTCAAACTCACGACCTAGAACTAGTATGTGGGGCAATAAAGCATACTGAGCCTATGAAAATGTACGCGTGGACCCGGAGACCACTGCAGACCAAAGAAAGTTCGGTTTTTAGTTGTCACATGTTTGAAATTATGAGATTAGACTACACTTTTCAACCATTTTCGCAGTATTCATGAAATAAGCGTAAGTACTGTGCTCTTATAAAAGCAACAAGGTAACTAGAAAATTAATTTTGTTAACGTCGTCATCATAATAAGTTGAGGAATAAAGAATACGTGATTCTTATCTTTAACACAAGGCACGTAAGATAGTGTTGGCAGTATCAGCACCCTCCGAAAATGTATTATTATCCCAGATTCCTAATAACTTTACTAATTCATTGATGGGGAAATGATTAAGATTATATCTGTGTTACGTCACATATAGAATATTTCAGTGAAACCCTTTTCTTCCTTTTTCCTTCATCCTCCAAAAGAGGTTATATTATTATGATAAAATATGTCATATTCTCGAGATTACTTTAACATTGTCATAAACATCATCATCAGCCGAAAGACGTCCACTGCTGAACATAGGCCTCCCCCTTAGACCGCCACGCCGAACGACAATTCGCCACATGCATCCATCGGTTGCCCGCGACTGTCACGATGTCGTCGGTCCACCTAGTGGGAGGCCTACCTAACGCTGCGTTTTCCGGTCCGTGGTCGCCACTCGAGAACCTTTCTTCCCCATCGGTTGTCAGTTCTACGAGCGATGTGGCCTGCCCATTGCCACTACAACTTGCAAATTTTACGAGCTATGTCTGACTCTGGTTCTTCGCCGAATATCCGTGTTCCGGATTTTATCCCGCAAAGAAACTCCGAGCATAGCTCTTTCCATTGCTCGTTGAGTGACTCTTAGTTTATCTAAACGGCCAGCAGTCAAAGACCACGTTTCAGAGTCATATGTAATCACTGGCAACACACACTGTACTGTGTGTCATAAACGGCTGGTGTATACTAAACAATGCGATGGTAAAAATAATAACACAAAAAAAGTAGAACAAAATTGTCAACGAATACAAAACACGAATTTTAATTACTCGTACGCGTACATAAAATAAAAAAAAGAAAATATGCATAATTTTAACTGTGTAATTATGGCAGTAAAAGTACTAGGCTAGTATAAATTAAAGGAGTACAACGCAGCGGGACGCTCGGCGTAGTTTTCTTTATTATTTGTTTGTCTGTTACAACCCCTATAGGGGTACACTGGGGGACAAGAAAATATGGAAATTAGAAAAGTTTTTTTTTACTGACAATGAATTTGTTCGTTTTTCCTTGTAGATACCCTAAATTGTGAGAGCTTCTTCTGTATTTTTGGTACATATTCCTGTCATGAAAAAAAATAACATTCAGTAGAATTGACAGCAAGGTTGATTGTCAAAATTAACAGGAACCGGACAGAGGCAGCCAAGTTTCTCGAAGAAAATACTAAAACTTTAGTGTTAATATGTTTGTCACTATGCAAGCAGGCCTAACTGTAATAATGACCTTTTTATCCGGGACAAAACTTGTCCCAGTTACAAAAAAGGGAAAGCGCAGACCAACCGGTTAGTTGAACATCACCTGTATCCTGTCGCTTGGCGATGAGACTTCCACCGCAGATAATGGCGAGACACTTATCTTATAAGCTTTTTAATTATGAAGATTTAAAGTTCTTTTTTATTTGTACTTATCGAAAAAGGAAATAGAAAAATTATGTTTCTTGAAATTAACAGTCAGTGCTTTGTTAATGGTTTTTTTTTTATGTAATGATAGGGTCGCGCTTGACATCTATTTCGCCTACCATCGTGAGCGAAGATGTGGTCGACGTTGAAGCACGCTTGCCTAGAAGACACCTATTCATTCTTTTTTTATCGTGGAAAAATTATCAAACGAGTCCTTCCGGCCATGGTTCCGGGAGGGGTTTTCAGGCTCGTACTGACTAGAATTCAAGGTAATCCTTTAATAGCCCTTTACGTTCCAGAGCCACTGTTACCTGACGTAACACTCCCGCGTCCCCAAAACCAATTCACTCTTGACTTGAAGATTAAATATTTTTAAACAAAGAAACAAAAGCTTTGTTCCAGTTTAACGCCTCCTTAACACAAAAATAAAAGGCCAGTTGCATCAAGAAAAAAAGATCAATAAATGTCAAGTTTGTCAATAAGTCTTTAAAACAAAAAGGTTTAAAAATACCAAGACGTGATTACCGCTTAAATACCGCTCATCTTGAAACAAAAAAAAAGATGCTGCAAAAGATTTATCTCCGATGTCCCACAAATAAATCTCTCTGATGACGTCACATCCTCCTTGGCACTTTATTAACGTTTAATGTGTGTACGTGACTCGCAACCGGTTACTCTTGTTAAATATAGCCTTACAATGTATGGCCTTTTACTTCCGACCGGAAATTTTAAGAATGTGATATTTGTTCGATTTTTATTATGCTCGACAGGAAAGGAGACTAAGTTGTAGCTGTTGATTGCCTCTTCGTACATGGCAACGCAAGTCTCCGATACCTTACGACTTTGGTATCCATTGCCGCGTGCCTGTGTACGAACCTCTATTGATTTGTATTGCGCTAGTCGGCTGAGCGATTCCTAGAGTGGGGCAACGTTTCCAAATAAAAAGAAAAACACCTACAATATTTAAATAATGCTAAAAACATTACAGAGGAACTGTATACCTTTGACATAAAACTTTAAACGACCAGAAAGAGACCACTCAACATGCTTCGTTAATCTAGACCATAAAATTAAGTTAAACTAGAAAAATATAATAAATCCTCAAATTCCTACTACTACATACATCCTGGGTACGTATCAAAATCCCGAAAGTTCATAATACCTATGTTTGAAATACCGACGTCCGAAACACCGAATTTCAAAATACCGAAAGTTCATAATACCTATGTTTGAAATACCGACGTCCAAAAAGCCGAAATTCAAAATACCGAAAGTTTTAAATGCCGATAGTCGTTATGTTTAAATAACACACACAACAGATGATGA
This sequence comes from Agrotis ipsilon, assembly GCA_028554685.1. Taxonomy (NCBI): domain Eukaryota; kingdom Metazoa; phylum Arthropoda; class Insecta; order Lepidoptera; family Noctuidae; genus Agrotis; species Agrotis ipsilon. The sequence goes on along the minus strand of CM052970.1, from coordinate 455,736 downwards.
TAAAATAACAACACGGTTTTATCATTTCCCTAAACAAATCTAGTTTTTTGATCAGATCCCTAAACTGGTTCAGTGAAATGACAAAAATTTCAGAAAAAGTCGTCGGAGCCCCGCTTCGCGGGGCTCCTACTGCTGCGTGGTTAAAAAAAAAATAACCACGAAGAGGATGGCGGGGTCTTTCAGACCCCGCCATCCTCTTCTAACCTAAATTGTCCTAGTCGGGGTGCCAGCAAGTCCCGAGGTTAGACCTAGTTCTAACCGGCTAAACCTAGTTCTAACTGAAGATAAGTATGATACACGTAGGTTTAACCGCATGTGGTCGGTTACACCTAGGTTTAGCCGGTTAGAACTACGTCTAACCTCGGGACTTGCTGGCACCCCGACTCGGACAATTTAGGTTAGAAGAGGATGGCGGGGTCTGAAAGACCCCGCCATCCTCTTCGTGGTTATTTTTTTTTTACCACGCAGAAGTAGGAGTCCCGCGGAGCGGGGCTCCGTTGACTTGCTCCTGTGAAGGAAATTAACGGCATTTTAAACTTCGGGATTTTAAACTTTCGGGCAAATGAACTTTCGAGATTTAAAACTTTCGACCAAACAACCATTCGGCGTTTCAATTTTCGGGATTCCGTCCATCGGTATTTTAAAATTCGGTCTTATAAATTTCGGTATTTTAATACGTACCCTACATCCTCGAGTATATAATATAAAAGCCCTTTTGTACCCATCAAATAAAACCTTATTTGAACAGAACAGTTCGTTTATAAAAACTTCACCGTTGTATCTATTATTTTGTCCGCCAGTGTACCCGCGTTACGTACGGGGGGCACGCGAAGGAAACACGTAGTAATTTTTTTCAGCAACTTCCGGCAGTAGTTATTAACTTTCATAATGTTTGTCTGAAGGCTTCGCTTGTTTTTGTGCATCGCTTTCAGGAAACTTCTGACTTCAGTTATAGGAAATTTATTTTATGGCACGTTTCAGGAAGTTGATACAAGATTGCTTTTTTTTTGTGGAGTTTCTTCAATTTTGTATAGTAGATACAGGTATACTGATAATATTGTTTTTTTTTTTGTAAACTTTAAAATCTAATCACAGCGTCGAGGTAAATTTTACGATGCTCCCTAAGAGTTCATCATCATCAGCCTATAACGTTCCCACTGCTGGGACACAGGCCTCCTCTCTTTGTGAGAGGGAGTGGGCCTAAGAGTTCAGTTTAGCTTTATTTTATTTTAGTCAATATTTATATAAAATCAATGAACTTTTCGTTGTAATTTTATAACTCACGAACGGGCTCACCTTTCAAAACCAAAAGTTTAGGATTTGTTCGGACTATTTAGATCACATTTTTGTAGCAGCAAAGCACGTACGGCACGTTAATTAATTAATTGGTTAATTTTGCTCTAATGAATCTCAATTTAAAAGTAAGTATCGTAGGTTTCACTTCAAGATACTTATAAAAATAGACTTTTTATTCTACCTCTAACTTATGATGGCTATTTACTCGTAAGTACGGATTATCGATTGTACCCCACCCTGAACAAACCTTTTTTCTCCAACACCCCACATTTTAGGAGTTAACCTTTAAAGCTGACGTCACTCTTAAAGCCGGCTTCTAGCGCGGGCCTGGAGAAATACGTCAAAGCAGGTTAGTATGAATAAATAACACATTTTCGCCATTTTCACCGCTACGTCAATATCTGAACGTTGTTACTGAAGATTTCAGTTACCTGTCGCAATTGGATTGCGGGGTGCCCTTGTGGGGAATTGGAAGGAAGTGAGTACAGTGCCGGGAGATGGAGCGGGAACGATATTGGAATAGGTGAGCGATTTTCGTTCTAAATTTATAGCAGTTTTTAGTATTTCGTGGCTAAAAAACTTTGCACAATCTAGCAAAATGATGAATTGAAGAAATAATGGATGAAGATGGTGAAAACTAAGTATGGCATATGGAGATATCGTGTATTATTACAGCTGGCCGTCACTGAAACTTAACTTTTACCCTAAAAGTTTAACCGGAAAGGATAAATTCAGCTACAGAGAAAGCTTATTATAAAACAACCTTTTTCATTCACATTTTTTAATGTAAAACGGTTTTAATTATAACAAATGTTAATTCATGTTTAATTCTCATACGTGTTTGATACGCCAGCAAAAAATATAATAAAAGTAAAATGTGAAAGGTTACAATATTGCGTGTTAGTCACCAACCTGTTGTTAAGAGCCGGCTTATGTGTGATCAGTTGTAACAGCGAGGAACTGAAAGGATTAACGAGTGACAATAACAAATAAAACAACGAAAATAATAATTATGTGTGAAAATTATACGTACGATGGAAATATAATTTGGCAACAACAAATGTTTGACGAAGCTCTAAGTAAAATGACCAAATGAGCAAACGTATGGAGCTTTCTATTGAAAATTTTTGTTGATCTACTCTTTCTATATTTAATGCATAATGAAATAATCACAAGCATAATCAGTCTATAATGTTCCCACTGTTGGGACACAGCGACCTCTCAAAAAATATTTAAATAAGGGTTTTTCTGATTTGTCCATCTACATCTGTCATACTTGTCTAATTACACATGACATAAAGAGACAATATGATACAACATTTCAATCTACCACATTTTTTTTTTGGTTTTCGGAAGATAATACTTCTAATCATAACCCATTCCCGCTCCCGTTGTTACCAGCACCCTATCCAATACATTCGCATAGCCGGTGGCGCGAGTTATCCCATCAAATGCGATTGATTCGCCGTCGACGTCGATCCGACAAGCCGGAATGACTGACAATGTATGTCGGTTAGATTGGAAAATCTTCCAAAATGTTCACACAAAAAATAAAAGAAAAACGCAATTTTGGTATCCGTAGGATTTCAATGAATAATTTGCATTGAGGTAGAAAATACGAGTAATACAAGGATGGGCCTAAAGGCGAACCCTTTTGCCTTTTCAATACCTTTAAACCCTTAGACTTGAAGAAAAAACGACCATTCTAGGAATATTTTGGTACTGTTTTATTTCTGTAAAAAAATTATATTAAAAAAAGACTTTCTATTTATATTTTATTTACAACTAGTGGCCCGTCCCGGCTTCGCACGGGTGGAGAACCCGGTCTAAAACCCGGTCCCGATGGTTACAAACACAACAAAAAAATAATTATCCGAATCGGTCAAGCCGTTTTCATGTTATGTCGTGACAACGGAAAACGGGTTTCATTTTTATATATATAGAAGATTAGCGGCGCGTTTCGGCTTCGCACGGGTGGAAAACCCGGTCTAAAACCCGGTCCCGTTGGTCACAAACACAACAAAAAAAGAATTAGCAGAATCGGTCCAGCCATTTTCAAGTTATGGGCTTAGCAACACATTTAGCGATCCATTTTTATATTATAGATAGAAGATAGATGAAAAAAAACGCTTTATTTATTTCTCATCCAGATTTATATAATCCAGATAGTCGGTAACGAAGTTTGCGTTCGTCGAGTGGGTGTAACGAAACTTTCACGCCATCGCCATCAAAGTCAGGGGCACGGCAGAGCAGTGCTATCGCTAGCCAGTGGGAGGACCGATAGTAACTTGATTATCTGATAACGACAACCACCCACCTGCTGTCCACAACAAATCTGTATGGTGAAGTTGAGGTTTCTGAAGATTTCTAGACGTTAACTAGTGCACTAGCAGAAAGTTTGCGTTTTACAAATAGATTAACAGTAAGTGCTCCATTTTGTAATTGACAAGTAACAGAATAAAGATATTCTTGATCATAAATAATTAAGACTGCGCAATTAGGTGGTTTTCATGAAGTTTTTTTCAGGGACAATGGAGCATGGACGACTTAAAAAGTATAACATGCTGTAAGGAGCAAGTGGCGTCTTGTAGCCACTGCTTATTGTCTCATGGGAAATAAACTTAAGTTTCTGTATATAAATGGATATAATGCCTATAGTAATTTTTCAAGTGGTAAATTCATCAAAAGCGACCTCCCGGCCTGGGTAGAGCGGAAGGTACTGCCAGACTCGTACTGATTGAAATCCACAGTGTTCCTTCAATAGCCTTTTACGTTCCACGTTTACGGATGCCTGTAATTTTAAGAGTATTCTTTTAAAAACAAAATTAATACGGCACTTCTAAATGCAGTTTAATCAAGCAGCACAATCATCGCTAGTGTTTGATATCGCCGTCGTCACGCCGCGCGCCAGTTAATTTAACCCGTCAGCAGTAACTGCTGTTAGTTAACTAATGAAGCGCGGGATGGCACTAGATACCGTTATCTGAGATAGGGTGGCTGCGGCCAGGGGTGACACCGGACTTAACTGGATTTTCTTATGAATATTGAGATTAAGGATTAGATTGACGCACTAACACTTTGCATAGGAATCACGTTTTATAGTAATTTATACAAATGAGGACTTTGTTGCTGTCTTGAAGTAAATAAATGCTTAGAAAGTTGCAAGTTAAAAATAAAACGAAAAAGCTGCCTTGTCCTTAAACTAGACCAGACCAGACCAGGCATTAAATTTAGAACTTTTTCTTAATTTAATGCCTAGGAATCGATACCAAAACTGAATAATAATATTTTTTTTTTTTTTTCAATTATTTTAACACTTGAGTTTTTAGCAGCTTTGATTCTGGCTGCCAATACGATGAGCTGTGAGAGAAATGAAAACCTTATACCTTGAAGGTAGAAGGCACCAAATACAACTTACGTTAATAGTATAGCTAGTTCGGCCATTGCGAAATATCAATACTTCATGTTTGTGCGTTTCTTTGCCAAAAGTATCAGCAATTATCCAGAATGTCCAAGCAGTGTAGTATGCCTACCCGGGGGTACATTAGACCCCCGAACATTCGCATAATCTCGCGACTCGGACCGCCCATTAAAATTAATATCGGCAGCCTGATGACAATCCTTTCAGCATTCCTTCCTAATAGTTGTATTATGAGGGAACTGATGTCATTCAAGTATAGTTGAATGGGTTTCATAAGTAGTAATGATGGCTATTAGGTGTCTCAATGGGATGCCTTCAAAATAAAATGGTCTGTTTACGGAAATGAATATAGAGAGAGCGAACATTCAATTGATATGCTTCAGAAAGTAGAAACTAGACTACACTGACCTTATTGGTGAATTGCTTAAAAAAGGTCGGATGCGTAATACATAGCAATCGGCGTGCTTATATGAATGGTGGATGAGGCGGTAGGAATATGTAAGGATCGTAGCAGATGGCACTCTGTGGTTTGTGTCACCGCTTACCGTTTCTGTGTCCCTAGTATCGTCCAAGATGCGAACTCTGCACAGTAGAGCGTGGACATCAAGCACACTCGTATACTAGGCGACGCAAGTCCGATGCCATACGTCTTTCGTACCCATTGATGCGTCCCAGTGTACAAAACTATATTCATTTGTATAGTCGCCTGGATACCAAAGTCGTAAGGTTTCAGAGACTTGCGTCACCTAGTGTCCAAAGGGGCTAAATGTTCGTGAAGTTTTGAATGCGTGCCTTGCTGAAGAATTATTATGCATATAATATTGCATAATTCGAAATTAATTCACCCTTTACGCTGCATTTCTGTTTAAAACTTCCGAGATCGCATTCCTCAAAAATCTTGACTAGATGTATAGGTAATTGTTTAGATGCTTAACGCAGATTCTTTTAAAGGTCGAATAATGCGTTCTATAAAACAAATACCTACTTGATAATGATAAGAATGATATTTTTTGTTTACTGTAACTATTTTCTATGACCTTCCTCTTTTAAGGCATATCCACGAAAACAATTGATAATACACAAAGGTACAACTTGACCTACACGTAGAAGAGTTTCGTAATCCCTCGAAAGGGTTCGAGTCTAAGAACAAAGCAATGGTCTCTATTGCACAGCACAGCGACAGGTAACACGCGCGGCTGTGAACCTGTGACCTTTCCGTCACCCGCGAACACTCGATCAACTGAGACGTTGGTACCGCGGTTACTTTTAACAAACTTCCTTTAGTTGATTTTTGTTGTGGAAGTACCGTTGCTGTCTTAAATCTGGGTTCAATTCCCTGATCGTATGTCAATGTCATTAAGTTTTTAATTCAATAAGATTTTTTCTGCCAACGAGACCACGGAGTCTGGATTTGACAGCAATAGGCTACAGGCATATTGCACTGTGGTGAATTAACTCACTTCTTCTCACTTGACAAAGAGGAGACATGTGTCCAAACAGTGAGAATATTTTGGGGATACCCAAGTGCCACCCAAGAGCTACCCAAGTGCTAACCAAGTGCTACGCAAGGGCCACCCAAGTGCTGCCCAAGTGCTACCCAAGTGCTACCCAAGGGCCGCCCAAGTGCTACCCAAGTGCTACCCAAGTGCTACTCAAGGGCCACCCAAGTGAACCCAAGTGCTACCCAAGTGCTATGCAAATGCCAATCAAGAGCTACGCAAGGGCCACCCAAGTGCTACCCAAGTGCTACCCAAGTGCTACCCAAGTGCTACCCAAGTCCTACCCAAGTGCTACTCAAGTGCTACTCAATGACCACCCAAGTGCTATGCAAGTCCCACTCAAGTGCTATCCAAGGGCCACCCAAGTGCTACCCAATTGCTACTCAAGGGCCACCCAAGTGCTACCCAAGTGCTACCCAACTGCTAACCAAGTGCTAACCAAGTGCTAACCAAGTGCTATCCAAACGCCACCCAAGTGCTACCCAAGGGCCACCCAAGCGCTATCCAAGTGCTACCCAAGGGCCATCCAAGTGCTATCCAAATGCTACTCAAGGGCCACCCAAGTGCTACCCAAGTGCTACCCAACTGCTAACCAAGTGCTAACCAAGTGCTAACCAAGTGCTAACCAAGTGCTAACCAAGTGCTACCCAAGGGCCACCCAAGCGCTATCCAAGTGCTACCCAAGGGCCATCCAAGTGCTATCCAAAAGCTACCCAAGGGCTACCCAAGTGCTACCCAAGGGCCAAGCAAGCGCTATCCAAGTGCTAACCAAGGGCCACCCAAGTGCTATCCAAATGCTACACATGGGCTACCCAATTGCTACTCAAGGGCCACCCAAGTGCTACCCAAGTGCTACCCAAGTGCTAACCAAGTGCTACCCAAAGGCCACCCAAGTGCTACCCAAGTGCTATACAAGGGCCACCCAAGTGCTACCCAAGTGCTACCCAAGTGCTACCCAAGGGCCACCCAAGCGCTATCCAAGTGCAACCCAAGGGCCATCCAAGTGCTACTCAAGGGCCACCCAAGTGCTACCCAAGTGCTACCCAAGGTCCACCCAAGTGCTACCCAAGTGCTACTCAAGTGCTACCCATGGGCCACCCAAGCGCTATCCAATGCTACCCAAGGGCCATCCAAGTGCTATCCAAGTACTATCCAAGTGCTACCCAAGGGCTATCCAAATGCTACCCAAGGGCTACCCAAGTGCTACCCAAGAGATAACTAAGTGCTACCTAAGAGCTAGCCAAGGGCATAAATCCATACATCTATGGAAATTTGAGTTTAATTTGGTGGAAATTAGTGTATAAACCTAACATAACCTCAAAACTTTAACCATGGATATCTCCATAACCATGGGACTCCGCGGGGTGGGGATGGGATAGGGGTATAGTCCCCCTCCCCCTCGCCTCCCCCCCTCCCTTCCCAACCCATAAATCGACGGACTACAATGGTAAGTTTTACCCCCTCTAGTGACCTTAAATGAATATATCGTTGAATAAAAGCAAAATCAAGTGCCCAAAGTTCAGTCCAAATAACAAGCACGAACAAGGACATTTCCAACAATCTCAAGTGTCAGAACGAGCCACTAAATCTCACGTAATTAACTTACATTACAACTGTGACATTTGAACCGCCATTAAACAAATGTCACACAGAATTCAAAAAACTTTCTTACTTTAATTTATAATAAACATTGAAATAAATACATTGAACACTTTAATTGCTAACTACCTCCGTATGTAGGGCGTTGCCCGACATTTGTAAACGTTGAACTTTTAGTGTTGCGAAAACAAGCCGCGTAGTGCTGCGCCTTTCCGGGGTAATTCGGAAATTACGGGAATCCGTTATCGCGGAATTTAATGGTGGTCTTAGTAATAAGTGAGTCGATTTAATGTCAGTCTTGGGTAAGCAACTTCGTTATTTCCACCCCTCTGATAATGTTGTGGCGGGGAAGTGGCTTTAATCCTCCCATTTGACTTTTAAGTAAGCTTAAGTAAGTGGCTCCTTAATTTAAGTTTTGGGTGTTTGTGTTGGTCCCTAATCATGGCAGGGAATATGAAAGAGTTCTTGATTTATAATCATGAGAAAACTTGTCATTTACTCAGTGTTTTCTTTTAACATAATGTCTTTCTGTATTCCAACAGAATCGTGATATGGAAATAACCCTTTTTGTGTCATAAAAGACAGTAAACTCTTATTATTTGTGCAAGTACAAACATTATAACACACACAAACCAAGAGTCTTAAAGTCAAGAGTTAGCACATCATCGTAAGATAGTGATCAAACAATAACAAAAAAGAAATCCCGGACTTAAGTCTCTCGATTTACATTAGCCACATCACTAGTAACCTATGCTCTTCACGGAAATTATTTGGGAGGGTAGTCATAAATCAGGAGTATGGCTCCTGAATGTTTCCACTACATCGACGTACGTGGCGGATCGCAGTAGATCGCGGCGGATCGCAGGAGTGTGCGCACTCCCTCATAATGATATCACTGCAGTACAAGGGATAATGGGCACCGCAACTAATTGATATTGTAGTTCCAGTGGTTCGCTGTGATGTTTACCTATTACTGTAATGTTGCTATTTAGAGCTGAGTGTATTCCAAGTTTGAGGTCTGTTTTCTACGCACATACCTGTATGGGTTGGTATTATACCTATAGCGCTAAGTGAACCACTCAGCTTAACTTTGTTTCTGTTTATTTTTAAAAAGGTTGCCCCACACTAGAGATTTCTCCCGTGTTGTGGTTGCGTTTACAAGCATAGAAACTCAAATACACAAACAACCAGACCCGAAACAACTACTTGTATGTTTTGTACCAAAACAGATCTTTTATGTAATAACTGGAACTTTCGGTAAATAGCATTGGCATTTTGTGAATGTTCCTATTTACTTATAGATTCTATAAATTGTAAGTACAAAATACCGGCTAAGTGCGAATCGGTCTCGCCCACAACGTGTGCCGTACGATTATCTATAAAAAACAACAAAAAAATCATGTTTGTACTATAGGAGAACCCTTAAATATTTATTTTATTCTGTATCTTTGTATTTGTTATTATAGCAGCAATAGAAATACGTCATTTGTGAATATATTTCAACTGTCTTACAATCACAGTTCTTGAGCTACAGGCTAGAGACAAACGGAATGACAGCGGAATCTTTGTATTAGGAACCCGTTTTACCCTTTTCGATACGGATCTCTAAAAAGAAAATTCACGCTACATAAAGCATCGTTTCCCTTAGTGCCCAGTTACCATGGCAACGGGAGGAAGCTCGTATGATTGATAACACGAACAAGCTTTTAGCCGATAGCCCGATATAGCCGATAACGGCCCCTTTGTCGGCTATCGCGCTAACTCGTTGCTGGGCTGATAAGCAGCTTTGTTAGTTCCAGATAACGATGACAAAGGAAGTGAGAGATGTTTCTTAGTAGGAATGGTGGTACGGAAATATGTTTGATTTTATTTTTCATATGAGTAAGATTTTAAAATGATTCCAAACTCAAATGGAAAGATGCAGCTGTCTGTTTTTTTTTGTTTTTAGTACAAATATAAATTGAAATGCTTGTTGTACAGAAGGCTAAACTTCCAGATTTGTTTGCAGCGCTGTCGCAGCGTCGAAACTAGGGTTTGGTATTCACTACTGACAGCGACGTGTCAAGGCTCTGCCTCGACGACAACCTCTTCGCAGCATGCAACTTGGAAGTTGTGTTTTACAGAATAGCATACCTAAAATTGAAATTACATCGTGGCGCTGGTTATACTTAGTTCGCTTTAACCTTCATTTCATCCTTAGATAATCGTGATCCTGGAACGTAAAGAGCTATTGAAAGATCACCGTGGATTTCAGTCAATTCGTGTCTGACAGTCCCGGGATCCCGTCCCGCCCTGTGTGGCAGAACTCATTTGTAGAAATTACCAATTTATCATAACTTTTGTTCTATCTATTCTTAAGGCGCTCCCTCACCGCAAGCATTCACCTGTAATGTAACATAAAAGTGCGCGATTTGATGCTCTATTGTCTTCCGTCACTGATGAAATGTTCGAATCTGTAACGTTACATTACAGGTGAATGCTCGCGGTGAGAGACCGCCCTTACATGCGAGATCAGCTAGCTTATTCATGGAGAAGATCAAGCTAGTAAATATATTCATATTTTATAGCAGCAAATATATAAAATTAGAGTGGTTTAAGTGAGGGCACATCTATAAAACATCATCGTGTTTAAGTCTCATTTCCGACCTAGATCTAGTACTGTGTTAAGTATGGACCTTGGTCTTATAATATATTAAAGCTTGCAATACTCGGTACATTGAACTGGCCCCAGTATGTTTATACTTACGGTTTAATTAATTATTATTTAATATTCGTCATACTTAGTCAGCTAACTTTAATACCTTTGTAGGTATTCATAAAGGCACTTGTGTGGAAAACTCCGAAGACCTACACTGACAACGGACTTCAGACTTAAATCTTTATGACTACTGAATTTATTGTGGAGTAATTATGCTAAATGTAAGTAGGTACGTACAAGCATAATTATGTAACAAATGAAATCTTCAAAAATTAGAGCATTTAGGTTAGAAAACATTATAATATGACAAGGAGGAAGAAAAAATCAATACCCATCAACGATTCTTCTTCCTTTCTAAACAGAGGAAAGATAAATATTACTTATACATAATAGGCCACGAGGCTTGGATATGCAGACAACGAGTAAAGGGTGTCTTGCTGTCAGATCATGAACCATGCTCGAGCCAACGGCGCGTAATGTTCCACGCGCGCCTTAAAGATCTGTCTCCAATCTGACGAGGCCGTAATAAAGGACCAATAAGCCTACCTAGGGCTTTTGAAGCAACACACATAAAAAAATATAAGGTTTTTTTTCGGATTTGCTGACCCAGCTGTTTAAACCTTCAACAGACAAGTTGAATAGCTAAACTAAATTAAACATCTCATTAAAAATAACTCGGTTTAGGGACAATGTCGTGACATACAACCTGACACTCTGCTCTCCCATTAACATCGAAAGGGCGTCACCGGCCCGCAACCCGCAGGTACAAGCACAACTAAGACATAAGCGATGGCTTACTAAACCACTTCATCATGAGCTCACCTTGAAATCGACACCCGGTGGCACCACCTTTTGTCATATGAAGGACTAAGGCAGAAGTACCAAAAAATCATCAAAAGTTAGCTCAATTCGTTGGATTTTAATTTTTTTAATTCGTGTTTCCCAATTTTTCCATGAAACCGTCCAGTATCCTTAGCAAGAGTTTTCAGTATTTGAGACGTAAAGTAAACATCTGCCTACATAACATGCTCTGTATGTCTCTTTTTTGTTACTTTGTTTTCGTTTTAGTTTTGTAATTTTTCTGTGTATATGTTTAGTCCTTGTTAAATGTATGTACATGTCTGTGACAAATAAAATATTTTTTCTTTCTTTCTTTCTTTCTTTCTTTCTAAACTGGAACTTTGACAATTTCAAATTGACTAGGAATTAAAACAATTTTTCAAGGAAAAAATTCTTTCTCCGCACACCAAAGGCGCTGTTCCATTTTTTCCTAAAAGAAACGCTGTTAATACTGGAAAGACTCTGTAAAGTAAAATAGAGAAAACTCGTGCTAGGGATACTGGTGTGGATTTAGAAAATTCTTTTTTGTTTGAAAGGGTATACCTACTTCTTAGCTCGTTCCATGGTAGGTAATCTGGTCAAGATCTAATCACGGGATCTTGGAGAAATTGATGGAACTCATGATATTGTCATCAACCGAGCACAAATCCTGAGACCGGAATGCTACCAACCCGAACCGTGCACCTGCAATACAAGTGTTCTCTTTTGGACCTATAAGACATTTTTTTTTGTAGATGCTAAATTACATTCTGAACATATGTCCTGTCACAAGTTGTCGTATCGTCTACTCAATTATTTATTTTTTGTTAATAAAATCGTTAATGTTATTTTATTAAGCACTGGACGCTAGTCACATCTGTACCGTCAGCACGAGTTTTCAGTATTTGAGACGTAAAGTAAACTGGAACTTTGACGACTTCAAATTGACAATTTTCAAGGGAAAAATTGGTTCCTTCTTCGCACACCAGAGGCGCTGTACCATATTTTCATACAATAAACGCTGAAATACTGGAAAAACTTTGTAAAGTAAAATAGAGAAAACTCGTGCTAGGGGTACAGGACAGATTTACCAGCTTTTCTCGAATCCACTTTCTGGATGTGTATCCAGCTGGTAGTTTTGGGGGGTGAAGGCCTTTGCCCAGCTGCGGGATGAACAGTTTCATAGGTGTAAGTGAAACTTGTTAAGTTGAACTACTGTATATTATTTTGTTGTAAATGAATCATTGCATAATCCAATCATATGCATAATAAACACAGTCGGTCAGTACGTTATGTAATGGTCGCTGTTTATTTTCAGTTTATTATTCTTATATATAATTTTATTTATCCTTTTTAGCAGAATATTAACTACTATCGGTAAGCATAATGTAATTTTGCCGACCATGCATTTCAATTTATGTACTTTTATTTGAAATTTATGCAGTAAATTATGAACTTTATGTTAACATTCAATTAGTTAAGAATTTTAACCAATAATGGGCAAGCTTTCAAGGGCCGTTATAGTATGCTCTTGCGAAAACACTAAAACAGTATGTACTTATTCTGAGTAATATAAGAATTAATTAAAGAATTGTTTATAGCACATAAGTTTCCGTTTAAATCCGATAAGTAAACACAATAATAATATATTTTCAGCTTAAAGTTAAATAATTTAATTGACCTCCTGTGTTCTGAGGTCACACGTTGTATAAAGCTGGCTGTTCACGACACATCTTTACACAAAAAAGAGCTATTCCTGCCTAATGAAAAATTATCTCTCTCTCACAGGTTATGTAACTTATTTTGAGGAAAAAAGTGAATCTTTCTTTTTTATTATTTAAAAATCTTTGCATTTTACATATAAACTTTCCATTACAAAATAAATAGATTTATAAAAAAAAATACCACAAAATGAAATGAAAAAGAGTCATATTCCTGTCTTTACACAATTGTAAGGACAATGTAATGTTTTGGCGGCACGTTTGGCGCAGTAGCAATTGGACTGCTGCACTGTGCGTCGCGGGTTCGATCCCAGCACGAAACAAACATTTGTATGATCCCCAAGTAGCTGTTCTGGCTCTGGGTGTTTGTGTATGTTAGTTTCCATGTTTGTAAACGCACCCACGATACAGGATAAATTCCTGGCACCTTTTTTTTTTAATTGTGACAAGTTTTAATATTCTTTTCTGATTAATTTCGTTGCAGGACCCAAGACAGGTAAATTCATTCTCCGGGACACGTTGAGCTTCATTGTCTCGGCGCTTTTCTGGTGGTTGCCACTGTTGATTCTGGCTCTCAGGAGTTGCAGTGGTTTGGAAACAGTGTGGTGGGTTTGTCCCAATAAAAAAAAGTTTTAATCGCATGGTGAACAGTCACCTTTACATTTAACGTAGGTGTATCTTTAATGACATTGCCTTGGCTTCACAATAATTTGTTAGCACATGCACAAATGTTATTATTACCTTTTAAACCGAAGAAGGTATAATGATATCTTGTGATCATCCATTTTAAAGGACTTGTAACAAATATAGAACCATGACAAAAGAACTTAATCTCAGTTAACTTGTCTCAGTGTACAATATGGAGAACCCAATTTCCCCTTATACCCCACTAAATATTTCTCCGTAATACGTTTCGACATGTAAGTGCCATAGAGCAGTTATAAATCAGCTGATCCGATTCCTTTCAACCCCCTGAGAACATTTCAATAGATTTTCATTAGAGGCTAGAGTAGAATCGGGTCAAAAAGACATCTTCAAACTTCAAACACTAAATCGCACATCTTTATTATTTCACAGGACGCTATCCATCGACGCGTGAAGCTATAAATTGTGAAGGCAAGCACGCTTGTCAGCAAGTAATGTATTGCAGCCAGCGGAGAGAAAAGCCTTTTATTACGTTACGTTGGGGTAACTCGCATGAGTTATGGTCTGACGGTATTTGCATTAATGAAGGGACCGCATGATTGCTTAGACAGAGATGAACATACGACACATCAGTAGTCGGAAAGGGATCCGAAATGGATAATGCATTTTGGTGTAACAAGAATTGGATCTTTATGCTAATGGCGGATATAGAGACAATATCCTCGACATAGTGATATTTCAATTTAGTTTAGGGTGCCACCGGAACCATACAATTATGATGTTTTTGTTTTATCTATGCAGGAAGGCTTTTATGGTAGGCACTTATAGAGAGATTTCTATATAGCCAGTAACTGGGTAATACCCCGTGGTAAGACTACTTGTTAAACTTTAGAGCTTCTGATTAACAGTAACGACTGTCAAAGATCTAAAAATGACAGTCGGCTTTACGTGCTTTTCGAGACACGGAGGAAACTCGCTATGACAGATGGTCACCCATCCACTGACTAACCTCGGCAAGCGCGTCTTAGCCCGGAAGTTCGGCCTGTGCGGCTGTAATTATTTAGACGAGCTGCTTTAATGAGCTCCTAATGAACCGCAAAAATAACATTAGAAGATAAATAAAATCAATTGACCGTTTTCTTATAATTCTGCCATATTTATATGAACCGCTAATTCACAGGATTGTTAGTTATTACAGACGCTGAGTCAACAAAAATAAAGCATTGTTTGTCAGGTTCTGAAGAAATAGACATCGCTGACACACACACAACTTTCGCTTGCGACGCTAAAGTGTAATCCGCTTACTTTTAAGGACAAAGATTGCCACCATTTTGTCCATATTTCGTGAAATAGGAGTCTTAATAACAACACGTCACGGTTGGGCAAGCAACCCAATTATTTTCTTATTGTTTAACAATAGTAATTCTAGGCTATTCCTGTCCCTTTTCCTCTTATGGAGGTAATCAGGTCTCGTATTATATTTAGACTTGTTTGTAATTATGAAAATAAGCTCGTTTTCCTTGGTAACAGTGCTTGTGGAGTAAACACAGTTGACCTAGTAACTAACAGTATTGATTTGATTAGTTCTTGAGTTTGTGGGTATTCGGTTTGGACTGGAATTTTGATTTGATTTGGTAGCCTATTTTTCTTAAACGTAAAATGTAAGAAAACGGGTAAACAAAAATTAGATTATCCAGGCGTTAATAAAAGAAAACAACTTGAAAAATTACTCAGCTTAGTCACATTTATCTATAAGTATTACAAAATCATTTTATTTAAGCATACTTTATGAAACTAATTTTTCACTTAACTACACAAAATTAAAAATTCAATCCAAAACGCAACCTTAATTATTTTGAACCGGAACAAGCAAATAGGTTCAATTTCCCCCTATCTCCTCCACTTACGTTTCCAATTAATTATTAAGTAATCCCCAAAGCGGTGTACAAACAGCGTGCCATTTGTCCCCTTTCTCCCCGGCTTCCTCAAAAACGCAGTAACCTTGTGATATTTCATAAGTATTGGGTGGGGGTCACGTCGGGACAATCTTGCTAAGTGCCCCCCGTGGCCCCCGCTGGCCCACGATGGCCCACGATGGCGGGTAGTAACGCTCAACAGACGGTTACGCGTAGTTCCGCTGTTTGCTGAAGATATAAGTGAGTTTGGATGTTCGAAGGAATTAGATTTTGGGATCAAAGAAGTGGGAAAGTGTTTGGGGGTGAGTTTTGATGGGGGAAGGTGTGCTGGTAGGGTGCCCAACACTCAGTGCACGATGGAAGATTTCGTTTCAGAGTGTAATAATGTACCCTACTAGTACCTACCTAGTACCTACTCGTAATTTAAAATTCAGTAAGAAAGAAAGACAGGTTAAGTTTGGTTATTTCGGGGTTTAGTATTGATTTGAGTTTAAAAAGTACCTACCTATAAGACAAAGAAAACATTGTTTTTATTATTATTCTACCTATATTGCCCTATATGCACCTATATTCTACCCATCCATTCTTCCCTTTATGTGACTTTCTCCGGCCAATCTCACGAAAATATATCTAAGTGCATCATCCCAGGGTTTTCAGCCAATCTTAGATATAACCTATAATGATTGTACTGTAATCTCCTCAACGACATTACAAACAAAAAGACCAAAATAAGTACTGATTATCCGCATCAATTTTAATTAGCACCGATATGGTATTACAAGGAAATTAAAACCAGCTGCTAAAGATACAGTCAACCGAAGATTAAAATATAAAACACCTTTATTCCAATGCAATAAGGGTGTGTTTTGTATATCGTGTCCATCTCTATACTTGTACATAAGTAGGCACAGTTGCGGAAGAGTCGACATAGCAACACAAGTCTATATCTACCTGTGTAATGTAGGACTTCCTCAAATACTTCCTACCACGTATTATGTACATAACAGGTTTCCTATATATAGAAATAGCTGATTATTGAACTTAATTTTATCCTGTATATTATGTTGATTGTGAAATTTTATTCGTCTCGTTTTGTATAGCGATTTATGTTGGAAACTGCTTTATGTTAACTATTTATTCTCTTGCAACGATTTTCACTGAATTGATGCAATAAAGATATCAACTCGGCCTCCTTAAGTTGGTGCCAGCAGGTCAAAGTATGGTTGTGGGACTTATTTCATTACCGTGACCCCGGAACATAAAGGGCTATTGAAGGCCACCGTGGATTTAAGTCAGTACAAGTCTGACAGTCCCTCCCGCCCTGCCCGGGGTGGTAGGACTCATTTGATGATTTTACCACGATAAAAAAAGCAGGTCAAACAATCGTAATCTGTCAAAATTTACCAACCGAACACTAATTTTCCACAATAGTGAAAAGGTTGAACCTGTACCTTGTATTACACATTCAAATAAAAGACAAAGCATTTTTGAACTTACACATACTCACATTTTAAATGTTGGACTAATAGTACTATTTTGTTATGAACATTTTGCGTCAAAAATACTAAATAACAAAACATTTCAGCAAACTAGATAGTCGTAATATCAGTCGCAACTGAATTAAATTGTAATATGTAATTAAAACAATTAGGTCAGTACGAATTTACCTCATATTGTTTTGGTAAATGAAGTCAACAAGATAAGCGTGAAAAACAGCTAAAAACTGTACAATTTGTTAAACTGATTAAATCATGACTTCCGGTCCGCGGTGTCGGACAAAAACATCAATTGAAAGGATTAATTTAATTAGGTTCGTTGTTGACAACCGACAAGTTGGTGGGCAATTTTTTGTCGGCAATTTTTCACGACAAAAAATCGTCCCTAGTACGGTGACCTTCAAGATGGCGATTGGAGAACTTGACCCTGAAAAATGTATCTGTATTAATAAATGGAAAACTGCACCATTACTGAATCCACCATTTATTCAATAAAATATAATTATCATCTTGGAACTTGAATTTGCCGGTCATGTCAAATCACACCGCGCTGACATACGTCCCCCTGACTTGTCTCTGCTTGCTCCACTAAGGATGAGGATCCACGATGCGTAGGGTTGGGATTCCAGTTACCGATTCACGTTTAACAGTATTAATTTAAAAATCAATAAAAGTAAATTATCTCATGTTTTTTCTACATAAATATTTCGTAAGTAATAAACAACCGAAGAAACTGGGGATGATTAATATGTATAGTTTGGTGTAGCTTGGCGTTTGATTTTGTCCCTCTATGTTCGAGCAATATTATTGTTTCCTCATGAATGTACGTAAAATATTTTAACTGTGGTCTATATAACAACCTGTGACGTTAAAAAGTGACCTTAAATAAATAAATAAAAAAAAACTGCAAGAAATGTATTTGAACGAAAAGCGAGTGTTTTCGATTGGATCAATAAAACTTAGCTATATCAAGACAGATGCAGGAACTTTTAACTTTTCTTTAACTTAAACTTCTAATTTAATAAATAATTGCAAAAATTAAAACCTCTAAAGAACAACATGAATACCGCAATCCAAAAAAAACAATTTTTTTTCTTGATATCGTTTCGTGCACGAACATCGCACACTTATCCTACAACAAAACGTCGTTTGTAACTCGCCTAATAGGCTGAACTAAATTACAAACAGCAGTATTATAAGTTCCAAGATAAAGGATAAGGAAGTGTATTATTACAATAGAGTGTATTTTAATTAATTTATTGTGTGTATGTGTGTTTCCTGTGAGGAACTGTCTAAGTCCTCGTTCACACAGAGATCTGTTTTACAGGTCCGTTTTATCGTATAAGTTTTTCTTTGGCGATGACGTATGCCGTTGTATGAACGATTTCATACACATGACAGTATTACAGATTTTTTATTTTATTTTGGGGTGGTAAAATCATCAAATGAGACCTCCCACCCCGGGCAGGGCAAGAGGTACTGTCAGACTTGTACTGACTAAAATCCACGGTGTTCTTCATTAGCTCTTTATGTTCCGGGGTCACGGTGAGGAAATAAATCTCGCGACCCCGGCAGGCTTTGGCCCTCTGTGAAGGGGCCCCGTCATTTGCTGACAGCTCTTTGAGGCGCGCATGGAACACGACGCGCCGTCGACCCGGGCATGGTCCATGGTTGGACAGCGAGTTGCCCTTTACTCGCTGTCCGCATGCCCGCGCCTACGGTGGCCGGAGATCGTCTCGATCTTGCGACGTCCGACGCCGTGGGCGTACACCACTGCGGTTGGGGCGGAGGGAGGACGCTGTCCTCTCTCTCTCGCGGCCCGCCATCTCCTTCGCGAGCATTACTGCCTCGCAGAAGGTGGTGACCGCTTCCCACTCCTTCTCGCCCCGCAGCATGACCGAAACCAATGCCGGGCGCGAGAGGTCTCCGCCTATCGCCGCCGTGAGGACACGTCGATGCTCTGCCCAAGTTGGGCTCCTGCGACCAGTATTACGGATCTAGTAAAAAAATCTTATTCGGCAAAATGTACAGCTGCAACAGTTACGTTCTTAATCGGCGATGACTTATGTAGTTGTATGAGCGAGATCAAAGTTTCACATACATAGTACAGTATTACAGATCCAGTAAAATAGATCCTCACATCCTCTAGTAGAGACGGGTCCGTCAAACCGGCACCCGCGTCACCTCGAGTAGTGACGGATCCGTAAAGACGATCTTGTAAATACAGATGCTCTGTGTGAACGAGCCCTTAAGAGAAGCATCCTCGATACTATGTCGTGTTTATATTGCTATTTATGTCACCTTATTAGTTACTAATCTATATATATAAAAATGAAACCCGTTTTCCGTTGTCACGACATAACATGAAAACGGCTTGACCGATTCGGATAATTATTTTTTTGTTGTGTTTGTAACCATCGGGACCGGGTTTTAGACCGGGTCCTCCACCCGTGCGAAGCCGGGACGGGCCGCTAGTTGTATATAGAAGGAGATAATGCGATGTTGTTTTGTTTTGATACTTGTATCTGAAGAGCTCTTGATTGTAATGTTTTCATTCTGCAAACGTCTGGAAGCTTCGATTGTTTGTTTTCAAGTTCTTCAGCTGAAATATTGATAATTATATAAGAGAGATTGGGCTTATGAATCTAGACACGGAACTAGGTATTCAAAACGACCTAAAAGTTAAGTATATTGTTGACACTAAAATAATGTCTTAATGGGTACCTAAACTTGAAAATGCGTTGCAATTCCAAAAGTGCACTGAAACTTAAACATTCGCTTAAATGTTACTTATTATACGAAAATTAAATAGTATTACTTTTATCATATAAAGAACTATGTTACATGACATATAAGTATCCTTATATGTATACTATAAACTATATCACATAGGCGTCTGAAACGCATCCCGTAAGGTCATTGAACTTTTCAGCATTCATCAAATAATTAAAACATATTATCAACAAACATAATTATTCACCGAATTATCCTTTCTGAGTACAAAAAACAAAAGCTTTTCAATTATATTTGTATTATAATAAAACATTATTATTTCTGCAATACGATATTAATTATTATTGAAGTTATCAATACAGGCAATGCTATCGCGGTAATTACAGTGCAAAATAATGAAGAATAATAAATATAACACAGATATTATAATAACTATGAAAAATATTGTTTCAGCGGTTGTTTTGTCCGGTTTTGTGAATTAGGTCAGGTTATCATTTCCTGCGTTAGTGGAGGACATCTTATCGATATTTTTGGTAATTTTAATTCCACATTTTGTGTTAAAAAAAAGACTATCGTTTTTAAAGTAATCTTTACATTCCAAATACTTTCAACAGGTGTGATAGATTTCTGATTAATAAAGCTAAAAGCGATTCCATTTTTAAAAGAAAACTACGTAACCTCTATAGTCACAATAAATCTCTTTTTCAAGTCTAATCATATAAAAGTCATTATTAAGTTACCTTTTTTATTATTATTTATTTTCATAGTTGTTACTTTATTGTTAAGTTTATTTTATCTATATTAGTATATAAGTCTTTGATTTTTCTTGTACCATACCACAATATTTTCTTATTTAACCCAAAGGTTGACTGGTAGAGAATGCCTTGTGGCATTAAGTCCGCCTATGTACCACTCTTTGTACATGAAGTTTAAATAAATGATTTTTTTTGGAAGCCTACTCCGATCCAATACGAAAAAAAAACGTAGAATAGGTATAGTGTGACTAATAACAATAGAGAAAAGAAAAAAAAACCCAAGAGCAAGCGACACTGGACAAGGGCATCAATGACGACGTCTGTCCTAATATTTTTGACTTTTCCAACATATTATTACTAAATAGAATGTCACTTTGCTGACCAAACAACTGACAGCTATAATGTTGACAGATGACATCAAGATTAACGACTGTCATTCACCTGTCATTTGTACTGCACTATTTAATATGCACTTAAATTTTGGCAACACAACACACACTCTGTTTTTTTCGTATAATTCATGATTACGCTAGATTAAGAAGGATTTAGTGATTTCTATTTTGAGTTGTTTACATTTTCTAGGTGATTCGGGGTGATTAGGTCAGCTAGGACATTCTTTATAAACACTAATAAGTAAGTAAGTCGATTGTAATCTACGATTTTTCATTTCGGTCTTGACTTAAATCTAGACCAAAAATGAAACTTAAGATAGAACGAGCAGGGTCGCAGGACTGTCTTAACATATTGCCGTGACCCTGGAACGTAAAGGGCTATTGAAGATCACCGTGGATTTTGGTCAGTACCAACGAGTTCGACAGTTTCTTTCACTCCGTCCAAGGTGAGATGATTTTGATTGGATTATTTTACAACGTAAATAAAAGGAGCAAGCGCAGTAAGAAGGAAGTGGAACTCTCGCAGTTGATCGTTGCGAAAGATAATTAAGCAAAATTAGGTTAGTAAGATATGAGACAAAATTTGCCTATGGACATTATGATTTAGCCAGAAGATAAAAAAAAACAATGATTAGGTATTTCCTAAATATCAATGACTCAAAGATCTAGTGCAAAGATAATAATGAGGATTAAAACAGACTGATGCTTTGAATGTTTTCATTTAATTCTGCAATAATATTATTTGTTTAATAAAATAAACTGAATCACTTTTCAAAGATTAAAGATTTTAAATGACGTAAAAACAGTTCTTTTTCTACCTTGTCACATCTACCTACAAGAAAATACTAAAACCTTTCTCGAAACACATAAATATTCGAAGCAGCGCTGAGCGTCAGGACTAGTATTATAGTGAGCGCAAGTTATTGACCTGCCGCAACACAGCGTGCGCGCGCGCACGTACGCGCCGATAATTACCTTCAGGCCCCGCCCACTTGCTGGGAGACTCACGTTCCGGGTGAGAGTCCTGGATGCTGAGAATTTGTCGTATTTAAAACAATTTAGAGGTTTTTTGAAAGAAAGAAAGAAAGAAAGTAAGTTTATTGGCAAGCCTTGTGCTTTTTTTAATGTGTGCATAAGTGGTAAACAAGCATTTGTCAATACTTCCTAAGGGTCATGCTAGCACTTAATGCTTTCCTTAAGGGCTAAGCGCTAGCATAAGTCTACCTACAATACAGAAAAATGTCCGCATTTTTCTTATTTTTTTGTGTGGCGAAATAATCTAATGAGACAATAGAAGGTGGAAGGACCATCCTGGAAGGAGAGGACGGGACTGTCAGACTCGTACTAACTAATATCCACGGTGTTCGTTCAATCGCCCTTTTCGTACTAGGGTCAGGATTACCTGATCAGACACTACCGCGATCCCGGAAAGTTCTCTGTATCCTATTATCTTCAATCTGAAACCAATTCAGATCGCTACAACTGAAAAAAAAACAGAAAATATTAAATTACTCTTTCGGACTTGGACATTAAACCCAGGACCTCATTTTCAGCAGTAAAACTTGAGATTACTAGACCAATGTGTCTGTGAATTTCAGATGAGTCATCTAGACAGACTGTAAAAGTAGATAATTAAGAAAAGTGGCACAAACACTTTGAATTTTATTACGAGGAACTGATTCAGTTGCCAAACGATTTCAGTATTCAGTTTTGAATACTGAAATCGTTTGGCTATATATCGTACAAGAAATGGCCCCTGACATTCTTACTGAAATTCAGGACACATGACTGTATGACTTTATTTATATTCTCTTAAGAAAAAAATATAAATAATTTCCCATCACCTTGTCGTAATGTTCTTTTTTAACCATTTTTTTTAGCGTGGTAAAATCATCAAATGAGTCCTCAGGGCAGAGTGGGAAGGACTGCCAGACTTGTACTGACTAAAATCCACGGTGTCCTTTACGTTCCAGGGTCACGGTAATTCGTTAGTTCCAACCCCGGCAGGTTTTGGCCTTCTGTAGAGAGGGCCCGTCATAATGCTGACAATAAAGGAAATGCACTCTTTGAGGCGCGCGTGGAACACAACGCGCTCTCGACCCGGGCATGGTCCACTGTCGGACAGCGAGTCGCCCATTAATGCCAGCCCACATGCCCATGATACTTCCCAGAATTTGATCCATATTAGCAACACTATCGAACGGTGTAATAATACAGGGTGTGATATTTTTTCCCAAAATCTTCGGGTTCGATTCCTTGCCAGGATTTTTGATTATCAATGATGCAGTTTTAGTTTTCGTCAAAATCGGCCTCGAGACTCCCTTCAACGTTTTTCGATATTCCTCATAGTTTCGAAAATAGCCATCCACGCCCAGTTGAAAAATTCACCCCGTATATGTAGTGGTAACACCACAGCTTCTAAATCTAATTACCATTGCACCACTAAAACTAAGCGTTTTACATACTAAACTAATAAATGCAGTAGCCAGTATTACATGCCACAATAGGGAAGTGCCTATATCACCGGTGTAACACAATTTGGCTTTCGGCCAAACGCACTCGTCCTCGGCCGCACATGCATTTTTAAAGTGTCATTGAACTATAATTACCTAATCATCACCTAAGGAGATGTTCTTAGAAGGAAATCATTACGTCTGTAAGTCCTGAAAGATTTATTATTAGTACATATTTTTTTATAGTAGGAGACGCGCCAATTGCCATCAACTGCACATAACTCCAGACTCTGCTGTCGACAACGGCGGACCTGTGGACGGCGAGTAATGTGTGACTTGCTGTCCGATCCAGGAACCATGCCCGGGTCGACATCGCGTCGGGATTCTCAAAGAGCTGTCAGCAATTTAACGGGGCCTCCTTAGAGGGGTTGCGGTATTGTCTTATCAAGTAACCGTGACCCCGGAAAGTAAAAAGCTGTCGAAAGAATACCGTAGATTTTAGTCAGTATGAGTCTGACAGTCCCTCTCATCGCGGGAACACTCAGTTGGTGATTTCAACCACGATTAAAAAAAGATTCTTTGCTCTTTGGCCCTGATGGCCTAAAATACCCAAAAACACTTTTCTCTAGCTGGGAGGCGCACCGAAGACGTCACGTTCAGCAGTTGCGCTTACAACTACTTGACCAACGGGACAGTCAGGAAGAAAAATACACTTTCTTTGAGTCGGCGAGGAACAGTTTTTTAGGGATGTATTTTTGGGAAGCTTGGGTTTTATTGTTCAGAGAATTGTCGTAAAACGATCGTGTGTTTGTTCAGGCTAATTATTACGTGGCTTAAGTGGTAACAGTATATTTGAGTGTTAACTTTTTATCTATTTTGGACCTATTCTTTGTGGTACAATAAGAAAACAAGTATCTTTCAGTTTTAAGAATCAAAACACTCGTATAGTTAAATATTAAATTGAGAGAGTGAAAATTAGTTTAGGAGGTACGCTTAAGCCCTTTACTACTTCTTAATATTTAAACAGGTAACAAGAAATGGCTCAAAAACTTTTTAAAATGAAAACTGTCTATCCTTCAGGCTTCTTCTGGGTAAGCTCGCTCCATCGCCGGCTTTGTCTTTGTCACCTTTGACCTGGACTAGAATCTAGAACAAACCCAACTCAAATAACTATTTTAAATCAATTTGCACGTGTTCTCATACACACATGACTCGTGCGTACATTTAGACTCGTGGACTGTCCACATGCGCATTGTCACAAGACATCCTATTTCACTAAAAAGCAAAAAAAATCGTACGATACACACTAACTAGCTGATTAGGCTTGCTTCCTTGAAAATAACAAGTCTGAAACTGATCCTATGACGTCAAACTAACAGGTATAGCGTACTTAAGTACTTTTATTTAGTACATACTTTTAATACATAACAAAAAGGTCAATGCAGACAGCACGTGATCAAAAAAACGATGACTCGTTTGGGGTTCCTTCTATAAAACTGAATTGTAAAACCGTCTTCTCATTACCGTAGCTTATCGTGATCCTGGAACGTTATGGGTTATTGAAGGAACAGCGTGGGTTTGGTGGTGGGTCAGTACGAGATAGACCGTCCCTTCTCGCAACGTGGTAGTTGCGAGACCTCATTTGATGTTCTAAAAAACTAGAAAAAGGTATGTTTGCTCTTGGCTTTAGTCTGGTTAGAAGTGATAGAGTGTAAGTTTACGATGGAGTGAGCTTACCCACTTTAGTATGGGCCACAATGCTGTACTATGTTGTTGCCATTGGGAGAAAAATCTAATTGAATCTGCAGGGAGACATGAAGATAGGTAGATAGGCTTTGTTTCTTGGTCAAGCCCCATTTTAGAATGTCAAACAGTTACACGGTCACTAATAAATAAAACTGCTACTGTTTTACAACGAAGACAGTATTGACCGACAATTATTATTACTAATTAAATTGGCGATGTATTACGCACCGTATGAGACAGTGAGCGAAAGTCACTCAGTATTATCGAGCAGTGCTTATAATTGTGCTGTGAGCTTAAGATTTCTTTTATTATTCCTAGAAATTGAGTAAAAACAAACAAATGACGCAACTGCAGTTGTTATAAAGTGGTTTGGATGTAAAAGTGGATGTTTACGTAAAATGTCATGTCTAATATTGTTTTACATTTTGTGGGTGGCTTCCTACTGTTCCGAGTGCACTTCTTAGAATTAGAATTAAGTTTTTTGAATAGGTATTTATTAGCTTCTCATGATTATAATTTTTAATGACGTTGATTATGTTAATAATTTCTAGCAACTTTTGGCGTCGACAAAAGCTAAGTAGCTGCTTTATTACATAAGGTATGTACACGATCGATAAATATTGATTTAAATACAGTTGCACCCAGCTTCTAGCCAATTGTGGACCTGATCAAACTCAAATTCTTTATTGCATTCAGTCTAATCATTAAAATTTCTGTTGGCAGAGGTGTGGTGTTGTGGTTATTTCTATTTCCGAAAATGTTTAAATGTTGTATTTATAGATATTGTTTCTATGTTGGCTTGAAATCCAATTAGGCGTATTCACATGGAATGACTGCCTATCGGACCTCCAAAACCCGGTTACTGGGTGGTATAGTAGGTACCTATCCTTTGTTAAGAGGGCCAAAGCCTGCCATGGTCTCATCAGGTAGCCTTGACCCTGAAACGTAAAAGGCTATTGAAGTATCACCGTGGAGTTCAAGTTTGACAGTACCTTCCGTCCCACCCTGGGTTCCGAGGACTCATTTGATGATTTTACCACGACAAAAAAAATCTCTTGTTAATTTAGTGACCAGGCTTACTCAGTAACAAACGCGTTAACTCCCGTGGAATAATATAAGATTGGAGAATTTGACCTGGCAACAAACAGCTTAGTGTTTGTAAAAGGCAACGTCACAGAAAGATTTGTTATCAAATAAAAATTATTGTTACACTAACTGTTACTATAATAATCTATAATTTATGTGTTGTAAACAGAAATACTTGGCATGGTACGCTGTCCTACCTCAATAACAATCGATTTGAGTTATGCTAGAACAATAACAAAAGTTATTCAGGTTAAAACTAACATAATTTCACACAAGTACCCGTGTGGGAGGATCAATGCATCATGTTTTATTATAATATCACACACATCTCTAGCGTGGATAAAGACAATAACTCCATAGCAGCCCACGCCCACGACTAAGCTACGCTACGCTCGATATCACTTTGATTCGAATGAAAATTAGCTTTTGTGTCTCCGCGGCCTAATCAGGTAATAAAAGGATGCGAGACGCACAGAACCGAGAAATATGGCAAAAAAGGGGAGGCCTATACCAAGCAGTGGGTGATCCCGAGCTGAAATGATGATGATGATGGCCTAGCCGGGTAGATATCGAAAATTATACCACAGCACACCTACATTTTGGACTTCGTACACTTCGTGTACCTGTATCTGTTCAGTATTTGCCATTTGTCCGACCATGGACCATGGCCTGGTCGACGGCGCGTCGTGTTCCACGCGCGCTTCAAAGAGCGTCAGCAAAATGACGGGGCCCCCTCACAGAGGGCCAAAACCTGCCGGGGTCGCGGGACTTATTTCCATCACCGTGACTCCGGAACATAAAGGACTATTGAAGGACACCGTGGATTTCAGTCAGTACAAGTCTGGCAGTCCCTCCCGCCCTGCCCGGGGTGGGAGGACTCTTTTGATGATATTACCACGCAAAAAAAAAAAAAGCTTTCACTGTTTGTTAGTTTTAGTTGTTTTTTTTTAAATGAATGTTATTTAACGTAGCGCACATCTTCTTACACAACTTCTCTTGCAGTGGAGTATCAATTTTATGATCATACATTATAGGTATTCTGATGGATCACAGTATTGTTCATAAATTGTGAGGTTCAAATCAATCCGTGTTGTTTATTGGTAAATAAATTAAAGGTTTAGGTACCTGTTGAGGATCAGTACAACTTGCGCAATGAGATATCAATGAAATCTCTATGATGCTGGAGTGGACATTGTATTATATTGTTTGAAGAAGTATTTGAATTGATATACGTACCGAAAAATTGAAATAAGACAGTAGAGTTGTGAACATATTCGGATTCTAAGCCACTATTTTATTTTTTCCAATACATTTTCATCTATAGTTAGGTTAATTCTATTAAATTTGTAATAGATTTTATATTTTTCAGTTGGAGCACGAAGACTAAATCCCTGCGGGTAGTCCAAGTGAAGAAACTACGGGAAGCATGAGTACCACCTGAAGTCGCTCCTATGTGGATGCCAAAAAATCCTTGCATAACGAAAAGTTAGGGCAGAAAAAAGAATATAGTAAGACTACACTGGAATATATTTATAGTATTTTAATTTAACTTGTTATCTTCCAAGTGTTCCTCAATATAATCATAACAAATTGCCTGGAGCTCTTATTATCCTGTCACATCAAAACGTCTTGTAAATCAAAAGATACTTCTGGTTTTAAAACGACAATTCTCTAGAGTCGTGATCATTGGCGACATACCGTAGCTTATCACATAAATAACAAACTATAAATATCTTGTACTGCAATAAAATATTATTACTTTAGTTTTAGAATAACGTGCAATGGTGCAGGTCGTAATACTGGCGTGTCGGACATCAAACTGCAGTAAAACACAAGGCTGACCTACCACAACCACTGCGCCATGGAACGTTAAAGTATGAAACAATGTGCAATCAACACGGAAGTTTATTATAAATATTTTAACTATTTTGCTGTAACGTTATATAAATATTGAGAGGAAACATGCTACTTCAGAGGCTGAAATTATTTAAACTGAAAAGTATTTAAAAGCTAAATATATTTTACAGTTGAAGACCAGTACGTAAATGTATTAGGTCTTAAATTCTGACTGCCTCATCGAACACCTTGTCATAAGCGCTACTGCTAATTACGAGGTACTTGTTCGATAACCAGGTCTGGTAAATAATTATTGAAATACTGATATTCATCTGCATTTAGTTCGACTTGAAGCCGATCCCTATATAGTTGGCAAAGACTAGGCAGATGATGATAATGCAGAGAATAATCGCCACTTTCATCCATCGGTTGCCCGCGACTCTCACGATGTCGTCGGTCCACCTGGATGGGAGGCCTACGTTGCGTCTTTCGGTCCTTGGTCACCACTCGAGAACCTTTCTTCCCCATCGGTTGTTAGTTCTACGAGCGATGTGGCCTACCCATTGCCACTACAGCTTACGAATTTTAAGAGCTATGTCGGTGACTCTGGTTTTTCGCCGAATATCCGTGTTCCGGATTTTAACCCGCAAAGAAACTCCGCATAGCTCTTTCCATTGCTCGTTGAGTGACTCTTAGTCTCTCAAAGGCCAGCAGTCAAAGACCACGTTTCAGAGCCATATGTAATCACTGGCAACACACACTGGTTAAACACCCTTGTCTTGAGACACTGTGGGATTCTCGATGAGAAAATATCAAGTAACTTCCCAAACGCTGCTTGGTGATTAGGGAGGTTTATTTGCAGAAAACAGGTATTATATTACAAAATCCTCACTAAAAATACTCCAATTAGTAAAGTTTCCATTCGTCGAGCACTGATTTTGAGTGTGTTATTGATTTCAGTGTTTCAGTGAGGTAGAAGCCATGTTTGCCGAAGTAAACAGCACTTAAAACCAAGGCTGACCTACCGCAATCTATTTCTGTGTGTTTGCTCATTAAATGTTTGAAAACAATATTTTACTGCGGCATTCGAAGGTATGAGTAAATGCTCGTTATATACATTGTAGGAAGCTTACGATAACTATTAATGTTTATGTACGTGCTTATGTATTTGCTGATATGATTGCTTCAGTTGCTAAGGTACATAGGTCTATGTTAGATAACATAATGAGTTAGCAACAGGGAGGGAAGAATAGCTGCCTCAACTTTCAAAATTATTTTGAACCATTTTTCAGTTCTTTGAATGAAAATCCAATTATATTTTGTACCACTGAAGAGAGTTACAGAAACCTGAAAATATGTTTACAGTTAATACAAGTTGGATCAAAATATCTTTCAGTAGCTTGTAGCATTAGAACAACTACGGATTGGTATCATGCTGGGCAGATTCAGATTCAGATTCAGATTTATTTATTTGTGGAAACATGAGTACACATACAAAGCATGCAGGGTGTTAATGGTAAACAAAAAGATCGTCATGTTTGGCCTTTTAGACGTACAAATATTCAAAGAAAATGCATTATCACTATTCAAATTAATCAAATCAAATAAATAATTAAATGTCTGCCTATTAATAAGTAACAATAATAATGTCAAATTGCAATAAAATTAAAATGTTAAATCAAAAATAATATCAAATTGCAATACAACTAAAATTAAAATGTCTTAACATAAACAATATCAAATTACAATAAAATTTTAAATCAATAAATATTAAATTGTCATCCTTCAACATTAAATAAATCATCAGCCTATCAGGCCATCAGGCCCTGTTCTGGCTCGTACTTTAATTCCCCTTGTATTCCTCCTTCCAGTATAGGTCCCCTGTGGGTACTAACATAAAACTTGAACAAGTTGCAATATCTTTTTCTCAATTGCTTTGTAGGTAGATTCTTGGTTTTTTTTGTACGTCACCGACTTCAAATGACTCAGGGAATCAAAATATTTTAACTAAATACTTACAATTGAAGTAGCTAAGTCTAATTTATGTTAAATGAAATTACACTTTCATCACTACTGCTCTCAAAACGGTGAAGGAAAACATCGTGGGGAAACCGGCATGTCCTAGAACCAAAAATTCGAAGACATGTGACATCTACCAACCCGCACTGGGCCCAAGTGGTGGATTATGGCCCACTCCCTCTCACAGAGAGGAGGCCTGTGTCCCAGCAATAGGAACCATATAGTCTGATGATGATGATGAAGTAGCTAAGATTGAAATTGCCAATCCTTAACCACATCATGGCCATTCTGATGTTTGCCTATATGAGAAAGAGAATTATGCCTAGCCCTATAACATAAACAGGAATGATTTTAAAAGTTATTGAATGTGTAGTTTTCATTCATCACCATCATCACAGCCCTTGTGCTATTCTAAAGGTGATGCAATAGAGAATCATCTTTATGAGAGCTGTTGTCAGACATAAGTTTACGACCAGCTCAAGGCTGACCTAGGACAATCTGTCAGTACGTGTTTTGTCGTAAAACATCCATTATAATCTAGTGTGCAACAGCCAACGCGGAAATGGTTGGCTAGGATATAAAATACATTGTTGAACCCACAGTACCGTAGCAGTAAGTGTTTATGGTTATAGAAAAATAGAATAATTACGTGGTTGTTGTGGAAAACTACAAGAATAGGATCTCTTGGAGGACGGAATCTACGTTAGAAACGTCTTAATAGAGACTGACTGGCTGATGATGATGATGAAAATAGAATCCGTCCTCCTAGAATCTACCAGCACAATAAAATTGAGAATAGCCGCCTTAGCAGCGTAATTATGTCGTGCGACTGTCGCGTAAAAGTCGCCTAATTTTAAAGCGGTCATATACCTACTTACTGACAATTATATTTTTCATAAAAGTCCACTGCATGGAGTTTAGTTTTTCACTGATCCCTGGTTCAAACCAGTGACAATCGTCTTTATAGCGCTCAACCAGTGTTTCCATCTAAACTGTGGTGGCTAACGAAAGACTCATAGCTAGCAAGTCTGCTTGATGCAATCCATCTCTCAGATCCTGTATCCAGAGATGCCTTATTTATTAGCTCTAACACAAGAGGTAGCAACAGCCTCACACAAAAAAGTTCTTAAATAATTTGATAGTTGTTTCTTCATTACAAGATGATATTTTTTCAAGTCTTACCATTTAAGTGGCAGTAACCAAAGCAAAATATGACACCAGCGTCTCAAAACAACCTCTCCATAAATGTTCATCCAAAGAAACCCAGATGTCATGAGCAGGATCAGTTTCCACTAACATTAAACAACAATGAAGACTGACCTACCGCAAGCTATTTCAGCACGTAACATAAAACAATACAACTATGTGCTAGAATTCGTACATAAATTATTTACAATGTAGGCTAATGTAACTGAATAATAATAAAGAGTTTAAAACAGACTTGGTTGTCGGAAACTGTGTAAACATTTTTGCAGTGGTAACCCACTCTGACATGGAATAAACCACACTATAGTTACTGGGATCCATGGGAGGTGGTGAGACGACTTAGACACCTAGTAAAAATGGGCAGTTCAAGTGGCACATGAAAAGAGATTTTCATCATGGTAATGCAATAAATTATATATACAAAGTAATGCGCTAGGCTGAGTTCGACCCACGACCTACAACTCGTAAGTCGGGGCCGATACCAGTGGGCCACCACTGCTGCTTGCTGCTTGGGGTGTCCTTTGCCCAGATATGGGAGAGATAAGTGTTGAGTTTCTTAGAAATAACTAATCAGCAAAAATTAATTTGTTTATATTTCTGAGACAAAGAACCTTTCATGAGTACGCGCCTGCCCTCCGTTCAGTATTTCATTCGTCCCGTTCCTGTGCTAGGAACTAGTCATATTACTTCCAAATATAAAAGGTTAAAATAAAAGTCGTATATGAGTGAATTTCAACAGGTCCTATAAAATCTTCATTTCCGTGGTTTTTTTAATCTTAAGCTTTTTTAAAAAAAAGAAACGCTCTTATTAAAGTTTTTGATAATTTATATATTCTAGCTTAATATCTAGCAGATAACTTAAAAAACTAACGAGATATAAGGATTTAAAAATTTCGTGCCACGGCGATGAAACATGCGTGCACGGCAATGAAACAAGCGCCCACGGCAATGAAAGAACTGTGGCATGGCAATGAAAGAATTAATCAACGATGAGTACAATATATGTTAAAATTAGAACTACAATTATATTCAAACTGATTGGCAGACTTTGACAAAATAATATTATGCATCATACCGACATTTGAAATTTAAAAAAAAAATCGTCTTGTACATGTTTATTTTCAAGCCCATAGCCCACCCATTGTGAAACTCAGTCGAGGCCATCAAGCATCATGCTGAGTTCCTCCATCGACTTGCCATGACTATGATGTCATCGGCAAATCGAAGGTGAGTGATGTATTCACCGTTGATGTTGATGCTAAGTCCTTGTCATTCCAGGAGCTTGAAGGCGTCTTCCATTGTGGCAGTAAACAGTTTCAGGGAGATAACATCCTTCTTACGCCTCTTCTCAATGGAATCGCCTTCGTGCTCTGCTCCTGTACTCGAACCGACATGGTGGGGTTATCATACAAACTCTTCAACACTTTGATGTACCGATAGTCAATACGGCATCGCTGGAGTGACTCAAGTAACACCCATGTTTCCACCGATACGATGGCTTTCTCATAGTCCACAAACGCTAAGCATAATGGCAAGTTATACTCTTCGGGCGTCTGTATAACTTGCCGCAGCGTATGGATGTGGTGTATGGTACTATAGCCTCTTCGGAAATCGGCTTGTTCGGGAGGCTGGAAGTCATCAAGTCTGACAGTCATGACTCAGAAGCATGATGGGTCTGTAGTTCTTCAATAGGCTGTTATCAACTTTTTTTAAGAAAAGCACCACTTAACCTTTGCTCCATGCTTCAGGCGTTTTACCCTAGAACAGGACGGTATTAGTGAGCTTCTGGAGGACTTTAAGTACCGGTATTCCACCCGCTTTCAGAAGCTCTGAAGTGACTTAATCGGTATTACCTGAACCGCAGGTGACAAAAGATGTTTTCTTTGCCTAATCATACCATGGCGATGAAAACACAAGTCAATGAAATTTTTTTAATTGCCATGTCTTTTTTTTCATTTCCATAGCAAATTTCAGCCACGGAAACCACGGCAATGAAAACACGTCGATGAAAATCAAGGCAAAAAATATAAATAACAAAAAAACTATTAATTATTCGAAGAAATGAGCACCTCACAAATGAACATATGAGGAATGGTGTTCTATCGAATGCTTACTCATGAAGACAAACTTATTCAAATATCAGTTATATCTATCCACGGCGATGAAAGAAAATTTTTCCAGTGACATAAAAATTGATTATTTAAATTTATGGTGCGAAAACGCAGGCACGTGTGTACTTCCTTCCACGTTGAGCACTTAGGCAGCACTAATATGCAACGTTTAGCATACCGGTAGGGGGGAAGAAAGTAGTAGGTAAAACAATATCCTTGAACATGATTAGGACACGGCGATGAAGGGTAGTTCTGGGACAAGTGATTTTTTATTAACCATTCGTTGTTTTGTTTAAATATTTGAATAAATGTATTCTGTAGCAATACTTTAACTATTCATGTATCAAATAAAACGAGGTTTTAGTATAAATAACCAATAGATTTTCATCAATGTGGAATAATACACAACAAGGTGAAGTGTGGACAAACACGGCAATGAAAGATTTCGAGGTTTAATATTTTTTTTTGGAATATCCATTAATCCAATTAAATAAACATTTAGTGCTACACATAGATTACTATTTCACCTACCCGGAAAAAAATTGAGAACGTTATAACTATGTTTTTTGGTACCGATTTCATCGATGCCACGCAATTTTCGGTCCCGGGAAATTCACTCATATTGAAGTTAACCTTAAAAGTGAAGTTTATATTATCCCCAACACCTATTAAATTAATAGGTTATGGGCCCAGGTGTGCGCGAGTGAAATATTTACTGTGTTGGACAATCGTTTTAAAATCTGCAGTTGGACAGTTGATAAAAATAAAAATGGACTATTCCAAGGTTAAAAGAAGTATCAAGCCATTCGATGGTGAGAAGTACAGTGTATGGAAGTTTCGTATTCGTGCGTTGCTAAGTGAAATAGACGTTATAAAAGTTATCGACGAAGATCCCTTACCGGGCAACGAAACTTGAAAAAAAAACAATAAAATTGCAAAAAGTGCGATCATAGAATATCTTTCCGATTCTTATCTCGGTTTCGCTAAGGAGGATGTTTCGGCAAAAGATATTTTGAAAAGTTTAGATGCATTGTACGAACGTAAGAGCATCGCGACGCAGTTGGCTCTAAGAAAAAAAGTTGTTATCGTTGAAATTAAAAAGTGAAGTGTCGCTCACACAACATTTTTCAACATTCAATGATCTCATCACTGAACTACTTGCTGGTGGTGCGAAATTAGAAGAAAGCGATAAAGTTGCTCATTTACTACTCACTTTACCCTCAACTTATGACGGAGTCATTACAGCGATCGAGACGTTATCAGAAGATAACATAACGTTAGCCTTCGTTAAAACACGGCTATTGGACCATGAAGTGAAGTTGAAAAATGAGTCCAGCGAAATGAGCAAAAAAAGTGTTGCAAATAGAAATGCAAAACAATGACAAGGCGAAGAAAAGAAAATTTGATAGCAAACAGTCAAATAAATATATAAAACGCAGGAAACAGAACGCTAAGTTCATAAAATGTCATCACTGCGGGTGTAAAGGACATAAACGGAATGATTGTTACTTTTTAAAACAAAGGAACCAGCAAAAGGGCAATAATATAAACAATGACCGACCGAGAACAGTACAGTCCGTCAAGATAAGCCAAAATGAACAATCGGCATCGAATGAGTTCTCAGGATTTGCTTTCATGACCGGCGAACATGAAACGCAAGATACTGAAAACAAAGTTACCTTTATTCTGGATTCCGGCGCCTCAAATCACATCATCAACAGAGATGACTTGTTTACCAACTTTGTTGTTTTAGATACGCCATTAAAAATGTCAGTTGCTAAAAATGGTGAATTTATTTCAGCTATGAAAAGAGGTACACTCCAGGTCACTAGCAACATGGGTGTCCAGGGATGTTTGGATGGTGTTCTGTACTGCCCTGAGGTACCGTACAATTTGCTGTCCGTATCAAAAATGCAGCGAGCTGGCTACACTGTCATATTCAATAGTGACGGTGCAAGGATTTGCAAAGACGGTAAACCTGTAATGAAAGGTATGTCTTTTAATACTCTAATTGCTGTAGATTTTGTGGTGTCTATAAACGCGAGTCGTCTTATTTCCCAAGCATGCATTAGTGACAAAAATAATTATAAATTATGGCATCAGCGCCTCGGTCACTTAAGTAAACACAAATTTATAGAAATACAGCGACATGAGTTGTTTAAAGACGTAAGTGAATTAAGTACTGTAGTACCGGATGACGAATTGTGTGAAGCATGCATTAATGGAAAGCAAAGCCGACTTCCGTTTAATCACACCAAGGACAAAAGTCACATAAATCGACCTCTATTTGCTGTCAGTTCTGATGTCTGTGGTCCTATCACTCCAACGACAGTTGACAATAAAAACTATTTCATAATATTCATAGACCAGTATACTCATTATTGTGTTACGTATCTGATAACATACAAATCAGACGTATATGCAGCATTCGAGGATTTTGTTGCAAAAGGTGAAGCTAAATTTAATTTAAAAGTAGCTAACTTGTTTTGCGATAACGGTGGCGAATATTTATCTGCCGAAATGAAGAGCTACTGTGCTGAAAAGGGTATTTCATACCATTTAACAGTCCCTAGAACTCCACAGCAAAATGGTGTTTCTGAAAGGATGGTGAGAACCATTACTGAGAAAGCTCGTTCAATCTTAAGCGGAGCACAATTAGATAAAGTGTTTTGGGGTCAAGCAGTTTTGACTGCTGTCTACTTAATAAATTTAACACCGACTAAAGCTCTCAAACTTTTAAAAACACCATATGAGATGTGGCACGATAAGAAACCCGAATTAAAATATTTAAAGGTTTTTGGATCAACTGTTTATGTGCATAACAAAACGACCAAAGCTAAATTTGATGATAAATCATGGAAAGGTATTCTGATGGGTTATGAACCAAACGGTTATAAAGTTTGGAACCCAGATTGCGAAAAGTTTGTAGTGGTCAGAGATGTAATAGTGGACGAAACTGCCTTTTTGAGGTCCAGGCCTTCTTGGAAGCCTGAAGAGAACATTTGAAGTTCTCGTGACAAAACTGATAATGACATTGTGCCTTGTAAATCAGTGTCAAGTAAGTCCCGTGACCATGTTGATGTGAAACTAGATAGTGTGAAATCTAGTGGGTCAGACCATGTTGTAAAGAAACTAGATAGTTTGAAATCTAGTGGGTCAGACCATGTTGCTAAAATTCGCAAATCGAACCATGATACGCTAAGCGAGGTACGTTTTGATAATTCAATGAGTAGTTCTATTGAAAGTATAAACGAAAATACTGGATTAAGGAGGAGTGACAGGATTAAAGACAAAACCCCTGTGTCTTATAATGAAATTGATCACAAAGACTATTTGATGTGCGCTCAGTCTGTTTTATACAGTTTACCAAAGTCATTTGCAGAGATTTAATATAGAAATGATAGATGTCAGTGGGAAAGCGCAATTAGGGAGGAAATTAATTCATTATATAAAAATGAAACGTGGACTTTAGTACCACGACCGCCAAACAAAAACATCGTAGATTGTAAATGGATTTTCACTGTCAAAAATGATGAATTTGGTTATCCTAAACGATATAAGGCCCGTTTAGTTGCGCGAGGTTTTAGTCAGGAATATCTGACAGACTACAATGAAACATTTGCACCTGTTGCGAGAATAGCCAGTTTTAGATTTATTATTAGTTTTGCAAATCAGTTTAATTTATTAGTTCATCATTTGGACGTTAAAACTGCCTTCCTTAATGGCAAATTAAAAGAGGAAATTTATTTAAGGGTTCCTGAAGGTATAACATGTAAAGAAGGCTATGTTTGCAAATTAAATA
The DNA here is from genome assembly GCA_028554685.1 of Agrotis ipsilon. NCBI lineage: Eukaryota > Metazoa > Arthropoda > Insecta > Lepidoptera > Noctuidae > Agrotis > Agrotis ipsilon. The sequence goes on along the minus strand of CM052970.1, from coordinate 418,487 downwards.
AAGCGCTATATGGTCTTAAACAAGCGGCTAGATGTTGGTTCGAAGTATTCGAACACGCTTTAAAAGAAAAAGGATTTAAGAATTCGTCAGTTGACAGATGCATATACAGTATGTATATGCATCTGTCAACTGATGAATTCTAGATAGAGGGGATTTATGTAAAAATATATACGTAGTGCTTTACGTTGATGATTTAGTAGTAGTATGCTATGACATAAATACGATGACTGATTTCAAAAGATATTTAATGAGCAAATTCGAAATGACCGATCTAAATGAAATAAAACTGTTTCTAGGCATAAAAATCACTAGAGAAAGTGATAAAATGCTGTTGGATCAAAGTGCATACATCAAAACAGTCTTAACTAAATTTAATATGCACGAGTGTAAACCTGTGTCGACCCCCTTAGAAAATAAGTTAAATTATGACGCATTGAACTCTGAGGAGAAATATGATGCACCCTGTCGAAACGTCATAGGATGCCTTATGTATATTATGCTTTGTACTAGGCCTGATATAAGCGTCAGTGTTAACATCCTGAGTAGGTACACGCACAAAAATAATAAAGAGTTATGGCAATGTCTTACACGGGTACTAAGGTACTTAAAAGGCACAACTAATTTAAAATTGGTTTACAGGAGGTGTAAATACAATGATATTTTGTGTGGGTACGTAGACTCAGATTGGGGTGGCAATGATACACACGATAGAAAGAGTACTACTGGGTACCTGTTTAAACTTTTTAATCAGTGCACAATTTCCTGGAATACACGAAAACAATCGTCAGTCGCGGCTTCTTCAACTGAAGCTGAGTATATGGCATTGTTTGAGGCAGTTAGAGAAGCATTGTGGCTTAAGTCTCTAGCAGCCAGTATAAATATATTAATCACTGAACCAATTGTCATTTATGAAGACAATAATGGCTGTATAAGTATAGCTAATAACCCGACATGTCATAAACGGTCAAAACATATTGACATAAAATATCACTTTTCTCGGGAACATAACTTATAATTATATAATATGATGAAGTGTGTACATAACTTAATGAGTACAGCTGAACTACATAATATTATGTTGACTTTAGAACTTAAGTTAGTTATATTTAGCTTAAGTATTCATTTTAATTTGAATTGGTCTGGTTGAAGGTTTTACTGGGTTTTCCTCAACCCTCGAACGAATGTTGGACCAAATTGTAATTCCCCAGCAAGTATTTGGAAGTTAATGTGATTTAGTTAAGTAGTCAATTTATACTGATTTTGGTTTGTATAATTACCGATTAATTTTTGAGGGGGCGTGTTGAGTTTCTTAGAAATAACTAATCAGCAAAAATTAATTTGTTTATATTTCTGAGACAAAGAACCTTTCATGAGTACGCGCCTGCCCTCCGTTCAGTATTTCATTCGTCCCGTTCCTGTGCTAGGAACTAGTCATATTACTTCCAAATATAAAAGGTTAAAATAAAAGTCGTATATTGAAGTTAACCTTAAAAGTGAAGTTTATATTATCCCCAACACCTAATAAATTAATAATAAGAACAACCAAACAAACCAATATCACCTTGGAGTTTCATGTAAACTGAATGATCGGTGGGTAGGCAACTGGTCTTCTCTCAGTTGTAAAGTAGCAGGGTTTCACACACTTCACGTTCATTTTTCTGTGTTTATATGTTATATGTTTAGATTAGGAATACTAACATAGTGGTTAAGAAACATTGTTACTAACACTTTGAGTCATAAGTTACTTGTAAATAAATGTTAAATAAATAAATAAAAGTTCCTTTGTGCCTTTTGGCCTTGTTTTGTTCTATCTCCTGCTTGATGGTCTTCTGAATTAATTTTCCGGGACACATCGAGGTTCCTTGTCTTAGCACTTTTCTGGTGGTTGTCACTGTTGATTCTGGCTTTCAGGAGTTGCAGTGGTTTGGCAATAGCGTGACGTTTTTTTCCAAAAGAAAGGTGGAGATCAGAGTCTTGTAGTTCAGCTTTGGAGAGGCCAATGTCCAGCGGTGGACTTTAAAGTTTGAAGCTAATGGTAGTGTTATTAAGCATGCCAGTTTCAAAATTTACTTAGTGTTTGGTATTTGTAAGTTTCACGTAACTATCATCTCTCAGTAATATTTCATCTGTGACGTCACGATGTCATGATTGCTGAGCGGATGTCATCCATGTTATTAAAGGCTGCGGATAAAAACACGTGCTACGTATGAATTTGTTTTGAAAAACATTCAATGTGTCGGTATGACTGCGCTGCAATACTCTTGATTTATTGGTACATGACGTTAATCTTAGTTTCAGGGACTGATCAAGAGTTCTGACCGCCCTAGGCTAGTTATGAGGACGCGCCCCTGCCAGGTGTGTTGCGGATGGGCATTTTTTTTACGTGGTAAAATTATCAAATGAGTCCTCACGCCCCGGGCAGGGCGGGAGGGACTGTCAGACTTGACTGACTAAAATCCACGGTGTCCTTCGGTAGCCTTTTGTGTACCGGTGTCGCGGTCTCCGTATATCCCGCAACCCCGGCAAGGCTATGGCCCTCTATAGGGGGGCCCCGTCAGCGTGCTGACGCTCTTTAGGGCGCGCGTGGAACACAACGTGCCGTCGGTCGACCCGGGCATGGTCCATGGTCGAGCAGCGAGTTGGTTGCGGATGGCCTAAAAAGTAGTATTGTACTCAGTAGTAGAATCTACTCAGGATTAGGTGTGAAAATTTTAACATGGACATGGTTCATACTTATCTACTACCTATAAAAATGTTCAGATCGGTCTGCAAGCGAAATTTTTTTTTTTTAACTGTCTGACATTCAACCTTACGGTGGCAAACCATTTTTAAGCTGACCGTTCATACATAAAGGCAAATAGGTACCTCACGCATTATAAGACTAAAATCGTGACAAGTGACGAAGTAAAAAACCAAATCTATGTCGTGGTTGGCTCCATGGCTTGTATTGGCTTATAGGCGGCTCTCGCGCCCAGCACTGGTCGCGGCCATGCTGCGGGGCGAGACGGAGTGGGAAGCGGTCACCTCCTTCTGCGAAGCAGTCATGCTCGCGAAGGAGAAGGCGCGCCGTGCGAGAGCACCCGCGGCGGTGGACGCCCACGGCGTCGGACGTCGCATGTCTGATCATCATCTGATCCACGCGCGCCTCAAAGAGCGTCAGCATAATGACGAGGCCCCCTCTCAGAGGGCTAAAGCCTGCCGGGGTCGCGGGATTTATACCATCACCGTGACCCCGGAACATAAAGGGCTATTGAAGGTCACCGAGGATTTTAGTCAGTACAACTCTGACGGTAGGGGTGGGAGGACTCATCTGATGATTTTACAACGTAAAAAAAGGCCATGAGCGTAGTCATCTAGTGTGTAAAGTTGATTCGACTTGAGTATTTTTTAAATATTTAAGTATCTAGAAAAAAGTAAAAATTAAATATAAAAAAGAGGAGACGCATCATACAAGTGAAACATTTTTGCAACTGATTAATGATTAATTAACCGATGAAAAAAAAAGGAGGAGGTTCTCAATTCGACATGTACATTTTTTTTTTGCTTTTCAAAATCGCCGCCTCAAAATTTATTTTTTGCTTTTCAGTTCGATGTTTCGTCGGTTTGATTTTTTTTTAAAAGCTCTTATTTGAAAATTATAGTAATTAAGTAATTATTATTAGATTATACAAAACCCCTTTTTCGTGCTATAATGTTTGCAAATCTTTCCAAAATTTTTTCAATGATTAATGTATTGTATTTTTTTCTTTTTCTTGTGCCTTTTTTTCTGTATTCTTCTCCACTTAGCTTTTTTATTATCGAACAACTCTCATTACCATTCATAGTCTTCAAAAACACATGAAAACACTAAGTACAATAAATATCAACAAACACAACACAGGCGCCAGGACCGAATGACCAGTGCCAATTGTTGAAATTATTTTTGTCACATTACTTACAGTGTTAATACTTGAGTATCGATAAGTAGATACAAGTCTCTCAAGACACGGTAATATTATCTGCCGTGCCCACGACGATACTTATCTAAAGACTAAACTATTTGAATTGACCCACTGTTTATATTTTGGGTTTTGTTTACATGAATTACGAGCTCTGCTTTAAAAATCAAAAGAACCGCCGGTCACGCCGCATTGGCTATGAAATTCGACTATTTTATTATTATTATATTAAACCTATGTAGGTATTTTATTACAAAGGCCGTGCCGTGAATTTAGTGTTAATGTTTTGTAGCGGTCTAGTTGAAATATCAAGCGCCTCACGCGTTATCGAGGCTGTGGAATTACAGAATAAGCGCAGCTTCGCAAAGTATTTGCCGCGCGAAGCAAATGCCCCGCGAGGCTGCTCGCTCGTCATAATATGTAGGGTAGATGCTAGATTAGTACGTACATGTGAATACCACGATTACAGCGCCCCCCTGAACCTCGCGCCCTAGGCTGCAGCCTAATTAGCCTAAGGGTTAATCAGGCCCTGCTTAGTTTTGTGATATTTTATCTTAGATAGTGCAAATAGCTGATTCTATACGATTAATCCATGGCAGGCAGTGCAGTGCAGGTCAGACCAAGAGTTTAGAAATGCATTTCTTCGTCCGCAAACTTATTTGACAAGTCCTAAATTCAATAGCGGGTACAATGTAGTTTTCTGTCTGAAAGCACAGCTTTACTGTTTACCTATTCTTTTTATTTATACAGATAAATTATAATATTTTCACAAAAGTCAATTTAGTAAAAAACATTTAGTAATGATTTTAAATGATGAAATCCGTTTTGAAATTAGAATCAAAATAGAGTAAGACAGAAATTATCTTTTGAGAAGGTGGACTTTAATTCAATAAGAGACTAACAGGAGCAATCTTTTGATCATTTTCCCATCAACATGAACATCATGAGGAAAATACTGAAATGCAAACACCTGGCGAAATCTTGGATGAAGTCATAAATGTCTCGATTTTGCTATAACCGATGATGACCTCACTGTGTCCTCTGATAGTTTCCATTTTAAGATAAGAACAAATAGAGCAATGATATGACGTATGACCAACATGATATAACTGACCTACCACACGCCAATCTAAATGGAATCACTGACATAAAAGTTCAATAACAATAAAATGTGTTGAAACCCATTAATAGTCAGTTAGCAGCGGCCATCATGCATGAACATATAGTTTTCATCGCGACCCTACGTTGCATAGATATTGCAATACCTCCGGTCATTGACCGACCTCAAGGATCTGGGACACCATGCGAAAATAAACCCTATAGCAAAGGAAATAAAGCTGAGTTTCTTTCAGATTGCAGTTAGTTTATAAATTGGACATGGTAAATGAAAAACTGTGGAAACAATTAAGAATACCTTCCCTTTGAAACTAATTGTATGATGTTTTACTTGATTGAAAAAATTATGTTTTATTTTCTTTGAAAAATCATTATTTACTTTCTTGTTTATTGACTTCTATTGTATTTGTATAGTGGCTATTTGATGTGGATGTTTCTAGAATAAAAAGAGAAGAAGATAATCCAAAAAATTCTTCTTTTATCTTAAACTTGTTATGAAATTATCATAAAATTTAGCTTGTTTTCCAAGAAAGGTTACTTATAAGTGTAGTTTAGTATATAATTAAGGTGGTCTACATTTAAACTATGACTTAAAGTGCCATGTATGAGGAGCCGAGCGTATTGCCATCAACATTTGTACTTAACTAAGGGCTGTATTTTGAATAAACAGATAGATAACTTTTATCTGAGGAATAAAAATGGCGGTTTGGCAGCTTATCTATAGAAATTATGTCAAATCGCTATTTTTATTCCTCAGATAAAAGTTATCTGACTGTTAAAAAATCAGCCCTAAGTCTGATTTGTTAATGAATATCTAGTTTAAAATATTACCGGATACTAATTACAAAATAACATGTTTACAGAGGAAGGAAAATGTTTATTTGATAAATAATAATTAATAAGCATTATTATATCTACTGTGTGTTTATAAAATACGATAATTATACAAAAACTGCATATTATGTGGACCAAATACTTAGTAAATATTGACGCGGTTTAACCTTCATAGAATTATCTAAACACAATAATGTTGTCAGATGTTGTTGTTTGTTTTCCTTTTTTTTTTAGCGTGGTAAAATCATCAAATGAGTCCTCCCACCCCGGGCAATGCGGGAGCGACTGTCAGACTTGTAGTGACTAAAATCCACGGTGTCCCTCAATAGCCCTTTATGTACCGGGGTCACGGTGATGGAATAAGTCCCGCGACCCCGGCAGGTTGTTTGTTTTCTTAAGGTATAACTGATTATTTTGAATTATCCGGATATTTGGGTAGTGTTTTGAAAGTGTAAATAAGTATTATCTCTTGATCGAAATAGTTCAATACTTTACTTGATAGATAGTAAAATTAAATAGTACCTAATTAAAGAGTTTTATGCGTTGTCAACACAAAATTATGTTCGTCAAATTGAATGCCTACAATTGATTTTGTATTTCTGTTACATACAGTATTCATATAAGCTTTTGTCAGGTATATGCCATACAATTTAGATTTTTCCATTGATTCTATTTATTCACTATTAATTCGTGTGGTGTTTGAGATTCACCTTAGTAATTCATCCTGGGTAACGGCACTATAGACTACCAGAACTTGGTGATGACTGAGCGATTCCACTCTCCATAATAAGCCTCACTAGGGCCACCTGCCACGCGATTACCTCAATTCTGTCGAAGTTCGCTGCAAAATAGTTTTTACTGTGATCCATCGATGCGCAGGAGTTTCCGACTGGGTGAGCTCACACCACCTTAGGCCTCATCTTTGCTTCCTGCTAGACTGCAAACAAGAGCAAAACGTTTTATAAATAATGCTGATTGAGTTTCGTTTTCTTTCTTTCTATCAATAAAACCACATTGGGCACCCGCTGAAAAGAGGTATTCAAGAGCACCCGCTGAAACCGCCACCTGAGCTACTGACACCTTATCTCTCTCAAGGTTCCTGTCAACATTTTTCGCAGGTACCAGGTGCCTATGTGAAATACCCGCTGAAAAGGTACGTGAGCTGTTCCACACACGGCCACCTATCAATATTTTTAGCCGGTGCCCTAATTGGATTATGATACACGCAGCTGTCAACTTAGATTTGAAAATCATAAACAATTTTGTATTTTCCTGTAGTGCATTAAATGGTAAGTAGGTGGGGTATATACAAGTGTTTATTAACATAAACAATACTCGTCGGAATATAGTCGGTGTTTACTAGTCGGTAGACGACCGCCATTGAGGTGACGGTCGAGCTGCACACTGTGGTACATTCTCTTTGCTGACGTCTGGTTTGTTCTGCGGGATTGTGGACTCTTGACACTAGATGTAAAGGCAGGTTTTAGTGACGATACGAAAACAAAAAAAACAAAAGTCATTTATTCAAATTAGGCTGCACTTTTTGAAGGTCAATTTTTACATAAGACAGTCCCCTAAAGCGGAGCCCCCTCTTCGACACTTCCTAGTGTTTGGCTGGTAAGAAGAAGTGGCGGAACAAACTCCCCAGCAACACATCTGTTTGTACGGTTAGAAGAACCAAGATTTAATACAATTTAATAGAACATTCACATTATACATCAATTCGAGATTACATTCCAATCGTGACTAGAAGGCACAAAAAGATAAACTATGACCATCGCAGTAACAACAACAACGAAGAAAAAGAAATTAAATTTCATAATATAACAAAACCAAAGGTCAGCAAGTCGACCAGTCACCACAAGCAGCACCTGTTCGCGAGTATTACGCAAGTTCCCGTATTCCTTTTAAAAGCCTGTGATGGTACACTGCTGGACAAAAGAAAGGTTCTTCTCATGTAAAATACGAAACATACCCTAACATTTTGACGTTTTAAAAAATCTAAGATCCACCAGAGCCATTAGTGCTCAATCAGGAATACCTATTTCCGTTTGAGCACTGATTTATGGGCACCTATATTTTGAGCAACGATTGTATTTCCATTGCCCCCTAAGTTTCACTGAGTTTTTATTATATTGAAGTTGTTCACTTTTTTGTTAACTTCTATTGTCCCACTGCTGGAGAAAGGTCTCTTCCATAACCTTCCACTCTTCCCTTAGTGCGGCTTTCACTGGCCAATCGCTCAAGAAAGCCTCTAGTTGTTCACTTAGGTATGTTCTGTTTTTAAAGATATAGGATATAGGACGTATTTCAAGTTATTATTAAGAAGTTGTTTGTAGAATTAATCATACTTATTTAATAGCAAGTAAATGCAAATGCAGTCTTGATTTCCTTCGCTTATAAATTGTAATAATTTCAAAAGGAAATAGGTATGTAGAGGATAATTAAGGAAAGAAGAAACCGTGTAGCTATTATAATATCAGTGATAACAATCTCTTGCATATCCTTTGGATTAGCAAGAATAAAAGCATAATTACATTTTTATACGAATTATACAAAATGTATTATAAGTACTCGGATAACTATTATTTAAATAAATTAACATTATAACCTAGAATTACGTAACAGATATCGTGAACCTGGTTTGACCTAATTTGAAAAGTTCAGTTTTCAGGCACTCAGCAATGAAGGGAGACCTTTTCCCAGGAGTGGAAACGAACAGGCCAAGTAAAATATAATAATCAGCTATAGTGATGGTAGATATTTTTATGTAGAATACAGGGTATATAATTTAGTTAGAGGAAATAATTATGTACGATTTTGAACAAGTACAGCGTGTTATAATTTGAACGTAATGGCGCTGAAACATGTTTTACTATCTATAATTATATTAAATGGGTACAGTTCAATTCATCCAATAAGCTGTAGGATTAGATGGTTCGCTTCGTCATCAAGGTTTTGCTTCTTATTGGGGCTGACTTCCACTGTAAGCAGACGCTGAATAACAATATGCAGCGATTGCTTATCTGACCTCTAACGAATACCACAATATCAACTGGCAAGACTGGTTCTGACTTACAATTCTTAAAAAAATACCAATTACAGCCAGTACTGGTCCAGGTTGACTGTCCTGTTGGTCTAGTGGTTAGTGACCCTGACTGCGATGCCGGCGGTCGTGGGTTCGATTCCCACCCAGGACAAATGTTTGTTTGATGAGCATGAACAATTTGTTCAGTATCTGGGTGTAATTCATCTATAATATGTGTGTATTTAGAAAAATATAAGTATGTTTATCAGTTGTCTTGTACACATAACACTAGCTCTGCTTAGCTTGGGACTAGACGGTGTTGTGTGATAGTTGTGGAATATTACTATTTATTATTAGTCCCAACTTCCTAAGGTGCTTTGATATACAATGAAGGTATACCCATAAACGAAAAGGCTTTACCAACCGTTATAAAGATAAACACTTGGTGGTTACATACTAAATTTAAAATTAGCATATCTGTACTTACCCTTTCAAAAGATACTTACGCCTATTTAGTCTCCCGATAGCGAGGTATACGACCTGCCCCAGAGCTACGCATGTGCGCGTCAGATAACGCTATGATTTATGTTGTATGCGCCTGCGCCGCCCGATAGCGGTAGTACAGGAGCTATGACCAATGCAAATATTGTGAAGAACGTTGAAAATAAACTACAGAAAGAACATGAGTGTTTTTTTAAGAATATGACCTTAAATAAAGCTTAAAGTTTATGTAATGAGCTAATTTAATGAAAGGGTTTAATAATTATGAAAAGAAACTTAATTTTCTATTTGTCTTACGTTTTATCGCGAGACAAAATTAAGGTTATAGAAGCTTTATGTAGTCCAAATACACCGCATTGTATTAAAAAGATATAAACAAATAAATGAAACAAAACATAGTTTTCAGCGACAAATAACAGTAACAATAAAAAACTTTCAAAAATACTCGACTCTAGATCATTCAAAATATTTAGTAATTTTCCAATAATATTATAGAATTTGTATTTGAGGTCAAAGATATCAACAACATGGTGAATATATAAGAAACATAAAATATAATACAGTTTTATTGTGCTATAGTCTTTATATTACTTTTATACTACTTTATGGTAATTTTGTTGTTCTACCTTCGTGCTAAATATCTTTGTGGAGGTATTATAAATGCAATGGTGACGTCATCGTTAAGAGAACTTTCTTGAATACGAACTAACTTTCAGGGAAACTTCTAGAATACATAGCACGTCAACATAAACGTACGTAGGTATACGTATTTTTGATACTTCTTTTTTTTTTAATTCGTTGCCTCACACTAGAAATTTCTTCCTGTATGGTAGGGTCCGTTTACAAACATAGAAACTCACATATACAAACACCCAGACCCGAAACAACTAGGTACTTGTTGATCATATAAATACTTATACATAATTATAGTAATGCAACTGTACTAAAAGTTAGTGAAATAAAGTATAAGTTGACTAATAATTTATAAACCTTAAAATTAAACTCTAATCAAATAAGTAGATTCCTAGATACACAGCCAAATAAATAGAATACTAGATACAAAACACCACACAATTTATAGATTTTATTGCTAACATTGTAATATTCCAGTTTAAGTAAGGTTTGTATTGAAAACAGCAAAATGTTACAAAACACAGTAAATAAAAAACTTTTTTTAAAAAAGGGAACCGACTTCAAAACCAAACACAAAAAAACTGTAAAATAACTTTTCTTTCGGAAGTCGGTGGCTTTGTTTTTATTTTTTATTTCATTGACTATGGCCACCGACTTCCGAAAGAAAAGTTATTTTACAGTTTTTTTGTGTTTGGTTTTGAAGTCGGTTCCCTTTTTTAAAAAAAGTTTTTTAATTTTCCCTTTTTAGTTTAAATATTCAACAAAAATCTTCATAATATAATCGGCGCCTTTGAAAATCTACAATCATAGTAAGCAACAAAAACGAATCTATGTGGGCAACTTCACGATTTATCTATTATTGTTATTTACTCAAACCTTCTCCAGAATGTAACGAACACTTTTCTAAAAACCGCATCAAAATCGGTTCAGCCAAACGCGAAATAATCGCGGACAAACATGCAATCGTCTCTGAAAATGTACAATCCAAGTAAGCAAAAACGGATTCACGTGGGCAACGTCACGGGAAATCTATTAGTGTTATATACTAAAACCTTTTCCGGAATATAATGAACACTTTCCTGAAAACCGCATCCAAATCCGTCCAGCCAAACTCGAGATAATCGCGGACAAACATACATACATACATACAAACATACATACAGGTCGAACTGAGAACCTACTTTTTTTTTTGAAGTCGGTTAATAACTACATGATATGAGCAGAGGCGGCGGCGGACTCCTGGCCTAGGCTGCTATTTCCATAGCGCTGCAACTTAGCACGTTAACAATAATTGCCGCATAATGAGTTGCACCCAAAATAATGTAACGCAGAAGGCTAACAACAAGACAAGTGTTACATAAAAACTTTGAAAATAATATCTTAATAATACTGATATTTCCTAAAACCACTAAGGACGATAACGTACCTATACACGTTGTCGTCCTTAGTGGTTTTAGGAAATGTTATAGAAATTCAACTTACCTCGAAATCTTCCCATTAGTTATGTCCCAATTACTAGGACACAGTCATCTTCTTTAAGATAAACGCACTGAGCTGGTAGATGTCAAATGTCGAAGTAAAATGACTGCCTAAATTCCAACTAACAACTTTAAAGTCAATACTCAAGTGAATAAAACTTCGAAAAAATCTAAAAAATAATTAAGAAGTGCTTTGCGCATTGTTACTAATTTTGTACCAATTGTTGTTGTCGTTGTAGGACGTCCACGTCTTAGGTGGACAGATGATGTGATGAATAGCCCTGGATAGAGATTCCAACAGGATATTTTGGAAGTCAACAGATAATGCCTATGATCAGCAGAGCGAGACTTCTGACAACATACTATCTGTATGCGCACAATGCTCTTCACAGGGTTCTGTCCAAAATAACAGAAATAATAATAACTTCATATCTTGATCCTGACAGCTAAGGTCGTTAGTATAACTTTATCAAATTATACTCATTAGAAAGTTCCCGAAATAAATAATCTTGCTACGTGTTTTTATGTAATTATTTTTTTGCAATTTAGTTTTTTATTCAGACTTTATAAGGATGTTCATTGTTATTACTATAATGTCATGGACGATATTAATTTTAATAATTATGTTTGATTCTATAACATTGTTAGTGTTTGATAGGGACAATACGTTGATAATGTGCTGAAACACTTGTTTTTTTTCATGCATTCCTGAAAGGTATTCGCCACAAAAGCTAATGACCGATGTCAATGACCAAGTTTCATAGTGACCTGCTAAACATCTTCACATATTAACTAGTTCGTGTAGTTTTTTTTTAATGTTCTTCCAAAATACAAACTCAAAATATCATCAGCCTATAATGTTTCCGCTGCTAATGCTGGGACACAGATTTCCTCTCTGTGAGAAGGAATACCATAATCTACCACGCGGGCCACCATGCGTGTTGGAAAATGTCACATGTCATCGAATTTTTGGTTCGAGGACTTGTCGGTTTCCTTACGATGTTTTCCTTCAGCGTTTTGAGAGCAATGGCAATGAATTATATTATACAGAATAAGATAACTAGCGGGCTTCGAACCAACGACCTATATAATTCGTAAGTCGGGGCTGAGACCACTGGGCCACCACTTTTCTCAAAACCCAAACTTACTGCAACTAATATTGCCAAAATTATTTCATCTTGGGCTCATCATTTCATCTGTCATTGAGTAGTCAATGGTCTGCAGTCATAATAATATTCTTGCCAAGAGCTTTAACGAGCTGACACCATGACCTGCCTCACTGCCAAGCTACCAACATAACAAGGAACATAAAACCGATCGCCAAGCGGAAGACAATCACATAAAACGTACAATTTATTGTCCATCAGTTAATATATTAAATTTGGCCGTAAATTAAACCCTGGCTTCAATTTAAACGGAGGGACGTTATAATGGCGATGTCAAATAAATAATAATGCTACAATTGATTTTAATTTGGCGTTTAATATCAGCTGGTGTTTGTACTGACGTTTATTGTTGCAGTCAGGGTTTCAGAGAGGTAAATATGCAGTCATCTGCAATTATCTTTGTTTGTTTCCAGTCGAGGATAAAGCTTCTAACTTCTTATAGTGCAGCTTTCTTCAGCTAATTCATTGTAGTTATGGTGTTTCCTTATCCTTAACCAATATAATCATTTACAATGTTTGTATCTGTCATCTGTTTATATTCCCAAATAATTTACCCTATGTAGAACTGCTATATGTGGTTTTATTTAGGTATGGCAATTACTTCATATCGCTTTAATAGGCAAGACTTCTACAGATTCTTTACTATTTCCTAAACTAAAGAAGTAGTATCATTCCATGTGGGAGTGTCCTGGGGAATATGGGATCCATTCTTATCCTTCATCAAAATAAGATTGACTCAGCTGGTCTCACAGACCCCACATGATCACATATCTGGGACACATAGCTCTCGGCTAACACACTGTCTTTGCTCAAGTGTCCAGACGACACCATATTGGTCGATGTGGACAAACATTGGAGCACAATAATTGATTATATTTCCAACATTGTTCAGGTGGTCAACGTTTGAACAAATGTTTGGATCAGCCTCGGGGATTACTCATAGCATTTTTGTGCAGTAGAAATATGAAATGTTATATAGTGATGGTGATAATAGAAATATATCCCAGTAAAGGTTACCCTTCGATGATGAGTAGCTCGCCGTTTGATCAAGGATAAGACCCGCGTAATTGTGTGGTGTTTCACGCACGTCTTAAGGAGCTGCCGGCAACTGATGGTGACCCACTAGGGCCAAACGTCTGCCAGGATCGTGGGACAGTCAGGGGGTATCATGAACCTCAAATGCTAAGGGCAAGAGGAGGAATCAGGTGGATTATAAGCCTGTACAAAGCTGGTTGCCTATTCCGTTCCATCCAGGGCAAAAGGGCTCTAAAAAAAAGGAAATCGTATTCCGTTTAGCACAGGTGAGAGGGTGTACTCATAGCCGTAAGTAGAAGAGTTCTAAGATCTTGAATAGGGGACATGTCTTTATAAAATTTACTTTAATGGATAAGATGTAATTCGTAATGTAATCTTAAAACTGCAAAGATGTTCTTGTCACAAACAGGAAAATTTTGCAAAAAGAATGATAAAAAATATAAAAATGTCAATAATAAATACATATTTTCAGTTTACACAGATGTGAAAACTTAATTTTCGCGCGACTACAGTGACATAACCCAGAAAATATTCTTTCCTCGAACCGAAGCAATTTACTTCATTAAACAAGTATTATATTGACAATGTACTCAGGTAAGTACATATCATTAATTACACTTATGTGCACAAAGAAGACATGTGTTCCGTGGTGTCGGAAGATCTTTTGTTTTCACCAGCCTTGGTGGCTCGCTGACTCAGAGGAAATGCACTGAACCGCATTGTTTTACTTGAAATACATAATATATTACTATGGGTGAATCAGATTGTCATTTATTATGAGTATTGTACTTTTGCTTTGTATGCTATATTTCTGGGTGACTAACTCCTTTTCTTTATTTAAAATGGTAAAACGTTTTTTTTAAACGTTGCCCCCCACACTAGGAATTTCTTCCTGTATCGTGGGTGCGTTTACAAACATAGGAAGTCTCATACACAAACCCGGAACAACTACTTGCAGATCAACCAAATATTTGTTCCGTTTGGGTACCGAACCCCCGATACGCTGCGCAGCAGTCGATAGCTCAGCCAATGCGCCAAACGTGCCGTCATTAGTTAAGGTAGGTTTAGTAAAAATAATTTGGCAGTCACTCTACTTTCCGTATTTTTATCACGCAAAACCAAAGCCAACTTTTTTATTCGTGTTTATTTATTCGGTGTGTTGTGGAAGGGTCAAACTTATTTACTTTTTCCTTAGAAGGTTGGCAAACATAGCAACAACGCTCAGTTTGATGACTTTAAAATAATACCGACCTTGTTTGTCTATTAGTAGTGTTGTAGGGGTCCTGAGAAGAATCAAAGGGCCTTAAAAAAATTACATTCAATTTATCTACAGTTAAAAATTACATTGGAGTCTAATTGCTATGTATTCCATGTTGAATACATGGATTTCATCAGCCATAAACCTTATAGAAAAGAGAAAAATCTATTTATGCCTGAGACCTTTATGTTAACCCTGTCGACAGACAGCTCTAACGCCCAAAATTAATATATTTTTTTTAATTCAAATATCGTACCTTTGTTTACGCTGCTTCTCATGACCATCTTTAATACTCAGATAGGTAAATTCGGTCATTCATTAGTCAGACAAATGTCCAACTGAAGATAGCAATTGAGATAATTTATTAATCTCCAGTGAAAAGCATTTTTTTGTTGCGTAGTGATTTGAAGCGATTACTTACTACTAGTTTAGCCTCTATCCAGTGTTAACGACTGACGGACGTGACGAAGCGGACAGTCAGGAGTATCAAGGTGATAAATATTCCCAAAAAATAAATAAAGTAACTTAGTACCTTTTTACTAAGTTGACGAGTATTCTGTCAAGCTGTGAGCTGTGAGTGGTGTTCGTAGGATATTCATAGCAACACAATTGAAATCTATTTCTTACGCACTGTTAATCGCTTTGACCTATTTTGCTGTATCGGGCGCCAATTGCGTGTCTGTATAGACTCATGGCAATAGACTTTTGTTGGCTATTGACATCTGCATTGTGGTCAGGTTTTTAAATGGTTTTCGTCTTATGTTAAGATATTTTCTGCATTATAATTAGTGCAAATATCTTAACATAAGGTGTACTAAATTTTTATAAAATACATATGAGTTCGTTTATTTGTTTCGCTTTAACAATTAAATCAATTAACCGATCTGAATGAATTTATTTTGGTACACAGACAGATAGATGGAAACCTGGAGACGATTATAGGCTCATTCATTTTGGCATAAAACTCTAATGTAAACAAAAAAAAATGTAATTTATAAATAGCTTAAGGATTAATTGATTCCTTTTAAACATAATAATTAAATTGAAAAGAAAAGTGATGGCTTCTTTCTAAAAAAGTTATTTCTTGATTAGTGGATCGGAAACTTTCTTAGAAGCAACTTGATGTAATTAAAGGAGTTTAATTCTGTGAAAACCGGTGACTAGGTAGAGCAGATGAGTTGAACGGAGTTCCATTAATTAATTACTCAAAGAAACGAGTTTAAAGGCAGAACTTGAAGGATGTCAGTTTATTGAATAAATTCAAATTAAAACACTGCAAAATTTAGACCAATCAATTCAAAGTCTTTGAGTCCATTTAAAAAAGTCTACCTTCCTTTAAAATTAATCAGTATCTAAAACTTTAAGATGCTTTTCAAATAAATTGTCATATTTAAAAAAAAATACATATTTAAAGCATATATAGGTATATCCACCAAAATAGAAGTTAGCATTATAAATAAGATGCAATTTCTAACAGTTTTCTTATACAATATCAATTCAAAAATATAATGTCCTTATGAAGAACAGACGTCCATTACGTAACAGTACCTTAGGCCTCAATCGACACGTAATGAAGCACATGTGCCTCAAACCGGTCCAATCCGGTTATAGCAACCTACTTTATTATCTTCCTTTTTGCAAATCGCT
Source organism: Agrotis ipsilon (assembly GCA_028554685.1). Taxonomy (NCBI): domain Eukaryota; kingdom Metazoa; phylum Arthropoda; class Insecta; order Lepidoptera; family Noctuidae; genus Agrotis; species Agrotis ipsilon. Next base: position 401,853 of record CM052970.1, on the reverse strand, counting down.
CGCACTATCAACTATTCACTACAACCAAAAACACACCTTATTTTTTGATAGCAAAAGTTGAGAGTGGATTGCTGAATTTAGTTAGGTTAGGATGTTTCGGATTTAAATATTAATCTATTCAAATAATATTTTAGTTCTTGTGATAATATAAATTCAGTATGGAGGTCGAGTCAGTTTGCTGTTATCTCGTATGTAGTTCTGTTTATTGTTTTAATAATATAATGTTATTGTGAGTTTGGGAGCTCATCCTGGGCCAGCCTTGGTTTGCTATATTTTTATCACAATATGATATAATACGCGGATACGATTCGCAGGGATTTGGTAACAAATCGATTGAGGAAGGAATGATAGCAATTTATCAATTGGGAAAGATTATACGAAAGAAAGCGGAAGAGATCTTAAGCTCCACGTAGACGTAGGTGATTTGACAAACATCCATTCATCTATCCATAGTCATTAATATTGTATCCACCCATTCGATGTTCCTGGTTAACGTATCGAGATCTGGTTGACTGATGACACAAAATAGTAATTCTGTGACTTATTCCGCTTTCCCAGATGAGTTTCGTGTATTGCTCTTCTAGATTCATGGCAGTACGAAGATAGGGTATAATGAAAGTAGAGTACCTATAAAATCTATAAGGTACATGCCACGCCGCTGTTACTGTTACTGTCAGCCTGTATCATCCCACTGCTGGCCAAAGGCCGCTATTTGTTTTTTTTTTAATGATAGGTTTGCGATCGCGTTTGACCACTGTGTTGCTGTGTTAGGAAATTGCTTTTTTCTGAAATATTTTCTTTCAAACGTTTCAAATTTTACGATATAAATACAGCAGCTTGATAACTTAAGTTGCTGATGTAATGATTTAGATTAAAACCCTAATTCAAAATATGTAGATATAATCTAATTTGAAGCTATTCAACAAATAGTCAGAGCCCTTAATGCTTCATAATGAAAGAAAAGTATAAAAACACATCTAAATGTAAAGTATCTTCTGTTTCAATTGTGAAAATTTCTTTTTCTGATAAATTCACAAGACGATCTACAACTGAAATAAAAAATGGCTGAATTTCGTACAATACTTGTGTACAATGTACAAACAAGGAAAGAAGAATGGGCAGAAATGTATGAACCCCGTCCCGGTGCCGGTTGAGGTCCCGTTATGTTAACAATGTTACTCTTTCTCATGATCTGTACACATATTAGATTGAGAAAAAGCTAAGAGCAATGTTTTCTTCTAATAATCGAAATTCATCTTTTGACATGAAATTCTCAATAACTTTTTTCTCCCATGGTTTACAGGTTTGCTGTCATACAATGAAATGATACACTTTTCAAGTGCTTTCATCTGATATATAGATGGAAGTGTTACAAGGGATGGGACGTTTTGTCCATTCTTCTTTGACGTCACAAGCGACTTTGAAAACGAACAAATAGATACACACCTGTAACCTAAATTGGGTATTTTATGTTATCTTAAGACTCGTGTCAGACTGTCAGATGGACCGAAGACCTTGCTGGTGCTTGGCAACAGACCGCGAGGGTATCTTATTTATATGTCCTTTGAAATTCAGGTTAAAAGTTTTATACTGAATCTTTGATATTCATCCACTACGGTGAATTCCTAAAACCATTTTTACAAATACTTGTTGAAAAATAAATGCATCAGCACAAAGACGGGCCCCCCTAGAGAGGGCCATAGCCTTGCCGGGGTTGCGGGATATACGTATACCGTGACCCCGGAACATAAAGGGCTATTGAAGGAGACCGTGGATTTTAGTCAGTACAAGTCTGACAGTCCTTTCCGCCCTGACCGGGGTGGGAGGACTCATTTGATGATTTTACCACGTAAAAAAAAACAGATTTACATCACGACGCCACGAGCTTTCGTAAGCTTATCTCAAACAATATTATTATAATATAATAATAATATTCCACAATAATATTCAAAACAAATATTTTATTGAAATAAACAGTGGAGCTTTTGATCACTAGAATTTGGATAGATTTTTAGATTTTAATCTCATCGTTCGCACAATGTATTAACTATTACTGCCGCTTCATATCGCGGGTTTCATTCCCGAATGGATCAAATACACATTTGAACGATCTGTAAGTTATTCCGAGTTGTTACGGTTTTACTACCGGGAAATAAAACATTTCGAATTCAGAATCAACTCTATATTAAAAATAAAAAAAACTAATAAGTAGGTATATCCTTTTCTACATCCATTCTCAGATACTTTTGCATATAAAGTAGGAAGACGTGTTAATACTCATATACCGTACCACAGCAGCCTGCGAGATTCGTCAAGCCTGCAATAATTCTCAATGCTTTCTTTACTGTCTGCATAGCAACTACATTTTATTACACCAAACTTAGCATACGGATGCGACCTCGATGTGGTGACGTAGGTATGTTAGCCTCAGATAATCTTTTAGCGCTTGCCTAACGTTGGCAACACATACATACATAGATACATTTTTTTCCTGATATCATTGTGGTATGGCCTTCATAAGATACCTCAGGGCTTACAAAAGAGAAAAAGTTTTCACTGCTTAAATGTCTCTTTATCAAGATAATTGATGAAAATAACTTCAATGGCCCACATCATCCCTAAATTGAAAATACTGAGTCTTTTTTTAACTTGGTTGAATCATCCAATTAGTCCTCCCGCCCTAAATCAAAATTAAAAAAAAAACAAATATTTTTATTGCACATAAGCCCAGGCACTTATAAAACGTCGACAAAAGTTCATCGGATGTCAACAAATGGAGCTGCAGGGACTGTCAGCTGTGCTGACTAAATTCCACGGTGTACCTTCAATAGCCCTTTACGTTCCAAGGTCCTACCTATTTAGACAGCCCCGCAACCCTGGCAGGCAAACACCGAAAGCCTAGGGAGAAATCTTTGCCCAGTCAGGGGATGATGAAAATGAAGACTGAAAGTAACAAAGTCCACATTTTTTCTTCTGGAAAGCACGGTTATTTTCATCAGAACTTACAAGTTAAATTATATTAATTTCAAGTTTTACCGGCTTTGCAATAACCTGTGGTAGAGTTGATTGATTGATTGAAAGCTGGCTCGTGTGGCGAAGTGTAGTGGGCGTGGCACACTTTGAAAGAAGCCTGACATGCTGTATAGCTGTGTTTCTATAGGCTATAAGCTAAGTTAGTTAATATAAGTTGCAACTAACACTTGTGCCAATTTCATTATAAATATTCTGCTTATTAATTAACACATTCAACATAAAACCGGGCACTTCTATTTTCATTGCGATTTTGGCTTTCGACCCGCAGAAAATTACAATCGTTTCCAAGAATGGCCTTATTTATTAAGGTGCTTTGCTATGCTATGCAAAGTAAACAATGTGATACCTTCGTCATCTTCCTGCCCTTATCCCATTTTACCAGTTGATCGTGGCAAGGCAAAAAATATAAATAAGTAGACCTGACTGCGCAACGTAAGTACCAACTACTGCAGCATCATATTGTATCATTTTTCGGTTGGTACACCGCACAGGGTTTCAATAGTAAACAGTAGATCTTATGTCTAATCAAGTTGGCCACCCCTGCCTTAGACAATCCATCCATCTTTTCTTTGACCTTCAAACTAAACACCATACCAACTTAGTTTATTGTTATCTTCTCAAATGTTGATATAACACCACAACTCATGACACGTTCTCTCCAAGCTAGGACAACCGCAAACTTTGTCATCCCTCAACTTAAACACAAACTCAAGTAAACAAGATGAAACAGAGATGCACGCACATAACTTACAGATGACCACAACAGATGGTGGACACAAGTTGTGGCCGCACCGGCCAGTTCTGGAGAAAGTTGCCGCAAAACAAACATACGGCCCAAAAGGAGACAAAGTTGACAGAGATAGATACGGGAATAGGGCGACAATGTGGCCAAAGGACGTTGAAACGATATTAGTGTGGTATGTAATGTAATTAAAACTTTATAATGACGATTGTCTGGTTCAAAATAAATTATGGTTAGAAAAAAACATAACTAGCCTTATTAGCCAAGTTATGTTTTTTAAGAAATGTTAATCTAAACTAAAAGAAACTCACATACACAAAAGTCCAAGCCCAGGACGACTACTTGCAGAACTTACAAATATTTGTTCCGTGTAGGGATTGAATCCGTGAGACAATGCACAGCAGTCGATCTTTTAGTCACTGCGCCAAACGAATTAACTAATCTAATTTAGTCTCTGACCTAGACTAATAACTATCAAATTAGTAAAAAATTAATACCTTTGTCTATACCATGTTTCATATTTTACTAAGGAAATGGTAAAATATTATCTGCTTTGTTACACAATTAACTTAAAATGCAAAGAAACTTCTTCTTAATGAGACTGTTACAATTTACATAAGTACACGTAATAAATTATATGTAAAGTGACACACAACTGTCATTTACTACTCTTTATCCATAAAATATGCAACAATTATATACCTCAAGACTACAGAAAAAGTTATCGAATTTCTTTTTTTTTTAAACTGTGAATCTTAATACTCTCGGCACATATTACGTCTCGGTTAAACTATCTGTTCTTGCTATACGCTGTCTTTTTTATAAGGCTTTGCGCAGATCTATTCAGGAATATTTTGTCTAGGCTTGTCATAAACACTATTATGTTTCCAAGACTGTTTGGTTACGGTGTACACCGCCATTGTTTCATAGAGACTGTTTTGTCTACACGGTTTAGACAAAGCATTCGTAGCATTCTACCAGCGTCAACGATGTTGGTAATGTCAAAAATTTATAGGAAAAGGACAATGGGCAAAAATGTATGGAACTTGGTCCAAGATCCTCCACTGATGACTCCTATGGCAAATGAAAGCATATGGTTGTGACATCATTCTGGCAAGAGATTATCAAAATCCGTCCGGGGGTTCCTTTTTTATTTTGTTAAGTGACTACCTAACCTAACCTAACCTTGCCTATCCTGACCTAACCTAACCTAACTTTTTTTATTCAGCTGTAAATGATGTCCGACGCATGCTGAACCATCTCTGAAGGCGGTTGGCTTATGTGTGACGTACACCCATTATAAATACCAACGAGACCTTAAATAGCTAACCTAACCTAACTTTTTTTTTCAGCTGTATATGATGTCCAACGCATGCTGAACCATCTGTGAAGGCGGTTGGCTTGTGTGTGACTTACACCCACTAAAAATACCAACGGGACTTTAAATAGCTAACCTAACCTAACTTTTTTTGTTTAGCTGTAAATGATGTCCGACACATACTGAACCATCTGGGTACGCGGTTGGCTTGTTTGTGACTTACACCCATTATAAATACCAACGAGACCTTAAATAGCTAACCTAACCTAACTTTTTTTTTCAGCTGTAAATGATGTCCAACGCATGCTGAACCATCTGTGAAGGCGGTTGGCTTGTGTGTGACTTACACCCACTAAAAATACCAACGGGACTTTAAATAGCTAACCTAACCTAACTTTTTTTGTTCAGCTGTAAATGATGTCCGACACATACTGAACCATCTGGGTACGCGGTTGGCTTATGTGTGAGTGTGACTTACATCCACTAAAAATATCAACGAAACCTTAAATAGCTAACCTAACCTAACTTTTCTTGTTCAGCTATCTGGGAAGGCGGTTGGTAAGCCAACCGCCTTCCCAGATGGTTCAGTATGCATTGGGCATCATTTATAGCTGAACAAAAAAAGTTAGGTTAGCTATTTAAGGTTTCGTTGATATTTTTAGTGGATGTAAGTCACACACAAGCCATAAATGACGCCCAATGCATACTGAACCATCTGGGAAGGCGGTTGGCTTACCAACCGCCTTCCCAGATAGCTGAACAAGAAAAGTTAGGTTAGGTTAGCTATTTAAGGTTTCGTTGGTATTTTTGGTGCAGATAAGTCGAAATATGCCAACCGCCATCCCAGATGGTTCAGTATGCATTGGGCATCATTTATAGCTGAACAAAAAAAGTTAGGTTAGCTATTTAAGGTTTCGTTGATATTTTTAGTGGATGTAAGTCACACTCACACATAAGCCAACCGCGTACCCAGATGGTTCAGTATGTGTCGGACATCATTTACAGCTGAACAAAAAAAGTTAGGTTAGGTTAGCTATTTAAAGTCCCGTTGGTATTTTTAGTGGGTGTAAGTCACACACAAGCCAACCGCCTTCACAGATGGTTCAGCATGCGTTGGACATCATTTACAGCTGAAAAAAAAGTTAGGTTACGTTAGCTATTTAAGGTCTCGTTGGTATTTATAATGGGTGTAAGTCACAAACAAGCCAACCGCGTACCCAGATGGTTCAGTATGTGTCGGACATCATTTACAGCTGAACAAAAAAAGTTAGGTTAGGTTAGCTATTTAAAGTCCCGTTGGTATTTTTAGTGGGTGTAAGTCACACACAAGCCAACCGCCTTCACAGATGGTTCAGCATGCGTTGGATATCATTTACAGCTGAAAAAAAAAGTTAGGTTAGGTTAGCTATTTAAGGTTTCATTGGTATTTTTGGTGGAGGTATCTCGAAATAAGCCATTCTCCTTCCCAGATGGTTCAGTATGTGTCGGAAATCATTTACAGCTGAATAAAAAAAGTTAGGTTAGGTTAGCTATTTATGGTTTCGTTTGGTATTTTTGGTGCAGATAAGTCGAAATAAGCCAACCGCCTTTTCAGATGGTGCAGTATGTGTCAGACATCATGTACAGCTGAATAAAAAAAGATAGGTTCGGTTAGCTATTTAAGGTCTCGTTGGTATTTTTGGTAGATGTAAGTCACACATAAGCCAACCGGCTTGTCAGATGGTTCAGTATGCATCGGGCATCATTTACAGCTGAAAAAAAAAAGTTAGGTTAGGTTAGCTATTTAAGGTCTCGTTGGTATTTTTGGTAGATGTAAGTCACACATAAGCCAACCGCCTTCCCAGATGGTTCAGTATGCGTCGGGCATAATTTATAGCTGAACAAAAAAAGTTAGGTTTGGTTAGGTTAGGTAATCACATAAACGCCTATAAAAAAAGAACCCCAGGACAGATTTTGATAATCTTTTGCCAGAATGATATTACAACTATGTTCTTTCATTTCCCATAGGTGGCATCAGTGGAGGATCTTGGACCACTTTTGCCCATTGTCATTGTGTCAATCCTGTTGCCTGACTATAAAAATACTTTGACAGAATCAAGGAAACAGTCACTGCGAAAATAAATAAAGATCAGTGTAATTGTGAAAAACTTGTCGGTGATAGCAACTTAAAAACAAATGAAACTAACAGGTTATTGACAAGAAAATTAAGATCTTTGTGATTCTGATGGTGAAACAGATTACTGTAAAATACAGTTGAAGGTCTGTCAAACAAATAATCTTTATTCTCCTTAGTTTAAGTTTCTTGTTGGATCATTGCTACTACGTTATGTCAACTAACTGAATTAAGAGATATCAGCCTATATGTTCTCACTGCTGGGACACAGGCCTCTGAATGATGGGGAAGTGTACTTAACTGTATCTGTCATTGCAATGAATTGAAATCTATCTTAGAGGGTTTTCCTGATACTCGTAGCTTGGTCACAGCACTCACTATCAGTTGTAAGTTACGTCAGATAAAGAGATGTCTCCATTCCGCCTCCAAACAAATACTAACTTGTAGACAACCGCACACACATACGTACGTCCTTAGACAAACACACACATCGACGCACAGCTGCAGTGTCTGTTAGTAACTGGATACGTAACGCATGTCAAAGTGGCAGGTTGTATGCGCTTCCTATTGTGTTGCATGGAAAATGTATACGTGAAAATGACAGGGAAATGTATAGACATATAACTTGTAAAAATATCTAAGTCTCGCAACTCAGTTCTTTTTCCATTAAATATTGTGAGATCCATGTAATACTAAGTTGGTTAATTCATTCAGTCCCTACGTAGACGTACCTAAGGGTTATTTTGTCTTAAGTTGTTACCAAATTAGTTAATCTAACAAAATCTTATGGTACCTAACCAAATCAATACTAAAAATCTTTTGTTTTAAATAAATAAATTGACTAACTTGTATTGAAAACACAATGTATCTCACATCAATATCATATTAACTTAGATTGAATAGTACGATTGGAAGTCGAAATAGCCTGAACTGCTACGAGAAAATGATGAAGATGGGACGGCCATGCTGCTTTCTTGTTCATGACTTGGCGGTATCACTGCCGTGTTCCCAGATTTTAGAGATGAAGACAAAATCGCACTAGGTTGAGTTTAGGCTTGAAAACTCGTTTGAGATAGACGAGAATAGATAGCCGAAAACAACAGGCACTCCTTTTTTGGGCAGTCGAGTAAATAATAAAAGGATGAGCATAGTTTGAAGCAGGTATTGCCGTTATTTTAAACAAGCCTTATTTATAAATGATGCCTTGCCTTTTTAGTCTTGTTATTTGGCACTTCTACACCTACCTTAACAAGTTATTTGCAAGTCACGAAAATTTAATTAAAATGGTAATTTTATTAATAAAATGTAAGTTTCCGCCCTCGATTATTATAACGTGAGATTATAACATAACGGGCGAAATGATTTAAATCTGTGTAGTGAAAGATCTGTTAGGGAAAATTATTTTGTTCAAGCATGTGTTTTTTTTCATTTTTTTTGAAGCAATTGGCAATGTTTAATTTTTCTAATAAATGAAGTGAGTACAACAATTTTAGTTAGTTAATTATTAGTGTTAAGTATAGTTCATTAGTGTAAATTAATGTGTTATTTCAATATCCAATAGGTTAAAGTATCAGCTCGTGTTAGATTAATTTTCTCCAGAACAGTTGCTAGATCAAATGTTAGTAATTAGTAGATATTGTTTTATCAGCTAGTTCCAGAGTCAGTTAGAAATTCCGGTTAAAACCGGATTCTCTCGAAAACAATAATACTTTACTCGTACTACTATTAATCCTCGGCCTTGCTGTCGTTTACAGATATTAAATATGAAACTCTGAGCCCCTTCGTACACTAGGCGACGCAAGTCTCCGATACCTTACGACTTTGACATCCATTGACGCGTGCATGTTTACAAACCTCTATGGATTGTATTGCGATAGTCGCCTGGATACCGAAATCGTAAGGTATCGGAGACTTGCGTCGCCTTGTGTACGAAGGGCCTTAAACTTCTGTGTTCCTTGTAAAAGAAAGGCCTTTAACAGCTTAACTAATGGCAAAATTTGGCATTTAGGTATAGTGAGGTATACTTTTCCCTGTTTTTTCAGTTTGTTTTTCAGTAAATAACAGATTTACTGTTGTTACTCGAATCTTGAACATGGGTAGCCTAGATAGCCTTGCTCGTTAGTCCCGCAATTCCGATAGGCTTTGGCCCCGTCATTTTGCTGACAGCCCTTAGAAGCGCGCGTGGAACACGACGCGCTGTCGACCGGGCATGGTGATGATCAGACAGCGAGTCGCCTATTCTTCGAAACTCTAAACTTCGAACCTTTTTTTGCCAAGTTTTTTATTCAATAAGTTACATCTCTTCAACAGTTTCAAACCAAACAATCCACCCACGGACTCGCCAGTCAAATAGAAACGTGTGGACACACACGGAGGTACTGGCGACTAGTGACGAGTGACGCAACGCGTACGATACTCGTACGTGACGATGTCGCGACTGACGTTATGTCGCATGTTATGTAGCATACTATTATGTCCGCGTTTGCATTCGTTATGTTGTTGCTAAGCTGTTGTAACATATAGGATGTTAGAACTGCCTCCAAGACATGGCGACTCGGGTGGACGGCGCGTCGTGTTCCACTCGCGCCTCAAAGAGCGTCAGCATAATGACGAGGCCCCCTCCCAGAGGGCTAAAGCCTGCCGGGGCTATTGAAGGACACCGTGGATCCACTTATGAGTTGCCATGTCTTTTTTTTTTACGTAAAAAAAAAGACATGGCAATTCATAAGTGGATCCAAATCCGGTACAGTCACGAGCAATAGTATGCATACACTAAGCAGTATGCAAAAGCGATGTCCTGTTAATCAATTTGGTAGCAGGACAAACTTTTAACTTTTCATTAGACTTCTATTTTGGAAGCCATAATATTTATTACGAAATAGGTCTTATTTCAAAGTGGAAACCAGTATTTTACGAGTAAATTGCGTTTGAATTTTGTTATGTGTATACATGTTATTGCTCGTGACTGTACATTGTTGAAGAAAAAAGTCCAATGCGTACCGTTCGAGTTCCTTCGAAACTATTATTTAGATAGATGAATTGTATATGGATTTATATGAAAGAAGGGGCATTGAAGAAGAAAATGTGTTGCGCCGACTACAAGTAGAATTTGATAAGGACAGGAAGAATCAAGGAAGAAATCACATTGATTGGTCACATTATGTCTTTGGGACGTAGAAAAACATTCCTAAACTTAAAGATCAGTAAAATCGTTCAGTTTTCTTGCTGATTCACATCTTTTGGTTGCGAATAAATTGAAAATAGATAAAAAAATTCGATGTTTTTCTTTTATAAAAGGCATGAACATTTTGGTAGTAAAGAGTTTTTTTGCATTCTCTAGATTTCACATTTAATACATGATTATTTGGTCGAAAACGGTGTTTTACACTCTCTAGAATAGTTCTATATAAACTTCTCTTGAAGCCAAACTTCAACATAATCTCCCCAGCTACCTGTAACAAGTCTTATTCATATACCTTTATCATATCACCATTCAGTTCTGGTGATCACGCGAGAGCCGCATGCCATCACCACCAGTCCCATCGGCGACTGATAACAGTTATCACGTCTATATTTGTTTGTTCGTCTTTTATCACGACCATTGATACGGTGTGTTGTCACGTTGCCGAAAATATCATTAAAAACAAGGTAATTATACCTATTTGAACAACATCATAAAAAAAAAACATCATCCGGGATCGAATTTGTGACCAAACCTTACAAAAGGTTATCAGTAAGTCTATTTAATCATTTTAAATAAATTTAAAAACTATAATTGAAACAAACCTTCAGTGCTCCACATACTTGCGCATACGCAAGCAGCTGTCCGCGGCCAGGCCTCGAACCCGCGACCCTATTGTATGCTAAGTGCCGCTGAGTCACTGATACCGATACTGATAACAATATAGTGCAGACTCTACGTCGCCGGTGATAACGCCTCTATTCATTTAATAGAGAAAATACTCTATGTACCTAACAGTCTATGTCACTTGTCTATGTATGTTTTATTTTAAATTAGCACAACTTGGCGAATTTGCATTGAATAATTTTATCCTTTTTCATGGAAATTTAAATTGTTTTCCGCATAGAAAGTAGTAAAACAGTTTAAAATAAAACGCCACATAGTTTTTTCGAAGAAAATAACAACAAAATAGTAGATTACGCACCAAGGGAGTAAAGCATTGCCTTACGTCACGGGCGTATTGAATCCCGAAACAACACTAAGGATTCTGGGGTGAACCTCCGTAGCGCAGCGAGGAGGTTCAAGTGTTAAGGTGCAGTAGGTGTGAAAAGCAGAGTACGCTCCTCGGGAGTAAAGCTGCCTTGTCTTGGGCTGACTTGTATCCCTCGCTACACTAAGGATTCTTAACTAACACTTGAACCTCCTCGCTGCGCTACGGAGGTTCACCCCCAGAATCCTTAGTGTCGCTTCGGGATTCAATACGCCCGTGACGTAAGGCAATGCTTTACTCCCTTGGTGCGTAATCTACTATTTTGAAATTTGATGTGGTACGACAACCTTCGAACGTGAAGTTGGCACCACTGTAAGCGATCAGCTGTTGCTGCCAGCGGCCGCCATTACTGATACAACTCCTTGGTGAAAGTTTCCATACGGTTTTCTTTGAGGTTCCAAATTCAAATCACATTATTCCCACGGGAATAATGAAATTCAGTAGGTACATATATTATTCCCGGCTCGAGCGAGGGGGAATAATGTCATGCTTTACAGTAGATTTGCCTGACATATAATATGACATTTACGAGCAAGTAGTGTGAAAAATAAATTACTTAAATAAAAATAACAGGAAATTAAACAGATAAAATTAAAGATGCCAGATGTAATTTAAGAACTCTTACAAAACAAAATTTACATGATGACTAACATAAAATATCACCTGATATTCTACATACATAATTATATAATGTAAAACATTATGTATTCATACCGTGACTCATAACTTCAAGCAATTTTCGGTTGGCAACTGACAACAAGACTTCCATGTAATTATTTTGATGGTGTCATTAATTATAATTATCTGCCTATTATGTTATGTAAAATGGCGCATTATTATGTTTTCTGAAGGTTCAACAGTACCTACTTTATTTATAGTTGTTATCTTTTACACTTAAAATTTATTTATATTTTCAAGTAGGTACAAAATCATAACATAACATCGCTTCAGTAATTACTAAAGAGTTATGTATAGATGAAGGTATCCGTTGTAAATTGTTGCCACATATGTATAAATCCTTTGTAACAGGGGCAAGGCTTGCCCGTAACCAGGCATGAATCCAGACGTCTCATGCTATCGAGGGTGGTCTGTGGATGGGTGACCATCTGTCATAGTGAGTTTCCTCCGTGTCTCGGAAAGCACGTAAAGCCCGGTCCCGGCTGCAATTTGTGGATCTTTTACAATCGTTACTATAATACTATAATCAGAAGGTGTGGCTCCATGTAAAATACTGATATTCAGCTGCATCTGGTTCGACTAGAAACCAATCCCAATGTAGTTAGGAAAAGGCTAGGCAGGTGATGATGACTTAAAGAACCCAAGACCTCATGATCAGACCACTAAGACCAAGTTATTACAATTATTTGTTTCTACTGCACCACGTTTGCGTACCTGAGGGAGGAGACAGAACGGGTCGCGGGACTGTCCTGGGTCTTGGGACTGTCTAGGATCACCATGGCCTTGTGAACTTTAAAGGGCCACTAAAAGAAAAGGTGAGTTTTTTTTAAAGGACACACGGCAAATTTTATCATAACGATGGATTTCTGTCACAGTAGGAGTCTGACCCTCCCTTCCGATCCAGGATCTCAGAGAACCCATTTGATGATTGTAACGCCTAAAAAGGGAGGAGGGGGAGGTACAAAACCACACACGTTCTTAGCAATGGAAAATGAAGTTGGTGGAAAAACTATCTACCCAATAACATATCCGTTTATTGAGTTAGTTAGCCATAATGTTATGTAAATCTCATAGTTGCATAATCTGCTAAATGAACTTGATTATTATCATGGATTCGTTGACCTTGGTAAGTTCATTTCGACGGAAAAAAGATAAACTAGTTGCAATTTGATATCCACGTGTAGAGATTATCGAATTTCCGCGTCAATAATATTATTGTTTACTTCTGTTCATTTTCGTGGAACATGTATAATGGGCACCTGTTTGTTTTATCTGTGGTTCTTGTTAAAGGCGATTATTTGAGAATTTTAAAACAAAATGCGTGTTGTCCAACTATTCTTTAGAGGTACCACAACTGTGCACTGCAGTGGCAATGTCAGCAAGACGATATTATTGACCCCAACAAGACCACTTCTATGTAAAGCACTGTTTTATATAGCGACATTGCCGCATATTGCAGTTTTCTTTTCCTTCTTTATCGTGTTGTCTTACTACATTGCTGACACTGCCGGCCATCGATGGTATAGAGAGCTTCTGCAGCTACTGTTTGCAAGTACCTACCTAAAGTTTACTTTGTTTTTGAAGAAACGTTGCCACACACTAGGAATTTATACTGTGTCGTGGGTGCGTTTACAAACATAGAACTTACATACACAAACACCCAGACACGGAACAACTACTTGTAGGTCATACAAATATTTGAATCGAACCCGCGACACGGATTACAGCAGTCGAATTACTCAGCCACTGCACTAACCGTGCCGTATAGTTTGCCTTTAATATTAGTTAACAATCTAGTTTCCTTAGGGAACACATAGACTAGACCATGCATGTCATAGCGATTGGGCAACATTTCCCCTGCAGTTAGTATTCGAAATAGCACCCTTATCCCAAAATTCTTCTAACAGTCTACCGGCGTGACGATTACAAATAAGCAGTAAGATACATCAACTCAACCTAGACAATCCATTGCTGGACTTACGCCTCTTCCAGGTTGGACCACATCACCCTGTCCCCCTCCTGGAATTTCTTGTCTGACCCTGCCACCTTTTTAGGGTGGTTTTCATCTAGTTGGGGGGGGCGTCCCATACTTGACCAGTACGCGGTCTCCACTTCAAGACTTGTATGCTAAACCAGACTTCGGCCCTTAATTTTACGTTTTATTAACAAAATGCTGTTCCTGGTACCTGTTACCTAAAAAATACCTAGTACAGTACCTGTTACCTAAATAGTACCTGTTACATAAAAAAACAGATACTTATTTAAAATTCGACACTTATTTCTATTGTAGTAATTGATGTGTATCTGAGTCACCGGGGTACGTGACTACTGTACAAGTGTACACACACTCCTAGTGATCATGTAAACGACTTGCTATCAATCAAAGTTGTTTTTCACAACACTCTGACTTATTACCTAGACGAATAGGAATTCTTGACGCTAAGTCTTGAATTTTAAAACTGTGGAACGCTGCTAAAAGTGTTATGTGCAGAAGTTCCACTTTTTATGACGACAATGAGGAAAAAAATGACACTGAAAAAATAACACTGATTTTTTTATTATTTTTCCAGCCTTATCTAATAGTAGTTATTTGATCCTAGTACTTAGAGGTTGTCATTAAATCTAATCAATGAAACTTTTTTGAAAAGTTTTAGCAAGTCAGTCAAATTATTGTAGTTGGTCAAATAGAAAAAAAAATAAGAATGGGAAATTGTATTGATTAGAATCTCATTTTATGATAACCTACTGTCAAATTATTACATTTAAAAATATACTTCTGACATTCAGTGCATCTAATGACTGAACTTCTAGAATTTTCTACAAGTGTGTCGAATTTTCTTATCGCTCGATAACCGTGAAACTTTTGTTTTCCGCCGCGTTGTGTCATAGGTGAGAAAATTTCAATACTGACCTTGGGCCGTGACAAACACTTTACATACAAATCAGACTAAATTCAACTGTATTGCTTTTGTCATAAAGTTTTTAAGAATAGTATTTAAAAAGTGGTGTTTGAGTGTTATCGAATAAAATGTGCATCAAAAAAACATGTTTACGCTACATCGGGTGAGCTTACGTAACGCGATATTTTTTTAATTCATCCTTGAGATATGTTATCAGTGGCGAGTCTGTTTGTGCCTGGGTTCCATATTTGGGTAGCTAATTCTGGCATTTTATTATTTAATTGTGTTTTTGAAGACTCTTTTGGGTAGATAACCAATTTTTGCTGTTTTCTGCTCAAAAACGTCCGAACAAGAAATGTGTCACTAACTTGTTAAAGAATACTTAATGATGTACACACACTGATATAATACCTATTCATAAATCAAACTGCCAAGTCAACTTAGTGGGGCGACGTGCTAATTAAACGTTGTTATAATATAATCTGTTGTTATCAGTGGTTGGCACGAGCTATATGATAACAGCTCTTGTCTTTGCGAACAGATAAGCCATTCAGCAAGTTTGCTTGTGTCTACGATAATTAATTATGAACCTTGGAGACTCTTTAAACTGCCAACATTGAGACAGCATGGTAGCTTACAGTCTAATCTCTCAAAAAGAGCAAAGGTTTGAATCCCAGATAATTCAAAACATCGATTGTGTTTTTCACCAATAAAACTTAATAATATTAAACGTATGCATGACGTTGATCAAGGACAGTAGCGAGTAACAACGATAGTAAATTGGATTAGTAGTGGGTAAGGACAATCCACTAACTAACTTTTTTATTTCCCATCGACATCATCTCATCATCATCTTCCTGCCCTTATCCTATTTTACTTGGGGTCGGCGCAACACGTTTTTTTCTTCCATTCTCCCCTATCACAACTCATAGTATCATTTACTATTTTTTCTTTTATATACTTACTTATACAATCCATCCATCTTTTCTTTGGCCTTCCTCTTCCTCTCCATCCATCAACATTCATGCTCATCACTCTCTTAGTCACATGAGTGTCATCCCTCCTCATCACATGTCCATAACAAGACAGACGATTCCCTTCCATTTTTTTCTGTAACAGGTGCCACTTTCAAACTGCCCCTTATAAACTCGTTCCTTACTTTATCCATTCTTGTCACTCCACACTTTCTCTTATCGACCAAATAATCAGACAGGACTGCAGGCCTAGCTTATCCAAATAAATCAATCGTTTTCCTGACTCCCTGAACAAGTTCTTCAATTCCATCTCTTGATGTACTTCCTTTCTTTAAGGGGCGGCTTTCTAGCTCGTCCCACGGTGGTGTAAACTATTTGGACAGTAGCGAGTTAACAGTGTCTAGGCACTCGCTACTCGCCACTGTCTTTGACCAATGTAAACGGGGCATTTCATCTGGAAGTACCGCTGATTTTTTTTTTATTTGGCAGCTTATTGGGTACATATTATGTCGAATTCAATTTCATAAGAAAAGTCACTCATGAAAATGATTGTGCAGAACCCTACATTGCTCTGGCTCTGCTAATGCCCGGTAATATTAGCGAATGGCCGGCTGCCTGATAAGGTATCAGCTGAATTGTGAACGTGCTCCAATGTGTGTCAGAGGTCACACTTCCTGGAACATGGCGGCTGTGAAACTACCCGCCAAATAAGGGTTTAGTTGATACAGGTGGGGCACGACTTACAACTTAGTTTTGAGTAACTATAAGGAAGGAGAGATTCCTAGAGTGGGTCTAGGAATTTCTCTTGTGTTGTAATTATAGAAGCTCATATACGCAAAACACCCAAACCTGGAACAACTACTTGTAAGTCATACTAATTTGTTTCGTACGGGGATCGAACCCGCGACTCGCTGCGAAGCAGTCGAAAGCTTAGGCACTGCACCAACCTTCTTAGTCTTCTTAATGTTGCATGTTGTAAAGATGATGAAGATTTTCAAATTTATTGCCCGTTAAATCTAAAATACCAACATAAAATAGTTTTGTCTAAATCATGCTAGAAAAATCTTTCGTCGCACAAAATTATTCCTGCCTCAAATGATGCCATTACCTACTACTAATTAACTAAAAATAACTATGGCATAACTTTTTGCCATTACCATAAAGACGAAAGATAATGTTGTCTCCAAGTCCACCTATTCATGGGTCACGTAGCCGATGTCCATCGTTATCAGCGGTTCCTTATCAGTATTAACGAGCGAAGCGGTTGACTCGCAATCAGTACTGCCAAAACGAGGGTAATGATTGACATAACTACCTACCCATGTATACACGAATTCATAAGTCCATAGTCTTATCAATAGGTGTGTACCACCATTAACAAAATAGGTCCATCGTTAGCAAAGCGTGTCACCTTAATGACAATTCACGATGTAGTTATGTTATTGTAGTGAGCAGATAAATTAGATTAAGATAAAATTAGGTACAGGTCAGCCTCGTTGGTCAACCGGTTGCAAAGCATGAGGTTCATTGCCCAGGTCGGGCAAAGTATAGGGAGTGATACCTACAACTGGCGAAATGTGGCAAACCTTTGTTACACCCTTCTAGAAATGCTTGCGTGGCGTTATGTAAAGAAATTATTTCTAGCAATTAGGAGGAAATATACGGAGTGATTATTTTTAGGCACATTTTAGGTAAACCTACCCAGCAACATTTCGGGTTATTAACTAGTAATTAATACCGTAACGAGGTAAAATAAACACATAATGTATTCTACAATACCTAACACTGCATAGCAACACCGCCAAAACTTAATCTATACTAATATTATAAAGCTGAAGAGTTTGTTTGTTTGTTTGATTGTTTGTTTGTTTGTTTGTTTGTTTGAACGCGCTAATCTCAGGATCTACTGGTTGGAATTGGAAAATTCTTTTTGTGTTGGATAGTCCATTTATCGAGGAAGGCTATAGGCTATATAACATCACGCTATCACCTAAAGGAGCGGAGCAGTAATGAGAAATGTTTCAAAATCGGGAAAATGTATTCCTTTTTTAGAGCTTCCGTTGCGTGCGCTGCGTAAACGGTTAGAGTTTCGCAAAAATTATGTACTACGGAATTATTCCTCATAAAATTTTCTAAAATAAAGTCCGCGAGAGCATATATCTATCTTTAAAGGTTTAGTCACTATAACCTTTTTTATGGAAACCAAATTTGTTTTAAAGTAATTCATTATTTGCGAAGGTGTTTTCATTAACATGATATTAATACTTATCCAAATAAATACATTAATCATCACAAGCAATTAATTTTGAACGAAATTGCCCTTTACATCATTTAATTTCAATGAATATCTTAGGAGATATCACAGTTTCAAAATAATACCGCGACAAAATAATGACGGGCTGGGTAATATGTCACAATTGCGTCGATAAAATCCCTCTTTAGGCCGGTCAATATCGACATCAAACATTGCAAACGCGAATGTAACTACCATTTTGTTATAATTTGCAACCCTGAAAACTCTGTGCTTTCAATTTAGTAGTTTTTGCGTGTGTATCTCATGAACCGTGATAGCTAGAGAGTTGAAATTTTCACAGGTGATGTACTTCTGTTGCCGCTATAACAAAACATACTAAAAACCAGAATACAATAAATATTAAGGGAGGCTCCCATTGGTCGCGGGACTTATTTCATTACCGTGACCCCGGAACATAAAGGGTTATTGAAGGACACCGTGGATTTTAGTCAGTACAAGTCTGACAGTTACTCCCTGCCCGGGGTGGTAGGACTCATTTGATGATTTTACCACGTAAAAAAAGGGGGGCTCCCATACAAAAAATGTGATTTTGTTGCTGGTTTTTGTAGATGTTATAAAGTAAGTTTCACAGATGATGTTTGTCTATTGCCGCTATAACAACAAATACTTACTAAATACTGGTTATGTACGAGTCACCTGTGAAAATTTCAACTCTCTAGCTATTACGGTTCATGAGATACACACGCAAAAACTACTGAACGGATTTTGATTCGACATTGACATTGACAGAACAGGGTTCTCAGGGTTGCAAACTTGGATGTTAAATACTCTAAGCCCCTTCGTACACTAGGCGACGCAAGTCTCCGATACCTTACGACTTTGACATCCATTGACCCGTACCCGTGTACGAACCTCTATGGATTTGTATTGCTATAGCAGCCTGGATACTGAAGTCGTAAGGTATCGGAAACTGGCGTCGCCTTGTGAACGAAGGGCTTAAGGGGACCTAACAACATATAAAAGAATCGTAGTTACATGCGCGTTTGCAATGTTTGGTTTTTTATGTCGATATTGACCGGCCTACTTTGAGGATCGTTTGGAAAGGCGCTACGTGCTGCGTCCTCACCTTCAGTCTGACGATGACGCCCACGACGTCGGAAATCGCGCTCTTCAAGGGAACTGATGGAGACGGGACCCTATGACCAAACGCCTAACATGACGCGGGTGAAACCGCGGGCAGAAGCTAGTACTTAATATTTTTGGCAACCATTACTCAGCGATAAAAAAACGACACAAACACAACAATATTTCAGCTGTCTACGATTATGACATGCCATCCCAAATGTCAATAACAAAATATATGTATTTTCCATTTAAAGAATAATACGCACATATTTTATTTATTGACATAACAATCGACACTTTGACATTTTTCATATATATTTTGCGTTTTTTACCTATCTAGTATGTACTTATGTACCAGGATAGCAGACGCACAAGGACGTAGGCTATTTACTTCGCAAACAAGGTTTTAATGTCAATATTTAGTGGGGTTTGACAAGCCCACACGTGTACAAGATAGTGGGACGAGTTATCGAAAGGGTTGGCCTATATTTGTGCAGACGGCGTTAGAGATAAGTTTGTCAATAAGTTTGTCGCTATGTTATAAAACTAATGTGAAATATATGTAAAGATAACCGAACTGCTTGACTGTTGTCAATGTCAGTGTCAAAGCTTTAAGTTTAGATCTTTTGCGAAATTTTCCGCTATATAAATAACTGTGTTTTGTGTTTTGTCCGAGGTTGCAAAACTTACTACTGGAATTAAAGTATAAAGTCTAGTATCTTATTTTCGACTTTAAGATTGAAAAACACAGTCTCTTTCACCTTAAATGTATTGGTACCCATCCATCATCATCATCTTATCAGACGTAAGACGTCCACTGCTGAACAAGGGCCTCCCCTTTAGACTTCCAGTAGGATCGGTTGTTAGCGGCTTGCATCCAGCGTGATCTAATTTTTTTTGGTACCCATCCATTTATACTGATCGACAAAATATTCCCCCAGTTCACATATGCAATATCATACAGCTTGCAAGCAATAAATAGCAATTTTATCTTTCAAGGTCTTTTCTATTCATTTCGATAAACAAAATTAACGGCATTTAAATTTTTTCTCAAGTATCTAATTTATAACAGTCAAATGTAGTCTTAATTAACTGGTTGACCCACTTTTTGCATAATGTAATTTTGGCAATTGTTTTATTAGTGGATTTAATTAGTATTATGTCAGCACACGTGGGGTAGTATGTTCCTAAAATGGGTTTTTGTGCGTTTAGAAAGAAAGAAAAGAAAGAAAGAAAAGAAAATTATGTTAATTGGCACAAACTTAAAACTAAACAATACACATAAAGTTATAAAGAGAGAATAGGAAGTATAAATAGAAGAAATAAAAAACTTAACAATTTAATGCCAAAGGGCCTCAACTCAGCATATGCCAGATGGCAACACAAAGTTTGCCAACTGACGCTGATTTTCAGCTGCAGCCCACGAGTGCCATACGCTCGCTCTTTAGCTGGATTTTCCTCCAGCTAGGTGCATTTAGAGATCCAAAGACTGCCACGGTCGCGGGACGATCTCATCAGGAAACCAGGACGCTGGAACTTAAAGGGCTAGAGAAGGACCACCGTGGATTTTAGTCTGGACAAGTCTGACATTCTTTCCCGCCTCATACTGCATAGGAGGACTCGTTTAATACTTTTACAATGATTAAAAAAAAACCTAGGTGCATACAAGAAAAAATTAGGACACTCTCTTTGGGCGTCGCGGTTGGATTTGGGGTCCAGCTCAAGACACCCAGCTATATGGACCAAAGAACAAGACATGATGTTATGGTACAATTTGGGATAGGGCTAGCGGCAGAAGGGCTACGGTAAGCTTAATGCCATACACCTATCTTGTGTATGCCAATTTCTACGTTTCTTTGTTAATTTCTTCCAGGTTTTCTCCTTACGAAGATGGCAATATTGACGTAATATCCACCTCTCTGTTGGCCAACATTTCTCTTCCCATTCCATGATTGACACTCGACTATTTACATATTTCCCGCAGTTTCAACAAGTACTGTAACTCTCTATGTATCTAGTTTGGCGTTGTCCCAAACCGCTGGTTACTGTTCGCTTATATTAGTTAGATGATTAATTGTGGACTTCTCTGACTGCTTGCCAAATCTTCGCTTGTTCGTATCAATTTTACAGCTTAACTTGCATTTTTGAGAAAACAAGCATTTATCATCATTTCCTCAGCTATTTCCTCTATTACATAATGCATGTTAGGGTTGGCTTCCAGTCTTACTGAATGTAGGTGAGTTATGATAGTAGTATGGAGTGTCTGACATCCAAAACCCAGTTACTGCAAATCAAAACGTCAAATACATTAAGACCTGGTGCAAGGTGGTTTTATGTCTATATAGAAACTCAGAACTTTCTTCTAACATCAGGAAAAGACGTCGGTATATTGACTGTAACTACAAACAGTATCACTGAAATCACGTACTTTACAGGAGAGCAAATTTTATGCAGTTGCAAAACTTTTTGATTTTTAAATAAATAAATGTTTTTTTTATATCACTTTGCTTAGATATCTGAATACTTAATGCGGACTTTTATATTCTGCAATGAAAGAAAATTGGCGATTTTGCAGTTTCGATAGTGTAATATGTAGTCGGTATGTAAAATATATACTTATCTTTAAAAAAATATTGCTGACATAAGTATCAACCTTGAGCCGCTAATTCTCATAGTAGAGTCAATGACTCCTTCGTCACGTAAACACAAATAATTCAACACTCTCGCTAAACTCTCTAACATTACACTAATTCAGAGAAAAAATCCAGATCAAGCGCATTACGGCTAATGTATAAATCTTAGGCAATCTAAATAAATACTCAGTCTAAGAGCTGAGCCAAAAATCTATTAGACGACGATTACTGATAAATATGCAGGACTGGCCATTATTAAAAATATTTATTATTATTGATGTAATTTGTTTTTTTTTTCACCACCGGCATCACCACAGATTTAATTTATTGTTGATCATAGACAAGTGACGACCTGTGAAAGGGAGTCGACAGACACTGGGTGAGGAAAGGTCAAGACCAGGCTCAGAGGCGAACGTTGGGAGAAAACTATGTCCAGCAGTGGACGAATACATGATGATGATGATAGAGAAGCAATAGTTAGGATACTCATAAGCTGCGATATCCGATTCTTCCGACATCCAGTCTTCTCTTTCTCTTCTTAATCGTTCTCTTACTGCTTACTTGTCTTGTCAGTAGAAGCCTGATGGTGTGCAGTCTTAGTAGATGACCCGGTTGTGGCCTGATCTTCCATTAGGCTTCAACTTCTAGGTCCCCTAGGTCCTCGTCAGTCCTAGGTCCTCTAGGTCTCTAGGCTCTTTCCTCTATCCGATATTTTGTCATGGAATCGATATTGCTGTAATGCATGACTGTCTTTCAACAGTCATGGCTACGGTCTAGCTTACTAACAATTATTGCTGATGAACTTATTTATATACTTTATGCCTTGCACATAACCAACATCAATGAGTTGTATTTTCAAAAGATACGAGATGTGTAAAGTTATCTATCGCACTAAAGATGGATGGAAGATGGAAACAATACATCTTTTATGATGTATAAAGTGTCATCAATCTAAGTTTGTTGAACTAAGATACTTATATAAATACAAACACACGCGTTAAACTGAAATCGTGTCAAATCACGCGCATGGTTTTATGTCTTTGACGCATACATTTTATTTTTGATGTCGAATAAGTGCGTCGAAATTTTTTATAAACTTTTAAGTGCAAATAAATTTTTGGGGTCAGCGTATAAAAATTGTCGGGCGATTTAAATGCGATTAAAGTCCAGATAGATTCCAGTATTTCAGTTCAGTCCATCCCTCGGTTTTAGTGGTGAATTGGGACAAACCCACCACACTATTCCCAAACCACTGCAACTCCTGAGAGCCAGAATCAACAGTGGCAACCACCAGAAAAGCGCCGAGACAATGAAGCTCGACGTGTCCCGCAGAATGAATTTACCTTTCTTGGATCCTGCAACGAAATTAATCAGAAAAGAATAGTGGAGGAGTAGGAAAAATATGTGTGGTGAAAAGTATGTGTTCAGTGGTGAATATCATTGTTTCATCATTCAAATTAGAAAATTCTTTTATTCATCATGTTTTCAATTAGGTACCACTTTGAGAATAATGACTCAGTACCAAACGGTAAAAATAAATGCAAATTTAAATGTATAATAAGAAACGCGACACATAGCGATTTTCTTAGCGCGCTCTGTAACCTTTCCTGTACATTTTCCTGATGTCTCAAGGATGTGATCCTTTATGTAAGGTTACATTGTTCGCTACTCTATATTATGTATCTCTTGAATACATTAGGTGCTATTTAAAAACGTTATTTTTCATCTTTATTTTCAACATTTCGTCGCAAGATAAATATCTACCTGAATATGTGTAGCATAGATAATTTTTCAGTTATACAGTTCTTTTTTTTCGAAAAATTGGTTCTGTTACTTCATACAGAACAGAAGTAACATTGTTTAAAGTGACTTTATACGATTTTTATCTTTAGAAAGGGTCGGTAACATTTTCTTAACTTTTTTTTCAAAATTTTTTCTTATATACAATCCTTACAAACCCTGCCGACGCTATATAATAGTATATTTTGCAACGATTGAATAAAGAGCGGATTTAAAGCGAGGGCCATTATATGAATCAAGAGCAAGCGAAGGATTTTAATGACTGAATCACGACCGTAGGGAGTGATTCATGATGATTCAACTATTTAAATCCTGAGCGACGCGAGTGATTCAGGCCCTTGATTTAAATCCGTTTTATTCAAGAGTTGCAAACGATACTTTATACCATGACTACGAGAAAAAGAAAGATTTGAGCGATAAAAGATATTCAACGAAACAAAATAAAGTTTTTTTTAATACCTAAGTCTGCTCCACACACACGTGGGTGCGAAGTAGTCCAATCGCTCGGTCACTGCGCCAACAAGCTGACGTTAAAATCGGAGCAATGATTTGAATTAACAGTAATTTTCATATCAGCAAGGGGGTTGTCCAGCATCGCGGTCGATGTCGAATGTACTAAAGTGTTCTAAATTCAAACACCAAAACAGTGCGTAAAAGACTACTTTTACGCACTGTTTTCCGTGAGTAAAAGTAGCTTTTTCGAGGGGGAATGGTATAAACGTTTTTTTTTTTGTGTCCTATTAACGACTTTTGAAACGTTCATGAATCCTCCATAAAATTTACTGTATTTTTGTGACTTCACTCCACGTGTAGGTTCTTTGAAAGAATTTGTCTCTTTGAAAATTGTAATTGAAAATACCATGTACTAAGTGTCGCCGCACACGAGCCACTCGCGACAGCCACAAACGCTGCCACGAGAAGCTAAAAGCGGCTAGTATGCGGCGAGTCCATACAAAATGTATGGAAACTATAAGAAATATAGACGCCGGGGCGGCGGCGTTTTGTGGTTGTGGCCAGTGGCTCGTGTGCGGAAGCCCTAAGGAATACTTTTTGCACACCTATTTATATGCAGATCCTTTCAATAAAACGTCAATCTCACACAGACACGATATTTATTCATGTCGTTGTTTATGCAAGCATGCTAACAAGAAAACCGCATGAAAATAGCTTTAGCAATTATCGAGAAAGATCGATGCACACGTTCCTACAGTCAATGACTTACACTAAGTGCGCTATTGTTGTGAATGTACACAAAACCATTATTGAGTATTGTTTTTCATTTACATAAGTAATTTATAATTATTATAAGTATCGGTGGCCTTTAAAACATAGTTTGTACAAGTGATTAGAACAAAAATGATGATTGAATAGGTAAATGCAATATAAATATGTACATACTAGACATACTGGGACACGGTTTACAATCTTTGTTTAAGCCCTAGCTTTTGCAACCGGGTTAAGCACCTATAATGGCCTATACCTGTGTTCCGAACATTGAAATCCTTACAGCGGATAAGGTATAAAATAAGACTGGCCTGTTGGTCTAGTGGTTAGTGACCCTGACTGCTATGCCGGGGGTCGTGGGTTCGATTCCCAACCAGGACAAATGTTTGTGTGATGAGCATGATCATTTGTTCTGTGTCTGGATGTAATTTATCTATAATATGTATGTATTTAGAAATATATAAGTATGTTTATCAGTTGTCTAGTACCCATATCACAAGCTCTGCTTAGCTTGGGACTAGATGGCGTTGTGTGATAGTTGTGGAATATTATTATTACAGACTAGTTTCTGCCCGCGGTTTCACTCGCGTTATGTTAGGTGTCTGGCCCTATGAAGGCCTCGTCAGTTTCCTTAGGGAACGCGTGGAAGACAATGAGCCGTTACTCGAGCTTTATCCTTAGCCGGACAGCGAGCTATCCATTACTCGCCGTCCCGAACCCGATGCCTACGGTACCCGGAATTTGCCCCGCAATTTCCGATGTCCTGGACGTCTTTGGTGGTGGCTGGAACGTGAGATGAAGCATGCTC
Source organism: Agrotis ipsilon (assembly GCA_028554685.1). Classification (NCBI taxonomy): domain Eukaryota; kingdom Metazoa; phylum Arthropoda; class Insecta; order Lepidoptera; family Noctuidae; genus Agrotis; species Agrotis ipsilon. The sequence goes on along the minus strand of CM052970.1, from coordinate 376,019 downwards.
CTTCCCTCGCGTGTTTTGGTTTTCGTCTCAAAAATCTATTTATTGCATTTCTTACGTCAAGACTCCGAATCGTAATACTTACAATGTATTGTACTGTTGCGTGCAGTAGTACGACGTACATCCTATAAATTGACGACACGACATCGTATCGTGGTAGGATGTATCATACAGAAAATAATTAATCAATGCACTTCTTTCAATCATTGACGCAGGACAATAACGCATTGGTTTTCGACGTCAAAAAAACGTGCTGCGAAATATCGCTTCGTTTATGTCAATTATCACTGCGTTATTAATACACTTCTGGACACATCTATTGGCCCACCTTGTATTTTCAGTTTCGTTTGGTCCTAGCTAAAATTTTATATTAGGTCGAGCAAAAAGTTTTTATACAGTTTTGAACCTAGCACATTCACAATTTAATTCAATAGTCTTTTTTTGAATTTCGAACACAGAATTTAAAGAAACATAAGACAATTTGGAGCCTGTTTGTTGATATCAAACAATCGAATACTAAGAAAACTTGGTTTTATTGGTTTACTGGGATTTAATTCTTGTAAAAGTGATTGATATCTTTGGTTTTGCAACAAACATTACTTATTCTTAACATTAAGGTGAGGTTCTTTCAATAATCTATGGATATTTCACCTGAAGTCGCCGCCCAAGCTGTGGCACTTATTCAGACCGGACACAGCCAAAGAAACATGAGTGCACAACTTATTTTAAGTCGATCTGCGGTCCGAAATGTTTATCGGAGGTACCTAGAGACTGGCGGCTTTGTTCGTCGCCAAGGAAGGCCACAATCTCGGGTCACAACTGAAAGGCAGCATCGATTCATCGTGACGACCAGCTTGAGAAATCGTCACCTTACCTCCATTGAGATACAAAACCAACTTCGCGACTTCCACGGAGTATCCGTGAGCGCTCGAACTGTTCGGAGAAGGTTAAAAGAACGCGATATGGTACCACACAAGCCAGCCAATGGGCCCAAACTAACGCGAGCCCACCGAACAGCGCGCCTTCATTTCGCACGCAGTCATTTAAATTGGACACAGCAAGATTGGAGCCGTGTACTCTTTTTTGATGAGTCTAAAATTGTGTTACATGGCAATGATGGAAGGCAGAAGGTCTACCGACGTAAGGGAGAGCGTTCGCACAATGCTGCTTTGAAGAGAGGACTGCTTATGGCGGTGGCTCATGGACTGTCTGGGGCGGTATATCCGCGAGCGGCAAAACTCAACTTGAGGTTGTTACAGGACCACGGCTGCCCACATTAAATGCTGAATGGTACATTCGTGAGTGCTTAGAACCTCACGTGATACCATACGCGGACTATGTGGGCCCAAATTTCCTTTTTATGCATGATAATGCAAGAGCCCATGCGGCCGGCATCGTCAGGGAATATCTTCGGGATGTGAACATCACAGTTATGGACTGGCCAGCCAGAAGCCCAGACATGAACCCCATTGAGCACATGTGGGACGAGCTAAAAAGACGTGTTAGGGCTCGTCAGCCAGTTGCCCAGACAATGCAGGAGTTGAAAACTACCATAGAAGAGGAATGGGAGATGATCCCTCAAAATTTCATAGAGCGGTTGATAAACTCTATGCCTAATCGTATGAGAGCTGTGGTAGATGCCCATGGAAGCAACACGCGTTATTAAATTAAACCTTTATTTGATAAAACATGTTTTTTATTCAAAAACCAATTGCCTTTAACAAGGCGCATATCCGACTTGTTAGGCGTAGCTCCATGTCGTATGGTATTCTGAATTCAAATTTAAAACAATACGATCGAAAAAGATGGTAAAATGTATCAGGTTTAAAACTGCATCAACAGTTTTTGCTCAATCTAGCAATTATATTTCGGTAGGGGCCATCGAAACCTAAAGTCTAAGGTGGGCCAATAGATGTGTCCAGAAGTGTAGTTTTGGAAGGTTTGGTTTAACCCACTGACGGGCAGAGGTCTCTCTCTGCTTCTTACAAAAACGTTGCCCCCACACTAGGCATTTCTTCCTCTGTCGTAGGTGGGTTTACAAACATATAGAAACTTGAAATAACTACAGCTTGTAAATCACACAAATATTTCTTCCGTGCGGAGATCGAACCCGCAACACACTGCGTTGCAGTCGATCGCTCAGCCAGTGAGCCAACCATGCCGTGCTTTCGTGACACTGCTGTGTATATTTTTATTGTGATAGTTACAAGAAAATCCTGAAAAAGAAACTCGACGTAAGCCCTAAACAAAGCTGAAACTCAATAGATGTATTAATAAGCTATTATCTCAAAGGATTTACATAACGAATCGTGCGCATCTCGCCACGTGTCATACATATAATATACTTGCATTAGTGTGAGTGTATGTATGTAGATGTGCGTCTGCGCAGCGCTCACTAAATTTCATTGAGCGTAATCATGTCAAGGTCTTATGTGAATGAACTCGGCTTCTGTGTGTGTGTGCGTGTTAGTTTATGTACATTTAATTACATAATAGATCTGTTTTTTATGAAATTCAAATTTTATTGTTGATGTGATCGAAATTTGAATGGTAGTGGGATTTTTGGTAGGTCTTTTTCCGTAGTATATTGTGTCATACCTAATGGCTTTTTTTTTTTTTGTTATTTTATTTTAATATGTTAAGACGTAGGTAATACTTCTAGTGCAAAATCTAGGGTCTTGTTTTCTCATTGTCGTCATATAATTTCAGTATAAAAATCTCCTACTTATTACACGACAAAAAAAACAATTTATATGAGATTTAAAATTCGTTTTCTTTTTGTTACTCTAAATTAAATTTGAGTGCTTGCAGGTGGAACTCAGGAAACAAAGTGCTGGTGCCAACGATGTGAGCACGCGGCAGATTTATAGCTTGACCTTATTCGTGGTTTTATTTCAAGCTGTTAGTTACTCTCAGAATGAACTAAAATGTTTATAATGTGTTACAGTTTCTTCAGCCACTTTTTACATAAGTACTGGGTGGATTATGTAGTACCGACGCTAGCATATCACCTATTCCAATTGTTTAAATTCTTTGTAATTTTCCAAGTTTATCACAAAGAAAAAATTTCAAAATTTCATATTTACCTAGTTGAAAAAGTTTTTTTTTATATAAAAAAAAAACTTTACCATAAATAATATAGTGCCAGTATGTTTTATATTCTTGCTAATGTATCATTTTTCGAGTCCAGTACCCCTAGCACGAGTTTTCTCTATTTTACTTTACAGAGTTTTTCCAGTATTTACAGCGCTTATTGTATGAAAATATGGAACAGCGCCTCTGGTGTGCGAAGAAGGAACCAATTTTTCCCTTGAAAATTGTCAATTTGAAGTCGTCAAAGTTCCAGTTAACTTTACGTCTCAAATACTGAAAACTCGTGCTGACGGTACTGTTTTTCGTAACCAAGTGTGTAAAAATAGGACAATGCCCTGTGTGTGACACATGCGTCCCAGCAGTGGGAATGGGAACATTCTGAGCTGATTTTCTACACAAGTGTGCAGTAAAAATTGTTGCGACGCAAGTTTTTTTCATTATTTCATTGACCTACCTACACTAAGTACATAAGTACTTCTTGCTAATCCATCATTAAATAATTAAATCTCTGACGTTTTAGCCAGATTATTTCAGTTTCGTAGATAAGATTAGATTTTGTATGTTCATGTTCCTAATTCCTTGATTTTAGGTTTTAATTTTGAATTATTTTTCTGTAAAATGTTAACAAAAAATTAATTATAAATTAATTAATTGCTATTATTTATCATTTATTGAAGGCAACAGGGCCCATAGAATTACTTAACCTAGATACATTTTATTCAGAGTGTTAGTAACAATGTAAACTTATACTATTATGTAATCATTTTAAAGAAATAACAATATTAAAGGCATTTTTACTTATTTATGATAGGTTCTCGTGTGACGATTCTCTCATCACCACCATTATCTCAATGATGCTTTGAAAATTTCAACACAATTACTGAAAATTATATAATAAATCTCTCCCACACTCTTCAGGAGAAAATCAGGCCTGAAATCTAAATACAATTATTAAAACAAATATATATTTCAAGTCGGTCTTCTAAGAATAAGTATTCCGCACACTATGCAGTGTACTGGCGTGCAATTAAATCGGGCAATCAACTATTACATAACCAATGTCACGCGAGTATTTTTTGCTTATAATCAAATATTCATCTGTTTTCAGACCAACTTACTTTCTAGTTCAGCAATATTTAGTGGTCAGCTGACTGTGAACACGTGAGTCTTTACTTTGCTTAAACAAACCACTTGGATTTGACATTAAAAATGGTGGTTTTGATGAATAACTTAGGTTTTATAAGTACTTGAACATTGGATTGCAGATTCAATCAGTTTTTTTTTCTTTATATTAATTGATTTTTATTGATAGGTAGGTATCCAAAACAATTAGTTCCAGTAGATACTCGAGTGTTTTATCGCCATTATAATAAAAGCACTCAGATTTCAAGGATTTCGTTTATTTTTAGTCCTATCGCAATGTCTACAATCTACTCGTAAAAATTTTGGAATAAAATATGGAGAGTATTATCTGATGAAATTCTCTGCAAGCGCCATATTTACTTGTCTTCATTAGGAAACTTTGGTTACCATCCAATCATTCATATGGCCAATTTCACATTGAAACTGAGCATAACCTGTAAAGACGAGCAGCGACTTCCATTATTGTTATGAAAAGTGGAATTTTCATCCTGAAAATTTGTTTTAGCCCACACTGCCTGAAATGTGTTATGAACCTTTTAGGTAATGAACCGCAAGAGTTCCTTCAAGATGTTACTACACCCACATGCGTACGAGTGGCGTGAGTATGCGTGTACTATACTGCACTGATAGACGCAGAAGTTTCAGTTCACACGAAGACTTTTTTTTTTATCGTGGTAAAATCATCAAATGAGTCCTCCCCGGGCAGGGCGGGAGGGACTGTCAGACTTGTACTGACTAAAATCCACGGTGTCCTTCAGTAGCCCTTTATGTTCCGGGGTCACGGTGATGGAAATAAGTCCCGCGACCCCGGGAGGCTTTGGCCCTCTGTGAGGGGGCCCCGTCATTTTGCTGACGCTCTTTGAGGCGTGCGTGGAACACGACGCGCCGTCGACCCGGGCATGGTCCATGGTCGGACAGCGAGTTGCCCTTTACTCGCTGTCCGCATGCCCGCGCCTACGGTGGCCGGACATCGTCTGCCGACGTCCGACGCCGTGGGCGTTTACCACTGCGGTTGGGGCGGAGGGAGGACGCTGTCCTCTCTCTCTCGCGGCCCGCCTCCTCCTTCACGAGCATTACAGCTTCGCAGAAGGAGGCGACCGCTTCCCACTCCGTCTCGCCCCGCAGCATGGCCTCGACCAATGCCGGATGCGAGAGGTCTCCGCCTATCGCCTCCCTGAGGACACGTCGGTGGTCTGCCCAAGCTGGGCAGTCTTGCACCGCATGCTCAAAGGTGTCCTCCGGGCGATCTTCACAGTGGTGACACCCCGGCGTATCCTCCCTCCCTATACACACGAAGACTTAGAATAATTTCACCCAAGAAGTCAAATGTTGGTTATAAGTCTCTCCAGAACTTTCTCAAATCCAGAGGTTCCGAGCAACCTTAACCAGGTCATCATTCCTCACCACGTTGTCACCACTCCATATCTTTTCGACCCTTTTGTAAATGATTTCTGGGATTTAAGTTTGGTTTGGTCTTCAATCATAATTCAAACGGGCTTAGGACAGGCAGATTTATTTTTTGTTTAGTATTTCGTTTAGCTACATCTGCTGACAGTACCAGGCAACTTATTAATCAGATTTAGGCTATCGGTTCGATAAATTAACTGGCTTTTCGAATTCTACCGGTACCCAAAGGTATTTACTTCTGAAAGACATCTACTAGTCCACAAAGCCCTTCCATCGTCATAGCAACAGAATCCTGCTGCCTTTTTTTATACACAAGGCAGGGCAAGAGGGACTTTTAGACTTGTACTGACTAAAACCTAAGAGCCCTTTGTGCCCTTCAATAGCCCTTTACGTTCCGGAGTCACGGCAATTCGTTAGTCCCGCGACCCCGGACAGACTTTACTGCCTTAATTCAAGTAAACCTTCTGCATCCTCGAACGTCACACTGCACACCGATGCGTGCCCCTGCCAAGATCTATTTGTGCATGCGTTTGCGCACCCCCTCCGTCCGTCCCCGCCCTCCCCTGTGCCCCTGCGTGCGATCACCTCATCGATTAAATGGTTTCGATGTGAGTAGCATCGCAGGTGGGAATGTGACGTAACTGTGACAGATGAGCGTTTGATGTTGATGCTGAACATTGGTCCAGATGCTGAAGAGAGATTTTGCGGGCACAATCGGCTTGGATTTTTCATACCACTGAAACCTGTAAAATAGTTGTTAGTGTATAAATATATATACATAATTATAAAAAATATTTTTTGTGTTGTGATTGCGAATGTCTCAAATTGTTTGTAACAATAACATACAAAGGTTTGATTGCTATTGCACTAACAGATTTTCTGTATCCGTTTTATTATTTATTCAAATGAGTAGCGAAGTAATGAAATGATAAATATCAACTCTAAATAACCATAAATGGTAATCGTATTTGTGTCCAAATTTTCGAACATTGACACTATAAATATACTTCAGTAGTTTGGTAATCTTCTAATTGAAAGACGTCATTATGATTCTCTGGTGGCAGTCCATTGGCACACTTTTGTTCACACCAAAAATTTTTCATATTAGGTAATCTCTTATACAATCCATAATCTTCAATCATTTGACAATCGACAGGTCATTATGAATTCAAAAGATTACGAACTTTTGTCTTTTGTCAGTAACGACGTTGTCATGGTATTTTGTCATAATGGCTGATAAAATGTTGTTCTGAGTATTAATGTTGAATATTATGTGATTAGTTATTAGGATAGAGACAGACCAGATAAACGATGTATGGAATGTGTGGAGGAAGATGCGGCTAAAAAGGAGGTCACTGCTGAGACAAGAAAGAAAGAAAAAAGAATATTGTGAACATTTATTGGTGGTATTTATTTCTTGGTACAGACACAGGGCATGCACAATTATATGCAATAGAAAAAGAGAAATGAGCAATTAATTTAAAAAATAGGTAACCTTAAAGTATTTGGACAAAATTGAGATGATGAGTAAATGAGATATACGGAAAACAGAAGATATACGGCGGGAGAATGATGAGAAATAAATCATTGGAATTAACAGCCTCAAAGACTTATAATATCAAACTAAACCAACTCAAAACATTAAATTGTGACGGATTTATTAACAGTAAAAATGTTTGATGATAATAATAAAAAGCTAAAGCATATAATTATCACTACGGTAACAACATCAGACCTTCAGAATGAATAAATTGTGTGGTACTTAGTGCAGTTAGTGCTTTAATAACACCATAAAATGCACAGGTCACACTGAAAGCAGAGCGAGTAAAAAGCGAAGCTTATGACTTAACTGCTAAATCTATAGCTTTTTTTCTTTTTTATTTATTTAATTACTTACTTACATTTACAATTGTTATTCATTACGATCATTTAACTCAAGTTTGCAGTGCAGTGAAATTCAGGGATGCTTCAATATCAGGACTGAAATATATTTCTACAATAATGGGGCTATGAATGGTAATTTTTCATCAAAATCCAATTTCAAACGATTCATTTGAGTTAAAAACATGGGCACGCAAATTGCGATATGATAACTTCTTTTCCTGGTGCCTCTCCATTTACTGAAGAATTATGGTCATCACCACTCGGAATACTTCTCGCTTTTGCATGTTGCGAAAGCTTAACAGCACTTGTGATAAATTCAAATCACGACTGTTTTTTTCATCGCGTCTATCGTCTATTTACTTACAAATAATTTTTAAATTGGTAAGTTATCATGTTAACTGTCGCACCAATCACTACTTCACAAAGATAGATAACCACAGAATTTGAAAAAAAAAATCGTTTCTCCTACAGCTCGCTTCGCTTTCAGTGTAACTCATCCCTAACCGAGTAGTTTAAAGCTAGTCGGGCAGTGTACGAGTGTAATGTAGATGAATTGCCTCAATTGAGCAGATAAGCGTAGATTGGCTAATTGTGTGCGTTATTTTTAGTGTTCGCCAGTGTACGATTAGATTGGGTACGTACTGTCACTAGCATACATATTTATATAACTTTTACTAGAGATTTTCTTCTACTGTTTTGAACGTAGTATTTGGCATTTAGAAATGTAATCTTTACGGTTTGATGTCATGATATAGGTCTTATGTCAACGTTGGAACTGATTTTTCCATGAGAAAAACGCTTTTCAATTTTTCTTAGTGTAACTTTACCGACAAAATTAAGTTTTAGCCCAAGCTATGTAGTTTATGATCAAACATCGTTGCAAGATACGGTAACAGAAGCACATGGTAAACGAATTAATAAAAAAAAATTGCCAAATAAACCAGTAACATTAAGTTAGGTTGAAACTCCGGTTAGTTCGGCATACGACAACTTAGTATGGTGGTTTGCCCCGGCATCCCAAAATGAAGATCTATACCATTTTTTATTTTAATTAAGCCTAATATAGGGTTTGGCTGGTAACACATATGAAATGTATAAAATACTACCTACACAATGCTTGAGACTACACGTGCTTTCTACTGAGCAGTGGGCAGTAAGGACGCGCGGTAGGGACGTCCTGCCTCCACGAGTTGGGCAGCGCTCCAACTGTTCTATTGTTGTTACTTTTACCCGATCATATACTGCACTAATGGCCTGTGAAGGAAGAAAGTGTTTTGGCACATTTTCGGGGATGTGGTACTATTTTTGTCCCAGTTTTCTCGTGAAATTCTCGCAGTAAATGAAATAATTGCAGTCATTTCCTAAACACATCTTCGTATGCATGGTGTATTACATCGCTTAGGTAGAATGGAATGGCAAACCAGAATATCTACGTAGGCGTATCATAACATCGCTAATGAAAATGTTATGTTTATGTTATAGAAACCAGCTTATTTTCATCAATCTATCATACAACCAGGAGTGCCTACTGAGTAGTTCTGAAATAAAATATGGAAAGTGAAACAAATTATAAGAGATTGGTCGGAGAAAGCCGCACAAAAGGAAGATTGGAAGAGGTTATGGGGAGACCTTTGGTCATCAGTGAGACATTATAGGTTAACAAAAAGTTGTAAGTACAAGTTGTCTGTAAAGGCCCGTTTCTACGCTACAAGAACATGTATGCAAGTTTGACAACATTATGGCTTTAATAAATTGTGTTTGACCAACTTCATTGTCCATCAATAAGTCCGCAATGAAGTCAAATCCAAACTTGCTTGCCGGTCATAGGTATGCAATTTCTTGCATCGTCTAAATGGGGCTTAAATGTTACATGGGACCTCAATTTATGTAAAAGATATACAGATGCTAGGAGACCTAACTCTTTAATAAAAAAAAAACAATAAAATCGTTAAAATTATGTACAAAAGTAAAAAGAATTTTAACAATAAAATCTCAAATTATAGATAGAAAATCATATCCCCCCGACCTGTGAACAGAAAACCTCAGTAAAGTCTAATACCTATGTAACATAGATGAAAAACACAGTTCCAAGGCATCTCTTTGTTATGTAAATACGTTGTTAATTATAAACCCGCGCCTACATAACGTGACTCCGCACATTTTCTCAAATTAAACACCACTATGACCGGAGTGCACTTTCAGAACGTTGAAATTATAATTATAATTAGTATCTTTGTCTCGTAGGCGTTGTCTGTGATAAGGAGAAGGTGGAATGGATCGTAAATGTCATGTCTCTAAATTTTAAATGCATAGCGACAACTGTCCCGCATAACATTTACATCATTTGTTTTTTTTTCGTTGAGATATTTATCATACAGAAGGATGAGAAGGAGCTGATTTTGGAACTCATCATCATCAGGGCATAAATGTTCCCACTGCTGGGCCACAGGCCTCCTCCCTGTGATAAGGAGTAGGCCGTAATCCACCACGCAGGCCCAGTGCGGATAAGTAGATGTCACATGCCTTCGTTTTTTTAGTTCTAGGTCATGCCGGTTTCCTCACGAAGCTTTCCTTCACCGTTTTCAGAGTCGCCCGGCTGGGTTCGAACCCACGACCTCCAACTCGTAAATCGAGGCCGATACCACTGGGCTACCACTGGTCTGATTTTGGAACCACAAGTTTAAAATTATATTAACTTTCTCTACCCTATGTTCAAAATGTCTAATTGGCAAGAATTGGCAGATCTTTTGGCCCCAAATAATCGAGCATACAGTGTAGATATAGTAAAATGAACGCTCACATATCTATTTTGAAAAATATTATGAGCAGTGCTAAAAAGTAAAAACAGCGATTTGACCAAACTCCTGTAACAGGTTTTCAATGGACATGTTTATCCGTACATCCACTTTACTTAGCGGACATCCTAAGTACATTCTTCGAACCACATTGACTTGATTGCGCACATAAGGTGTCCTGGCAACAAAGTAACTAGAGCCTTTTTTTCTTTTTCTGAAAAATATCATCATCAGCCGGAAGACGTCCATTGCTGAACATAGGCCTCCCCCTTAGACCGCCATGCCAAACGACAACTCGCCACTGTGGGAAGCCTACGCTGCATCTTCTGGTCCGTGGTCGCCACTTGAGAACTTTTCTTCCCCATCGGTTGTCAGTTCTACGAGCGATGTGGCCTGCCTATTGCCACTTGAACTTGCTTACAAGCTATGTTGGTAACTCTGGTTCCTCTGCGAATATCTGAAAAAGTTGCTATAAATTATTTGAAAGTAAAATCTTATTCAAAAAATTTGTTTGATCTACATATTTTTATTTTCAAAGGCTTTCATGTTCACTCAGTACTGTATTCATTCGATGAGCAGGTTTTAAACCCACAAGGCCGAAGGTAATCCTTTCACAAACAAAACGAAATCATTCAACTCTTTATTTTCACATCGCTTCCTGTTATTGTAACATCAACACTTTAATTTCCATATCAATTAGTCGGAGGGCCGGGGGCCGGAGGGCGGGAGGGCCGTTCACAACATCCCACTTATAGTATAGAGTTACTAGCACTACTACGTCGGTAATCTTACACGGTACATAGACCCGCTAATTCAATTTGATGGTCATACACACACTCACACACACATCATACACACGAACACACACACACAAACTCCTAAAAATAACACCGAACATGAAGGGCCATTTACGGTACTTACAATTCTAGTTATGCGGTTTAAAACCACAAAAACATGCCTTAAATACGAAGAGGTAAAGTTGAATTTGGCTCTGCTGGAGTGTCTGTGTAAGTTGGTGTATATGAACGATTTTAATACGCTCAGTTAATTTATTTGTTTGTTCATTCGCTTCGTGACAAAGACGGGCCTATAGTTAACAAAGTAAATATGGCCTTAATACTGCAATGGCTAATTTAATTTTTGTTTGCTTTTCAGAGGGAAAGTCTTTGTTGAAAGGGAAATGCTGAAAAGTAGCTGAATTACTTTATTGTGCAAACAAAAACTTTGTGAATACAAACGTTCATGTCAACGATAATTCTAAAAAAGGAAAGGTTTAGAAAGCTGAAAATTGAGTCTTTAAACAAAGTCTCAATGTTCAGGACGATTGATTGGTGCGTTGTGTGTAGCGGGTTCGGTTCCCATACTGAAAAAATGTTTGAGTGAGATTAAATGTTTGGAAATAAAACCACAATACAGCACCGATTTTCTTTAAAAAAAATAATCACTTCTACTATGTAGTTCACCTTTTCCGAATTTCGTCATCTTCGTGTCCTGTAATTAATTCTGTTTCAATTCATTTAGCATTGTCTAGTTTGTATTAATTTGAATAATTGTGTCCGAAATAAAAATCTTACCTATTATTCGTCGTTAGACAGTGTTGTGTTGTCGTCGGACATCACGGGGCGATTATCGAACACCATATTCGCGGTAGATTAATGGGTAGCCTGACGGCGAGCTACTCAAGGACCAGGCCAGTCAATACAAAAAACACTATAGACTTGCTTGTTTTTGAACCAAAAGGCGCTTTGTGGATCAAATAATATCCAAGAATTTATTTTTCAATCTCTAATGAAATGAAAGAAGCATCATACCAGATGAGATTCTTTGGAAAATGAGTTTATTTATCAAAAACATAAAAGCACATAAATACTATTTTAAAAAATATATATTAATTCGTGTTTACGATCTTTACGAGGAATTATTTAGCTAGTAGGGGCGTGCCCTGAAAAACAAAAAATCTTTCAAGTAAGGCACCCCCGTGGAAAATCTCCGCGCCCTACATGAAAGTTTCCACAGCCTCCGGAGACAATCTAATAGAGATGTTATTCGTTTTTAATGTGCTCTCATCTGGCTCTAATTGTGCCGACCCTAATGAGAACGAGATATTACCTGCCATTACCGAAATGTACAATGACTTAATGTTAATCAAATTTAGTTTTTTTTCTTCTGTTTTTGTTTATTTAAGTTTTTATGTTCATCATCTGCCTAGCCTTTTCCCAATTATATTTGCGTCGGCTTCCAGTCGAACCAGATGCAGCTGGATATCCGTATTTTACATGAAGCGACTGCTTGTCGAACCTCCAAAATCCAGTTACTGGGTAATACCTTTCCCCATGGTAAGACTGCTTGTTAGACTTTAGAGCCTCTGACTAATAGTAACGATCCTGTCAAAGATCTACAAATGAGAGCCGGGATCAACGACTTTACGTGCTTTCCGAGGCACGGAGGAAACTCGCTATGACAGATGGTCACCCACCCACAGATCAACCTCGACAAGCGCAGCTTAACCCAGTAAATATTTAGCCACGATGTTACCGTTTTTATTTTCTGTAACAAATTTTCCAGAATAAAAAGTGCCCATTATTGGGTCATAGCCATTCTTCAGTGAGTGGGCTGAAATCCAGAAAACGGGCTCAATGCATGTTGGTTGTTTAAATCCTTTTTTGTGTGTTAAAGAAATTGTAGAAATGGTGTCTTGTTTTCGGATACAGTTAAAGGTATTGGTAACAAAGAGTAAACGAATGAATAGATGTTAAAGAAAAGATACAAGTAGTAATAGACTACAATAGGTTGATGAAAAATGAAGATGGCGCATTTGAGCAAGTTAATAATAGAAGAAAATCTGTTGATAAACCATTAGTTAAAATGGTATAAGAACAGCTTTAGGCGTTATCCCAAAGCCTCATATCTCAGATAGATTATCTTTTATCATATGTGAATTACAGTTCATAATCTTACACGTGTTAGAACGAGGTAACATAATACATTACAACACACACATCATACAATGCATGCTAAATATCCATTACATTGGTTCGGTAAAAAATAACCTTCAACTAACACCACTTATAAGAATCCATTGAAAAACAAGCCAATTCACGAAACCGGTTGTATTTTCTAAACATTTTCCTCACTAAGAACATAAGTCTCTGTCGAATTTACATTAATTTAATTCGGAATTAGAAATAAGCCCCCATTCGGAGAGATTTTGTGCCGAAAATAAACGAATAAACATTGTAAAATTTAATGTTAACAGACGGTCTCACTGTTCACTACACCACACCCGCTATAAACTTTATTACTATAACCCTTTCCTAATTAAACATACATTGAAAAGTTTAAGCTTCGTCCTCCATAAATTCCCGATCAAAATCTGCGATGAATTTGTACAAATTCGTGAGTACCGTTACGAAAGCGAAGGATCTCGCGCTCAGTACAGGGGTATGGAGTAAATCCAGACTGCTGTCAGTTGGCTGTGGTAAACAACACAATTAAGGCCGGAGTTTCAATTGACGACGACGCGCTTTCCAACTACATGCACAATCAAACACAGTGCCTCACTAACTTCGCTGTAAACGGATACAGTGCCGGCTATGTCCAGAAATCTGTTCTGTGTTTAGCAGCGGGGAGCATGTGGACTTATTTTAGATCTCGTTGCTATGTGAGCATGTCCAATTTGCTTTTCCTATTTAGAAAAACAAGTGGGCTCGTTATGTTATTTGTGGTTTATGGAAAAAAATCGCCTAGCGGTGGATTGAGGGCAGCCATGTCGTTTCTAAATTGATATGGCAACCATCTTGTTAAGGGACACACGTATCCTTATGTGCTTCGTCATTAGTTGTTATTTTAGTACCTTCTTACTCTTGATTAGGTGTTTTTTGTCTGATTGTAAGTATGTACTGTGATAGTGTATAGTTCGTTAAGGTTTTTGTCTACAAAACTTGTTTGTATCAGCTGCCTGACCTTTATGATCCGATGAAATAATATTGTTGGTAAAAAGGTTATTATTATGATGGCATTAAGTGTAACGTATCTTCGAAAATATCTGGACGTTAATGAAATCTTTTTTGTCAGACTTTGTTTAAGTTGTTGCTATGGAAGTTCTTTGTCTAGAACTTCTTTGCCAGAGTTCTGTGGCAATCTGAAATGAAGAAGTAGGCTTCATAACCCATAATGATTTTTTTAGTATCTTACACGATTAGGTATGGTATAGTAAGACTTTTTTTTACGTTGTAAAATCATCAAATGAGTCCTCCCACCTCGGGCATGGCGGGAGGGACTGTCAGACTTGTACTGACTAAAATGCACGGTGTCCTTCATTAGTCCTTTATGTTCCGGGGTCACGGTAATGGAATAAGTCCCCGGCGGGCTTTGGCCCTCCGAGGGGGCCTCGTCATTTTACTGACGATCTTTGAACACGACGCGGCGTTGATCCGGGCATAGTCCATGGTCGGACAGCGAGTTGCCTTTACTCGCCGACTTCATGCCCGCGCAGGTATAGTAAGACTTAGGATGTAATTTGTGGAAAACAGTTTAAGAGAAGCAGAGATTGCGTTGGTCGAATCTAAATATTAGGCATCAATTAACAAGCAACAATTACGAAACGAATTAAGACTTTAGCTGAAGATCATTAAACCTCGTCTATGTAATTTAGGATTAAAATACAAGATACTTGAATTTGAAGAGTTTATTTAATAATCTTGTTATCTCAACGAGCAGTAATTGTTTTTTTTATCAACAACGAACATTGTTGGCGGATGGTAGATCCGGTTGGATCTCTTGCCGTCGAGAGTTGTTTTTGTACGAAGAAATTTTAATTAAAGAATACATCATCGTATACCGTTACTTACATATTAGAGTCATTTCCGTAGGCTGATGTTCAATTATAGTCAAATGAGTGTAATGATAATTATGTGTGTACATACAGCCTTCTCTTAAAAGCATTCAGATGAAACACAGCACTGGTAGTCGTGTGAGCTAGCTTTAGGAGAAAAAGTTAAATGAAAATTATCGATAAATTGTTTTTATTAGAAACCTTGAGAATGACAAAAATCTTGTGAAAAAATGTTTTCTGAAACTTTCTGATAAAGGCTACGTATTT
Organism: Agrotis ipsilon; assembly: GCA_028554685.1. Classification (NCBI taxonomy): domain Eukaryota; kingdom Metazoa; phylum Arthropoda; class Insecta; order Lepidoptera; family Noctuidae; genus Agrotis; species Agrotis ipsilon. The sequence continues at coordinate 360,599 of CM052970.1, read as the reverse complement.
ACATACCTACCTAAATGGTTCTATTTTTACAAGAACATTTTTTACAAAGAATATATTATCTTCAGGTCGGTCGCGGGTCTTATACCATCACCGTGACCCCGGAACATAAAGGGCTATTCAAGGACACCGTGGATTTTAGTCAGTACAAGTCTGACAGTCCCTCTCGCCCTGCCCGGGGTGGGAGGACTCATCTGATGATTTTACCAAATAAAAAAATACTATCTTCAGGACCATTTTTTTACCTTTTTTTTATAATTGCTAGGTTTTCCGTAAACTTCAGAGAAAGTTTCGTGGTGACAAAAACTATCAAAAAGTGAAAACTTTTCTCTGATATTGACTTTACGATTCTAATTGGTCGTTTTCTAAGGAGAAGAGCTGAAAAGCAAATGCATATCTCTCCACAGTTAAAAACGACACAGTTAATGCTGAAAAGCACTGAAAACATTTACAGGTAACTTTTTCAGAAATATAAGAAACTATATTTGATAAGTACGATGCCTTCAATTACCAAGACGACCTTGAATAAAGCTAATAAAACCTGTTTTTAACCACCATAGTATTCTGATTCAAGCAGGATATAGGTTAAAAATAATCACTAATAATGCATTTAAATTAATTCAAAACACGCACATGTTTAAAGATAGTCATTGTTAATGCTATTGTCAGACTGTGTTTCAGACTGATGACCATTGTTAGTGGCCAAGGATGTTTTACTTACTATGAATAGAGACCAAAATGGTGTTCTTATACGGACAGCGAGTAATGGGTGACTCGCCGTCCGCCTGTCGACGGCAATTTGCGTTTACAACCGGTCCCCCATAAAAGACTTAACATCTGTCGGTTTGTCTCAGGACTGTCTTAACAGGTAACCAGGACTTTCAATAGCCCTTTCCGTTTCACAACACTGGAACGTAAAGGGCTATTGAAGGAACAACGTGGATTTTCAGTACTAGTTTGAGAGTCCCGTTCGCTCAGCTCAGGGCGCAAGGAAGTAGTTGTTCCAGGTCTAAATATTTGTAAACGGAACATAAAGGGTATTGAAGGACACCGTGGATTTTAGTCAATACTAGTCTGTCAGTCCCTCCCGCCCTGCCCGGGGTGGGAGGACTCATTTGATAATTTTACCAAGTAAAAACAAAATAAAGGAAAATGTTAAAATTATTAATCAAATTATTTATAGAAATTTTTGGTTGCAAGCCTATCTACTACATGGTTTCTGTGATTGTAGGCTACGAACACATACGAATTAATTTATGTATTAGTCTGCCGGGACAATAAAATGTGTTATTTTAAACCAAGTTTTATTATTTTCCTCAATTATCCAACCTACATTTTATGACAGCTATTAAATGTTCAATAAAAGATAAAATAATTATAAAGTCAATTGAGTACCATACAGTAGGTACTCCATTACTTATATACATATTTGTATTTTTATATAGTCTGTATAGAAATTCTGTATTAGAGACGGATATAAAGAAAATTGTGACCACTTTTTGAGTACATACCCACATAATTAAAAAAAAAAACAGCAAAATAAATGGTTACCTACAAGAAATAATAACTGAAATACTTAATTATAATTACAGATAATCAGATATTTCTGGAGGGCAAAACTTCCAATACATAATGGGCGAATGTTAGCAAGTAGTAAGTAAAGCAATCGAGTTAATTAGAGAACTTGAAACGAGCCAACTTCTACTTGTAATAACTTATTTTTATGGTTCACTTAGAAAATTCAATAATTACTGGAGCGAGTGCGATGCCTCACTTCTTTCATTTAATTCTGGAATTGCTTGTTGTACGGATAAAATAAAATGGTTTCCACCTAATAATTTTTATGATGGGAAGTCATACGTCGTCATCAACCTGATGATGATGTAAAGAACGTGGATGAGATGGAAGAGTTGTTTCAGGATTAGGTGTATTTTCTGCTTACCTACATCGAAAAAAAAACGCACTAAGCGCATTCAATCTTCCTTCGTTATGCGCAAAGCAAAAGAGTGGAACTCACTACCTGCATCGGTGTTCCCGAACGCATACATCCCGAATTTCTTCAAAGGTAAAGGCTTCTTCTGGATAAGCTCACTCCATCTTAGGCTTCGTCTTGCAGTCACCTTTAACCTGGACTGGAGTCAAAAGCAAAGTCAAAATCTGCCAATTTAGTGTCCAATTATTTCTGCTAAAAACAAGGGAGGATATTAATTATTGCAATTTATAAAGCTGCTGGTATTTAGCATGATATATTGAAACACTTAAGAGAATTACTTTCGATACAGATTTACGATCCAAGCACTAAGTGACGTACTAATAAAATCAAGAAAGCTGTTTTTGCATCTGTGAAGTAAAGTATTATCTTAATGGGCAAATTTGTAGGTAAAACTTTACTTATAATCGCCTCGTGGTACGTAAAAATAAAATCCAGATAAACGGCTAAAGTAATAATAAGTGGCCGTTGTATGCGATGCGATTCCAACGGTGTGTGACACAGAGTGCGGCATAAATGTTCGCTCTGGGCGACTCATACTCAAGGAAGCACCACGAATTGTACGCGAACATTTTTGTGCACCCACACATGAGCTATAGATTCGTTATTGGTGCTCGCACATTTCTTAGATAAATACTGTGAAATGCACATTACAAGAACACTAAAGGCGATACTTAATACGCGAACAAAAATGACACAGCTGAAATGCGCGAACAAAAATGTGTGCGTACAAAATGTACCGTACATTATTTTTTTGGAACCGCACCATTATAATCTAAATGAACCTACTACTATCGTACCTACCCACTTACTGGGGGCTGTCGGGTTAGCGTATTAGGAAACTATACCTTCAGCCAACGCTCATGACGTCAGAGATCGTGTTGCCGTCGGTCATATTTTCAAATACAGAAACAAAGAATTAACTCAATAAAGTGTACCTTTACCTAACATTTGTGACGTCACTGGCCGAGTTGACATCGGGTATACTTCCAGATTTATGATTTCGCGCGTAGGAATTTAAAACATACCCGACCGCAACGAAGTTATCGTTCGGTATTCTTTTGTCACGTTACTATTTCAATCGGGATTTGACCCCGTGTGTACGAAACGGGGCAATGAGAAAAAAAAAATCGTTAAAACGACTTGGGGCACCCCGACACGGACAGGTTAGGTTAGAAGGGGATGGCGGGGTCTGAAAGACCCCGCCATTCCCTTCGTGGTTATTTTTTTTTAAACCACCCAGAAGTAGGAGCACCGCTTGCGGTGCTCCGTCGACGTTTTTTGACATTTTACTAGATTTAGCTTAGTTTCAAATGAAAAGTTATTTTTGTCATTTCGCTGAACCAATTTAGGAATTTGTTTTGATCACCAAATTTGCTTAGGCAAATGATAAATCGTGTTGTTATGCTAACATCCTCCGTGATTTGATCAAATCCTTTAGGGATGTGGCCAAAACCCTGTGTTTATCATATCCCTGCGACAGAGACAGTAAAACGGGTATACATTACAGTATAGTAAAATGGAATGTCCTACATGAAAATATACCCCAGCAAAATGTTGGGATCGGGTATATTTTGAAATCCCTGACACGGGCGTTTATATTTTTAACGTATACCTGAACTCAACACTACAGAGCGTTGGCTGAAGGTATAGTTTCCAAATACGCGTCGGGTTACGATAACTAACATTCCAAATAACCGTTGTATCAGCTGACATATTGACCTTTCACGTCAATGTATGTTTACTTACTTAAACTGAGAGCTAGTGATTGTATTTTTAGGAGACCATGAACTCTGAGTTTGTTTTTAGCGTTTTTATCATCATCTTCTGCCTTAAGCAGTCCACTGTTGGACATAAGCCACCGGCTACTCTCATCCAGCAGTTATCAGCCATCTTGCGAAGATCATCGCTCCACCTTCCCAGATCGTTCCACCCTACGTTTGCAGATTCGCAGTCTCCACTCGAGAACACGTCTACCACAACGGTCATCGTTTCTACGACTAAAGTCCGCTGTACACACTGGGCTAAGGCATTGAGCCAGCATGTTGGGTTGGCTTCAAATGTCGCTGTTTACACATTGGGCCAACATGTGAACACTGTAAGCGAAGCACAAGAGTCCTTTGATTGTTGCACAAAAAATCGATAACTTTCGGTTGGCCGGCCAGTATTCCCGCTAACTACCAATATACCGCAAGTTGGTCTGTACATGTTGGCCCAATACGATGGCCTAATGCGTTAGCCCAATGTGTACAGCGGTCTTAATATGGCTGGCCTATTGCCACATCAGCCTATGTCAGTTTCTTCTCAAGGTTTTATTAGTTGACCACGCAAAGAAGAAAAAATAATAATTTGTTCAGTTAAGTGAGAATTGAAAGCCAAAACCTAAAAGCTTTAACAAAGAAACAACATCATACTTGCGGCAATCTTAAGAGACATTTATTGTCCGAAGTCGGCTTTTTAGAGCATCCAGTCACAACCGTCCAAGACAAAATCCTTCAGGGAAATATCCCACAAATTCTCAATAACAACCAGCAACTGTTATTATCAGTATCAGCACTTAGCAACCGTTAACCTAATCTATTACAATTCACCCCTTTACGGCAGATGGTTCACCCCTTCACCCCATACCGAAATGGTCAAATATCGGCTTATCTCCTAAATACACTAGGTATGGGGGAATAAAAGATTAAAGGTAATGTATGGGCAGTACTGTTGATATCTGTGAAGTGGTATTTGCATATTGTGATGTATCAATAGTGGAATTAATTCCATGTTATATATTAGTGCATTGAAATGGTGCAAAGAATGGTGTTACAACGATGTAAACAAACATACTAGCCAATTTAATGTCTTCATTAGGGGCATGTTTGTCTTCCAAATCTTCTGTACTACCCGATAATATAACAATATGACGATTATAGTAGAAACTTCCTCTAGAACTATTCTATTCATTGATGACAACAGCATCAAAATCGATGAAGTAGTTATTGAGATTATCGCGAACAGACACATAGTCGTGGTGAAAGACTTCGTTTAGATTAGATTGGTTAGGTTAGGTTAGTGATAATTTTCATTTTATAAAGGCCTACTAAGAACACAAAAATCGTAAAGAAGCCAGTGCCCATTGCCGAAACTGCAAGGAATTTAATTGACATAGTTTAAAAACTACCTGCAATTAAGGTTCAGTAAAGTAATTCGAAAACCTGTGACAAAATGGTTATCTTCAGGACCTTCCGACACAAGTCGTTTAGCCCTGGTTCCCTTTAAATACTAGACAATAGATAAAGACTACAATAGCAGTTGTGGGAGTCATTCAAGCCGAAGCGAACTTAGGGAAGACAATTTTATTTAAATTGTATTTATTTATAAGTAGGCAGGAGGTAAGAAAAGAAATTGGCAATATTATAAGAGAATATAAGTTCTAATATTACTTCAACAGAACTATATGAAATAAAGATGTACTGTTAGATCTTACTGTTGCCAAGCCTTTAAGTGATTCGCGGGTTATATCCCAGCGTGGTATTTTTAAGTTATAATAGTAGATTACGCACCAAGGGAGTAAAGCATTGCCTAACGTCACGGGCGTATTGAATCCCGAAGCGACATTAAGGATTCTGGGAGTGAACCTCCGTAGCGCAGCGAGGAGGTTCAAGTTTTAATTCCCGAGTGAAACGAGGGAATTAAGATAAGAATCCTTAGTGTAGCGAGGGATTCAAGATAGCCCAAGACAAGGCAGCTTTACTCTCGAGGAGCGTACTCTGCTTTTCACACCTACTGCGAGGAAATAAATTCGATTTTTGAAATTTGATGTGGTACGACAACCTTCGGACGTGAAGTTGGCACCACTGCGAGCGATCAGCTGTTGCAGCCAGCGGCCGCCATTACTGGTACGACTCCTTGGTGAAAGTTTTCATACGTTTTTCTTTGAGGTTCCAAATTCAAATCACATTATTCCCACGGGAATAATGAAATTCAGTACATATATTATTCCCGGCTCGAGCGAGGGGGAATAATGTCATGCTTTACAGTAGGTTTGCCTGACGTATAATATGACATTTACGAGCAAGTAGTGTGAAAAAATAATTATGACTTGAAGTTAATCTTTTTGGTTTATGTAATGTTGTAATTAATTAATTTTTGTAGTTTAAAATTAATTTGAATAAAGCTTCTCTAGTGTGAAAAAAAAAGGTAAGTAATCTGAAATAGATAGTTAAATAAGCCAGAATTCAAAGATTTTCCAAACAGGAATTCCTTTTGAAAACTCGACGTAGTTTGTCCTGTTTAGTGATTTTATCGTGGGTGTGTCTTAACACTGCGGAAGGAAAACAATTTTTCACACAGACTATTCAACACATTTAGCAGACTGATTGAGTCGAATAATCCCAGGAGGTTTTACATTCATAGATAAACATTCAACAACAAAAATATAAATTCATTTATGAACTGATCACCAAATCTCTTCTATATCAGTCGAAGCGCTAACAAAACATTATTAAAAATGGAAGAGAAACAAAGTTTTGGAAAAATCCGGAATAACTATAATGTTGTGATTATGATAGAATCGACATAAATAGCCCGGCCTTAGCAACACTTGGATCAATATTAGCTTAGTTGAGTAAATAACCAGTGGCAGAATATCATCACTGGAGCCTGCTATACTTAAATAAACCTAAAATGTATCACACAAAGCTCATTTTGCTTTGGTTTTGGTATTATTTTGAACATATTTCTTCAAATAATTTTATTCTATGCCTATAAAAATAACGGAACACCATGTTTCAGCTAAAAGGTTCTTTTCAGGGACGAGTTAGTTTCTCAAAGTGAAGAGAGATGGCGTTGGTGGTCGCTTTCGTGTATCTAGAAAGAGCCTTGCCTGGCAACAACACTAACATAATCAATGCTTTCCAATTCTTTATAATTTTATTTTAGTGCTTGTAATTTTCTTTTAACATACCAAATGCGTTTATTTTGTTGAAATTACCAATAACACTAAATATGTAGGTCTAAGTATTTCTATTAACTTATTCTCTTTTGCAAACTACATAATTTGGTAATTACCTAACTAGATTATATACATTTTAAATTGAATCGATGATAGCAATAAAGTTAATTATAAATAATTAGGCGACTAGTGATGTGCCACGGTCGAAGCGGTGAGTATCGATAATTGTAGCGAGGCGGACGGTGCGTCCGCTGCGTCACGAATCACGATAGTTGCTACAATCATGTCGTTGGTTTGCGGTTAGAAAGTGAAATAACCCTTGTTTTGGTATAAAATTTAATATTGCACAAATTGCGAGATTTCGTTGTTACTTTAATGTTATTATACCTTATTATTTTAAATAGGTACGTAGATACCATCAAACGACTCTTTTATGTATTTACTTATTTTAAGACTCGCGAATGTTTTGTGAAATCAGAAAAAATATAAAACTACTCATGTTATAAGGATATTAATAGTAAATCAGAAGTGCTTAATTTCTTAAGTTTTTCTTTTATTGTCCACTACCTGTTGTTATGTGAAACTTAATACGTGACTTCTAAATAGCAAAAGGTTTAATTTTTTAGGCAAATATCGGAAGTGGATGCCTATTTCTGAGCGGATTAAAAGCGATAATTTATGTTTGCCAAAATCATCCATTATTTCTGAATCCACAGGATTACAGCCTTAACTTCCTTCACAATAAAATCAACAATCGCTTGCACGTCTTTACCAAAACGTGTTGCTACGTCAACTGGTCCAATTTCTTTAGAATCGATACAAAGACCTCTGCATGTTAATTTGTTTACTTCGAACGGAACGAATTTATTTTTATGTTCTCACATGGATCCATAAAAACTTTACACGTTCGCTAAAGTCGACAAAAAGTGAAGCGAATATAACAAACCAAATGAAAATTGATGATTACTCTTTAGTTTTGAACAACTGGTTAGAACTTATTATTGTAATGATGTGAAGGCGATGTTGTTTATAAAACACTGATCTGAGGAAGAATTAATTACAATGACGGAGTCTGTTATAGAGGATGATACCAAAAAGCGATGCTAATTTACTGCAAACGCGAACTCAGCATTCGAAAATAAAATGAACCTATATGTTTCATGTATAGCCGCGCTTGCATTATCGATGCACATCAGAGCTATTTGGCACCATCCTCCAACACGGGCAGGCAATGCAATCTATCTCATATCGCAATCTGCACATATTCCGAGTCAGCATTTAGATTCAGCTCCATGTATATGTGTGCATGTAGCAACATGGCCGTAACCGGCACATGTAGAAAACTGTACCAACTCGCTTGTACTTACTAATTATACAAAAAACAGCGGAGGATGGGGTTGCACCAATCTGTAGCGAGGCGAGGCCTGAACCGGTCCCGACCGGTCCCAACCGGTCTTATTAAAATATTACTCCGACTCTCTTGCTTGTTTTTACCTAGCTCAAATTTATGATAATGTATGGAAACGATGTTCTTCATTCTCTTTGTTTTTTTAAGTGTCATCTGTACGGAATATTTAATATCCTTTAATATTATTGAGAGGTATATTGTTTATGTAGATGAGATGACGTCATGTGGGTGTGTTTGTTGTGTATGTTGTGTTGTGAGCTTTCTTCTCTTCTTGGGTTTTGGAGGAGGGATAGGTATTGAAAGATAATTTTCCATTTTGAAACTATGTATTTTTTTTTCTTCATATTTCTACATTTTCTTTTACGGTCTATCAAATAAATATCAATTATAAACAATTGATACATTTATTATTATTGTTAGTTTTTGTATATGTCGACATTTCAAGTTTTAGAAGTAAAATGTTTTTGTAGCTTTTTAAAATCTTTTTATTAATCGATGAAAGTGAACTCTAGTACTATGATATTGTGCGTTTAAAACACTGGACCCTACAAACATTTAGATTTCGTTTAAAAACGGTTAGTCTATTGATTTACATTTAATGTAGTAATTACACTGGATGAAGAAAATGCAATCTGCAATATTAACATCTCGTCAATTATATGTACTGTTAGTACAAAATGTATCTCTTATCACCCACTGGACTATAGTAACGCAGCTTCGCGCGGCGATAGAAAATAATCTTACAAAAAATTTCATTTTATATTAACTTAAATAACTTAATACTTTTAATAACTATCAATAATATAACCTGAGATCTTTTGCGTGCAGGAGGGCGCGCGGGGCGAGGCGCGCGCGCGGCCTGCGCCCCGCCCCGCCGCGCCCCGACTGCCTTCCTATTCTCCACTCTATGATACACATCTCTAATATTTATAAATCTGCATTCATGTTTTCACATTCATAAAAAGTAATATTTTTCTCGCATTTAATTTTTATACATTACAAAAGTAGTATCACAAACAAATGTACAAACTAGTACAATTACGAAAAACGTACACATATCGGACCTCTACAGAGATCGCCTCTAATAAATACAGTTACGATACATGAAAATACGAACTCTACGCAACTTCAGAATAGAATCGAACTCGAAACAAAAAATAATACCTAAGACTATCGTTCAGGGTATCAGTATCACACGCGCGGCGGCGGCTGAGATCAGAGGGTGCGCACGAGCGCCGCCACGCCACTCACGCGACCAACCACCACGACTCACAATCATTAAAATATCCAAAATACGAACAATGATCATACAATGATTAACATAAGTACGAGCGGCGCGGGACGGCGAGCGCAGCGGTGGGCAGACAAGACAACCGACGTCCGGAGAGGAGGAGGCGAGATCGACGCTCGCCGCCGCGCGCCGGCGCACGCGCCCGTAGCCGCGCGCACGCTCGACACCGACCGAACATCGACACTTTATCGATAACAAAGTGCAGTTCGCATCACTATCGACCGTGCCCACGCCGACGGGCGAGCAACTAAAACCTGCGCTCATCCGCGCGCTTATACTACAACTATACGTTACATATCACGCTGTGCTTTTTTCTCTTATTAAAAATATATAATAATTAATATAATATATAATAATATGATATTTGTTAAAATAACGATACGTAGATATCGAGGAGGGCTGTCAGTCGGCTCGCTCGCATCACGCGCTATCACAGGCTAGTTCACTCTGCCTGGCTCCTGAACAATTTCTTCTTTTCTATCGTGAACTGGGGGCTGATGATGATGGTGCCGCCTCGCGTTAAGTTTCTGTAACAATAGAGAGGCTTCGTTAGTACTGTTGTGGGTGTTGCCTCTGTTGCTAGGCTGTCGGAAGTTGGTCAATGACTTGTTAGAAACTTTGAATTAACAAAGCTCAACTTACTTTAAGAATTGCGGCAACAGGCTAGTCCAGTTCGTCGCATCGTGTTCCAGATGTAGATGTATCTCATGCGTGGTTAACGTGTTGGGGTCTATCTTGAAAGCTGCTAATCTTCTCCCCGCGACGTCGACTATGACGGCCGCGCCCCGAGAACCGCAGGGTTCTCCCTCTGCCAGCAGCAGGGTCTGGCGCGCCGCACGGGCCAGTAGCTCCGCGGGCACCAGCACCTCTGCTGTGGCCAGTTCGCTGGCTCCTTTCGCTGCTCGTAATTCTCTCTCGAGCCTCTGAGCCAGCGCCGCCTCCGTCGGCACCGGCATCGGCGCTTCCCGCCATGTTGGTCCATTCCAAGCTATAACAATAGGAAACAAAGTTTACATTTCAACCCTTTAAGTTTTAATTACGATCACCTAACATTTTAAAGTCTTTTCTAAGCTATAACCATAAATTTTATTAGAATTATTCAAAACAAAAAGTTAACTTGATCTACATTCATTACTAAGAAGAATATTAAAATAAAGTTGATGTTAATTGTATCGAGCCAGTGCGCACAAGGGCGAGGGTGTGCGGCGCAGCGGAACAGCTGACACGTCAGCTGATACTGACGTTTGGGCCCGGCTCCCTGCGGACCCGGCTCGATCACTTATGTACTAAGTTGAAGCACTCGACTGGCCTACTGATGTAACTAGTGATGCAGAAACCTAAGTGTGCTGATCTGCTGAGCCGGGCGGCTGAGCGCAGTGCGCGCGCCGCATAGCAACACCAGTCAGCCGGTTAGAAAGCCACTTCCCTCCCTCGCCTCGCCACTCCAAATAGAAAGTCAACTCACCTTTTTCGCTATTGAATCCGACAAACTGATTCGTGACCGGCAGGATCTCCATGTTTTCCAAATTTTTACTTATATTGTACACTTTTTAAACGACAAAAAAATTAAAGCGTTCCGCTGCGGAACTTAATATTACTAGAAAAATATCACAAGTCTCTTTTGTACTGCGAATGCGCACTGAACAACCGGTTCAACACCAACCGGCGACTAGCTATCGTGAAGAGATCGATGGGAAATTGATAAAACGTCCGAAGCTCACGACCGCATCAGATCTGATCTCGTAACCATAGGGCTTCGTCACTCGCCCAAGGCTCACTATTCGACCCACCCAACCCTGTCGCTCTGTGTGACGGACTGACGACACCGGGGACGGCAGCATGTTATATAGAGGGCCGCGGCGGGGGTGCGGGGGGACTCTCCGCGGGCCGCAGAGGGGGCCCCGCGCGCCAGTTGCGCCGGGGCTCGGTACTGGGAGGTCGTCTCCACGCCGCTCCGCGCCGGCACCGGCTACAAGCCGGCCGGCTTCTTTGTTCGGGCCCCACCGGTGGGACGACTCGGTTCTACTTTTAACAAAGTGTTTCTCGGTTTAATTCTCGTGTGTTACTTTACAACCTCGTAAGCTCTGTATTGGTTTCTTTGTTCGTTGTTCTGGTTGCTCAGAAATTGCTAGAATGTAGATCTCTGTATGTTGTAACCATCTCCGTCGAGGAGATTATGAAAATCGTATCAATCTGCTGAGTAATCTGGCAGACAGATCGTCCATTTCCATAGCACTAAGATACAGACTTTAGAGGGATAAGCGTTATCTTGGTTTCAACAGGAATTGAATTGTGAATATTTGTGTATTGTAAAAAAAGTACTTATTGTGATAGGTAAGTAGTATACAATAAATTGTAGTGTTAATAAAAATTGAAGTATAACCTGTTCAACGGATTCAGTAAATCCACTTATGTATACCTACTTAAAGATTTTTTCTACCTCGCCGAAAAATAAAATTTCATGAAATACCTCCTCATTTAATGTTTCCATATAGACAATAAATATCAATTTGAAAAGTAGCGATAACTCATAAATTGGTTCTATTTGCCAGCGATAAGATAATTCGCTGCAGTTGATAGCTACTGCACCAACATTCATATTATAAAACACCAATTGAAAATGTAAAAGCAATTTCAGTGTTCATATCTGAAAAATAAGTTTCAAAAATTAAAATCCACACTTTAGAAACAAATGAATTAGATACTAAATTATATTATGATGCACATCAGAAATTAAACCCACTTAACAAAACTCAAATTATTAAAGTTGTTGAAAAATCTCTGAAACACTTGGCAACTACACAAAGTGATATTGGACTGACAGTTAACATACGGTATAGTACCACTCATGTTTTTTTCGAACAAACATCTCTTGAAGGTAAATCAGAAAAAAAAGAACTTAAAAGAACCACATAAAAAAGAAACCATAAAAGAACCAATAAAACTAAGCCATCGAAGCCAGAATTAGAAATGAATAAACAACTTATTTCAATAACAAAACATATAAAACTGAACGATCAAAGTTGAAATAAAACTAAAAACTAAAATTATGACTTTGGCAATGTTGTCAATAAAATTCTGTTGATCATACTCCAACAGAATTCTCTAATAGCCTTTCAAACTGAAGAACTATAATAATGTATGTAAATTGCAGCAAAATAATTGTCTCGATTTTTAACGCATCACTAAAATCTAATGAGTGTAAAAAGTGCCTACGTGACTGCCAATCCGACCAACGATAGACAATAGCACAATGAGCTACTGGCCAGAAAGCAATACAACAAAAAGGATGAGAACTCCTTTCAAAAAGACATTGACTCAAAATACATTATAGAGGAAATACAATAAAATTGTGTACCAAACTTGAACATAGGCCTAAACACAATAGGGGCTGTAAAAACCTTGGTTAAAGTCATAAAAGACGATGATGAGTTTGAAAACAATCATGCAATTGCAAATTAAGTTGCATCAGACGACTAAAAATTTCTAGCAATAGAAATTTCTAGCAGAACTTGTACGTGATCACTTGGGCGTACAAAAAAAGGTCCCCATCCGTTGGAATCACCGTCCCAAATCGTTAATAATGTTTTAGGACTCTTTTCAAACTTTATCTTATTATTCTACCTTCTACTTCGTATAAAAGTCAAATATGTATAAATAACGACTGAGAGTGTTTACATGAAAAGCGGTTGTTAAATGTAAATAAAGATAGTCTTCATTATCGCGTGTCTTATCGCGCGACTAATGTTTTGCATAAATGGAGAACAGATTTTTTTCTATTAATCGTGTCGTTTTCGATGCAAAAAGCCAGTAAAAGTGTTCATTGTACAAAAAATCAACTTGGAAATATACTTGAGTGCAGAAAACAGAACGATTTCAGATATAATAACTGGAAAGCCACAAAAACAATTGAACAATAAGAAATGAAGAAAAAACTCGGTTCGGTTGCCAAGCGATGCCGGCCGGCTTCTCGGCCTTGGTGGGACATGAGTCACGTCTGACAAGCGAGTCGAATCGCTCATGCCTGCCGCTAGTCGATGTTCGTGACTACAGCTCTATGCTTCTAATGTTAATGCCAATTCATATCTAATCAAAGTTCACGGGTCGATTTAGCTGTTTATGTTTCTGCTACAAAATCGTTTGGCTACCGATTTTTGTGGTTTCTATCTTTAGGACTTTTTTGACGATATCATCAAAGATGTTGTTTGCACTTTGTATTATTGTTTGCGGTTGACGCAAATCTTTGGCACGATATTTGCTTTCCATAATTACTTCATTGTCTTAAGTTTCCGAATAAGGAAAATTCAGTGAGGAGGTAATAAAATCATCGTTATCTTGACTCCTTCCGCACAATTCATCGTTAAACACACATTCAAGTAAATAAAACGATAATAATGAGTTCTCTTCATTATGATACCGGTGTATCTTTGTTTTGTTAATGACAATGATGTAATTGTTTAAACAACCGTAGTGATTAACATTGTGTACCGTTTCATTGTGTGCCGATACTTTCGTGAATAAACTAATGTTTGTATTAAATGTCTTGGTGATAAGCTTGTCTGGCTTGAGTAGCTCAAAAGCTGTAACGTTATCACTATCAGTTAAACTGATATTTACTTTAGATAAATCTTGAACGATGTTCAAACAATGGTTTATGACTATTTTAATAATACCCTCATTGAATTGTTTCCTTTGATATGTTGTCATGTAATGTTTTAACAATGAACTTAATTAATTACATTAGTCATCCTATTGTTAAATCTTGTGTGTTACTTAAACTTTCCTGTCTCTCAGAATTCTCCAAATTCCCTTTCCACCTAATCCAAACTGTGACAATAAGTTCAATCTTAAAGAAAAAATGTATTAAACCTCAGAAGTAAAAGATGAAGAGAAAATTCGATGTTAAAGGGAAGATTAAATAAAACCCAACGGAAATTAAAAGAGCGAGCAACCTGTCGCGAGAGATTCCCGTTCGCCACACAATACATCCCTTATTCCCTTCTTATTCTTGCGATCCCTTCACAAAGGGACAATGGGAGCTAACAACGCACTGTACTGTCCCGGGTAACATGTCCCAACCTGTTCCTACTACACCATTCCCGTCTATTCTGGTTCACTATTGTATATTTCATCCTTAAGAATGGAACTACTTTTAAAGAAACAGAAATTTTGAACAAATTTAAAATGAAACTAAATTAGAATAAAATTGAAATTCAAAATATTTAAATAAATGTAAATTGTAAATTATTCTTTGTATTCACAGCATTACATACATTTGCTCCAACGTTGGTATTACACGGCTAATGCAAAACGCTGAGTTCGTAAATAAATTGCTTTGTATCACCAACGCTTTCGTTTGGTCGGGTTGTGTGATGTATGTTACCAATATTTGCTGTAATCAGTATTCAACGCCTGTGTTTACTCTATGCCAAGTTTAGGCAACGATTCATTAGCAATTTTAATGCGATTGTGTTTATGTCTTCTGTAGCCACGTGTACACTATTGTACCAGAATTGTACATGTTTTTGTACTCCATGTTGGCCTTGTATGCTTTTAAATTTATCTAAACCCCAATATTGTCTCATTATGATAAGCATCGTAAGCTGGCATGAATTATTATTCTCGTATATACATTTTAAATTGATTATACAAGAAGATTGTATTATTAAATTATTTTAACTTACTTAATTGTTATAGCTGAGGGTTATGCAACATTGAAAATAAATGTAAAAGGTTTTTCGTTAAAAATAAACGTTGGATAACAAATTTTTGTGTTTTTATTTCTCCAATTACCTACCTTGTTATTTAAGAAAAAGAACAATGACTGTTTTGGCTATAAAACATTTTACCTACAAAATAGGAGCCTTTTAAAGACAATTTTCAGACAGTGAACCTTTAACAAAACATTTTCTTTGTCTGCAATCTGAAATATAAACTTTTCTAAATTTTCACGATGAGAGCAATTCAAAATTCTTTCCTAAGATAGCCAGCAGCAACACATCTATGGTCAAAATTAAAATTTTCTTAACCATTAGAAAAAGTAAAAGTTTTCTGAATGGACATGACAAAGGAGAACTTCACAAAAGAAAAGCAGGCACTTTGGCAAGTAAAAGTTTTAACAAAGAACAACTTTGAAAAAGCTACAAGAAATTCAGATAGCACATTGCTCCACACAAGAAATCAAATAAAACAAGTATTAAATGCAAACACAAGATAACTATAAAATATGGGTTATCTTACAGTTTCATATCTTAGGTCATTATGGCACTCCGTGACACAGTATTTGGTAATTTAGATACAAATGTTGATGATAATGATGAATTTAGATAAGTTTGCGAGTAAAGCAGACTAGTAGATTAATGACGTTAACTTCAAAATTTGAGGCCACATGAGATAAACTGAAGTCAAAATACTGGTGTAGGTAAGGATGGAAGGTTACTGGGGTGTATCAAGGTGGCATGTGATCTACAAGCAGCAGAATATGCAGAATAATCTGATGATAGTCTCCAAGTTGCAGGTGTAGATTGTGACGCTGAAATGGAGGAGTAAGTATCTAAGTATTACATTAAGCAAAATAGCACAAAAAGTAGTTTTATCACTAAGACCAGAAATAGAAATAGCAGATAATGAAATTGTAGAAGAAGAAGTTTAGAAAGACAAATAGACAAAAAACTAAGATGGCCTAAAATTAGAAAATCATAAGGTAGACACAGAAGTTAGAAATCTCGTTATCATAGCTTAGTTACTTATTAACTGCTTAAATATACTGGAGCTAAATATAGAACGAATATAAAGTGAGTAAAATCTGTCCGTACATAGGAAATATTCTATTCTTAGAGAAGAGAATCCGTAATCTTATTAACACAAGGAAGGAAAAGACCAAAATCCTTTTATATAACAAGATCAAGGAGTGTTTACAACAAGGCAGTAAAAACAGATTTGATATCATAATAAAATTGTATAATACCAGCTTTAATTACCTCATACAACATAATATTTGCCAAAAATAAAGAATTGTCGTCATTTGACATTGAGGTTAAATCATAAACGGTATGTGCCTTTACACACACGAAAGAAGAAGAAATATCAAAAATAAAATTTATTACGAAGGTATTAAAGTTCTAGTCACATCTTAACTTTTATCGATAAAAAAGTACCCAGTAATTTCGAGCTTCTGAAAAAGATTTCGTCCGTGAACTTTTTTGGGAACATGAAATATTTCCGTGTTAGATAAAATTGTATACCATATAGATGGTACCTACATAAATACAATTTTGCATTATTCAGTTAGAATTCAGTTGAGTTGTTAGCTGAAATATACCGATAGATGTCTCTGCTTGGCGTACGTCCAAATATTTCAACCCACTGAACTGTGAATTGTACGACTTGTGTTATGTGGAGTTACTTATGTAGGTATGTATTTCAGAGGTAAAGTTATTCCTTATATATATAACCATTATGTAAACTGTTTGGTATTTTAATATATTTGAGGTATTTTATACTAAGACAAAGATATAAAGAAAAGAATAAGTACTAGACTGGTGAAGTTTTTCGATTAAAATCGTATAAGGTACTAAAAAAACAATCACCACTAGCAATACAATTGCAGGCAGTAGGGAGGTAGTAGTGTTAAAAAATAAAACAATTTGTATTCAATATAGTTTCATTTTTGTTCAGAAAAGCAATCAGAAAGCAATTCTACTGAGCATCAGCAACTAGAAAGTTGCCAATGAATTGCGAACCGACACGAAAGGGGTGAAAACGATTATACTGGCAATAAGCCGACCCCTTTCACCCCCCGAATGAGTCGTAAAAGTGCTTATTGATTCGTTTTATTTAGAAAATGTTCCAAGCTAGCTTTTCTTTTCTTTTTTCAAGGGTAAACTGTTCGCGATTGGAATTGACTTGGTTTCTTTTAGGAACTTATTTAACTTTTGTTTTATTTAGTTTCTTTACATGACTTCATTTTCTTCGTGCAAAATAAAGGTCTACTTATAAAACCTTTTACATTGATATATGTATACTACCTCAGTTTTTATAAATACAAAGTAAGGCAAAATCTAAGCAGAAATCAATATCTGTTTTTGTCACAACGATTGCGCCGCATTCAATAAGCGAAAATCGTCAGCAAAAACCTCCTTCAACAAAAAGGTTTCGCTTTTATTTTAACTAAATAAGCTTCGCTAACCTGATTCCAATTCCATTTAAATGTAAACGAAACAAAGTTTATTTTTGAAGCATGTTGCTTACGGCCTAGCTACAACAACATCCCCTGACTTCACCCCGTGCAAACACCCACTGAGTAAACCCGAAATTACTAACATTTGAGGTTATTTCATATGATTTACGGCCAAAATTATATCCTGCGTGGCCATTACCGTATTGGAGTTAAGCGATTTATAATTATAGCTATATGTAATGGGTTCGATTCGGTGCCGCGTTAGGTATGGCGGTATGTGTTCGTGGCGGGCAGTGATTGCGTTATGAATACACATTTACCCACTGAACGAAAAAGTTGGGGCAAAACGTTAGTTTTACGACTTCACTTTAATGAGTCAATTTAGTCTAATTTTATGTTCTAATAATGGTGATGTATATTGTCATTTCGATATGGTAATAATGTTAGTATTTCGAGTTTTTATTCAGGATATTAAATCATTGTTTGATTACGAAACCAAACAAAAAACAAAACGGACCTCTAAAAACGTTAATGAATCGTAGCAAAACAAATTCGATTTGAAAAATCATAAGACTCAACAAAAAACTTTTTGAACACAAATAACAATTGAAATCTTTGTTCCCCAAAAAAATAATACCTACAGCTAAAATATACATGCCATCAAAACGGTACGTTTCTCGTTGCGATTATCACAAAGCGATTCGAGTCACGCACGAGTGACGGACAAAAAAACTGGCAAACTGTTTTAATTGTCCATAGAACGGTAGCTGTTGCCAGGCGACCCCTACCACGAGCATTGTTACCAATAACAGAGTAACAGTCGTAAGCCGAAGTCGTAACTAGTGACAAATGGTAGGGGTAAAAGGTGTGTCAAAGAAAGCCTCAGTTCGCTTGCAGATTTTATTGTTAATACAGATGTATGATGTAATAATGATACGCGAAATGTTTGTGTGTTTGACTTTCGGCTAATTGTTGTATGATCACACCTTGAGGTTTTGATCGATGAGGAGAAAATAAATTCAAGCTGTATTTTCTTACTACAGCTTGAATTATTCATAAAAGGTGTACAAAAGTACACCTTTCGGAGTCAGATGGTCGGCTAACATCTTACATCATTGTTAAATAACAATATAAGTTTTGAGGCGATTAGTAAGCAGAAAAAAACACTTAACGGATATTGAATACCGTAAAGTGGATTTGAGCAAAGGACTAGCCAAAGCTTGTCGTACCTAAGGTATTTTTTATGTCCGGAAGCCTGCCAGTGTTCGTTATTGGTGAATACACATTACCTAACTTTTAGGCTTGACCAAAGTCGGATAAAAGGCTGAGCTTTCAAAAAACGAGTGAATTGACCATCAACTACAGCTGGTTCAAAATCAGGTAAAGAATCGATCAGTTCCCTATCTCTTGGGACTACCTTAATACCCTCATGGGTAAAACGTGCCCGTAACCCAACACCTATGCACGCCCCAGCGGGGGTCATAGCGTGACGTGTTTGTTTGTGTGTGTGTCCCTACACACATGAGCAGTAACTCTAAACACTGCAACACATTTTCCACGAGCTATTAAAGAAACTATTTCTTCAGCTTTTCAATGTCAATAGCAAATCGGTAGCATAGTGGAACTAATACTATGTGTTGCCAGGCAGTAATAAACTTAATGGAAGAGACATTAACTGTCCCCTCTCTCATAAAGTTCTATCTCCATGTTTTATGACAAAAGAGTTACTATTGTTCTTTGTTCCATTGTTCAGCACCAATCTCGGAAACTCCTGAACTGATTCACATACAGTTTGAATCGTTCTGAATTATTGTATTTGTCTCAGTTAGCGGAGGATTGGTTTGGAGAAACTTAGGTTTATCGTTGTACATAAAAATGCAAACGATCTTTCTGAAAAGCACGATGTCAAGAGAATTGTTACAGAAGTTAATATTGTACCTGGTTTAGTACTGTATTGATTAAAATGATTATTTCCATTTACTAAAACAGCCCGTAATTCACTGGGCGTAACAATCACTACCATTATTTAAATATTCAACACAATTCTTGTTTGAAACGTTGCGTGAAAAAAATATCAGGCATCTGTCCCCTGTCTCCCCTCAATCAACAGCGAGGGTGCGGAGGACACTCTGGCACAAAATATCAAATCGGGTAAGCGGTAATTTGGTTTAGTATTACGTTTGGACTTTCAATTTGCGACTTTGGAATTGCTTTTTACTGTAAGTTTTTGTGGGATTGCTGGCGGATATTATTTCCGAAGATTATTTTTAAATGTAAATTTTACCGCTTCACTGAGCGAGGGTAAGGGTCATAAAATTGTTGAAATATGTGTTTGTTAACGATTGTCTCCCTTTTTGGACCCAAGTTTACCCACAGCTCGGGTCCTGGGGCTTTGCGTAAGCCGTGTAGCAACAACAAAGTACTCGCATGTAACGTTAATCCAGTAATTTTCCTAACTCAGCGAAGCATTAAGCATCATTAACTGTGCACGGCTCGTAACGAGTTGTTATACCGTTGCCAAGGATAGTTGGCAAGGTCACGTGCCCGGGTGGCAACCCCAGGGTGGCAGTGGCACTAGTGTGGCACTGCTGGCACTGTGTCCCCGCGGTGGCAGCTGACTCCTGTCGTACTAAAATGCTTTATTAATAATAAAGTGTTCGTGTTGCCACCCGATTGATTCGGGAAAGGGAGATTGATTCGAGTGTTGGAGTGGGTAACAACAAAGACACCCAAATCTGTTGCTAAGCTAACAGGGAATAGGGTTCTATTTAGAAAGGGCCATTGAATTCAGGCGTTATTTGTAGTTAGGTGGCTGACGGGTAATACATGTGATTTGAATAGAATTGATGGATGAATGGATTCCACTGAATAGGTTTGACGAAATAGTACATTCCGGATTTTGTTATTATTATACATAGTTGACTGAAGTATTGTTAATTAATGTCTCGACGAAGGCTAGTTCCATTCTGAGTCTAACTTGAAAACAAAACCAAGGCAAGTTTTTTTTTTAAGTTCCTCAAAAATAAATTTCGAAATTAGAAATCCTTCTCAGATGGAAATTAGCATTTATTTAGAGACAGTTGCCATCGTGGGGTCGTATCTAATTGTTTCGCTGTCCAATCAATCATATTGAGCAATTGATTGGAAGACTAGTTGATTGAATGCGAATAAAAAAACTGTTGCTAGCTTCTAACGAATACCAATAAATAGTTTTATTACTTGTATCGATTGTATAATATAGATAGTCTACTTTTATTTATCTTACTTTATTATTAAATTCTATTGAAGTAGATCGACTGCCAAGGGCCATACCTGAATATTATATTGGTGTTTAGACTAAGTAATACATGTAGCCGTTACCTAAAACTAGACCCTCTGTTACTAAGCGGTTATTTTTGGGGTTCAACTGTGGGTGGGGTTCCCAAGATAAGTAACATACACAGGAGAATTTTTTGAAGTACGTTTGGTGCAGCGGCTGAATGATTGACTGCTGTATCGAGTGTTGCGGGTTCGAATCCCACACGGAACAAATATTTGTATCATCATCATCTCAGCCATAGGACGTCCACTGCTGAACATAGGCCTCCCCTTTTGATCGCCACAAGTACCGGTTGGAAGCGACCTGCATCCAGCGTCTTCCGGCGACCTTCATAAGGTCGTCTGTCCACCTTGTTGGTGGACGTCCTACGCTGCGCTTGCTAGTCCGTGGTCTCCACTCTAGCACTTTTCGACCCCATCTGCCATCCGCTCTGCGAGCAATATGGCCTGCCCATTGCCACTTCAGCTTGCTAATCCGGTGGGCTATATCGGTGACTTTAGTTCGTCTACGGATCTCCTCATTTCGGATTCGATCACGCAGAGAAACACCGAGCATAGCCCTCTCCATAGCTCGCTGAGCGACTTTGAGCTTTGAGATGAGGCCGATAGTGAAAGACCACGTTTCGGTGCCGTAACTCATCACTGGTAACACACATTGGTTGAAGACTTTCGTCTTGAGGCACTGAGGTATATCGGACGAAAAGACACTGCGTAGTTTCCCGAACGTTGCCCAACCGAGTTGGATTCGGCGGCTGACCTCTTTCTCGAAGTTGGATCTACCTAATTGGACTACTTGTCCTAAGTAGATATATGAGTCAACAACTTCGAGT
The DNA here is from genome assembly GCA_028554685.1 of Agrotis ipsilon. Lineage (NCBI taxonomy): Eukaryota > Metazoa > Arthropoda > Insecta > Lepidoptera > Noctuidae > Agrotis > Agrotis ipsilon. Next base: position 338,644 of record CM052970.1, on the reverse strand, counting down.
ACCGAGTTTCCAACAGAGACTGGGGTGGGCACAACATTGGCATTTGACATACTTTCGTCTTGTCCATGTTCATTTTCAAGCCCACCCGTTGCGAAACTCGGTCGAGGCCATCGAGCATCATGCTGAGTTTTTTTTTTTTATCCTCCATCGACTTTGCCATGACTACGATGTCGTCGGCAAACCGAAGGTGAGTGATGTACTCGCTATTGATGTTGATGCCAAGTCCTAATATTTGTATGGTCTACGAGTACTATTTCCTGATTTGGGTATTCACCCAGACCGGGAAGATACAGATAAACAAACGTGTCTGTGAATTTAAATGTTTGTAAAATTAACGCTCCTTTTAATTTTACACACATTTAAATTCACATTGTAAGTGTCTAGAAGTATCTAGAGGTATCAAAGTTTAATAAAAGAAAGTGGAACTGACAGTAAGAAGAGACATTTTTCCAAAAACAGGTTTCACGAGGTTCACAAATGTCCTGTCTTGATCATGCAACGTATCAATGCATGCAATGTAACCTGTGTGTACCAGTGCATGTATTTCCATTGAAATGGTCATGAAAACTGCCTGAAACTAGTTCATTGTTGACTACTAGAACGGAATGATTTGCTAGCTGTTGCTACGCGAGCTGTTACAAACGAAATATATTAGTCATTGTAATGTTGCAGTTTTTTTGTACTATTATTAAGACTCGGTTATTACATGTATGTAGCTATATTTAATAGTGCTATAGTCTATATACAGACTTCTAAATTATGGGTTTTTCCTTTACTTAAATTATTAAATGTATTTACTAAATTCAATTATTTGATATCAATATTTTAGAATAGATATTCATCATCATCATCATCAGCCGGAAGACGTCCTCTGCTGATCATAGGCCTCCCCCTTAGACCGCCACGCCGAACGACAATTCGCCACTTGCATCCATCGGTTGCCCGCGACTCTCACGATGTCGTCGGTCCACCTAGTGGGAGGCCTATCTACGCTGCGTCTTCCGGTCCGTGGTCGCCACTAGAGAACCTTTCTTGCCCATCGGTTGTCAGTTCTACGAGCGATGTGGCCTGCCCATTACCACTTCAACTTGCAAATTTTACGAGATAGATATTACTATTTAGTTAATTATAAGTCTCAAGTAATGCTCATAATTTCAAAGTTTCAAATAGATTCAAATCCAAAATTAACTTGAAACTACTTGCTCAAGATGAGCACGTTAAATATTCACAAACACACGTTACTTAACTTTCCTTTAACTTATGTTTAACTTAGAGCCTGTGGAGTAACGAACATAACTTCAAGTTATAAATAAGTTAGTGTACATAGCGGTCTGGTAACTGTACCGAAATTTATTATACACCGACCAGTTTATATTGAACCTTCGTCAGATGTATTATTTGAGTGTGAAAGGGTCTAACTTAACTGGTTAAGTTAAACGAATGGAAAACCAAATTGTGGCTATTTTTATTTTTTAACTAATGTTTCTATTTATGTTTGTAGTTAAGTATTTTTTTATTATACTGGCTTTTTTGGTGCTAAATGTTAGGTAGATAGGTTAAATTAGTCATTTCAGGTATATCCTTCAATTCACCTTAGTTCGAATTAGTTTCTAGAACATAATCAATACCTGAATAACATTTATTTCAAGGTTATTCTGCCAGTTTGCAGACTTTCAGGCTATATAACAACAGAAATATGGGTCAAGGTTTTTTCAGGACTTACCTATGTTACTGGGAGTGAGGTCAAGGATATAACTTATGCTACTTCAGGTTCACTCCGGGACTATTTAAGTCTAAGCAAGCTAAAGCAAAGATTTGCACGAAAAGTAAATAGACTATGTTGATTTTTGTTGAGTTTTTTCCTATTCCTCCACTATTATCTCTCTCAAATTTCGTTGCAGGATCCAAGACAGGTAAATTCATTCTCCGGGACACGTCGAGCTTCATTGTCTCGGCGCTTTTCTGGTGGTTGCCACTGTTGATTCTGGCTTTCAGGAGCTGCAGTGGTTTGGCAATAGCGTGGGGGGATTGTCCAAAACAAGGCTATGTTAATACTAAATATGTAAATACAGTAGATGTAATGGCTTGATTAGAAACCGTTTGTGTTAACCAACAAGTTAAATTATTTCATTTATTTGGTGTGCAAAAATCTTCAAATGCTTTATCCTCTTAATTACTAAGTATCAATCTGATTTTTCTCATGCCATTTACGTTCCAGGGCCTCTGTATTCTACTTAAACAGCCCCCCAACAAGCATTATAACATAAAACGGGATATTTTCCATGTTTATTAAACTTCTCTTACATTTTCCTCATGAGATACTCCCAAAGTTCCAGCATCTCTCCTGGAGGTATACGGCTGTGTACAAGCAGTTTCCCACATTCAAACTTGTGTAATTAACGGCGCTGGCAGAGGCGTTGCTTGCCGCACTAAAACTATGAACAAATACCGCCTACTGCTGTTGGTGGTACAAGGAACAAGCGATAAGCTGGTTTTACATCTAATATTATATGACTAGACGAAGCCTAAACTGTCTTTTTCATTAAAAAAAAACAATTTGGTTTGTACTCATGTACCTCAGAGTAGCATGAGCAGGGAAAAGCTAACCACACTTATACATAAATATCCATAATTATATCATCATAAAAAAAAAATATGTAATGCCATAATTTCGGGCTTTTCAGTTGTCAAAGATCTTATAGTTTTAAAATCGGACCCCGTAATTGAGTATGTTTTCTAGGTCGCATGGATCTCTAGCTCAAAATGGTCAAAACATGTAATTATGATCAGTGAAAAGGCTTCAGGCACTCTTGAAACGTAATACATACTATATGTAAAGAATTTAGGAAAATTTTTGTCAAGATTCCATACGTTCCGAACTCGCAGCTAACTGAAAGCACCATGGAGAAATTTTTCATTCGTCTCAGATGGTGCAAAATACTTTTTGTAAAGTGCCTTTAAAATTGTAATTAGCCCATTAATGTAAATGACAGCAACTTATTGAATTACATAGCTCATTTAAACACTTGTACTTGTCACATTCATTCCGCTATATTATAGCGGAATGAATAAATTAATAACAACAATAAAAAAAAAAAAATATTTTTTTTTTTTTTTTACGAGATTTTTTATCTTTTAGAACAATGGAATGGAGCATTTTGGGAATAACCCATATCTTATAACTTGGACCTCGACCAAACTGCTACTGTTTGACTTGGCAGCGTAATTTTTACAGCTAAGTTATTAAGTTAGATTCACGTCTCTCTCAAATGGACTTCCGTACGTGTGTCGTACGTGTCGCGTAGGCGATGTGTGATCATTGTTCTCTGGCTTTGTTAACTTTATCTCACTATTTATCATAATGTTCAGTTTTTTGGATAAAACAAATTGTGTTACGCAAGGACCTAGTGACATTGATAGCAGTATTTGGTTGTAATTATGGCTTGAAGTAAATAGTTCCTGTTCGCGGGACTTATACCATCACCGTGACCCCGGAACATAAAGGGGTATTGAAGGACACCGTGGATTTTAGTCAGTACAAGTCTGATAGTCCCTTCCGCCCTGCCCGGAGTGGGAGGACTCATTTGATGATTTTACCACGTAAAAAAAAAGGAAATAGTTCTTGTGGCTAACCATGACTTCATAAAGCGAACTGTGGGAACGAGATGGCACTAGACGACTTGTATACTTCTGTCTCTTTTCCACGGTGGAAATACTCTCGATTTAAGATGTCATGGTAGGCACCCAGGTTAAAAAAGACGACTGTCATCGTCGGCCACTAATCAAAAAACGTTTTGTCTCATAGACACAAGGTATGGGCGATGACGATGAGTACCACGTCATCAATCTTCAAAGCTGACTCCTCTCTGCTGTATGCAAATGAAATGAAACAAAGCGGTACCTACTGGTGTGAAAATGACAAAAAAATGTAGATGAAATTAAACCCAAAATATGGGCGATAGGATGGACTGTATGAGATATGATTGAGGTGAGGTGGAATAAAATTAAATAATGACAATAAAATTCTAATTTCGCAAGCTGAAATGTTGACAGTAGATACTAGTTGTTATTAAAAAAAAACGTGAAAAATAGAAATGGACAATAAAAAACTACATAATGCCAAGGAGTTTGTGACACAAGGTTCATATCCGTTGATATTTTCTCACCCGCGATCCAAAATACGCCTTTGTTTTGTATAATTCTATACACAATGCATGTATATTACAAGGCTTTTCTACTCGCAGTCCTCACTCAAAAGTTTTCATTCTTTCTAAGTTCATCTTAGACATCACTGACTGAAATGACTTAAAACATCGTGAGGAAACCTGGACAATGCCAGCCATGTCAGAAGCTTGTGTTGTTCCCAGAGGCGCCTTAATAAACTCTTGACACCAGTACCCTTAGCACGAGTTTTCACTCCTTTACTTGACAGTGTCTTTCCAGTATTTACAGCGTTTCTTGCATGAAAAAATGGAACAGCGCCTCTGGTGTGCGAAGAAGGAACTAATTTTTTCCTTGAAAATTGTCAATTTGAAATTGTCAAAGTTCCAGTTTACTTTACGCCTCAAATACTGAAAACTCGTGCTAAGGGTACTGAGGGTGATCTTATCCCTATATGAAAAGGAAAAAAAGGACTCAAAACTCGTCTATATGAAATCTATATAAGTACAAATAGCAAGGAAGATTCAGACCAGTCTCCTCTCTCCTCACTTCCTCGTGTTGGCCCTGACCTATAGCAGAATGAACTGAGCGATCAGAAACCAGGAAATGTCTCGAATGTGAAGTCATTGTTACACCGGCAATTGCATCGATATTAACACACCTAAATATAGTCGTGGTGTAATTGTAGGTAATCGTGCCGTTCATCGTCAAACCAGTAGACCTGTTTGTAAAAAAACCGATTTACATTCATAAGTAAATAAGTTCAACTTGCGTACTGTCTTATGTTACTACCAACTTACAAACTATAAAGAAAAAAAAGGGTATGTAAAGGGCTATTGAAGGGCACCGTGGATTTTAGTCAGTAAGTGCTCAAACACACTGCGAGCCTAGCGCGGTGGCGGCAGCGGGCGCGATAATAATGAATGTATGAAATCGCCGCTTGTGGCCACATTGAAGTGACTAGGCGGGGAGCCCAGCGCGGTGGTTACTAGCGACTTTGCGAGCCTAGGCGTTGCTAGACAACAACCGATACAACGGGCTGGCGGCAGGTGTATGAAACTTTTTCGGTTTTTTAGTAGCGCCATATAGTTACCAGAACATGCACTAAAATACTACCGTTGGATGTTTTTATACATATTTAAATTATTTTTACCGTACTTGAGTAGAAAAATGTAGAATGATTTATAATTTAGCTGTTTTCAATCCCAAATAACCTGTAAAAAATAATAATATTAATTTCTTTAAACCAGTTTTATAGAGTTTACTAGGTACCACCGGTTTTTTTTTTTTTTTTTATCGTGGTAAAATCATCAAATGAGACCTCCAACCCCGGGCAGGGCGGGAGGTTCTGTCAGACTTGTACTGACTAAAATCCACGGTGTCCTTCAGTAGCCCTTTATGTTCCGGGGAGGTACCACCGGTTTGCAACACCTGAAGTCGCCGCAACAAAAACAAACGCTTGATCGGCAGTGTGGACACGTATCGCGCCCGCCGCGGCGCCCGCCACCGCGGCTGCCACCGCCGACGCGCTAGGCTTCCAGTGTGGACAAACCCTAAGAGTACTGACAGTCCCTCCCGCCCTGCCCGGGATGGGAGGATATTTGATGATTTTTCGACGAAAACAAAAAAAACGGGCGTCGCTGATTCTGATTACGGATATTTCCACGCATGTTTTTATGGAATTCAAATCTGTAAATAATTTGCCTGTAAAGAGTTAATCTGTAAAGGGGAGGCCTATGTTCAGCAGTGGACGTCCTATGGCTGAGATGATGATGATGATGATGATGAAATAATTTGCGAACACAGCACGCCAATTGACATTACATTACAATTGGTATTAAACAACTATATAATTTAATACGAGATTTTTCCAGAAAACTTTGGTTTTGGCAGCCAGGGAAAATGCAGTGGAAAATCTGTTAAACACGCCAGTAGCAACCACTAATTACTCGTATAATAATTACGGTTTATATAAATAGATGATGTAAGTACTTATGTACTACATCTATTTGTGTTTTCACTAGTAAATACTGGTGACACGTATCATTATGTGATGAGGTGATGATCATTAGCGAGACAATCAGCCTCCTTCCTCGACGGTATCACGTAGCAACACATGGTGATCAGGTGTGATGACGTCAAGCGAGGTAAGTGTTGCTAAGAGGAGATTACTTGCTTTCCTAACTAGCTAGCTACCTACAATATTACGAGTAGATTTTCCTGTAAAGTATTTTTCCGACGATTATGAATACTTAGTGAGTTGCTATTAGAAGTTGAGATAATTCTTTTGAAAATGGAAAAAATGAAAGCTTTCAATTTCATGAGCTGAATTGGAGAAAGGCCAAAGTTTTTATAAGTTTTAACTTCAAGTTCTCAGAAGTTAGCCAAAATCACATTTGGAATTAGAATATTTTCGAATACTCAAATATTTAAAGAAAACGTCTTTGTAATTATTTTTTGAAGATAATCTGGTTCTCACTGGTTTTACTTACGTAGTTATTTAATTGATCTCTCTTTGTAATTTGAGCAGCAATTATCTGTTTTACAATTTGAGTTTTTAAATAAAAAGAAACGACATCTTAATCTCTGGTCCTTGCATCAACAATATTGTCTTTGTCACAAACGGCGAATCATGGAATATTTTATCTTTACTCATAAAACACATAATTTTGTAAACTATTGAAATAATAATGATGTTATTATAAGTATGATACTATAATAGCTGGAGTGCTCTCCATCACGTACGAACAACGAAGTCTAGACAAAGAAGGTGACGCAAGTGGTGTGGAGTGTTGCTAGGTGGTGACACCGCGCGACGTGTGCGCAGGGGCACGCTGCGTGCGCGGGCGCAGCCGTGACGACTGCACTCGAAGGGTTGCAGATACTACAACGTATGTAGATATTAGTTCGGTGTACATACTGTGGTTTATTGGTACTTCAATGGAAGAATATATTGTTAAAAGATCTAGCTAGAACAACAAACGCAGTAAGAATTGTGACGCCGACACGTTACAACACCCTAAAATGTTGCTTGTATTGTAACCCTAACAGTTTTCTTTAAACATTCGTAGGATATCCAAATATTATGTTGTCTTCAATGTACAATATAACGCAATTAATATCGCTTATTAATATTTGCTTAATTGCATTGTCAAAACGAATGAACCTATGAATTTCTGGCACAACGAGAAAAGGTTTTTTTGGCAAATGGTTGTAAATTTTCTTTTGTCTGTGATTGATTGGCTTTGTTCTTCCATGAATTATTGAGCAGGGTAACTAAGGTTTAAGGTTTAGGTAATATTAACACACAGTCAGAGGTAGTTATAGTGGTGCTTAGATAAACACAAAAGTCGTGAGTTAAAATGTTCTTCGATCAACTTAATGTGAACCATCTTCTTTTAATATTCTTATTTAGTTTAGTTACAAGTAAGGTTATTTATTAGTTTGCATAATTCGTTTCCATCATCATCATTTTTCTGACTTGATTCTTTTTCATTTGTGGTACCTAACTATTTAACTTTTTACTTTTTACATTACCATTTAATATTAGGTACCTATCTAGCTAACTAATACTAAGATAAACCGGTATCCTGACCAGTTAACTCAGTCATAATTTTCGTTTATTTCCAATAAGCAACTCCAGATACTGTAAATAGCGTTAAAGTTACTGAATTTTTCTTTCAAAAGGAAAAAGAAACAGGAAACGAAATCGTTATCTAAAGATGACACAGCTACACTTAAAAACTTACAATAAAATAAAACATAAAGAAAAAAAACGTCATCAAATGCCATGAGGCGATGAGACTATAGTCACGAATTCATTGTATAAAGATATTACTAATCAGTTTTGAACCACGTTCTAGCAGGCGTGCGGACTTCTCCCGCTGCACACGTGCTCTGTGACGTGTGACGTTGACTCACTGCAGACAACGCGACTGTTGCCATGCGCGATGCGCAAACGCACCTCCGCGAATAATTGTGAAACTTTTTGAACAGTGATGACGTATGGCCGGCTTTTTTGTTGAAATAGCTGCTGAAGCATGAGTAATTAAAAAGCCGTGAATTTTTTTGGCTTCGTTTCTCTCATTTTTATGACTGGCAATAGTTATGTTGAATTAATGAGTTTTTTCCATCTTATTATTTCTTACGTTCCAAGGTTAATACTGGCACGTGTAGGAACAAAAAATGAGTAAGTAGGTCGATTATGTACTTTTTCTAGTAATGTAAAAAATATTATTGCTTACGTTTTTGTTGCTTTTAACAATACGTCGGCGTACGTTCAGTTATTGAAAGGGTCCTTACAAAAAATAAATACATCTGTTACCTCTTCCGGTGTTAGAAACCAGAAACCACTGGTTTTACTGGCAGTTATTTATTTATAAGTAAAGTAGGCCATACCAAGATATATATTTTTTGATATGAATGTAAACTGAATATTGGTAGTCAGGTCTGCTGCTTTAGGTTTAGTTCTGCAGCATTCGTCCAATCCCAAAGGATGAGATGCCACAATAAACAAGAAGGGAAGAGACATTCATAACTGAATTTTCTTTAAAAATAAATATGCAACTTTTAAACAATATTGGAGAACAGGTGCAGCTGCAAGGCTGACTGATAAAATTTTACTGACCAAAAAATAATTGAAAGTGACGCAATGACAGAATGAAAATTCGAAATATGAATATTTAAAAATTATAAAATCAATATAGATCCAAAAGGTAAGAGGTTGAAGGAATCGTGATGGAATACCCACTGAGTTACAGTTCTTTCCCTACAAACAGGTATTTCGTTGGCTGCACCGGTAGTCATCTTACCAAATGTAAAGTTAAACTCCATGGTGACCTAGTGCCTTTTGCCAAACCAGATCAAAATCCAGCATATGTAGGTGTATTTTTCCGTCAATCAAATGTAAACTTCCATAAGGAAAGTCCGGTTACTTACTAATATCGACGCTGTATTTCATCATCCACTGCAAATCGTACGACTTTCAATGTAGCGGTTGATTATATACCTACATAGTTAACTGACTATCTATGTAGTAGTTTGAGTGACTGAGGACAAGATTCATAAACTTAAGCGAGTTATGATAATAATTTGAAAATAGGATACCTCAGCGATAGACATTACCAATATACACACCAAACTTGCAAATCTCTCAAACACTCCTTCAGGATAATTTCTTTTGATCGAAAGCACAAAAAGGAAGTAATTAATGGTTGCAATCTAAATAAATATAACTCAAAGGTGACTGACTGACATAGTGATCTATCAACGCACAGCCCAAACCAAAGGACGGATTGGGCTGAAATTTGGCATGCAGGTAGATGTTATGACGTAGACATCCGCTAAGAAAGGATTTTGATCAATTCTACCCCCAAGGGAATAAAATAGGGGATGAAAGTTTATATGAAACTTCTCAATTTGATAAAAAATACATTGTTAAGTTCCGACACCCACGCGAACGTAGTCGCGGGCACCGCTAGTATAATTATAAAGATGCAGAGGGCAATTAGAAATAGCAAACTGTAGAATTCCCAATCTAAGAGGAGCTCGTGTTTCGGGATTCGGAAGCCCACTAAAATAATTATGTCACTTACATTAAATTATATCATATTATGTAGTAAATAATGTTCTTATTGATTGCATTACAAGCCCACTCGGACTACCAATGGGTGTCAGTATCTCAGAAACGAGAAAGTTACTGACTGATACGACTATCATGTGCATGAGACATACGTGCTAACTATCATTTATAGATCTCAGTCTTCGTGTACCAGTCTTCAGTCACGTAGCCGACCAGCAGCAGTAGGTATTTAACGATGCTAATAATTAAATAATGCTAATAACAGCCATAATGTCTTCATTTACAATCACTAACAATTTGTGTAATCAATTAGTTATTATTGACTGTTTAATGATGATGAAAATTCATTGTTTGATTAATGATTGTGATGGTAGATGGTTATGTGGTTGCAATATTTCACTTGTAGTTTTTTTTAAACTTCTTTGTTATCATCAGCCTATACTGCTGGAACACAGTACTTCTCTCTGTGATATAATGAGGGTTGGTAGATGTCACATGTCTTCCATTTTTTGGTTGTAGAATATGCTGGGTTCTTTACGACCTTATTCATCGACGATATATTACTAGACTCTTAATAAATAGGCGACCGATGTCTGTCAACACATTAGGTTAAAAAGTCTTATATCCGTCTTATTTCGACCTCTCCTGTGAGCCGTAATCATACTTCGAGACAGAACAGACCTTGAGTTAGCCAATCACAACGCAGTACCCCGTCCCCCTCGCTTACGTAGTACCTCAGCGAGTTGACAGAATAGTTTTTGTTCCTTGGATCGTGCATGAGGAGTCTAGTAATATAATTATCGTCTTTGATCTTATCCTTCACCGTTTTGACAGCAGTGAAGATGAAATAACTTACTATAGTATTGGGCCTGACTGCGTTTGAACGAACAGCCTACAACTCGTAAGTCGCGACCGATACCACTTGGCCAAGACTTCTTGCATAATTATAAAACAGTACAAAAGCGGAATTCCAGGACACTGTATCTAATCTAGATAGTCCCAAGACCAAGGCAGGCACTATCCCTCAAAATTGTTAGAAGGTCGGAAATTCTGTTAAGATGGGAATTGATAAGTCTGTCCTAAAGTATCATTGTAGTGCTGTCCCACAAAAGATGGGTCACTTAATTACATGTCCCGTAAGTCCTGTTGTTCGTTCATTAAAGATATTGATGCTACTGTAAGAACAAGCGTACAACCCAATTCTAGGTCGATTCGGTCGACTAATTTAGATAGTCATCGATACGGTTAAGACCTGGTTTTCTTATAGGGATGACTAATTAGCTACAGATGCCTAATATGTTTCATAATGATTAGGGTTCGTGTTACAACTGATAGCTTTTGAACTTACTGCCTCTTAGCAAGTCCACATTTGTTAACCTATTACCGTTAGTCTATTGCTACTTATTGAGTAAATTTTTGTTATCAGCCTATTTATTGCCACTTATTGCACTTATTAATAACAGCCAATAAAATTGTTTTGAGTGTGAAAGTTAAGTGCGCAATTATTATCAACTACTAGCGACTCGTCCCGGCTTCGCACGGGTGGACGTCCTCTAAAACCGAAAAAAAATATCCGAATCGGTCCAGCCGTTTTCGAGTTATGAGCTTAGCAACACATTTTGCGATCCATTTTTATATTATAGAAGATTTAACTAACTCCGCCGAGTATCTAAGGCTCAGAAAAAGGTGGCGAGAACAAGATGACCTAGGCACATTTTTTTCATGGTAAATTCATCAAAGAAATCCTCCCACCCAGAGCGAGACGTTAGGGACTGTCAGTCTCGCGCTGACTAAAATCCACGGTGTCCTTCAATAGCCATTTACCAGTTACCTGATGAGACAGTCTCGCGACTAACATACCACGAGGACTGATTCGAAACATCCCGGAAAAAGAGTTCATGGAGTTTCAGGAATTGGGGAGGCCTTTGCCCAGAGGTGGAAGGTGGGACAGTATACGCTATGGACAAAAACAATGTGGGATACTAGTTTCCGTTTCAAGGTCGAGAAAATTATCGTTTGTTTATAGTTCCCTAACAACTAATATTCTGGATATGTTCCAGAGTTTTTTTGGAATAATGTTATTCAATATTGATATAATGAAGACGTCGGGGAGGTAAACAAAGTCCACTCCACTCTCCCAGGAAGACTAGTAATAGGTAATGAAGAGTTACGAGACAGGGGACAAGCTTATTAAACACGCATCTGGCTCACTGCCAGAGATCAAACTAACTGGGTTTTTTAACGGAAATACCCAATTATTATACCTAAATAGCTTTTTCTTTATTCAATTTGCGAAACGAGGAAAATTCTAGTAGTATTTGTTGTTTTAATGTTGTTAAGTTGATCCCTGCAAACATATAGAATTATATGACTTGTTGACTGGCCTGTTGGTCTAGTGGTTAGTGACCCTGACTGCTATACCGGGGGTCGTGGGTTTGATTCCCACCCAGGACAAATGTTTGTGTGATGAGCACGATCATTTGTTCTGTGTCTGGGTGTTATTTATCTATAATATGTATATGTATGTATTTAGAAATATATAAGTACGTTTATCAGTTGTCTAGTACCCATAACACAAGCTCTGCTTACCTTGGGACTAGATGGCGTTGTTTGATAGTTGTGGAATATTATTATTATTTATTATTATATTCTATCTGTTTTCCGTTAAGGAGAATTTAAAAGAGTCAGGACATGTCTGCCGCATGCCGGACAAACTTTGGGCCAAAATAGCTCAGAACTGGTGCCCTGAGACAGTGAAGCGAGGTTGTGGCAGGCCACGTAGGAGATGGCGAGACGAACTGGACAGGTTTCGTCCGAACTGGAAGGCGGACGCCTAGTATCGTGAAGGTGGAAGGAGTGAAGGCAGGCCTTTGCCCAGGAGTGGGACAGAGCAGGCTCCTAAAAAAAACATAACAGGATATGGAACGTCATCTGTTATCATTCTAACATACTTCTTCCGCCTTATCCAAGTTTTCTAGTCTTGCCATATACTCACGCCAATCGCTTATGTTACTCACGGCACGTACGCACCTAACTAACTTCTTATATACCTAGCAAAAAACAAATATGGCTGCCATTCAGGGGTGGTTGGGTTCCGACCCCACATTTCCAATAATTATATTGAAAGACCTACCCTTTTAAGATTGTACACACGGCTACACATCACTATACAAAACCATTTTGTCTGGGTCTCGCTTTATACGATTTTTACACACAATGAACGGTCAGATAATACTGGTTTTGCATAGCTCGATGTGTAGCCGTGTGTACAGGTTAAGCGATTTCTGTATCGTGGTAAAATCATCAAATGAGTCCTCATGCTCAGGGTATAACTATAGGGGCTGTCAGATTCGTACTGACTAAAATCCATGGTGTTCCATCAATAGCCCTTTACGTTCCGGGTCATAGTTACCTGATAAAACCGTCCCTCGACTTCTGTAAAGATTAGGCTTGAAGGGATTTTGGTTGCCAGTATAAAATTATGAATCCTGTGTTATGTTGTATAAATGACAAATAAAGCAAAAACAAATAATTGATTATAATAATACCTGCAAAACTTAATAACCTAGTTCTTATTAATAAAAGAAATCTTGATTTCTTCTTCATTAATATTTTAATAACGAACGATTATATTATAGAAACCGACCAACCGTAGATATATTAATAATGACGTGTTCCTGATAGCGATATATTTTATTGCAAAAGACATTAATTATGATAATTTTTATTTTTAAACTTTATTATAGCCACGATAACACGATTCACATTTACCTAATCAAATTCAATGGATGAATCATCCTTTCCAATACCTACTATACCAGGGGCCTTAGTCAAACAGCATTCGACAGTAAACGAAAATCGTTATCGTTCATCAGTCACCAATACATTTTTAAGTTTATACCCCAGCGCGTAAAGTTGAAAATCTATTGACGTTCTCAGATCTTTTTCGTTTGTTTCGTTCGTTATCGATAAGCAGTTTTTAATAGATTTTCAACTTTACGCGCTGGGGTATATAGTTGAAAATGTATTGGTGACTGATGAGCGATAACGATTGTCGTTCACTGTCGAATGCCGTTTGACAAAGGCCCCTGGGACTCGAACGTTGGACTTTTGTTGAATATTAAAGTAGTTGATGTAACGTGTTCTGTACCGGTTTAGATATGATTCATATTAGTTACACAATAACGGATTTTCTTTTCAAGTCTACTTATTTATTCACCTACTTTTTTTTGCATGGTATAATTATCAAATGAGTCCTCCAAAGACATTAAACTACATGAATAGATATTTAAATCTCTTCGGAGATCTCCCATCTATACTTTCAGCCGCACTGACTAAAATTCACGGTATCCTTCAATAGCCTTTTACGTTCCAAAGTCACGGTATTTGATAAGTCACGCGACCATTTATTCACCTACTTTTTTTTACATGTTACTTAAATTATCAAACGAGTCCTCCAATAGTTCTTTTAAAGCTCTTTGGAGTTCTCCCACCCAGGGCAGGGTGGGCGAGACTGTCAGACTCGTACTGACTAAAATCCACGGTATCCTTCAATAGCCCTTTACGTTCCAGGGTCGCGATAATTTGGTAAGTCCCGCGACCATTTATTCACCTACTTACTGATTGCAATTATTAATAGTAACAATTTCATCATTTATGTACAACAATGAAATACTTGTGTCATTATATGCCTACTACTGAACGGAAGTAAATTTCATTGTGATGAGTAACACACTCTTCAGTGACGTATATAGGTTGCGGTTATCACCTTATATGGAATGGAGAGCGGACGGTTGCGAGTACCTACGTAGGTAACCCTTTTCAGTAGTTGGAAATTATGAAGCTGTAGTTAGTTAGGGTTATCAAAGGTTTTTCGTTTAAAAATAGGAGGCAAAAGTATTATTATAAATTTTAACATACCATTTTCATTTTTATACCATTTAAATTATTGAAAAAGAATATTAGTAAAAAGAATATTGTAAAACATCTTTAAAAAGAGTAAGTATGGAGTTTCTTGCCCATTCTTCTTCATACAACCTACCTTTGCGAATGGGTGTAGAATCATTCCCATCCCATCCCATTTCCTTAATTTTAATTTATGCGACGTTTAAAAGTGCCTCTTTGATGGCCTAATTGAATAAATGATTTGACTTTGACTTTGAATAAAATTAAAACATTAAATTATTATAATTACGTACTTTTTCATCGTTATTTTTTTTTACTTGTAAATTAACATGAATGAGCCTTTATTAAACTTAATAAAATTTTAGATTTTACAAAAAGAAATCTATGAAGTGCCATTGATATCTTGGATTCTGAAATTATATTCAAAAATTGAATTACATGACCAATGACACATAAAAATTCATAATAATCATTTTCATTGTATATCAGCCACGTTTCAGCACTATATCAGCTATGTCACACTGTTCCCGAAATTTCAATAAGATTAATCAATTTCCGTGTGTCGTAACATTGAACGTCCGATAACGGCGGGTTAAAGATAACCTCGGGTTAGTCACATGGTGGAGACAAGCCGCGACTTGTCCCTGGCAGCCTGCCTATATTTCAACATAGCAACTAACTTCAACACGTCATTTCAATAGTTTTGAGTCAGTCCACGAAGAGTTTAGTCACTTTTCAACGGTTTTCAGAAGTAGTGGAATATTCTCGAAAATGAAACCACAGAGTGATTGATACATTACTAAAAACGATTGTTATTCCAGAAATTGATAAGAAAATTAAACGTAATTTTTATTAGTTCTGAATGAAACTAAAGTGTAGCTTTTTTGTGATTTTAAATCTGGTATTAATTTCCTTTTAAAGAAAGAACGCATCAGTTGTATAAATAAACAACATAACAAGTATCAATAGTTACTTTGAAAACTTGCTATTTGTACAGACACACATCAACCTACCTCAATCTTTTTTAATAGACTTCCAACCTTATTACAATAATGGAAGATTAATATTCGATTGGTAAATTTTGACAGATTGGGGCAGATTGACTTGCTAACGCCTGTACACACGGCTACACATCAAGCTATACGAAACCAGTTTATCTTTGTCTCGCTTCGTATTATTTTTACACACAATGAACGGTCACCTATTACTGGTTCTGCATAGCTTGATGTGTAGCCGTGTGTACACAAAAAAAAACGCAAATGTAAACGCCTCAATTTTACGGCACTAAATAAACTTAACAAAGATTGGAGTCCTTTTGCGGGCATAGGTGCGTCAGTCATCGTCTACCTATATGTATCATTCAGGGATTAAGATCAACCACTCCTGTTTCACTGCAGTGCATGACATTGTGCAGTGATCACCACGCCTTATCGAATGATGATTTCAGCCATTAGATAAAATCTTTGTCTCCGTCCCCGCATAGTAACATGATCGTGGACCGAATAACGGACACAATCGCGACGTGGACTCGATCGGTATTGTTGCAAAACATCCACTTCTGAGAATCGAGTGTTTAGTAAATTGTGTGAGACTTCGCGACGACGACGCTTGTTCCAAGTTAGGCCTGGTTTTGTTACTAACGTGGTGAATGAAAGTTCTGGAAAAATAATGAATTGTGAGGAACTTTCTGTCTTTTTCAGTCAAGTCATAACAGGGCACTGAAATCTGCCTAAAGATTACTTGACATTTTAGACAAAGTATGTTTTGTCTTGATGATAAATCCGATAAAATGTTTTGTCGAATCATTGCAACAATCGAATTTAAGCATAGATGGGTGAATCCTGAGATTGCCAATATTTAGTTGATTCCCCTGGCGAAATTTATTTTCACACATTCTTTCTAAGTAACAATGTAATATAAAATTTAACTTCATTATAAACACATTAAACTAATTGGCATCACTTTTGGCCGGATGGTTCTCAATATATAGCAGTTTAGTTTTTTTCTTGTCAGGGGAATCAAAAAACGACGACAAGGGAATCAAAATCAAAACAAAGATTTAAAAGAAAAACAAGATTTATTATTTTTTTAACGTAGCCTCTAATTTTTTTGTAGTCTAAGATGTTCTGCAAGTCGTTTTTTTTAATCTTTCTTGCCTTGATTGTTTTGGGGGCATTGCTCAAATCTGAAATATGAAAACAGGCAGGAATTTCGTGCGAATTAAATAAGATAAATGATTTTAATCGATAAGACGGTTTAAAAAAATTATGTATAAGAAATATAACGAAAACTTTCTTGTTTTCACAGAAACCTTTTGATTTCCATAATACATTTTGATTACCTTGGCGCAAATACCAAGGGAATCAATGCCAATGGAATCAAAAAACACGATGTTTTTGTCGATTCTGATAAAAACAATTCGTTTTAAATAATATGAATGTAATAAATAAATAATGATCATTAAAGCTGTCCCATGTACACCCGAAAACAAATCCTTAAAACTCAAATTGCAATTATAAACGTGATCAGGGTAATCAACGAGCTAGCGAACCAAAACCAGGGAAATCAAATGTTTACCTTCGTAATTTCGTCCTGGACCAACGAGCAGCGCAACCTTCAACAACTACGTTGGAAGCGCTACCGGCAGCGCTCGTGCGACGGCTCGGAGACACTGTTCTAGAATATTTTACTAGAGATTTACGAAGTTTAGTGACGCGCCACGGGAATCACTGTTTAGTCTCGGACAAACTTTATATTATAGTTCTTAATAAAACTATCATAAATACACAAGGCTTATATTTTTTTTATATATCTACAACAACCGTGGTAGCGATTAGACCGCATTGTTTATTTTGTTTATGTTCGTAAGTTAGGGTTTTGTCGGTTTGTTGTTTGCAAAATGTGTAGCGGACGCGCCAGGGGTATCAATATTTAGGCCTTTTGGATTTTTTTTCGACTATTTAGTACTAAATTAGACCCAAAAACTATCGTGCTACAGTTAGATCATACATTAACGTGGCATAAAAAAAATATTTTGACATCAAATTTAAATACTACGGGTACTTTTTTTCTTCGGACAACGTAAAATTAACCTCTCAAGATTCACCCAGATATGGATCTGATACTGATATTTAGCTACATCCGGGTATTCTAAAAATCGAGTTCACATAAGTTGAGAAAATTATACTTTTTACAGGCACCAAGCTAAACCCAGAAATCTACATTGAAATATATCTTATTTTACGGCTTTGTCATGATAACTTCCTCTCATTAAATACACAATTAAATACTTCCAACATGAAATACTTACCTGTTATATATCTCAAACACACGTGTAAAATACAAATTAGATCAGACAAAGGAAAACGTATGTTAATTCAGTCAGAAGAGAATGACAAGGTTCACGCAAGGAAACATTTGATATAAACGATGATAATGAAGGCACCAAGGTTCTAAGATCTATGTCTGAAATAACATTTATTTCTTTTATAATTAAAATAACTGTTAGATGGATCCAAGGTGGATAGTCGATCTGATGAAGACTACTGGGTAGCGCTGGATCCAAGCCACCACCAACCCGTCCTTGTGCACGGGGAAGCCTATGTCCAGCACTGGATGTTCTACGGGTGAAGGGATGATGAGGAGACGGATTTAGAATACGAGGACTTTAACATCACATGTTAAAATAAAATGGTTTTGATTTTCTAATTTGTTGCTCTAAGTGTAGATCTCAATCATGATTAGCAGCTCCAAAATACCACCAGTTATTTGCTTTTCGAAGGAAATCCCATGTGATCCCCAAAAAATGAAAAAGAGGTGTATCTTAAGGGACACACATTTCCCCAGTTGTTTACGGTGGTTGAGTCTATTGCCGTCAACCAGACACAAGACTTCAAGACTGCTGTTGAGAAATTGCTATTCCTGTTCGATGTGAGAATCGATGCCGGACCTTTTGAACATAAGCTCAGAAGCAGATCTGCTGCTAAACCTTCGGCAAATCCTTCAGTCTACTGTCTTGAATTATGTTATTCTATGCTGTCAACATTTTATATCAGTATCGTGCGACAGTCAATTGTTATCGTTAGTCAACCGTCATGGCTGATCGAGGTAGCTGTCAGCTTGACGTCAGCTCAGCCTGACATAAAGAAGTCTAAAAGTCTAGATCGGCACGTTTTACGAGATTATACTCTTTTACGTCAGTTTAACAACAGATGTTGTGCATAATGGACTGTAACCGTGACAAGGCTTAAAATTCATTGCATTGTGAAGGTTTTTGAACTGCTATTGTATGTTGCACATTTCTAGTACTTTCTCGTGGATTATAGCTTTTTGAAATGTCTTCTAAAATATCTAAAGAGATTTTTTTTTAAGATAGTACTAGATCTATGTTCGAATCCCATGTTGAAATAGGAGGCCAGCCAATGATTCTACACAAACCCAGACTAACAATAATAATATCCGATAGAAAAAGCAGACTTAGCCTCACTGAGTTTTGAACTTAAAACCTCCAGCTCAGCTGTGGCACTTGTAACCACAACTAGCCATCAAACCTTAGAGTTCAAGTTTCTTTGCAATTTCATCTATATGAATGTCAAATCCTATGCCTAATTCCTTATCCTTTTAAATGTAACTACTTTGAATATAATATCATCATGACATTTGCCCCTCCTCGTAACAAACACGTAAGACTGTCACTTTCCATTTCTGTCCTGGCAGGCTGCGTCTAGACAAATTATTATAAAAACTAGTCGGACGCTTTCTATGCTAGATCGTGCTAGGTCATGCATGCTAGCTAGCGGCTAAAGTCTGGCCTAAGTAGGTATAAGTACTAATCTAGTTGCCTAGCAAATATATGGTAGTTATTGAAATGTCTACAAATGCTACAGTTTAAAAAGAATATGTACCTAGTACCAGATAAAAGGGACAAAAAG
The DNA here is from genome assembly GCA_028554685.1 of Agrotis ipsilon. Lineage (NCBI taxonomy): Eukaryota > Metazoa > Arthropoda > Insecta > Lepidoptera > Noctuidae > Agrotis > Agrotis ipsilon. The sequence continues at coordinate 319,066 of CM052970.1, read as the reverse complement.
CTTCTAATTTTCAGGTAAGAAATAAAAATAATATGATTTTCTCCATTTAAGTTCCACCGGAAACGGTAAAGGAATATCTTGAGGCAACCGGGCCGTGGTCTCGCGTGGTGGACTTTGGCTCACTTCTTCACTTATAGAGGAGGCCTGTTTCGCAGCAGTGAGAACATTATAGGCTGTTGATGATGTAGCTGGGGAGCTACATCATCAACAGAACCGAACTTGGACAAAATAGACAGGATCAAACGAAACATCATGTAACTGAAGAAAACTACTTATCTATTTGGTTAGTTAATTACTATGTTATTACGTAACTACATTTTCAATAGGAGCCCGAATTTACGACATCCCCTAGATTTAATATTAGCAAAGTTTTCAACATTATATTCTCACCTTTTCACAGTAACTTGTAACAGTAGCCCTTGGAGCCTTCAGCACTAAACTATTTGAAGCCACGAAGTAATTTGTGAGGACTTAAACTGGGATCCTCGTTAGGACCCCTGGAATTCCTCCCGCCGCCATCTTGTATGCCAGGGTATTGCATCATCATGGCCCGGCGATGAGTGGGCGTTATTGAAGGAACCCTGCTACCTACATTTCGGGGAGTGACAAACGAGCAGGCGAAACGCCGCGTTTTTCTAACGTTCAAATAAAACTGAAATAATTATTTATACAGCCTTTTCCAGTTTTTTTGATAGCAGTATTTAACTTAAAATATATTGCTTATCTAACCGTTACAAAAACCCCGTAGTAACAATAATTGACATTATTTTAAAGATTGTATGTATGATGAACAAAATTCGACGATAAGTAATAGATTTTGAGAATGAGTTTGATGATCCTACTAATATTACCTACGGTACAGTACGGTACAGTAGCACCTACGGTACTTTCACAGTTTTTATGTCTTGTGACTGGGACTGTAGCACCATAACTATTTTTGTACTAATTTTAATTTGTCTTTGACAGTTCAAAAGTGCCGGTTACGGCCTAGTTGAAATAAACGTTTTGATTTGATTTGATTTGATTATAAACGTGAAAGTTTGTATGTGTGGATGGATGTTTGTTACTCTTTCACGCAAAAACTACTGAACGGGTTTGGCTGAATTTGGTACACAGATAGTTTATAACCTGGATTAACACATAGGATAGTTTTTATCCCAATTTTATGTTCCCGTGGGATAATTTTGGAGTTGTAGCGGGTAAAGCCGCTGCTAGTAAATTATAAATTGATGATTATAAGAGGAGGAAGGAAAATGTAACTTAATCTAACATAGATTATTTAACATAGAGATTTGATTTTTTAGATTGTTTTTTTTTGTTTTTGTGATTGTTTTTTGCATTAATTTTGGCCAACCCGCACTGGGTTCGCGTGGTGGATTATGGCCCACTCCCTCTCACAAGAGAGGAGGCCTGTGTCCCAGTAGTGGGAACGTTATAGGCTGATGATGATGATTAATTTTGACAGGAAACTTATGTATCCTGTTTTGACTAAGTTCTACGTAAGCGTTGCTACCTAGACGAGAGCCGCATGTATGACTATTGACCATATTATTATGTCAGAATTTATTTATTGAACTGACTGCCTTTTACATCATTTCATTTTCCTGTAAAGGCTACAAGGAATAACCATAATTATTATTTAGGAGAATTGCTTTTCTGAAACTGGAAATGTGGCAGAAGTGCAATACTGTACTTCAATTTTTTATCTTACAGTAGCAGTAATAACCTGAATCATCTTATAGAATCCTAAGTTCTGAGACCACGCACAATCCCGAGGGTCAGATATTAACCTAATGCTGGTAATTTAAAAAAGGAACAGTTGCAGTGTTTTGAACTTTCTTAAATAAAGCCTCGGTGGGTAGTAGTTTTTTTCTTTTATTCTTTAAAGAAGGCTTTTCAAAACCCGCTCGTCTGCACAAATTCGTCCAACAATCACACAAATGATTTGAGAGTTTACGAGCGCGCGCAGGTGGCGCCATCTCGCTTTTATTGCACCGTTCTGGAGCAGCCTGTATATCATGTACTGCTGATATACTGGGCGTTACGAAAGATTGCCTAAGTGACGGTTGGGTTTTTATATTTATTTTGTGGGTGTTTTGGAGGAATATGTTTATTTATATGTACAAACAGACAAGATGAGATTCTGATAGGATTTTAGGATGCGCTGTTTCATTTGAGATATATGTGTAGGTATGTGTTAATACTTTTGGTTACCTATTTGAGCACACCAACTAAGACAAGCAACAACACCACTTTATGATCTGCCTAGTCTTTTTCTATATTGTTACGATGATAAAAACACATAAATTTACGAGTCATTCAGCTCTTGATGAAACCAAAAAGACTGTCAGACCCTTACTGATTAAAAAACTACCCTGTACCCTTAGCACGAGTTTTCAGTATTTGAGACGTAAAGTAAACTAGAATATTGACAATTTTCAAGGAAAAAACAGTTGCTTCTTCGCACACCAGAGGCGCTGTTCCATTTTTTCATACAAGAAACGCTGTAAATACTGGAAAGTAAAAGAGTGAAAACTCGTGCTAGGGGTACTGTTTGGTCATTTTCGAAAACCATAGAACTGTGTAGAATACAGCAGATTACAAGAACCAAATAAATAGAAGTTTTCGAAATAAAAAGCGCTGAAACTTCATTAGAATTGCATATTTCGCTGTTACTAAGTCAGTTTACTGTAATTAATCTTAATGATAACTGATTAGAAAACAAGAACATTTGTCGCAATTACATTGAAGGAGACGTTACCTCATTGTTGATAAAGACAATTAGAATATTGTTCTAGAAAAGTACGTCATTAATTAACATAAATGTGAAAGATAAATTGTGTAAGGACAAACCAGAGAAATTGTTTAACAGACATACGTATAGATGTTTTTGCCAACTAGCCGACTAGTCGGCTGCAAAATGAACGAAGAGATTGATTTTAAATAAAGATGTAAAATTGACTAGGTGTTGCCAGCGAGCCCGAATGTAACTCAAAAATCATTCCACACTAACCTAAAAACCGGGATATACAGATAGCGCGCGAGTTGAATGCAGTCGGGGTCTGAGGTGAAGAGCCCCCCGCTACCCGCACGCCCCACCTCACGCGCCTGCAGTGTAGTACTTTGCCATCCTTGTCAACAGCACTACCGCATTCCTAAGCTCTGCATTCAACTCGCGCGCTTAGTGTACTTTGTATTATTTTACACTTCAACTAATCTCTGAGCTATATTTCATTAAAATCCGTTCAGCCGTTCTGAGGTAATTGAGTTACAAACATCCATCCAAGACAGGTAAATCATTCTCCGGGTCACGTCGAGGTTCATTGTCTGGGCGCTTCTCTGGTGATTGTCACTGTTGATTCTGACTTTCATTAGTTGCAGTGGTTTGGGAATAGGTGGATTTGACCCAATTAAAAAAAAAACATCCATCCATCCAAAGATGTCATGAAGACATCACCAGACGGGTTGGCGCTTTTTGCTAACCAACCAGTCGACAGAAAGGTTATGAAAATCTTTAACTCATTCTTTGATATGACTTTAACACGTCAAATTGACGTAAGTTGTCAATTAATCTCCCTGACTGTACATTTACAATTGAACTGCATTATAAAACATGAATACAAATCTATCGTTAGTTCAACAACAGTACGTTAACTACAGTTAAATGTATTGTGAATTCACGTTAATGGTCATTGTCAACAGTGTTGTCCATCGACAATGATTTATCGGTCATAGTTCATCGGAGGGTCTGTCCCCACACTAGCTGCGTTATCGATAATGTCATCTATCTGACGTTTCGTTATTAATTACCATCACTTATGCTTTTTTCTGTGTGTAAGCAATAATAGCTATTGTTAACTGTCTTTTTTTTATATGCAGTAAGACCTAGATATGCATTTTTACAGGCTAAAGGCAATTACAAACAATAGCAAGTGGATAAATCATAGTTAGTACGTATTTAATTATGTTAGTTATACTAAAAACTATTTCTAAGAGTAATCAATAACTTAGTAGAAGCCATAGCTGGCCATGGGAATAGGTGACTCGCCGTCAGATCATGAAACATGCCCGGGTCGACAGCGTGTCTTATACAACGCGCACCTCGAAGAGCTGTCAGCAATCCCCAAAGGGCCGCATATAGAGGGCAAAAACCTGCCGGGGTTGCGGAACTATTCACACAGGAAACCGTGACCCTGAAACTTTAATGGCTATTAAAGAGCACGGTCAGTTTAGTCAGTAAAAATTTGATAGTCCTTTTCGCTCCCTTCGGGGTGGAAGGACTCATTTGATGAATTGACTATCTAAAAAAAAAGTTCCAGTTAGCCGACATAATAATTATGGGAAACTTTGTCACAAATATTTCATTGATATAATAGGTACCGTGAAAATACAAAATACAGTATAAGATTAAAAGCTGAATGTTTCAAAGTTGCCTTCTCATTAAATTCAGTTGTACGTAGAAGTCATAACAGAGAGTGTACCTCAACGAGCAGCTAGCAGTATCTCGAGCAGTACATTAAGAGTATATGTTTAATTAACATCAAGTTTACGAGAACGCCAGTTAACGGTGGATGTCGTAAAACGTACCAGAAATGAGGTATTGCCTCTAAGAAGGGGACTTACAGAAGGCTCACTACAAACAAAAGTTTGAAAATTTTTAAAATGTTAACTGGTGCGACTTTTGGACAAAAACGGCTTATATCGACTCCATCTGGCACCATCAAGGGCAGCTTTCATCTGCACCACGATGAAGTTTATGAATTGTAATAACCTTATGGTTATGGCTAAAGAATTTGAAACAAATTAGGTTTTAAAAGTGATATCCAGGGTAAAATGTTGAATCTGAAAAGGGTTTATGCCAAAACTAAGTTCTGAAAGTATCAGTGGATAAATTAATAATGAATGTTTACGTCAACTGAATTAAAAGATATGAACAAGTAATCCTAGACCCAATTACGCCAATCTTGTTCTTAGTTAGATCCTCAACTCATTCTGAAAATTCAATTACATAAATTTTGGAGAATCTATATTAAAAAAAAAAATCGAAATTCCTAATCAATAACGGATGAAGATTAAGCATTTCAAATTCCTTCATATTGTAATAGAAAAGTGTTACGGAAAAAACGTCAATGCCGTGCTAATGTATTCCAGTTATCCACGACTCTGTTGTAAGCAATATACATACTTACCTTCAGAAAGTAAAGCATTAGTTATCGCCTTTGAATAAATAATCAGATTAAACACACCTCATTTGAATGGACCTTCTGCATATCCCCAGTACTACCGCAGGGTACGGAAGTAATCCCCATCTTAAGATAAGTAACCCCAAATTTCGGGGATAAGACTTATTGCTCGATGTACAGTATCTCAATGAGTTACAGCCCGTTATGGCTCGTCTGCCGGGGCCACGTCGTAAATGTTCCAGTTCATCATCCCAGGGTTACGGCTTAATGTTGGTAGGCAGGGGAGGATTAAACATGATGATTTAAGAGGATTATGTGCGAATTATTATGTTGGTAAATGAATTTTATTCAGTCGTTTTGAAATTAATGAACTGTTTAAACATTTTATTATTAAGAAACTGCAGAAAAATATGCTTATTCATATTCGTTTTCTACTTCCACTCATGAATAAGTCGTGAGTTTATGTGTGTGTGTGTGTGTGTACATAATGAATAATTACTGAAAAGGATAAAACGCTTAAGTACTTCACCGTAAATTTACGGTTTTAATTAATGAATTCCTTCAAAACAACATGTTTTCATTCACTTCCCTCCTTACAACTTCCGAAGCCGTCAAAAATACAGGTAATTGGCTAAAAAATATTATTGCAAGCCGTCTAGACGAATTGCAAAGTGCATTGTTAGCAAAAATAACGCTGTATTATGTACTGTTGGCTAAAATATGATGTAGTAGAGTAAATTATATGTGTATTAGTCACGGTTTTCTGCGTCGGTATTGCAACACTAGTAGTTAGTACATTATACAGGCACCGCGTTGTCTGCCGTTCGAGGCTAACTCCACAGAGGTAGAACGTGCTAAGTGAGATAGACTGACTCAAGGAAATGTCTCGAGGAAATATGATACTTGGTTTTTATGAACATTAAAAATATTGTTACCTAGGTATTACACATTAAGGTCAGTAGTATCCGTATCAATATCTACTAGGCATTTATTTTTTCTATGTCAGTCTTTTTATAAAGATTGCCTCATAATAGTATGATATTTATATTTTGTTGAAAGTCTCGTTTTTGTAAGTAACTATCCCACCAAAAACATACCTGTTAAAAAGGGGGCAAGTTCGCCTAAAAAAAGGGTTTAAATCCAATCTATGGAACTGATTTTATTTCAACTAAGTATACCATATTTTAAGTTGGGTGTTTGCTTAAGTGAATTCCGGCCAGATAGAACTCGAACTTGCCCTGTGCACTGCTGTGCGCTTAGATATAAAAACTGGGCTCGACCCTGTACCTATGTATATGGCTGTGTGGCCCACCTTTTTAATAAATTACCGAACTACCTGAAACCAAGTTCAGAACCTTTTTTTGACGTATGCGTCACATGAGATTCAAAGGCACATTCGCCCATGTTTCGTACATAAAATAAAATTCCAATAAAATTCCCTATCTCAAAAACTGCTTAACAGAGTTCGATGAAACTTGCAGTATTCCCTAAGGTGAACGATTTTGACGGTTCAAAAACCGGATACAAGAACATAGCTATCTAAGTTATCCACCTTCCTTTCCTTTCCGATATGTCCCATAGTCTTCGGCATGACGTCTGTAATCGTAACTTACGATAATTTTATATTATCACGAGTTACATTATCATTATAATATAGTTGACTCATTATCAACTTTCGCTGACGATGACGATGACTCACTGTCAGAATGGCATGACTGTCATGACTGGTAGCAGATCGTGACAGTAACCACGTGGAGGCTCAGAATTCGTGTATCACCAGTTTTAAAGAAAATTAATGTATTTAATATTTATTCAAGTGGAAAAATAAAGTGACTAGGTACCTATATTTTTTATTTGTTTCAAAAATTGCTTTTATTTAATGCTTAAATGCAATAAAGAATTTGAGTTTGAGTTTGAGGTTTTGTAAGTCCCGTAACTAGCCTCTTATACGCCCAGTGCAAGCTTCTTTAACTGCACCCTGATCTGGTCATTTTTGCTTCCCCACAGGGTCTGCGCCCTGCGCCTGGGCAACCTGGACACCCCTATTTCTAGCACTAATGCTACTGTCGGTTGGTCTGGATACCTGCCCGATAGATGAGTAATACCTGCTTCTTTGTATGCTTGACTTAATCCTACACGTACTTAGGAAAGTACAGGTGTCAAAGAGCTATGGTTTAGGGATATGCAACCGTGAATGACACATAATTATGTACATATTATTTAGGGAAACTCAATAAATATAATATATTACATTATATTTATTTAAACTTAAAATATCATAGGGAAAAGAAACATTGCTGGTGTGACAAAATTTCGTTGAATTAATATATTATTGCACAGAAGTTGTAATAACTGTACAAATAGTACAAATTAGGAGCGAGTAGACTGATCCATCGTTTTGTCATTCGTTACAATTCTGTGAATTTCCAATACCTTTTACATTCAGTTTTACGCAAGTTAGTCGGTACTGATATATTTATCCTGAAAATATATAACCCTATTTAATTATGTATCGTGTCCTCGATTCCTGCTTAAATGTATTTTTAATTAAAATTCACGACCACATTCTGGCTATTCAATTGAATATAATAACAATAAGATTTATGTCTATTTATAAGCGTATTTTAATAAATTAAATTATATTTGGTAAATAAAATTAAGTAAAAGTGTACAGCAGAGTAACATTGATATATATTAACAGGAATATTTTTAGGTGACTATTTAATTAAGTACATTATCATTCTGTTATAATTATTTTGTTAATTAATAGATGGCACTTTAATTTAATTTTAAATGGTGGGATTTTAATAGGGTTCATTTACTGTAAATTTTAGGGCATTTACGAAATGGGAGTGCATTAAAATTTGATAAATGCCCTAAAATTTACAGTAATATCAACCATAGCCGTTATGTGGTCAATTGGCCCATAAACTATTCAACATATTAATAGGTACGTAAAAGGTTTATGAAGATACTATTTGTTTTTATCGTGGTAAAATCATCAAATGAATCCTCCCACCCAGAGCAGGACAGGAGGGACTGTCAGACTTATACTGACTAAAATCCACGGTGTCCTTCAGCAGCCCTTTGTGTACCAGAGTCACGCTAGACGTTTGTCCCGCGACTTATTAAAATACTTAAAAGGTAGATCTAAATGTTAGGTCTAAAACTAGGTCACACAAGAAAAGGTTTCGTCCATATCCGTTAAAGGAAAGCTGACTCAGTTTAGACCTATTTCCCCGACCGTCACCCTACGTTAACTGTTGCAGTTTCTTGCATCATCAAAATGGCGTGATTTGACGTCACTTGTCAAACGTGACACATTGTTGGAGCCTCGCCGTCTGCGGTCGAGCACTCGTGCCACTCGGTAGGTAATGACTTATTCTTGTAGTACCTAATGTTGATAAGCTATCAGTTTCTGAGACCTCGTTTCTAGGATTACTTGTTCAATGATTGTTTTTGAAAACGTGACGTCATGTTTTTTTTTTCATAAATGGTTTTTTGGTTATCTTGTGGGAAACTTATGTTGTAAAGTAAGGATCCGATTGGCTATGGGAATTACTAACTTAAGTCTTCAACTCGTTATCTACAAAAAATAAAGATAGGAAGGCCGATATGAAACCCGACCGTAAGGCCAGGTGTTCTGGTGCAACATCTTGTGTTATGCCAGAGTGGTGGACGCCCTATTCAGTATTCTCACAGAGAGGAGGGCTGTGTCACAGCATTAGCGACATAAGGCCTGTCCACAAAAGCGTAGCTAGACTGCGGAGCGGAGAAACGAAGAAATTTTAACCGTTAGAATTACAATAAATTTCGCTCCTCTTCAGTGGTGCAATCGCAGTGGTTGAGCGATCGAATGTTGCGCAGCGTGTCGAGGGTTCGATCCAAGCACCGAACAAATATTTGTGGCCTGCAGTGCAGGTAGTTGTTCCGGGTTTCGATATTTCTGTATGTGTGTTTCTATGTCTGTAAATCCACCCACGACCCCGGAGAAATTCCTAGAATAACGTAACGTTTAAAAAAAATGGTGCTATGCAAATTTGGCATAGTCGGGTAGGTGGATGACTTGATCATCATCATCTTCCTGCCCTTATCCCATTTTACTTGGGGTCGGCGCAACACGTTTCTTTCTTCCATTTTCCCCTATCACAAGTCATAGTATCATTCACTCCTTTTTGACTTGATGTACTCAATAATACATTACTTGCTCAGTTACGTATTATTACGTACTTTAGACCAATCCCACTGTAATTACACCTTATCAACAGAAGATATACAATTATACATTCAAACGGGAATCAGAACAAAATCGTCATAATGACCGCTATCACTATTGACATAAGTTTAAATATAACTTCTTTTATGTGTGTCAGGATATGAACACAAAGCGGTAATACATGCTCGAATATAAACTAGCCCACGTTATCAGCTGTTATCAGACAAACAACATCGAACGACATTGTGTGCGGAGATAAGAGCTCACGAGGAACCAGTATGAGGACCAGAAGCTCACGTATAGCATCACGCCTGTGTCACGTAGGTAAGCAGAGTGGTGGAGCGTCAGACTATCGTGTACAATGACATCATAAATGAATAGATACGTTACCTACAGGACATTCTATCTTCAAAAACGGCACACTAACGCACACATGAATAACTAAATATTGCAATATCACACTACATCACGATTAGTTACTAAAGTAGTATGGCATCGCAAGTGAAAAAGAGACAAATAGTCAAGGTTTGTCAATTGACCACATTTGAGCGTGTCACTTTCTGAGCGCGTATAACGTATCTACTTAAACCTTTTTACTTATAATATAATTGATGATATAATATCATGATCGTGTAATAAGATAAAAACGTCGTGTTCCACGCGCGCCTCAAAGAGCTATCAGCACAATGACGGACCTTAGAGGGCTAAAGTCTGCCAGGGTCACAGGACAAACGAGTAACCCTGACTCCGGTAAAAGGGCTATTGAAGGACACCGTAGATTTTAGTCGGTAGGAGTCTGACAGTCCCTCCTGCCCTGCACTGAATGGGACGACTCATTTGATGATTTTAACAAGCTAAAAAAACATAGAATCTGGAAGGTGAAGGTATGACGGAGACACGGAAGAATATTAACCACTAGGATTGCTCCAAATCTTCACTCCTTTTCAGTGGTGCGATCTTACTGGTTAATATTTCTTCGTTTCTCCGCTCCGCCTCCTCGCTCCGCTCAGGTGGACAGGCAGCCTAAGTCAGGTAGGCAAACAAATAAACCATCCAACTGTTGGTCACTCCAAAACTACTTTAAGTGTAGACGACGAACTGGCCAACATAGCACCTGATATCGTCAGGGTAGGTAAAGTATAGATATTCGCAGGGATTATCTATTTGAAAGGGATGACACTTTTTTTTTAGCGTGGTATTATTATCAATGAGTCCACCCACGGCGGGATCACTGTCAGACTCGTACTAACTAAAATCTACGGTGTCCTTCAATAGCCCTTTACTTTCCGGGGTCATGGTAATGACATAAGTCCCGCGACCCCGGCAGGCTTTGGCCCTCTAGAATGGACGACACTAGGAAATCGATCATCGATGATCTTAGCAGAAATGATATTATAAGAGAAAAGGTGCTTAGCAGTGTATTAGTATTTTAGTGATAAAAGTAGCCAGCCTTTTAAATATAGTTAAAAATTCTAAAAGGCTGTCCAATATAAATTTTAAAACCTGTTTTTACCGGGAGTGATATAAAATTTCGAATGACGTTATTTCGAGGCACGCTATTTCGAAAAAAAATTCGAGTGGTACGCCAGTTCGAAAAACCATTATGGTTTCTTCTTTTTTTAAACTCATTGATAAAACTGTGAAAAAGATAAACATTTTCAGCGCAGTTTTTGTAAACCACTGCGGCTGTAAATATGAAATTCATAAATGTATACGACTATGTATGTATGAGAGATATAAAAAAGCCAGATGTTATTATTATTGCGACCTACATTCGCTCATATTTGAATAGATAATATTTGTTCAACATGTTGTGTTGTCTAGATAATAAACACTGGAGAATAACTTTGATAGTATTTGCTGAGTTATAATAAATTGGAATAGGTCATGTTACTGAGGCAGGTGAATCGTTACCCTATATCAAGATAAGTCATGGTGGGCAAAACAATCACTGAAAGTTGTCCTCATGATCTGTTGAGGTTTTTTCCGACTGTGTTGTGGTCGGCTTTCAACCTAACTGGATGTAGCTGAAAACCCGTAAGTATTTTTCATGAAGCTACTGTCTTTGACTTCTATACAATTTAAAGTAGTACTCATCGTAACAGATAAATGGTTAGAGGTTCAAATTAATGTATGTAGTGAAAGCTCACGTTTCCTGTAATCCCTGAATAGTAGGGCACGTACGCCACCTAAATATTATTTGAGTTATGTTTGAGTTCTATGTAATGAGCGGCGATACATAGATAATGTACATAGATATCTAGGTACATCAGTCGAGCTCAAATCCAGGCACCATGGTGGATGGCTTCTGAAACAAAAATGCTGTGAAATGTTGTTGCAAGAAAACGGTATGAATTTATCATGAGCAAGTACATCTTTATGTAATTGAAAAAAAAAGGAAAAAGAAAATCATAAAGCAATACAATTATAGAGATAAAAACATAAATATAAGAAAGTTGAATGAACAGCAAGCACGGGCTTAAATAAAGTTTTTTTTTGTGAATGATCTCTTTGTATGTATGCTTCACGTGCTTCACGTAAACAAACAACTCCACAGTACTAAAATATGTATATTTTATCTTTTACACTAGAAAAAGGTCATTGACAAGCATCAATAGTGCCCTTATCTCTCGACTAGAGACCTAGTTTTCATCCAAACAGTATGAAACTGGTTTTATCTGAATGTTTCTAACGCGATAGCATATTTACAAACATTATGAGTTACACTTACGACCTAACATCGAAACATCATCGTTAAACCTTATTAGATGTATGTAAGATAATTAAGATGATAAATAAGCTCTATGTACTGAATGAACAATATCATCATCATATAAAAGTATCAAGGAAACGGTATGTGGACCAGAATATAAAATGCTGCCTGGATACTAAGCTATCACAATTCCGACCTCCCAAATATCAAGATAAAGTTGTCAGAGTTGATGGCCAACCTTCAGTAATTTAAAAGTCTTCAAAGGCAGAAAAAAATACTAAAACCTCGGAGTAAATTAATTAATTTAAGTAAATAAAATAAAAGCTCAGTACTTTATCATACAACATTTTTTTACTGAACAAAATTTAACACAGTATTTTGCCCAAAATCAAATCATTTATTAACCGACTTCAAAAAAAGGAGGAGGTTCTCAATTCAGTCGGTATTTTTTTTCAATAGTGTACCAGTTACAGGCACTTTTGAATTGTAAAATGACAGTATCAAGACAAAATAACTGTGAAAGTAGGTACTGTAGATGCCCATTCCATGCCGTACCAACTTTATGGAGAAGAATGGGCAAGAAACCCCATGGACACATGCAAGTTCAACCATAAGTACTTTCAGATCATGAAAGGTTACTATAGTACTTCATATGTATATATTATAACCCTGTATAAAAACAATGTAGTCGGACGTCAACCATTAATGAGATGTCCTAGAAAACGACAATATGAATTGTCCTTTTCTATACAACCATTTTTTATAAATATCATAGCATTTTTAGATCTGATTTTAATGGTCTCAATAAATCATCTTATCACATGGAACAACATACATTGGAAACAACATTACCGTAATTCGCTACGAAGGGCGCATATAAGATCGTATCACGTTACAACCACATAACACAAATATCTTTATCTACAAGGAAGGTCAAAAAATCCCCCATAGTTTAGGTGTCCAAGGGTTGGAAACCACTTTCAATCAGATGGGTTTTCAAGATAGGTTTTCTCTGAGTTAAACACAGCCATAACATAAAATAAAAAACCCAGTAAGTATCATGACGGTGTCTTCAAGATAAAGATGAAGAGTTTGTTTGGTTAAACGCGCTAATCTTAGGAATTACTGATTCGAATTGAAAAAACATTGTTGTGATGGATAGTCCATTTATAGAGGAAGACTGTAGGCTAGGTCGCGGGACTGTCTCATCATCTCTCAGGTAATCGTGACACTGGAACGTAAAGGGCTATTGAAGGATTTTAGTTAGTACAAGTCTGACAGTCCCTCCCAACCCAGATTTCATTTGATGATTTTAAGGGGAATGCTCCAACCAGCCCGCGAAATTCAAATTTTATTGCGTTTTTTGCAATTTACAGGCCAGTGCTAGATTGTATGTTGATTTATATATTATTCGTGGCTGTAATACGTATGTAGTTACAGAATTATAATCAACAAAATAACCAATACAACCTTCCAAGTTCATAAAGGTGTAGGAACCAAAAAAGTTATTCCTATTCCTATCCCAAAAAAGGCTAAAAATCATGCTACTGTCAATAAGACAAGAGCAGAAGAGGTGAAACCTCAGGTAACTACTAGTGTTTTAATAAAACGGTCCATACAAATTATGTCAAAAATAGGTAGTCTCAAACTTGTGTTGAGATAATTATTTTTGTGATAAGAACCGGTATCAGCCGGTTGGTTATCGGTCAGAAACCAGATACTGAATATTAACAGAGCTCGTTCGAAAACAGACGTCGGTTTTATTATTTTATTTTGTTAATAATGTGGTTTTATTAATGGACTACCTTTTGTCTGCGGTGTCGGAATAGAAAGCCATCCTATGTCTTTTAGCATGACATTTAAATTTTTTTGTGACGTAAATGGGATCTTTGACGTTAATTTAATGGAAAAAAATCCCTTAATTCGTACACCAGAGGCACTTTTTAAATCTGCCTTTTTTTTTTACGTGGTAAAATCATCAAATGAGACCTCCCATCCCGGGCAGGGCGAGAGGTACTGTCAGACTTGTACTGACTAAAATCCACGGTGTCCTTCAATAGCCCTTTATGTTCCGCGGTCACGGTGATGGTATAAGACCCGCGACCCCGGCAGGCTTTAGCCCTCTGAGAGGGGGCCTCGTCATTATGCTGACGCTCTTTGAGGCGCGCGTGGAACACGACGCGCCGTCGACCCGGGCATGGTCCATGGTCGGGCGGCGAGTTGCCCTTTACTCGCCGCCCGCATGCCCGTTTAAATCTGCCTTAAAATAGATGTAGTGAATACTTCAAATACGCTGTAAATAAAATCTTGTTATAAGGCTTCAGGTAGTATTATTTCTGTGTGACAAATTTGATCGAAATCTGTTCAGCCGATAAGGCAGTATTGGAACCGACAAGGTTACTTATGGAAGCTAGTATGGAAATAAGGACAATATTTCGTTGATGAATATGTTAACAAACCTGTTTAAGTTTAGTTTAAAAATACAATATTATAACGGCCTTATTCAAAAAAAGAATAGACAGATGTTGACCTAATCTAATAGATAATTGGTCATAAAGTGCAGCTGGGAGTATCTTCGGTTTGGTTCTCGGGCTAAGCAAAAGAAAGAACGTGTTTTATATGTAAAATAATCTCAAGTTGAGACGCGTATTTTTGTAAAATAATTTGGTAATGGTTATTAATTATAATCACTAAGATTAAGGAATGACAACATTGAATATTGACAAATCAATCACTCGAGGCTACTGATTTCGCTTAGAAATAAAGTTGTAGTTGTCAACCCTTAAAATTTGCAACTTTATCTCAATAGAAGAAGGTTCACGTTTGATTATGAAGAAACAAAATAATGGGTTAAATTGGGTTAACTTAATTTGCTGGCGTCTGTATATTTTGTATTTTTTATACATATTTTAGGTGGTATCAGACTCGTATTGAAAATCCACGGTGTTCCTTCAATTGCTCTTTACGTTCCAGTACCTATCACGGTAGCCTATTAAGACTATTTAGACAGTCCCCGACCATGGTAGTAGACAACAGTGTAGACTTCTAACACCCTCGTCTGGCCCTCTAACATTTCGACTCGTACGTAACACATTATCAGCGTTTTGCTAGCTAATTAAATTGGACCTTGTATGCTTGTATATACGTACTATAATAACAGGTTCACACATAAATATATACTCAATAAGCAATTAAGGTGAAGTTAATGAGTTTATAAATGAGGTGATTCGCTGTGTTTTAATTACTAACATAAAATATAACCTACTTGTAACTTATACTAGAAATATTATACTTAGCTATATGTATAAATCTTAGTTCGTCTTGTAAATCAAGTCTTTTATTGAAATGGGCCCACGTCTTAAACCAATGTTACCGCTACAGCTTGCAAATTATCCCACGGAGACATAAAAACGGGATAAAATAATATCCTATGTGTTAATCCAGCCTACTATCTGTCTACCAAATTTCATCCAAATCCATTCAGTAGTTTTTGCGTGAAGAGTAAGAAACATCCATCCACACATACAAACTTTCACGTTTATAATATTAGTAGGATAGTAAGAAAAGAAAGAAGTTAGAAGTGTTCTTTACCTTTCTTTATTTGTCTATACAATACTTTTTAGTTAAGTACTAATAATCTAACTTCAATACAAAACAAAAAATGAATGCATAATATCACAGAAATATTGAAAACAGCATAATATAATAATTATAATTTCGGGATTTAGACATTAATAAAGACATTTTAGATTATGCTAGTTGTTCCACAAACAACATTTATTATATACCTACTTTGCTTTAATATAAATCGTTATGTGGGTAATTCATTAAAAATAACTCGATTATATACTCGACACACGAGTGGAATGAAGTCGACTCGATAACGAAGTTACGTTTTCATACATTTTAAATAGCAAATTACATTCATAATGATCCGAAAAGCTATTGTCTGTTTTTTTATCTAATCAGTAATCTTATCAATCGAATAGATTGATTATCAAAAGAATTACTTACTGTTAATTCATTTGCATTTTTATTAATGAACCTACCCACGTAATACTTTTTCCTATTGTTTAATTACTTAGTTGTAACTTTTAACTAAAATTTAAAAAGAGTTTTTATAAATTATCTTTTTTTTTTATTTAAGTATTGTTAGTACAATATTGTGCAACAAAAAAAAAGACTAAAGTTCTCATGGTATTTGGTAATACCCCGGGACGGAAGACCGACATAAATTCCGGGAATTACGGGCGCCGTTATGGTTCCCTCACTTTACGAAATACTCTCAACAGCTGATCTAGGGATAAAAAAATGACGTCAGCTGTTTATCGCACGCGAGAGACTCAACTCAACGTATTTGGTTACCAAATCGTCGGTCGTGTACTCGTGGTTATTTAATTTTATATAGTTGTGTATAGTGCAGAGTACCTATAACAGGTAAACACTAAACAGTTACACGTGTTATTTAAAAGTAATATCAGCAATACTAGGACGTACGCTTAGCATTCTGTCCACGCCTCTAGAACAAAGCGCAATGATAGCCGAGCGCGGCACAAACCACGCCTTGTAGAAAGCCCGCGCCCCACGTCTCGTGACGTCGCGGCGATACCACGGCGGCGTCAGTTAGGCGTGATCACGCCGAGCGAGTAGTCGGGTCCACGCGCGCGCGCACTCCGCCCCCCCTCCGCGCCTCACCTCACCCCGCTGCACCGCCGCGCCGTCGCCGCCGCCACGCACGCTAGCCATCGCCATGCGTGACAAAATAAGTTCGCATGATTTGACGCAGAACTCAATACTGCGCATCAGCGACAAGAAAACATTACAACTGATTACCGAGTATAAGAAGGAGCCGTGTCTATGGAATTCCTCGCTAGATGACTACCCAAACAAAATGAAGCGAGCGAGGGCTTCTGAGAAGATAGCTAGGATACTCAATATACCTAACTTTGAAGGAAAACATGTTATGGTGAAGTTCAAGAATCTCCGTAACTCTTACTCTCAAGAGTTGAAGAAGATCAAGGCCAGTTTGGACAAGGTGGGGCCTGACTCGCACGAGCTGTACCGACCGAAGGTGCCATGGTTCCCGCTCATGGACTCATTCATCCGACCATTTCTCCAAACACCCAAGCTGCTCGAAGTAAGTTTCTTGCTATTCAAACATGAACTTTATCTTGTTTGCATAACAACTAACACACAATTTTTTTACAGACTGGTATGAAAGATATGCCGAGCGTGAAGATGGAATGTTACGAGATCAGTGAGCAGGACGACTGGGGGCTGCAGGCTCAGCTGGATCCAGAACCAGTTGCCAACTACAGTCAGTCGGAAGATCAGAGCGATAACGAAGAGGTATCGAGTGATTCCCGAGCGAAGCGACGAAAACGATCGAATTCTAGCGGTCCAAGTGACAATATCAGTCAGAGTCAGATCTTTCTGACAAATGACGTCATTTGTCCAACCACTAGTGCTGCTCCCGTTGTCACTCCAAGAACAGAGGATACTTATGATAACTTCGGCAAGTACATTGCTTCTTTATTGCGGAGTTTACCGGCTGCTAAAGCCTTGAGGTTGCAGCCGAAGATTGTGGACATGATTGTGTCAGTCAGCGTGGGCGAGGAAGAAAACCACATTTTGGTGGAAATTGACAAGCTCAGCGAAAGTCCAACAAAATGACACGAGTCGCCATTTTTATTTTGAAAGTTCAAACCAATATTGTTGTTCGTATTATTTCTAAAATGTATTGTAGTACATACATAATTTGTATTGTCTTTTTAATATCTTGTTTATTTCAATATTACTATTAAATATGTCAAAATTTAGGATAAGTTCTTACAGTTGGACCAATTTCAGTATAATATGTGAAAGTTTATTAATATGTAAACATTCTTAATTAATTAAGTGTTAAAAACAAACTTAGCGACGCTAGAACACTTGTTAGTGTAGTACTGAAGTTAGTTAATTAGTGAATAAGATTTAAAATGTTACTTGTAATTCTTTTACTTGACATTCCTAATTAAAGTATTTTTTGCAATCAATGTTTTCTTTCTTTACTTTTGAAGGTTTCATTTTTTTAGCATAACGTCATTTTATCTCGTTTGTAACTATTTTTTTTAAATAATAAATAGGTCAATAATATTTAAAAATGCCTCAGTATTATTACTAAATACATATGCAGTCCTACATACCTACATCAAAAAAAGTTTGCGAGAATTTTGAAAATCTAATATTAAAAAATAATGTTATGATATCTTTTTACATATTTAAAAAAAATATATATAGATTTAGAATAAATATAAAACAATTCAATTTTTTTCAATAATATTTCAAATAAATATCATCAGCTTGTGTGCTAGTGATTCCTCTGTTTTTTATATTATGTGTATGGTAATATACTGTTGAGTCATTGATTATATATTTGCCAACCATCATAATATCGATGTAATGTAAATGTTAAATAATTTTAAACTACTTGAATTCGACTGTGGCACAAAAGAAATGGTTGGTTTTGTAAAGAAACTATTGGCTTTGTAAAGATTCTACCAGTTTCGATTTCATTGACAAATAAGGGTGCTAACATACTTATTACTATAACATTCCCTGCCGCGAGGGATGCCAAATAACCAAAATATTCAAACACACACAATGGTCAAAAATATCAACAATTAATAATACAAAAAGGCACAAGGTCAGGTAACAACCCTTATTTTTTTATCTTTTCTCTCCCTCCAACTTACTGCAGCTGTCACCTTGCATCTCTGTTTCGGATCTGACAAATGTCACGTAGGCCTGTTTGGCAAGTTTTCCTTGTATATTATTAGACTAGACTTTCACCTAGATAGTTTGTCTAGATTATTTATGATATATAAAGGGGTTTAAGACGTCAGTCTGTATTTGTGTCACTTATTTTAGTTGTTATTTGTTTTAAAGATAATTTATAAGAGATATATAATAAAATTATACATAAATATTTATAAAAAAAAAATCATTTTATTTTTTTAAGGTCAGGTCAGGTTAAGGACCCCAATTTAACTTTGATGTAAGCTTAAGAAATCGTTTATTTTGAGCGGACTGCATGGTTATAATTATTATTCATTGGGATTTAATTCAATTAAATCTTAACATATTACTGTTAACGTGTTGACTTTTAGTTTTATTGCATTAAATCGTAAACGACCAGTCTTTTTAGACCCCTTCTCATTTTAGAAGTTGCCTTATAATAACAAATCAATTCAGGCTGATTTGAAAAACAATTAGTTGTATCTTCAACCTTATATATTTTGACTGATAACGAAAGTCAAAAAGAGGTTAATGTGTTTACATTTGTGTAACGATCATTTAATTGAAATTGGCCTAAAATGCTTGATTATATCTTATTTTTTTCTTATTTATAAAGTGACGTATTTTCTTGAATAATTAAGAAAACTACTGTTTCATAGCTAGTGATTGTAACGATGTTTATTTAAATATTTTTCCTTAAATCATCCATAAATAGCTCACCTAGATATAAAATTATACAGTTTTTAGTAAAAATAAACGCTTCAGCCTTGATAGCCATGTTTTTATGTTGTAATATTTTTGATATTGGACATTTTTATATATTGATTGAGATGATTTGTTTGAATTTAATGAAGATATGAATAATTTGGAAATTTGATTTTAAATATATGAACATTAATAATTATGATTGTGCTCAAATGTTTCTAAATTTTTGATTGTTCATAAATACAAATTGCAATATTTTTGCAGTACATTTTAGAGGCATGATTTTATTATATAGGTACGCATACAAAAACAGTATTCCTTAGGTACTTAAAATATCACATAACATAATCCTACTAAGGCGTGCAAATATTCAAGGAAGCGTGCAAAATTAGAAAAAAATCCTTACCTCCGGCCTTCTGCCGGGTCTGTTTTTTACCCGGATTCGTTATAATAACCGGCTGTCGCCGACATCGTCCCGGGCACAGCTTTTTCAATTATAAGGAGAACACAAATATTTCAGCGAGAGACTTTTTGCCTACATTTAGGGGACATTCTACAATTATGTATATTTTTGGAACAATTTCGCCAACGCAACGTGGCGGAGCGGAGGAGGGCGGAATTGACTAGCACAGTTGTTTAATTTATCAAGATGGAAAGTGATTTTCTTTGTAACAGAATCGAGTTTCTTTAAGATATTTTTGGGCTTTGGTTTCATTCGAAATCAACAAAGGCAGAGGCTAATTCGGTGTACAAATATTTAAAAAAAAACAGGTAAAATATTATTTAATTTGACTTTATTATTGACATAAGCATTCAGTCATTATAGGCACAGGTAGATAATCTCATCTATCATTGTTGTTGTTATACTTTCAACATTTTCAACAAAAAGGTAACAATCTGCATCAGCTCAATGCAACCGAAGAATTTGTATCAACGATCCGGTTCGAAGGACACTATTGGATACAAAGGACTTATTAAGGAGTATCACTAATCTTGGATGCTAGGTACTGTATAAGCACGAAAGCCGTAGCCCCCGCCGAAGCAACGGGCATTTTTAACTGTTTATCATGACATTTTAAGTGGTAAAAACTGAATTTTACTGTCAAAACTTTGAATTCAGAATAGAATTCACTCATAGTTTCGAGTTGCTTTCCGTATTTTCGTTGATGGACTAAGAGAGTAGACCCCCTGGTCCTAGCATCGAATCAAATCCAATATTTATACACAACATTTATTCACAACATTTAAATATTTAAATAAATTTACCTGTTTGACATGTCCCCAAGAGTGCTGTCATAAAGATGTCCCAGCGGGTTTGTGTGCCAACCTGTCCGGACTTGTCGGGACTGGTCCTGTGGCTGGGACCGGTTGACCAGATCAACATGTTGCTTGAGAGATAACTGTTTATTGACTATCAATAGTTGATATAGGATTGGGATGGAAATGCACTTTACAAAGGAGAATATAATCCGTAGTGCTGGTATTAACATCGTCCAAGTACACAATAAGCGAAACATGCTCATAAAATAAAAACTACTTAACCTAAGTGAGTGTAATTTTAATGAGTCCAAATGGCACGCATACTGCATCGCTTAAGAAAATTCAAAAGCAATTCACCCAATCGAAATTTATAATGCAGAAACAAAAATATTTTTTTAAATGCAGTCGAATTGTGAAACCTCGTCCTTTTTTGAAGTCAAATGAATGTTATAGAACACAATCAAAATAAATAGAACACAATCTCCCAGTCGTAACCCACCCAGGTCATTGCCTACCTGAGTCACAAATTACATATACTTAAATCTGTTCACACATAATATTAGTAGGTATTTCAAAGGACCAAAAACAAAAGACGAAAACAGAACTGCAAAAATAAAATAAAATATCGAACATACGGTACATAGCAGAAACATAATTTATATACAAACAACAAAAAACAACACATGTTTTAGTTCAACTGAAAAAACATGAACAAAAAAATATGTCGCCCAAAACAGATGATTACGTTATACTAAACAACAATGGTGAAGTTGTCAACTTTTCTTTTGTTTGTGTGAGCCAGTCATCTCCCGAAATACTCGGTACTTTGTGATAATTATATCTTCAGTGAGTGTATCGTGGCGGTCCTCACGTACGCGCACTGTTACCACATGTTTATAATTATTATTTTTTGTAATTCCTTGAACTGGATCAGCACAGAAGCTTGTGGTTTAAGGAAAATTTATGGAACGTTCTTTACTAGTGAACACCACTTGTGAGAATTTCAGAAAACTAGGTAAAATTTACAATGATGTAACATTAACAATAATTTATTTTATTCATTAGTTTTATTATGTTTCTTCTTTCTCCTTGCCAAAAGCCGTTGATCCCAGCTGTCATTTGTACATTTTTGACAGTTACAGTTGTTGCAGATAGTCAGAGGTCCGAAAGTATACCAAAGGGTACTTATAGTAACATCCAGAACTAATTGGGTTGTGGAGATATGCACAGGTCCAACACAGGTCGCGATGTTGTTTGAGACTGGGGGCCGATTCCAAAAAATGGCTAGGTAATATAGGGGTATTACACCTTCCTAAATTCAGGATTTAGGATACGATTTAGGATAAGTTAAGATAAATCGTGTTCTAATTTGGAGTAGCATCCTAAAATGGGATTAAACTTTCCTGAATTCAAGACGTCTTAAATATCGGTTAATAAATTTAGAAAGGTGTAATAGCCCCCTGATAAAAGAATAATAGGAATTCTAAACTGTAGGATACGACCTCCTAGAATTGGAAGGTATTAAAGCACGGCTTTGTCCGGCACTGGGACACATTTGATTTTATAAAATTTCAAATACAGCTTGCTTTGTCGTGCTCATATTACTTCTACTTATTAGGCATTTCTAGTTTTACTAGTCTTCCAACATACTTAAATCCTTCTACTGAACTTTTGAAAAGTAAGAAGTGGTAATGAATACTTAGTTATTTAAATTGTAAACTTTATGGTTATGTAAATTACATGACACCTATTCCTATTAATAAATATGACACAAAAGTGCAACACCGGCTGATATAATACTTATCTACTTGATCCACTTATCAATGTTTTATTTCAACGGGTCTTATACTGAGAGGAATGACGTAATTTTATGATTTCTAGAAATTACCACTTTTATCGCAAACCGGAATATTTCAAATTATATTTTTAGTGAGTCATAAAACACTTTTATGATCTTTGTCCATATTTTTTAGATATTGGCGGAATTACTGAACCAATTCTGAAGTAGTTTTTGTTAAAATAACTGTATGTCAAGGATCTAGCGATTAAGAGATCGGCTGAGTGTTTCGCAAGAATAATTAATAACTAAGAATAATTAAAAGCAACAAAAAATTATAAGAAAATGAGTCACAATAGTACGTGATGAACTAGATGTCATATTCCAGTTGAATCGTCTTTATTGAGGCCTAAAGGCCTTGGCTTATAATCTAGGAGGTCGTGGTTTTGAAACCTAGTTCCAATACCTATTGTCTTAGGCACACTTGTATTACTAACGTATAGGTAAAGTTCATTGAACTTATACGGAGAAATAATACATTAACAAGTTGATTTTGCCTTCAACCGCATCATCAGGCTCATTGCTGAGCCTCTCCTCATCCGCTATGATCTCCTGGTAACCGACGAACAACAGTTCGTGTTGTGTCTTCTACTACTTCAAGGTCATACTTTTTCTGACGCTCGTCAAGTGCCACCACGTGTCTCTCAAGTACGGAATACTTACGAACTCGTGTAAATATTCCACATGTGTCACTTCGCAAATATACAAGCGCAAATATGTCTTGAAAAAAAAAACCTTTTTCCTCAACTATCGACACTTCTATCAGCTTCTATTGATGTCAGGATGTTCACCACGACGGTTTACGTAAACACCCTCAGAAGATCTCACTTCAAAGTGACACTAAAGTAATTACTTTTATGCCATCAAATCTGTTCCAATGACCCCGCTTATTGTAACAAGTCATGACAAACTTTCTTGCGATTATCTTCTCTATGTTGGAACTTTTAAGAGTGAAAATAGTGTGTGAAAGATAAACGTGTAGAGTAATTTATTGTGGTGGAGTGTACGTGACGCGATGCGCGGCCTCCGTACAGAAATATCAGCGGAAAACATGTGTTGTTTACTTCATTTTCAGATCTTTTTAACCTTTCTCTTATATATAATGTATCGCACTAATATGACGATGCTCCCATAATATCCTCCTACATATACTTAGAAGTCAACGGCCTCAGGGTAGAGCATTCGCGAATCATCTAGAAATTTCGCTGTTTACTTACTTTACCGCGATAATGAATGGCATGATGACAATTATTTTATCTATTTATTTACACAAGTCACGACAACTGAATGTTTCCATTAATACACATAGTCACATCACATAGCTAGGTCTCGAACAATCTTCAGTATTATTTTTATTTGGTCTTTAGTTTATAAATACTCTAACGTGTTTCTTTGATAAAAATACCACAAAACCACGTGTATTGCTACAAAAATATAACAAACAATCCCACACAAAATACAATTAACTCTAGAAACTGCAAATGATTTGAAACTCTTAGCAAATTATATTTTAATTTATCCTGTTGTTTGTTTTCCCGAAATGAAATAAAACATTTCACGAACAGAAGAACCAAATTACATTTCCTCTCCGACAATTCAATCTACAATTTCCATATTTTTCCATAGATCTACGATAGAGCGTTCGCCTTCCACGTGTCAGTTGATTTAGATGTGATGTAATAATTTCTTATCTTTCTTCGCAGTCATATTGTCTACAATCACTAAAGTACTATCATAGGCAGACAGTGCTTGATCATTGATGTTTAAGAAGTGCCGTCAAGTGTCAAGACTGCAGTGTCTGCAGTCTCTCAGCTCGCAGACACACTTGACCACAAGTATCAAGATTGCTATAATTACCTTATTGTTAATTGCACACTTAAACACTTACTGCAGTATGGAGCTATTTCCGTAAGTAGTATGCAGCTTACCTCGTTGAAGTACTTTTATAAATTGATGGAAATATCTAGGTTTTCTATGAAGTTCCGTAATGATCATCAGTTATTATTGCGTCAGTCATAGGGGCACTTGTTGTCTTCATAATGTATCAAGTTGATGATGAAACTATAGCTTATCATCTAGACGATACTTAAGTCGTTTTTGATTGATGTAATTGATAACTGATAAATTATATTTATTTCTAAACAAACATTATTATTTAAATCTATTAATCAGATTAACAAGTTCAAGATTTTGTTTGTAAAATCTAAATGAGATTGATATCCTTTATCAAGAAGGGGCGAAACCATAATCTTAGTGTCAAGATCAGTATAAGTATTCTTCGTTTCTTGGTTCCTTCTTTATTTGAGTGAATTGAAAACAAACAAAATACAATTTAACTAAAAAGATTATGGGATTACTATAATAGTACCTAGCAGCTAATATAAAACTATGTAATTTAATATAATTTATCGTAACAACCGCACAGTTACGCAAATTGTAGTTTGTATATCCGCAGCGTTGCTACGGCTTCTAGTTCTGCCGAGCACGCGGGAATTAAATCCGCTTGCAATTATGCTTGCCTGGTACCTCGTAAACGATTCCGGTGTTATGAGCATGCGATACTTTTAACTAGACAATGTTCTCGAAGTTTATTAATTCAATTTTAGTAATGGCAACCGCTTTTAAATTCTATGTCTAAAAGCCAACCTGAATTCTTGTTCTGGAAATTTTCTTAAGTAGGTATGTAGGTACTCAGCATGGATTCCACTTTTTTCATCTAGTACAAAGTAGACGTACTTTGTGCAACTAGATGAAAAAAGTGGTGCTTTGGTGAATTTGGTGTCCTCATTTCTCCTTGGAGGAATTTAACTTAAGTAAAATAATTCGACAAGAGCGAGGTCTTTGTTCATCTCGGAATCGATTCACTCAGATGAATAAAGGAGTCTACTTTTTTAATAATACTAAATTATTTGTTTGCTTACATCTAAAGTAGAATTAGAAAAGGCTATACTTAATCTACAGACTGAACATTAATTGAGAAAATATTGTATTTTGTATCACTATAAATGTTGGTCTTGGTTCGAAGAACCTTAAAGATAAGGCATATAATGACAGTGAGAAGATTAAGAGCAACGTCCTGAACAACCCACAATTACAAAACATGTCATTGTGTCCTACTCTTATCATCAGCTGTTTGTCACCCTTCAGCCATCTTATCAGAGATTATCCATTACCTAAGACTATCATTATCCTGATACGAACGAATAACAAAAACAAAGGCGTTGACGTCTACCGTCGATAACTCGAGGTCGAACATTATCTGGCGAGTCTACTTATGGGAAAACCTTCACTATTCCTTAAGCAACAAGGTCGATTGTTGTGTTAGACGATGGAAGATACTTCAATGTATTGATATGTGTAGCACTGAAACTTACGTAAGATATATATTTAGATACAGGCGACAATATGTCTGGTGTTACTGAAGTCATGTGGGATCGTTTGAATCTCTTATGAAATGAACTCCGTTGTGTAGCTGTTCATTACTATTGCATGTGTAAACCTACTCGGTTTTACGAAATAACTCGTGGTTATTTGTAGGACGAAGTAATTACCAACAGTATCCACGGATAAATTAAGGAAAGGGGAATGCCCAGTGTCCATAGTGCTCTAGGCCCAAGATGGACATCAAATGTTAGTCTAAAAAACGAGTGTTTTACAATCTTAACAATATAGGATATATGTAAAATATATTTAAATTGACGCCACTATTTTAGAAATGTTTAAAAAAGCAAACGTTTTGAGGTTATATTTCTATGAGCTTAGGTGTGCTGTGAGATATTAATACAAGAAGTTTCCATTTTTAATACTTGATTATTGATATTGATAGGAGGGGTGTTTCTTACATACTTTTATCTAATTTTAGGTAGTAGGGTATGAAAACATGAAAACAATCAATCAATCAATCCATTTAATGGTGACATTTCTTATGAGACTTTTTCTACATATTTCCGTTTTTAATAGGTGACTTCTTATACGTCTAACACAGCGTCCATAATTATTGCAGATGCTTTGATATACAGATCCTTCCAGATCTTGTTGCGGAGCAAGGCTATAAGTTCTAGCAACCAGTGGTTGCAACAAACATGATTATCTCTTGATAACTTAAACAATTATTATTATCGGTATATAATCGGATGATTACGTAGGCAATAGCAGAATCATTAAAGATTAGTATATTTACCCGTGATGCAACCAACTGTTGTAAGATGTATATTTTTAAATCGCTATGATTTTGAATTTCGTTCGAATTTAAAACCACAACTCACACAATGTTATCAGTCATTGTAGAAAACGTTATAAATCGGTATACAAAATCTGAACCAAGTCCATAAAACAATACAGTAAAAGAAATTGAAGAAAAATCAAAACCCAACCACATTGAGCGCAACATGACAGCGTCAGTCAGTGTCAGTGTCTGTACTCAAGTCAAATTCAGTGTTGTCACTATCACAAAAAATAATAACATTAAATCGATAAATACGTCTTATCGATTACTTTTTAAATCACAGATTTTTGATTTTATAAGTTCTTTTTTTACGAGTACACATTTATTTATATTTTCATGTTTTATTTTAGTTTACTAAAAAATAAGAAAAACCAAATGGGCATGCCTGTGCGGTTATTGTATTTGTTTATATTATGTAAATATTTTCATTAATTTTTTTATTTATTTCATCAATCGATTCAAATCGATTGATTCATGAAAATATTTAAAATGTGATTAGATCTGGCAATATTTTACCAGCGTTAAAACCAAGAAAACTTCCGTTTTTCAATAGATTTACTTTTTTTAACGAATTATTGTAGATTGTAGTGGCGGTCGATTGGAAAAACGTAAATGCCTATTTTTTTATGGCAAAATTAATGCATGTAGTAATTTTTCTCAAGTGTGCTGTCCGCGGTGGGCCTCGGATGGGCAATGCTCTTTGCTTAATATTGAACGGAAAATTTTTATTTGATGTCAGAACGTTTTTTTTACAGGAGAACTTAAATTACAGGCAATTATTATAATACTGCTTCATTGACTTAATGATCGCATACAGTTGCTAGGTTACCTATAGGTCGTTAGTTATAGCTATATGTTATGAATCTATATGTCAGTAAGTGGATAGTACATTCAAGAAAATTCACAATTACATTTTAAAATGGACCTCAAAGGCATCTTGGAAATTCTTTCTTACAGTAGCTATTATTTTTCAAATATAACTAAATATTATTCAACTCTAGTTACCTCTTCTGGTTAGCAACGTGTTTCATTTCAGCATTTTAAAGTAATGTTATACCTAATACTATAGCGAGCGAACATTCGAGACGGTTACCGTGAAGGTTATCTGAAATTACGGGTCATTTCATTTTATGATTCACGTTTTCATTATCTTGAAGAGAGAACATTACAACAGTATTTCCCTGGAGAATTTTTACTTCATCAATAAAACTATTGTTAGGTTAATTCTCCTTGATTTCACGTGTTCCTGCTCGCTCAATTTGTAGCATTCACAAATAAAAAAATCTAGTGAAAATAGGCTTTTCCTAAAGCCGACAATTTGAGGACTTGCGACATCCATAAGTCCGTACCTCCTCCGTCCATCCTCCTTCCTATAAAGGGGAGGTCTGTGTCTTAACAGTGGAAACATATAAGGCATCCACAGAAAAGTCCGTTTAAGTACCTAGCTGACAACCTCCCCTGGGTTGAACATTATAAGCCCCAAAAAAGTGCGTTTAGTTACTGGAAACAAACTCTATTTTGCAAAGAAAATTGACAGAAAATTCCCTCTGTAATAAAATTATGCTACGTAGTGTCAATAGTCATAAGCCTTATACTTTTGCTGCCGTAGTAATAAAACTGATTGTGAAAGAAATTCCAAGTTTTACCTGAATCCTAAAATCGCAGGAAAAGAAAATCTAATAACAATAGACTTCGTACTTCCTCAATCTATTGTTTTATTGGAGTTTTTCCTCCACATGATCGGGGTCGATTGGCTAGACCAAGTATTTATGTACTGATGCAATTCCATCGTGCTCTGAGTACTATGGCTGACGCAATGTGGCAGTTGTAGCACTAAGGGTACCCGAAATTGCAGAGGAGTTGTCACTCTGTGAGGACGTGTACACGTATACCTACTTGTGTTGCTAGGTGGATATCAATTCATTGAAAACGATTGTGCGTTTTCCAGACTAATTGGAACATAACAGGTCACCCACGCTCTTTGATAAGTGACAAATGAAATGTAGGAATCGTATGCCACTGAAACTAAATTGGTCCTTCGAGTACTAGCGTACTGACAGGTATAGTAATTTTGGTCTTTGTTTCCGCTAAGGGATTGCGGAAGTGTGTGTGTTCTTAAGGTAGATCGATACAGTGACGAGAATCAAAAAGTCTTACATATTATACAGTATGTTTTAGTAAAACATAGTTTTACAGCTACAAATACAATGTAACATAAGTGTTTTGTTTGCCAGCTAGGCAGATAGTTGCCCATAGCGGTGGCTGTCCACTACGCATGCGCGGAGTGATGAGCACCGCCACACCCACTCGCCTACATGCGTATTGTATTCACTACTCGAAGCTTACTTACTTTCAACTAATTTATACTTCAATAACGAAATACGTGAGCTCATTGTGTTTTTCATAAATATTCGCATGAATCATCCAACAGAATTTAAAAGGGTCAAACAGAACAACTCAGGTCGAAACCTATTGTTGAATCCCTAATGTAAACGCTGGCATTTTCAGTACATGTATATATTTTTCGTTCGACACTGATGTATTGACGATACGAACAGAGGAGTATTTTTGATGTATGATAATAATATGTAACACGTGTTTGATAAAGCTCCAAACAATTTACTTCTGAAAATGTACTGAATAACAAAGAGCCATACATATTCAAGTCGTTCGCTAATACATAACACATTTGTCATTCACGAACAATTGTGGACGCTCGCAACGTCCAATTACACCATTCAACATTCACTACAATAATAAGACACGTTGAAGCAATTGAATTGAAAAATGATTCAACTAGTTTGCTTTGAGCAAAAATTTCTTGTAACTGAAGCCAATTAAATGCAAATGCATCGCTAGATTGCACGCGAAAAAACAAACATATACATGCACACACCGGTGACGTAGGTGGCGTGATGCTCCGCACCAAGAATGATACTCTTCTTACTAAAACGTCGATCATCACAGCATACAATGCTCTGCCTACTAACAAAAGTAAAGACACCTGCAATGTAAAAGATGCAATGAATGCAACCCAGCAAGAAACTGCACCAAAGAAACTACTAGACTTAAAACAGACAGCATTTACCAATTGAAAAATTTATAGAAGAAAATAAAAGTAATTTCAAGTTACATTGCACATTAGCTGCACAAGTGCATCGAGGAGAGAACAGGTAAAGCAGCAATAGATATAAAAGGTAATAAATAGTTGTAATCGTGATGAATGCAAGTGATATCGCTACGCGAGACCTGAGTCAGTCGTGTGAGCAGGCACGTAGACAGCCTGCTCTAAATAATTGATTGATGGATGTAAAAAATAATGGAAAAACGTAACGCGAACACAATGCAGTTGGTTTAGAGCGGTTGACGATACATGTGTTAATGTACACTTTTTATTGATTCAATATTTTTTGCTAAATAATTATAGGTGGTACAACGAACTGCACAGCAGTTTTCCTGTTAAATGGAAAAGTTTCAGTTAATTTAGATAGTGGCTGTTTTATGAGAGTCATACAGGAAACTGTGATAAAATGTGTAATGGAAATATGTTATGATAGAAACGAAGGATGTTATTCAACTCCTTTATTGTTTACTTTGAATGGAAAATTAATTAAATCAACAACGTTTTGTATCATAGTGTTAACTCGCTTCCAGCCAGTCACTTTGTAATGACCCCGAAGTTAATAATGCAAATATTTATGAAATTTTAGACGAAAACAACATCAACCATTCAACCTCACCTTCACTGTACTATGAGAAATCAGTGCAGTTTATTCTCGGGGTCACACAAATGACTTCAAACATGTCGATTCTGGAAAATTCTCAATATTTTATCTCATTATACCTGTATCGTAATTTTAGATTTTTGTGGGTGTGTAAAATAAAGTTACCGGTTTACAGTTATACGAATTTATTAATAAATAACCTACATAAAACGAAAAACATTCAGTATTCTTCAAAAACGTATCACTTAACATAAAATGCAACGACGTACACACTTCTAAATACTTACTCGTACCTACTTCTTAAAATATAATTAGACAATTGTTCGTATCCAAACAGTCAGTTTATATAAAAATTATGTTTGTTATTTAAAATCAGTCTCCCTGAAAAACTATTAATTGCTAAACAGGATATCATTGAGGAACTACTTATCATCACCGTCGCCTAACACTAGAGGGTTCTCGTCGACTCCTGAAAGCACGACAGTGTATTGGTTGCTGCTGTATTTCTTCATTTCTTGCTCAAACAGTATGTTATTGATGGCCTGTTTGATCATACTCCGTGTCCTCTCATCGTGCTTCCTCAAGGAAACTGCTATGTAGTCTCCGAAGCTGTCGCATTCGTCTTTCTTTCTCGACAAGTCCGACTTTCTCAATAGCTTCAATGTTTCTAATAGTCTACTGTCAAGAGATTCTGGTTCTTTCTGCGGCACCAATTTCCGTTTTAACGGTTGTTTGGAAAGTCTGTATTTCTTGAGTGGTTGCCTTAATTTGGGTCGTTCTGGTCTTCTCTTGGGCTCGGGCTCTGGTTCTCCGATGCAGTATGTCTCCACAAGCGGTTCTTGTTTGATCATGATTTCTCTTTCTTTTCTGTGGTTGTTGTCGTAATCTTCATTGTCTGATGATTCGTCTGAGCGTCCGTCTGTTGTTTGAGGATGTGAGTATGGTTCATCGTTGCTTCCCTGTGGAAAGAAACATGCGATTATTTACTCGATTCGATTATATTTATATTTGCATGGATATTTTTAACTATGGCTACACTATTTGTTCCTTTAAAGCTTCGTTACGATCAATTTCGACTTGAATGATTGCTATAATTCCGTCGTTAGCAACAGGACGTGATATAATTAGTAGGTATCACTGGCTCGAGACAATGTGACCGTCCAAATCGCAAACAATGAAGTCACTCCCTAATTTGAATACAGGAAGAGCCCCCAACCTTGACTCCGACCAGGAAACTAGCTTGTTACAAACAACTTGCTATATCGATGCAATATTCATTAATTTGCTCAAACTCGTGTTTGATTGACCTATATTTTGCGATGAGGTCACTATCGGCAAAGCGAATTGTTTCAATACTTGTTTAGCCGCGTATCGGCAGCGGTAATTAATGTAGAAAAACAAGATAAATAATAGTGAATTATTACTTGTTTGCTAGTAGGTACTGAATAATAATGAATAAAGTGTTATATACGCCCTAGTTGTTTTAGTAATGATCAAGTAAGTCGGAATAATTAAGTTCTATAATAGCTTATTAAATAATGATGTAATGGTATTGTAATTCTGTCGTATCAACAGTCGGATCACAACTGTTTAAATACCTATATGCTTGTAGGTAACCTATCAACCACTGACTGGGCAGTTACCACGAAGTTTAAAAACTATATTTGTAATAAACTAGCTTTTGCCCGTGGCTTCGTCCACATCACCATTTATATAGCCTAGATAGTTGTGCATCATTTGATATGATTTCATCAATATCGGTTCAGTGATTTAGGCGTTGTTACAAACAAACACTCACTACCTACTCTAAGATATCATTTAGGATTAGGATTTGTAAATATTTCAGCAATCAGTATTGATATGGTGATGATATACTATATCATGTTTTGACTAAAATCTGTAGTGTAGTACTGTAAGTAGTTATGTAAGATTTGTTACGGCAAATTCCATTTTTGAACTGATAATATTAGGATCATAATATTTAGATAGCGTTTGCTTCCTTTTTGATAAAACATGGCCGACTGACGGTGCAGAGTCTAAACTATACTAATGTATGAATACATGGTGTAAGGGACAGCCCTCCACAAACTTTTAAGGCTTGCTCACTAGACGAAACCAAAAATCGGCCTCTCCATACAAACTGTCCAATCAAGTTTATAATTTTGTATGGTGAGGCCGATTTTTTTTCATTTCCTGAAAAAGAAAAGTTTTGGAAGATTGTTTAGTTTCGTCTAGTGAGCAAGCCCTGAGAGTTTGTGGAGGGCTGTCCCTTACACCCTGTATAATATTAATGTAATATGAAGATCTAATCTTTAGATTACTCATGTTTAATGTAAAGGTGTAATTTAATATCCTTAGCATGTTTGATTACATGGTGTGATTACAAATAAACATTTAATATTTTGCGGTTTTACAGCGCTTATCTGAGAC
Organism: Agrotis ipsilon; assembly: GCA_028554685.1. Taxonomy (NCBI): domain Eukaryota; kingdom Metazoa; phylum Arthropoda; class Insecta; order Lepidoptera; family Noctuidae; genus Agrotis; species Agrotis ipsilon. The sequence continues at coordinate 285,995 of CM052970.1, read as the reverse complement.
TCTTGGGAATTTTCGTGCTCGCATAAAAAATAACATATTGTCAATGAATCAATGTTTAAATAAATAACATTATGTAACACTCAAATGACCTTCTTATTTGCTTGATTTCCTGATTCCTATTTTTCAAAGAAAATTTCAATTATATGACAATTTAATAAAGATCGGTAATAATATTTTGCTGAAACTCATCGATATAATATTACAATTAAATAATATCGCCAACTGTGATGCCCTTGTGTTTTGCAATAAAACAAGTAAATTATTTCCTTTATTTAATTTATTTTGGTGATAAGCAGTGACCTTGTTGATAAGCTGTCGTTATGTGTGACATCGCTGAGGTCGGCAACATACCTACTTCATTCAAACTTCTTCAAAGGTAAGAATTAATTAGGTAATTTCTTTTGAAAAATCGCCTTCATCGACTTTTAGGTATGAAGTACTTCTATGATAAGTTTTGCCATAGTCAAATATAAATATGTTTACTACTAGTCTGGCATCAAAATAAAAAATGTCGTCTGTATAGTAATGTGTTAGTACGAATGTCTGTAATGTCACCTCACGCTTTAGAAGTTTTTGCTTGTAATTAATTAAATAAATTTGCCATGCACAAAATCAAGACTTTCATTGGTTTATAAATATCAAGATCCCAAACATTCTGGTCCTTCGAGCCGGATACTCAAAGGCGTTTTAAATATTTTAGGTCCTTCCAATCTCTTTCAGTTCCTGTCAATATTACAATGTCTTTTGGTTTCAAAAGTGTTTACAAATAAATGTTTGTGAGAATTTAACTTTAAAGTGCACTATAAAGTCGACACGTGTACCTAGACAGATAAGAAATAAAAACATATGAAGAGTGTTATTTACTGATGCAACATATCTTTGATAAAAATAATAATATTAATAATAATCTTATCTAAAAGGAAGGATCACAAACTTAGCAGTTATTATTAAAGATGATCTATGGTGGAAAAGATAATGAATGATATAATAATCTATGTACTAATAGCCTGTAGGATGATGAAATTTGGCAGCGAGTTTACAGCAGCCAGAAGTGGCAACAACATGGTCATAACACTTTGTTGACAACTCGAACTGTTTCCGGGCAGATGTGAAACATACTGAGAAAGTTTCTATTTGCTACTTTGTATTAGTGATGTTACGAATACTTGATTTTTGAAATTCGCGAATGGGAATACGGATATTCAATTCCAATATTCGCAAATGCAAATGGGAATATTGCATTCACGATTATTATTAAAGAAAGATAAGCATGAGCGTGTGGAAGGAGTGCCAAATAATGGTATTTTTTCAATAGTTCGTATTCGCAAAATATTCGCACACAAAATTGTGAATGCGAATACGAATGCGAATGTCTAAAAATATGCGAACATATGCGGATGCGAATGCGAATATTCGTAACATCTCTACTTTGTATGATGGTGATCGGGAGATTTTTGTCTAATTAATTGCCTATCATTGGATCACATTGTCTACAGATAAAAATATCCTATTGCAGTTCCTATTTATTGATTACCAACGTCATTAAAAACAGACAAGACATGAATAAAATAATGCATTAATGGTAGATAATACTTAATCTCACAAAATAACTCCATTACCCTAGATTTTCACGTTATCTATACTCAAACCTTGAATCAAGTATGTTTTAAAAGATTCCTGGTCCAGATTCCACATTATTTTACATTTCAATTCTATAAATTCCAACAAGAAGCAATTCATTAAAATATCAAAAACAATCCACAAATTAAATAGATATAAATAAATAAGCCAGTAAATAGTTGGCACCGGTTATGTACTCGATCAAGGTTATGGCCACACTGACCGATTTTTTAAGACAAATGGCCGAAAGCCTGTCTGACCAGTGCTTTATAATGATTTACCTGATGGCTGATGGCCTATTTCAGATGGAGTACGTGGCCTTGAAGACGTGGGTCATTTAATTTGCAATGTTAGTAGTGCATCAAATACTAAGGAACTAAATAAGAAATTGTGTTTTTCATGAAATGGGTTACTTTTTATATCGATCGTAGCTTTGTGGGTTTTGTAAACCAATCATCATCATCATCTGCCTATAATGGCGTGCCGTGTCTAGCCACGTTCAACAACAAACTATTTGACTGTCAGAACCTAATTACAAAACTGATAAGCCCCTGGGATGGGTTGTAAAATATCCTCATCATTATTAGCCTATAATGTTCCCGCTGCTTGGACACAGGCTCTCTGAGAGAGGGAGTGGGCCATAATCCACCACGCGGGCTCAGTGTGGATTGGTAGATGGCACATATCTTCGAATTTTTGGTTCTAAGACCCTCCTCACGATGTTTTCCTTCACCGTTTTGAGAGCAGTGGTGATGATATAAATTACACAAAGTATTGCGCCTGGCGGGGTTCGAACCCACGACCTATAACTCGTAAGTTGGGACCGATACCACTGGGCCATATATTGCTGTGGAATTATACTGCACTGTAAAATATAACAATCTTGAAAACCTCATAGCTTTTCAGAACAAACTTTTATAATTTTTCCTTACTACACCATCGCTTGTAATCAAAACAGTCGTAAAACCTGCACTCTTTGCGTAAAACATCTTGAAAGTAATTTGTAATCCATTGCTTCATTCGTGTGAAAACTCGTCACCACGACCGAGTCAATGGCGCAATGAATATTGTTGAATTGTCTAAGCATTTGAAATGCGAGTGTTTTACCTAACTCCCACCCCACATGCCATGTATTGTGTAGTACTTACTAGTACTTGTAATAACCCGGGGTGCTGCCAGTTGCACAGGGTAATTGTGAGGGGTAATAGTGCAGGGGTGGGGTGTTGGGGTTGTCATAATCTCCCGCGAGGTAATCCGCGCTTTCACCGTTAGGTTAAAGTTATGACTGATTTAAATTCAAGCCATGATTACTTACATATCATGAAACATAACCTTAAACAGTAAATTGATAACCAAAATTACATTATAGTAAGATACATTCGACTGAAGTTTTTAGAATCTCTCATTGACAGAATTACAGCACCCTAATTAAGCAAGGGCATTTTTGGTAGCCGTTAAACATAGACTACCTCTTAGAAAATATTCTGATCCTAATTACTAATGCGTCTCGAAAGCAATAAGTAGGTAAATGTTCGGCTTCCTTCAAATACGCTACCTACAATTCTTATTACTCAAAAGTAACGAAGGAAGGTGTATTACCATAATAACCTCCGTGGTGCCGTCCGCCGCTGTGCTCGAATCTAAATGACTGGGCAGGAAGCGCAGGTAGGGGTACAAGAACCAGGTGGAGCGGCCACCGTTCCGGATCTTGCCCTTCTCGCGGCGGTGCGACGCGAATATCGAGTTCAGTTTCTTGCGCAAGTCCGTGATGTCGCACTCGAACACCCTCGCCAGGTCCGACCATGCCTCATACTTGGCGGTCTGCACCCGGTACAGCGGGTTCGAGCTGTCCCATAACTCAGGCTTTTGCCTATACTCCTCCACCAAGCGTATCGACAAGTCACCGGACCAATCGACTTCGGTCATCGTTCCGTCTCACTCGCGCACAATGTCAAGGTCGATAACGCAAGCCGAACGATCACACCGAAGGAACGAGCGCTGCGACTTCGTCAAACGTTTGTAATCTATTTATAAATTAACCGAGCGGCGAACATGAATTCGGCACGGACGTTCGCTCGTGTGCGCGGCGAGCGGGGACTGCGGATGTACGCGGAGCTCGGTGGCGGCTCGGCTTCGCTCGTACTCGCTCGGGTGCGCTCGGGCGTGCTCGTCGCTCGCATCGTCGCGTGCCGCGCCGCATCGAGCGGCTCGGTCGCGCTCGGAACACGTCGCCGATACATAACTATGTAAACAGCGCTCGCTGTGCTAGTAACTACTATGCACGCCCACCTATCGCCATGACCGTTTTAACCTTTTCTATTTACTTTAGAAATAAGGTTTGTTAGCCATATTAGTAATATCGCTAGTGTAGTTAAGTTCGAGGTCCCACGTTTGATGGCCGGCTTACGAACAAAGGCCTGCCATAAAAAGTGATTATTTGCTCAATAGGAGGGTGGCAGCTAGCCAGGCAGAAACGCGTACGAGCGGTATTGACGTAGTTTGGGGTCGCTTTAAAACAAAAATAAATATTACACCAGCGTGCAGCGATTCGTTGCAAAAATTGCAGTTTTGGCTTTTGAACTCAATTCAAATCAGACAAAACATAAAAATCAGGAAGACTTTTGACGGATTTTCGGAACTCGAGTGAGCTTTTTCTGTGGCCATCATGGCTCATGTAAAAAATACATTCAATAATGATACGTATCACATTTCTTTGCAATAATGTAAGTGCCACTAACTGCATTGCGTGATTTGAACCCGTGACCGTAGCGCCGAAGCCGTTCACTCAGATCACTGCACTCTTGGGACACTTCACTCTTCTACTAGTACGGTGCCCTGGTCATGTTTACGAGCGGCGCCGGGCGTCGTCCACAGCGGGAGTCAGCTAGTATGCTCCCGGCGACCCCTCATAAAATTTACTACAATAGTTGATCTCCTTTCATACAATTTAAAACAAAATTCCCAAATAAAACCCCTCAGTACTTTCGTAACAAAGAAAGCGGCCATAAAACTTGGTCCATTTACGGAGACCTATTACTGCGCGATAAATCTTTCAGTTGGGAGTTCTGATTACGTAGGTTGTTGATGGCTAGCGTAACTTGAGCTCTTGTGATGTTCGGGCGTCGTTGAGTGTGTACGAGAGCTCCTTGTTGGGAGGGTCAAGAGTGCTGGTCGTGTAGTTCCATTGAGAGGAGAGGTGCCTCCGTGAGGGTGAGGGCGGGGGAGGAGGGTCGGAGTCCTCCTCGTTGGTTCGTTCTGTTGTCGGAGGGCAGGTCGTGATTAAATTAATGAAATTCTATTTTCTCTGAGGACACTGTTAATTTTATCGTTATTTATGTTTGCTCATAAATCCCGTTTATTTGTGTGTAATTAAATGCAAGTAGTGCTCGATCATCGCTTATCTGGTTACTGGTTTAATGGAGATCCTCGGGGGCGGCTGCTCCATTAGATACTGGATACTAATTCAATTATCAAGTCATTCATTAAATCGATCGTTTGAGAACCTTTCGCCATTGTGGGAATGGTGTAGTCTTGTTTATAATATTTGTTTTTTTTAAATTTCTTTCGAATACCTACTTTCGCTTACTTTCTTTCTTTTACTTACATTAATTATAGATTTATGTAGAAACAACTACCTACCAAACATTATTTTTGGTTTCGAAGTCAAAAAATAATACCTTTAAAGAAATTCTCAATAAAAAAAGAAGATTACCATAATGCAACAAAAATCACGCGGAAAAATATTTATGACACAAGCTCAATCTTTATTATACAGGGTGTTGAAAAATCAATTTCTTTTCATTTTACTTGGCTGCACTGACAAGCGACGCGTGCGGACGAGAGAGGGGAGCGGGGCGCGGCGCGCGGGGGGCGGGCCGAGGAGTGAAACAGCGCGCTGCGGATTTCCGAACCATTGTCCAAAACTGTCGTAACTTAAAAACAATATGGGAGAGAAACGAAAGATTATGCCAAATACGTAGTGCTGGGGCGCTGTGACGATTGTTTGGGGAGGTATCGATATCTTATTTTAGGACTTTTCGAAGCAAATATACTTTTGACGTATATCACAATTTATTTCCCAGCTGCCATAGTTTTTTTTTTTAGGTAATAGGTGACGTCGATCACATCTTCAGTCGGTGAGTTATTGGACAAACGTGAACTTATCACTAAATAAAAAAAATGTTAAACATATTTGGTTGTGTAGGTCAGACAGGCAGACGCTCCATATAAAACACTGGTTTACACTATTGAAAAAATATGCCTAACATAGTTCATATTTTCATATTTATATTATTTCTCTTAGCATAGGTGTAGACTCAATGATGCCTATTTTCTATCCGTTAGAAAGAACAGCTGTTATCAAACATGGACAGCCTGCACCACATTTTGTTGCCTACACACAGGCGCAACAATTAATTAAGTCCCTTGTCGCTCTGCTGACCACAGGGGAATGTTCAATAGCGAAAGTATACCCAGTAACATACCCGTGAAAATATATATCGTGACAATATGTCACTGCGTGGGCACAGTGGACATTGTGGACATTGTCCACAGGTGTGACATAGCGCAGGTGCACCCAAACCAAGGGGATCAAATATTTGCATAATTTGCCATACAACAGCCAACTAATTTAGTTAATAGGCACGCAACACGAACGAGCCATTGTTCCTGCATTTTATGGGAATGTGTGGTTATAAAATTCTTTTGTGATTGTTAGAAATACCTTTGACTTTTATTTGACTGCCAGATGTGTGATTTCTTAAGTTTTGAGCCTTAAGCAAGAATGTCTTTTTTTTCTATTTCTGCACTATTTTTTTTGATTTTTGACTGTGGAATTCCTACTCCAGGCTTTGTCACAACCTTCGTAGCTGTGGGCGCTTTTCAGGTGGTCGGCACTGTTGATTCTGAGTTTCAAGAGTTAAAGTTCTTAGGGAAAATACGTGGCGGGCTTATCCCAAAAATAAATCACCCTCGAGCAGTATTCAATCAATACCGTGTGACATTTTAGTAACCCATAAAATAATTCTCGGAATACACAAAGCACTCACAAACTTATCCAAACCTGGTTACAACAGAGAACAGTTCTAAGAAACACCTCTTCGTAACTATCCCAAGACACGTACATGTTTGTCGTAAGTTATGTAGGTCTATATTGATTCTGGTGTTACATCGTACAGATTATGTCCTAAGCTTTTTACAAGGGATTTCTCAAGAGATACCGGAGTTCACCATCGGCTCCGAGGCTTTGGAAACTGACATGGTTACACGTTTAACGTCGCCTACACAAACAACGTTTTAGTGCGAGGATTAGATGTTGCCTACTGTTTCATTAAATTCCTATAATATATGCATGGGTATACTTAAGGCCTTCATTATCAAAGGAATGAACTATTTTAATAATTCTAAGCCTTGGGCTAAATCTACGTAATAAAAATTCAAGAAAGAAACTTACTTAATTTCTTATTATTTTTTCCACTTCACATCGATATCGATAACTCCCTCACTACAATCGACAGCCGAACGATCAAGGATGCACGACTTATCGTGAAGCCAGAGATTATTCGATGGGGCTCGATCCCTGCCTATCCCTGCCTGCCTATCTCCGCTCCCAGCCAACAATGAGACGCATTTGTGACGTAAAATTTACGAGGCTCTTTTACGAGTGCAAAATAGGTGGGACCATTTTACGACCCACCCTGTATAATAAGGGAGCGCTGTAGTATACGCAAAGTTTTGAGATAGACGAAAACTTTTGTTGTTTGTTTTTAAGTTACGATGAGAATCTATAAGCGGGATTGTCTACAAATTTTTTTTTTTTTTTTTTTTTTTTATTGTTTTTAAAGAAGGCTTACAGACTAATAACATGAATAGAAAAACTTAATAACACTTAAAATTGCTAATAACAAGCCTCCACATGTATATATTATTATAATATCTAACGTAACCTAATTGTATATGTATATATATTTATAAAAAATGAAGTCCAGTATATATCCACTATTGCAGCCTGTTTTACTGCACTTAGTCATTATGACACCACAGTTTGAGCGCAGCTAAATATTAGAATTAGTGAAGAATTCCCTGGCTAATATTCGTCTCGTTGTGCTAGCGGAAGTACAAAAAAGATCAATGTTCAACTCACGCGGTAGGTTATTAAAACTAGACCCGGTCCTGGAAAAGAAGGCATTTCGCCTATAGTTTGTAGATGAAAATGGAACGTTGATTGGTGGACGTTGACGTAAGCAAAGTTGGTTCGTCCGCAGTTCCAACTTAGCAAGAAGCTCGGAACAGTCAATAGTGCCATTCGCAATATTCATCAGAAAACAAACATCATTTATTTGACGTCTATAATCCAGAGGTAGAAAATGGTATCTGCGGCAACGATGATCATAATCTGCCGAATACTGATGCGCTCTAAAGTCAAGATATTTTAAGAATTTCCTTTGTATGGCCTCAATACGAGACTTATAAATCTCATATTGAGGGTTCCAGACCTGCGACGCATATTCTAAATGACTGCGTACAAATGAACAGTATAATATCTTTATTGTTTTTAGAGATCGGAAAGACGCAGACGTCCTTATTACAAAGCCCAACGCTTTTGATGCTTTTTTGACTATTGACTCAATATGCTGATCGAGTAAAAGTTTACTGTCTAGTATAACACCAAGATCTTTGATGGAATTGACTTTATTAATGCTATGACCATTCAATGTATATCCTGTACCTATCAATGTCTTTTTGCGCGTATAAGTAACGTGATAACATTTGGATACATTGAGCTGCAGCTTATTTATGGCACAATAAGTCTCAAATCTATGAAGATCTTCCTGTAAGAGGTGTATATCTGATTGATTATGTACTAGTTTGAGAATGCATTAGAAATGATAATATTATAGTCATAAACATGTAGTTTTATCTATAGACGTCAGTTCAGACACACCCACCGGTTACATTGTGGTGAGTTAGTGAGCGCTGCCTGCATACAAAATAACGAATTCACTTCTTTGTCCTCGTTTCTTTCCGGTATGTCGCTTGGGATTGCTTTGTTTAGTTACAGTAACTGTCGACTCACTACTTACCAAAAGGTTATAGAAGACACTGTTGAATAATATTATGCCAGTAACTATTGAAATAATACTACTTGTATACCAACCAATGTCAGAATTATGGATGACAAAGAATGTCTTAAAAATGTTATATCCACTTGCCTGCCAGTTTCAGCCAGGTGAAATGACATATCATCTTGCCAGTTTCCTTTAGAAGAGATGAGATATAGTACACCCACACTCCGCTATTTATGATAATGTGAAAGCAATACAATATAGGCGAGCCAATGCCATGTTACAAGTAACACCATAAAATCCTTTGTTCCATTTCTTTTCGCTTCTGAACTGACCATATACTGTAAAAAAAACTAAATTATAGTAGGCGTAGTATAGAAGGCATTCGATAAGAGTAGTATTACATCGCCAGCGCGCATGGGGGCTCGGCAGTGAGGTTATTACGTCAATTGTTGAGCCGCTCATTTGAGCATTCCTTTATTACAGCTATAAGGCAATGGCCTGATGAATTTGTATGGTTGCGAGATGAATCTTTGAGGATATTGCTACTGAGGGAAATTATATGAGTACGATGAATGTAGAAGAGTTTTATTATTTGGGTAAAGGGTGGGTGGCGACGGTAGTTCAATCAAAGATGTAATACGAAGACATTGTTGATAAACATCATAATTAGTTTTGAATCTTAATATTTTGAAAGGAACCTTCTTTACTTGTATAAAAGATTGAAATTGGAAAAAATGGAATCCATTTAATTTGTGCAAGGACCAAGCACATATTTAACAAGTGTAAACCTATAGATCAAACATATACTTATGTGCCAGCATCCGAACTGCGCAACACACAAAATTTAATGGATTCCGAAGGATTTTGAAGAAATTTTTAAAACATACATTACTTCACATGAATACCTCACCGACAAACGTAAATAATGCAATGATTTTTATTAGCTTTGGGTATTCCCAGTGTTTTTTTTTTATTATTTTGACAATGGAGAGAGTAACTTAATAGGCCAGGAGCTCAGCCGCTATTTTAGGGACAATTTTCTTCGGAGCTCTAAGCTGGTCATAAAATATGAAATAATAAGCAGCTGATGGTATCGTCCCCATCCTTCGCCATCAACGTCACGTATCAATCACAAATCCAGTTATTTACGACAACCATAAAACTGTACAAAAAGCTCCTAATGTACATTAGCATTGAAGTAACAATGCACAGCCCGGGATCGAACACAATACCTCACGGTAATAATATTTAATTATATGGTGTGGCAACACAAAGAGTTGGTGACTGGCAACCCTGTTGTGTTCCGCTTCGAATATTTTGTGTGTGTATATGGCTTTAGAGTTCTGTGGTCATGAGATATGAGGTTTACCCACCAATATGTGTGGATATTTTACGTTGCCAATCTATCTGTATTAATAACCAATTTCATTATTTTAATAGTCTCTCTATAGGGCTCGTGTATTTTCAATTGATTGTATCTATACCTTGTTCCCAATTTTATAGGTGTGCAGATCGAGTTAGTGATTAATTCCAAGTGCTGTTGAGTTCTGTACTAATATACTAGAACTAGTTGGAAACTTGGAAAACGACCTCAATTTTTTTTTTATTAAACTACTTGTAGGTCCGCGTTTCAACACTGTCTCACTATCTAGCATGATGGTAAGCGATGATGTGGTTGACGGTGAAACCCGGTTGCCAAGAAGTAACCTGTTCACTCCTTGACTTGAAGACCCCAAGGTATCAGGCTATCAAGAAACACAGACCTAACAAAATATGGTTGGGAAAACACTCACCAGATGATGGTAACTCCTTACTCCTTGTACTTACCGGGTAATCCTGAAAGAAACTCGATTTACTAATTTACAAATGAATGGAAATGTAATGACCAAGAACAGTTTTAAAGGCGATAGATAACATCAAATGAGGTTTTAGCAAACGTGATGACCGACGACCGAGTTATCGTTATCAATAGCGATTATTTAACCGATTAGATAGTCTTGATTGATAGATCTTCTGAGATACGTAATCACTTTGATGTGAACCTTTTTGTTTTCATTGATAAATGATTTAATTGAAAAATTATATCCGATAATACGATGGTCAAATTTATAAGGAAGTAATTTGATTAGTAATTCATTTTGAATATTTTTTCAGCTTTCTGACCAGCGGTCAACTAGGCGGTTAACTAACTACTGTTCAGCTACATTTGTAATCTTCAAAGAATAGGCAAGAAGCACTAATTTGATTACTCATGTACAGCTGTTGATACTTTTTTTTATTAATTTAATACTTGGTTCCAAGGTAAAAGTTATAGATCGCGGGACTGTCTCATCAGGTAACCGTCACCCTGGAACTCAGAGGACTATTGAAGGATCACCATGGATTTTAGTCAGTACAAGTCTGACAGTCCCTCCGGTCCCGGCCTGTGTGGAACGTAAAAGTTGTTCAATTTCATAAAATTAAATGATATTTCCCCTTGAGCCTCGTCTTAACTAAAACCCTGGTATTTTCGTATACATACGGAACCACTCCACAACACACATGAACACACAACATCGTATCCCCAGTAGATCAGTACTCGCATGTTGGTATATTTTCGTTGGTATTTGCATTCAGTTCCGCCGAGGTGCACTATATACCTGCGTATGTACTCAGAAGTATGTGTTATTGCTATTTTTCCTCACATAACTCACGGTTAAGTAGTGTGGAGAGATAAGAGAAACATTGCAGTTTTATTAACTGTTAATTAGATTTTTGTTTGAATTTATACTGGTTGGAGTGGAAACAAGAACATAGCAAGGTTTCTTTCATCATCAACATCTTTGAAGTAATAATACTTGTACAGGTGTCATCATCGGCCTAGCCTTTTTCCAATTATATTGGTATCGGCTTCTAGTCGAACCAGTGCTGCTGAGCATCAGTATTTTCATGGACGATTGCCTATTGGACATGAACTTCTGTTTTCCAAGTCAGTCAAACTGTTACTAGCTTTTGTTTTTTTTAACAAAATAATATTTCTCAGTTGCAGATATTCTTGTACTTTTGTCGGGAAATGGCTCACCCCCTGTATGAAACTCCTCAAACGTTATTCTTCCGTTTGCTTTTCTATCGCTATACCACAGAAAATGGCAGTGAAAGACTGAAAGATGCTGAAAGAAAATGTTATAAGTTAAGAAAGAAAAAACATTTATTTGGCGCAAAAGATACCACGAAACACACAACATTTAAAATAAAAATAAAGAAAAAAAGCACTTACATCTAAAACAAGAGTAAAAATTAGACAAAGAATTGTTGTGTGACTCACGGCTGCGCCAAAAAGCTAGAGCTAGATCTTTCCGTTACAAGTTAACACAAAACAGGAGCGTATTACAATAAGTTTGAACATAAAACACGGTGGTAAGCAGACAGCGGTAATCCACTTAGCTGGTAAGTCCGCAGCCGCCGTCACCCACCGTCACCGCCGCGCCGCCGTCCCGCCAGCTCACACTGCACCCCGCGGCTTCACTCACAGGTCTTATGCGTTTTGCGCATTTTAATGCCATTTCATTATGTAAATGCTAGGTTACGTGAGCCCATTTAGGAGTTTGGTTTCATAAGTCTTCTTTTTATAACTGAAACGAAGACTTGACAGACAGAAAGAAAGAAAATACTTTTAGTTTCACGTTTCACTAAAGACATACAAAAGCATGGTCGCGGGATTTATTCCATCACCGCGACCCCGGAACATAAAGCTATTGCTATTGAAGGACACCGTGGATTTAAGTCACTACAAGTCTGACGCCCTGCTCCCGCCTGGGAGGACTCATTTGATGATTCTAACAGGTAAAAAAAAAAAAAGATATACAAAAGGATAAGCAAAGCTCAAGATCGGACTCAGTGGCGCAGGTTGAGAGAGGCCTATGCTATGTCCAGCGGTGGACGGATTCGGGCTGATGATGAAGGCATACAATGATTTCAGAAAAAAAAATACGGGAAAGAAAATGGAGGAAGAACACTGACTCCGTTATAAATCATCGTTTTGTATCGAAGTGAAGATACACAGCCAGGTGGTTTTATAGTTGATAGCAAAAAATAGGTAGGTAGTTAAGTAGTTTGCCCAAAACAACGAAAAGTTGCAACAGCTTTAGTTAAATAAGTGAGAAGAAAACAAAATGGATCGTTAAAAAATAGTTGTAGTTTAGCTACACGTGTGCCTAAGACTCAAGCATATAGAAGCGTGATATTATTATATTTGAAGAATAGCTTTGTCAGGCCTAAACTTTGATTAAAATTACATCTAAAAAACTCCAACCTAACCTTGAAAAGTGTAACAAAAACGAACAGAAAGAGAGGTCATCGTTTTTTACAGCCTCACTCTTCACTCTCCAGGCTGCACGACTTGGTAACAACAGTTTTTTCTCCAAACTAGATTGAATAACAACTTTTTGTTGGCCATTACTGTCGCTAACTGAAGATGGCGGCACTGCGGGGTGGGGGGAGGTGAGGGGGAAGTGCGCGCGCGCAGTTCTCTGCAAAATATTGACTCAATCCTTTAGCGGACTGTTACGATGCAGAGTTTTGACAGGCTCCTGCTAAAGTATGTTTGTTTAAAATACATGTGTTACTATTTTAACACATTGGCCACTTATTTAAGTAGCAGTAGATGCATAATAATAGCCATATTTTCTTAGTTTTCCTTACTAACTTAAGTAAGAAAATAATAGGACTGAATTTGCATTTATACAATGTAGTTGCGAGTTTTTTTATCATCGTGAAACCGCAGCTCATGAGATCATTTTCCGAGTGTCTTGATGTTTTTATTCCATTAACAATTAATGTATGATTGAATTATTAATTAAAATGTTGAGGTAATTAGAGCTCATAGCTCTTTCCGAGATACCTACTTTCCAAGAGGAAAACACTGTCTTGTCTTTCTTCAACTGTTTAACAAATGAGAGTTCTTTTTCACATAAATTATTGTTAAGCACAAAATTTTTAAATTAACCTTGAGCCTCCAGCCACACAAACCTACATTAACTACTATTATTATATACTTTTTGCTCCACACCATACATAACCGGACTGACACAAGTTACAAGTTGTTATATTTCTTCTTTCAAAGTTGACCTTCAAGAAACTGGGCCTAAAAACATGGCATGGTATCAATTATATTGTACATTAATAAGAATTAATTGCTACAGCCATAGATAATTGAGGTGTACACACGGCTACACATCAAGCTATACAAAACCAGTTTGTCTTGGTCTCGCTTCGTACGATTTTTACACACAGTGAACAGTCAGCTAACACTGGTTTTGCATAACTTGATGTGTAGCCGTGTGTACACGTAGGTAGCCGGTCAACCGTGCTCAGTGAGCTAGAAAAAATGGAGTGTCATGGTGTAGAACTTTGTATATTAATAAAAGTCTTTGTAAGTAGGTATTCGTAGAAGAGACGCGTGGGTGATACCTAAATACATCATTAGCTTCTAATTATGACTATATTAAGTAAATAATTAATTACGAACCTACAATAATCACAGTAACACAGCCGTACCTAAAGTACGATTTTTAATTGTAGTCAGTAAAATGACAAGTCCAACTGTCACTGATACAAGGAAATTTAGTACATTTCTATAATGAACAAATGTCATTTTACTGACTACAATTATTAATAATCGTACTTTAAAGATTTCCAATTTCACTTTTCTTGAAAATCCGCCATTTTCTAAAAAAGCGGTAATAAATCATGTAAATTGAATGGGAGCACTCTTTAATACTTATTGTACTCGAATGTTGTTTTTTTTTGTATTTGTTGTTAAAGCGGCAACAGAAATACGTCATCTGTGAAATTTTCAAGGTTGCTACACACCTTACAAAAATCGTTAATATCGGACGTGGACGGTACAGTTCAAACTGCAACAATAAAAACAGAGAAAAACTGTACAGTTTGTTCGATTTTTCTCATACAATACTTGTAGATTTATCGTTGCAGTTTTAACTGTACGGTGTTACGATTTTTCGTGGTGTGTAGCTGCCTTTACAATCATGGTTCATCAGATACAGCTTGGTGACAGACGGACAAACAGTAGACTTATTAGTAGAGTCTTTATTTCTTTAATATGGAACCATACTGAAAAGTAGTCTGTTAGAGTGTTCACATTTATAACCACGTGCGAACTATTACAGTTTTAATTTTAGCAAGTTTATAACAATTCTTGGAATCGTTTGAGTCTTTCAATTAGCGATGTTAGCATCACAGTGATAATATATCTAATTTGTGTATTTATGTTTATATCAAAAGATAGCAATTGCTATAAGCGGTAATAACCACACTGGCACGATCACTAAGTCAGTGCCGTGATCGTTATATTAATATTATACTGCTACGGCTTTTTTTTTTATTCTGTAATCATAAAATAAGTACTTGTTACAGTGAATGGGCCTGTCAGACTTACAAAACTCATCCTGTTTTTTAGCTTACCATTTGCGTTCCAGGGCTACGGTATCCTACTTATGGCTGCTACACACCACTGCAACGATAAATCTACAAGTCTGTATGAGAAAAATCGAACAAACTGTACAGTTTTACTCAAACAGACTTGTAGATTTATCGTTGCAGTTTGAACTGTACCGTCCAATCGTAACGATTTTTCGTAAGGTGTGTAGCTGCCATTAGACATTCCCGTGACAGAAGTGGTGTCCTAGCCTAGTAATAAGTGACTTTTTTACAATAGTTTTGGTCTAAGAAAATTATCACCGTAAGTATTCGAGGGACGCTCATAAAGTGGAGATCATCTACAGATTTCCATATACATATCAAGAAACACTATCTTCAAGCATACCTAATGCCTGCCAGGGTCGTGAGTCTTCCTAAACAGGTAACCGTGGCCCTGGAAAAGGGCTTTTGAAGGATCACCGTGGGTTTCAGTCAGTATGAGTCTGACAGTCCCTACCGCCATTTGAGGACGGACATTTTACCATAAAGGACGGGAGGACGCATTAGATGATTTGACGGGACTAAAAAAAAAGAAACAAACATAATTATTTGTTCGGTATTGGAATCGAACTCACGTCACGTCACCGTAAAGACAGATGTGTTGCTGGGGAGTTTGTTCCGCCACTTCTTCCCAGCCAAAACACTAGGAAGTGTCGAAGGGGGGGCGCTTTGGGGGACTGTCTTATGTAAAAATTGACCTTCAAAAAGTGCTGACAAATCAGCCTAATTTGAATAAATGACTTTTGATTTTGATTTCACTTAACACAGAATAAGCCAATGACTTAACTACTGCACAACCTATACAGTTTTTTATCACAGCATAGCAACTAAATTACAAAGGTTAGAATCGGTCGATTTTGCTACTATCCGTTACCTATAGTTATCGCTCACATTACATTATGACTAACCTTTTCAAGGGTATTGCAAAACAGCTGTCGATAGCGTTTATTATGTATTAAATACATTTATTGTTGTAATTTCAGTTTTCAGACTCGGTAAAGGAAATAAGTTAATAGAATAGTTGATTCATACTTTTATGGTTACCTATTGTGTTGGGTTTTAGCCAAACATAGTTTTCGTCAAATATTCCTTTTATTGTTTATACTTACATGTATTTCAGCTGTAGCTAGACTGAAACCGACCCTCCTAACATGATATACATATATCTCCTATAACGCTAAGCAGATGGTGATGAGTATAAATTAAATGGTTATGAGTATTATGTGGACATAATGACATAATTATTATGTCTCTTCTCTCGTCTTTTCACTTTTGATAGAGTGGTTGTGGATAATTCGCCTCACAATGCGACGCTATCCGTCCCTGTCAGATGATAGGGATGGTAGGTACGAGGTCAGCTGCATGCGTTACATCTCTGACCTCGTACCTTCCCCTGGACAACTAGCCGCCTTATAGAGACGTTGCCTCTCTGGGAGATTTCTTTAGACGATTATCGCCAATTTCAGTACACTAAATAAGGGATTTAATCATGGATTTAATCGTAATAATGACATGAAATTCGGAAAGTACAATGATACAAGTAACAGACCATTATAAAATGTATATATTTACATTGCATTTAAAAAGAGAATCTTAAACCCGTACCGTAGCATAACTCAATCAGATAAGTTTTTACTTGATAGAAATCTTAATCTTCTTCACAACGGTTTTCAATATGATTCAGTATCCAAAAACAGAATCTATTTTCGGATGACATTGGAAAACTCAGATCAGTACTTTGCAGGTTTCGAACATGCAACCAGACACTTAAGACTCCAGATAAAAACAGTGATACCGTCATTTATTTCTTTGTTCAATAGTAACACGCGACCGGCGGCTTTGTTCTAACAGCTAATTATGGTAGGTTTCCATGTTAACCGACTTCAAAGAGGTGAGTCATGTTACATGTGCAATTATATTCAGTTGCATGCAAAAATTTCCGTTATTCTGGGAATGTTAGTGTGATGTGCAACCGCTACCCTTGAATATAATAATGAAGGCCATTTTTAATCTCACAGGAAAATGTTTAAAATAATATGGGTCTAGTAACCGCATCAGTGGTTTTAATTAGGTACTGCAGAGTTTCATGAATGAAATTAATTGGGTTTTTCTAAATTCCCTCGCCGTTTAGACTTTTTAATTTTACCTTATTCCTTCCCGTTCTGTTATTTTTGCTCTTTACTATGAGTCCAATGGGAAATTGGGAATAAACTTTATGTCTAATTAATATTACAAAAAAAAAAAAATAGTACCTAACGTTAGTTGCGAGACTCACGAATTAACGTGACCCAGGTACGTAAAAGGCTTATGAAGGACACCATGGATTTTAGTCAGAACGAGTCTGACAGACCCTCCCCGCCCTGCTCTGGATGAGGAGAACTCATTTGATGATTTTACCACGATAAAAAAAGTTCTTATCGTTTGATTGTGAACCAAGATCAGAATAATTGTCTTAATAAGAATAATAGGTTTTACCAGAGCGCAATATTATTAGTAAGCAATAACTTTGTAGGTTTCAGAACGTCCGTTTTTATTCCGTCATATCCTGTGGATGTCTGTTTTTGCCAAAAGCGGTAAAAGGGACGCGTCGGGGACATCTGCTGGTACACCTTGCAGCCACCGTTATAGTTGTAGTTTTAAAAGGTTTTTTTTTCTATTTTCTACGAATTTCTGCGTTCAACTCGTCTTGTTTATAAAATATGTCTGTCTGTCAAAAGTTATCTTGAATCTTGGCATCGAGTACGACAGAACTTTCCCGGCATTACCGAATAATAATTGGATATTGTAAAATGTTTTTTTAACAATTTCTTGGAAATAAACTAATTTTAAACTTCTTTTGTTGCAGGAAATGTTGTCTTCACTGATTTACTGACTTGGAATAATATCAAGAGTCGTTTATTTAAACATTGGTTATGAAATTCAGAGACTCTATCACATAAAATCAAAGACGCTATATATCGATCTTATAATCTGAAATAATCGTTTCTCATATAATAATTAACTCAATGCTAAGGATTTAATATATCTATAAGGAACACTGAATATCGGTTTTTGCCAAAAATCCTAATTGCTCAAGTACTTTTACCTACTTGTATTTTCGATTGGTTTACGTCACTATAAAACAGAGGTGTTTCAGATAAAATAAAAACATTTAGAAAATGCTATCAACAGACTAAAAAAAAAACAATAGGCAAAAATAAATTTTTGAGAAACGCGAAAAATTGAGCTGCGAGCAGGGTTCGATCCTGCGTCTTCTGGATAGGTATTCCAGACGCCTTAACCAATTAGGCCATCGCAACCACTACACTCGAAGCGTGTTGAAAAAAACCTGCTATAGCTGCAACTGACGTCACAGCCTCATTCCCTGAACCAGCTATTGAGCTAAGAGCTCTTCTACTTAATCGCACTAACTATAAACATTTCCTGACGACCTCTCCGACTACCCGCTGAACATTATCCACATCTGCCTTCACTCCTACACTTGTCTAAACAATTCCCGTTATTTCGCAACATTATAATGTAGTAAAACACTATAGTTATACGTCATAGAATAACTTGGAAATAGCCCTGTTTTGTCTGTTACTAACAATCGAGCGCAGATGGCTGTCCGAACATGTTTTTGTATACCGTCTTGTTTTTCGTTACTTTATCGGGTCTAAAACGGCCCAATAAGCAATATTGCTAGAAGTGAGTCGCACAAAGACAAAGAACGAAGCATCAATTTAAATGTAACCCATTGTCCTTTGGCACATACAAAAGTTAAACGTGTTTATTCATGAAACGTTTCGTTACAACTCTTGAGGTTCCAGCTAAGTCATTACCAATTTTCATGAAATTAGAGAATGGTTACACACATAGAATTGCTTGTTTTATCTGAACGTAGACTTAAACATGAGCATTGAGCTGGTTAAAATTATTA
Source organism: Agrotis ipsilon (assembly GCA_028554685.1). Taxonomy (NCBI): domain Eukaryota; kingdom Metazoa; phylum Arthropoda; class Insecta; order Lepidoptera; family Noctuidae; genus Agrotis; species Agrotis ipsilon. The sequence goes on along the minus strand of CM052970.1, from coordinate 266,912 downwards.
GGACTCTATCTTTTTCTTGTACGACATAACTCACGTTTAGAAAAATAAGTTTGACGTTTGGTTTGGAAAGATTCAGTCCACTGTTATTATTATTTTTCAGCCTTTGTTCAGAAATGACATGCAATTCTGCTTGTGCCATTTTAATAAATGTTAGAAGGATTCTTAATGTCATCGTTGGAAATTGACGAAGTGAATCAATAGGGAAATTGCTAAGTGACCGTTTTAGACCCGCATGTCTACGTCAGAATTAACATAAATGGGTGTATCGTCTAATAAAATCGTAAAATAAAAGTCTTATGGCCGGTTTTTTGAGAAAGAATATATTAAATTGCGTCATTTGATAGGTAAACAACGTGTTCAGTTTTTAAATAGAAAAACAGGTTGTAGGAAAAATAATATAAATTTAGTTCGGGAGCTTCAATGAGTGACGATGGTTATGTACGTCAGTCGTGGTTAGTAAAATAATGACGAACATGGTCGGTTGTAAGTGTAGGGAAAAACCAAGGAAACTCAACGACTAAAGGGAAGAGAGGTGAAGTAATGACCGTTTAATACGACGTGAATCAGAGAGGTGTGGTCTCATTGATGGACGTAGTACTGAACAGCAAACTGAACAACTTGTTGTAAAGTACTGTTATCGAAATCAAAGAAATAGAATAGAAAAAAAAAAAACATTTATTTGGCGCAAAAGAGACCACGATACACACAACATTTAAAATTAAAATAAACACAAGAAGAAAAAGAAAGGACATACTTACATCTAAAACGAGAGTTAAAATTAAACAAAGTACAGCACTACTGATGAATTTTCTGTACGCTATATTGATCAGTTGTTGTATTTGAAGTTTGACACTCTACTGGCTGGTACATCCATAAGATATTCCGATAGAAACTTCCAGGTAATAGCAGCAGAGGTCAGAGAAGAAACATTTTAGTCAGTACGAGTCTAACAGTCCCTCCCGCCCCTGTGTTAGGAATCATTGATGAATTTAACACGGTAAAAATGGAGTAGAATGGTCATTAAATAATGATAAGCTTCTCTAAGAACAAAAGGTAGATGATTTTTAGATAAGCATGGCATTACTATAAGGTCAAAATAGTTGTAAGGAACATAATTTAAGTCTTCAATAATATCTTCACTTACAAATTGGTTGGCCTTCAAGAACTGGCTTATTCCTGTTACTAGCCGCCACGTGTGTCAATACAGTCAGTTTACACACATTAATACATTATGTAAATAGTAAATGCAGTAGTAAGACATGATAGTGAGACATCCGTGACCTCCAGCTCGCGCCAGACGCTGATAAGGAGGCACGCTTCGGAAATTATGCTGCAATCATTCTCAGAAATTTATCATTCTAGCTAGACGGTACTAAGTCCATTGTTGAAGATAGAGAAGACTGTGTATTAGATCCAAAATTGTAAGGTTTATAATTATAAAAGAATTACAATAGCCATTTGTGATAAGTATGAATATGTGATAAAAACATTTTACAGGACTTGTAAGATTATAAGACAAATTGTCTTAAACTAATAACGCATCTTGTGATCATAATCTTTTGTTTGCAATAACTATTGGTATAAGAATCCTAAAACCAATCTTGTTTCGGCATACTTTCAAACTTGCCAATAATTACCAATCTTTATGATAAAAATTACCTTACCCAATTCTTGACACCTAAGTCAAATATTATTTATTCTTTGCCTAAGTTACTAAACTGGTCCTAATAGACACAAAATACCCGCTATACTTTTACGAAAACACGTGTAAATGAACTGCAAACGAAATGGCGACATATTGATCGATATGAGATGTGATGGACGGGTCGTTCCGGGCTAAGCGGCGCAAGCGCAGGCTCACGGACCGGTCTGATTGCATCAGACGCGTCACACATCCGCAACAGACAGATTCGCCACGTGCCGACGTGTTATCAAGAGATTATTTAATAAATAAGTTATTGGTGATTACACTGCAGGTGGTATTCGATGATTTGTGAGCCTGGGTGGATGATGTCATCTAACGGTCAGCTTAACATAGCAGCAAATTAACGGTACCGTCAAAAATAGAAATGAAATCTTGAAAGTACAAGACTTATAGACTGGAATTATTTTTTTACATGATTATTTATTCTAAGCCATTCATGTCTCAATGTAAAGCAAGAAAAACCTGATTTTATTCTTTCCATTCATCACTTAATTACCAATGCTGTTTGTGACGAATTTTTAAAATATTAATCGAATTCGTCCCGTCATCAGCTTCTAGGCCGGCTACGTTGCCGTCGGCTGTCCTGCATTCGTCAATATTTTCTGCACACTATTTATGGATCCCTTTTTTGGGGGTTCCAAATGACATCCCTGGAATCTTTCTGAAAATTACACAAAACTAAGAGTAACCTATCTAACCTTTGGACCCCATGTAAGCAATGACAAGAGAAACTTAACTAGATAGTAGTAAGTGTCTGATAAGAGATAATTATGATTCAATAGGTCATCTCGTCTTAGCAGATTAGTGTGAACCTCGCTCGCCCTGCAACCGGTTGTATTGCATCAGCCGCTACATAACACACCCACATCAGATAGCTAATGATCGGAAATACACGCGCAAATGTATTCACGATGTTTTGAGCGTGGGTTCAAAAGATATTTCTTTTTGGATAAGATAATAATCGCTCTTGATTATAAGCTACAAAGTCCGTCCCAACTGATATTTGTATATTTGGCGATCAGAAGCCAGAAACAGGAACTGATCACCAGTCTTATCTAGGGTAGGTATCATTCTACCTAGCAACTCGTTTGCATTCAGTTCGGCGTTTGGTGCCTGTAAAATGCTGGTATTCTGCTACATCTGGCTAGATTGGAAGCCAACTTTAATTGAGCTAGTAGATAGCCGATGATGTATCACAACTGCAAAGTCCGTCTCCGGCATTGCACCCAAATCCGGGCCATTTAAACACCGGTGTATCAATAGGTCATCTTGAGCGACCGGTCCATTACATCAGAGCCACGTAACATCCAGTATGAATGTGTGATGGAGGATAATCGCCGGGCCACGTGCAGGATGCACATTCACGCTATATTTAGCTCACAGAGGGGGCAGCAACGTGAGCAGTATCACTTTATGAGCAACTATGCACTTCCACTACAACTTCTCTTCATGTCCATCTAAACGACATTTGGCAATTATATTTAAAACTGAGAGGGATTCTGTTTTCAACCAAATTAAGCCATGGGGATCAAATGGGGACGGGACAAGGAGAGGCCTATTTTTGTACCAATTTGGGTTTTGGTAATTGAATGTAAATATTAATTAGGTAAGTATATGGGTCGATCCTTCATTATCCGGTTTATTTATTAAATATTTTTTTAAGGTAGGTAAGGTAGGATGGAGCATTCTGTCCCTGAAATAAAGATTGATTATCGTCAAATGTAGTATGAGAAGTCTCTAGGTGAAATGAGCAAGGGTCAAGATAGACAGCCATCATTATGGAGGTCGTATGGAGGTCGTTCCATCACACAGAACATGGTCGGCATGGCGTTGTGGAGCCCTAATATCCGGCTCTAATGAACCAAGCAGGGGACGATAAGCTGAATTGATTGGTTTTAAAATAACTTCTATGTTAAATGACAAGTTTCATTGACTAGTTTTAACAACCGATATAAATGGGACGCCATATAAGGATTACACATTGATCTTCTTGGAGAGATTTTGTAGAACGGGAAGGTTTATAGTATTTTCTACCGGCTAGATTGAACTAATGTGAACGTGGACGACTGTAAAGAACTATGTCGGGACGACACGTGGCTTTCTAAATTTTTTGCCAACCCCTAAACATGCATGAGTTTATGTATGTATGTTTTGTTTGTATACACAAGCCAGCTGATTTCTATCCTAATGAACACACACATACCGCTAACACCGCACATCCGCTACTTATTTGCTGTTGTGGATGTTGTTGGGAGCCGCCGCGCCGATGAGCGTGGTTTACAAAACAACGCTAGCGCGTCCGCTGGGACATTCTCACAGAATACGTGGCTCGTGACGTCACAGATACATGCTGGTTACTATGCTGAGCTCAGAGGAAAATTTTCACTTATTTTCGCGATGGACAAACAGGTACGGACAGATTGCGGACTTGTTTTGGACCAGAAATGGGCAGTTCAGTTTTATCTATTACAGTTGGTGTTTAGGGTCACCTTACGTCCACAATTGTCCTCTTTGACCGGATATTTTTGTGTGATGTAAATCCAAGATTTCAATGATCAGTAATGGCCAAGTCTTACGAGTTGTTGGTCGTAGGTTCAAATCAAGCCAGGTGCGTTACTGTGTGTTATATTTTTTATCACCACGGCTTTCAAAACGGTGAAGGAAAACATCCTGTCATTTCCTAGAACCTACAATTCGAAGATATGTGTTGTGGTTTGTGGTTGTGGCCCACTCTACCTCACAGACAGGAGCCAGTGTCCCAGCAGTGGGAATATTGTAGGCTGTCTGATTAAATCTAAAATATGGGAAGATACCACCTACATACTTGTCCACTGTTACATTCACACTCAAGTCCATTTTCACTAACACAAGTTAAAACCATAGAATTTAGTTCAAAAAGTTTCCAAATTAGCCGTAAATAAGTAGGTATGTTATGTACTAAGTAAAGTTTTCTTAGTGATACAAAAAACTGATATCAAAGTGTTTTTAAATCATTAAGTTATCCGTCATCATTGAATATGACTAGCCTGTTGGTCTAGTGGTTAGTGACCCTGACTGCTATGCCGGGGGTCGTGGGTTCGATTCCCACCCAGGACAAATGTTTGTGTGATGAGCATGATCATTTGTTCTGTGTCTGGGTGTAATTTATCTATAATATGTATGTATTTAGAAATATATAAGTATGTTTATCAGTTGTCTAGTACCCATAACACAAGCTCTGCTTAGCTTGGGACAAGATGGCGTTGTGTGATAGTTGTGGAATATTTAATATTCCAAATTAGGTCTGTTTCCTGAAGTCATAATGTGGCTGAAAATATTAATAAGTAGAAAGAAAAGGCTATTTCTGTAAGACAATAGATACTTACAGTCATATTCTTACGTAAAACCTTGTTTTGTAAGAAGACTAACAAATTAAAAATAATAACTGAAAATATTAGCCAACTGAGATTATACGTGTTATTGAACCCGCTTCATCTTGATTTAGTTAATTCACGAAATTTTAACTCTTAACAGTCTTAAGTCAAACGAATAAGATTGAAAATCGTTTGAATTTATTCTGTATCTGGATTATGTATAATTTTTAGAGTGATTTTAGATTTTGTTTCTCAGAAGATACGGTTGAAATTATAATACGTGTAATGTAATGGATGGTTATCTACTCTTTAGGTATACATAGGCAGACACTGATGGATAATAATTATATTTATTTGGTGTTTTTAAAAACAACATGTTTTCATGAACACGGAGAGCTCAGAGGTGACTCAAATTATTGTTTTATGATAATGAGTAGGTATACTTAAACTTAAGGTAAAAAATATTTATTTAATTTTAACACACCATAAACATAAGTGTTTATGCTAAAACTCTTTTCTCCATGATAAAAAAATGTTATTAATATAAATTAGTGCAGCTTTTTTTTTTTATCGTGGTAAAATCATCGAATGAGTCCTCCCACCCCGGGCAGAGCGGGAGGGACTGCCAGACTTGTACTGACTAAAATCCACGGTGTCCTTCAATAGCCCTTTATGTTCCGGGGTCACGGTAAAGAAATAAATCCCGCGACCCCGGCAGGCAAAATTGTGAAGCAATATTTAATTTGAGAACACTTGGTTTCGGATGATGCTTTTCTTTGCCCAGCTGAGGGGCACAACATATTATATGCTAATAAACAGAAATATAATAAGTACTGTATCTTTCAGCATTAACATAAGATGACTAAGCTTACGAAATGTAAAATCAATTTTACCATAATTTAAGCACAAACTGAAACAGTTATTTTTTACTTTTTCTGGGATTCAACCTCTGTACATATACCGTTCGTCATTTGCCCTTTGTTTTCAACACAGGGATTTGTTGACAAAGGGAAACATCCTACTATCCTATTAATACTTTCACGCAAAAACCACTGAACGGATTTAGCTGAAATTTGGTACACAGATACTTTATAACCTGGATTAACACATAGGATAGTTTTGATCCTGTGGGGTAATTTTCGAGTTGTAGCGGGTGAAGCCGCTGGTAACAGCTAGTGAATAATAAAACTATAGATTTTATCTAAATTGACAGCTAATAAACAATATCAACCATATTTATAGTTTGTTCATTTGCAATGCAGATTTTACATACTTACGTTTGTTATTGTAATATTTAAATATTATAATAATGTAATACTCATCCGGAATATTTATGTGATTACTTTACAATACCTATGGAAAATAATATGTTTGTTTGTGATAGTGAATTAATAATCATCATTCGTCTAGCCTTTACCATAAAAGGTGAGATAATGGATACAGATAAAAATAATAAAACATTTAATAGTGCTCAGGTGATTTATGTCACGTATTAAAAGTAGTATGGATTCGTTAAAACCAGCCAATACAGGGTCTGAAAGCAGGGATTTATCTGCTGTAGTTTACATCCAGAGGCCTTTAGAGGATTTTTGAGTCCCTTACCTATAACACGAGTTTTCAGTATTTGAGACGTAAACTGGAACTTTGACAATTTCAAATCGACAATTTTCAAGGAAAAAATTAGTTCCTTCTTCGCACACCAGAGTAGCTGTTCCATATGTGTCATACAAGAAATTCGTGCTAGGGGTAAAGTACCCCTAGCACGAGTTTTCAGTATTTTACTGTACAGTGTCTTATCAGTATTTACAGCATTTCTTGTATGGAAAACGGAACAGCACCTCTGGTTTGGGAAGAAGGAACTAATTTTTTTCTTGAAATTTATGTCAAAGTTCCAGTTTACTTTACCTACGTCAAAATAACTGGAAATTCATGATAAAGCCTCTGTATTTTGTTTACAGTGAACTTGCAATTAATTGCGTTAATTGCATGGAAAATTAAAAAGTGGCTCTCTTAAATACTTTGACGAGACTTTGAGCTTAATTTAATGGTCAAAACTTAAGGCGATTTTTCTTTTTTTACACAATTAATATCTTATTACTTTAAGTACGACCACCCAAATAAGTAGAATTCACGTTAAACCCCTCAGAATTACCTGAAAAATATAACATCAGCAAACAATCATATCAGCGGTCTCGAGGCGTGGTCTCTTGTAGAAAAACATGACGCAACATCTCCACAACGGCCAACATCCACCATCACCAACTATGATGGCTGACGCAACTCAGCAGTCTCACCCATCACACAACAGTCTGTGGAATATTTCCCGCCAGGAAAACAATACGAAAGGCAAACGATGTTGGTTTTATTTTATTTCCCAGAATTTGAAAATTATATTTTTTATAACCTTGTTTTGATCTGTTTATCGGAATGTTGGGAAAACTGGAAATGGTTGTATAATGTCACGTGTTGTTTTTTTTATATTACAGAGCGGCTTAAATTGAGTGTTCATCCATGGCCAATGTGAGACATTTTTTTCTTACTTAAACGGCCAGCTACAAAAGGAATAATATTTCACAACTATCACACAACGCCATCTAGTCCCAAGCTAAGCAGAGCTTGTGTTATGGGTACTAGACAACTGATAAACATACGTATATATTTCTAAATACATACATATTATAGATAAATTACACCCAGACACAGAACAAATGATCTAGCTCATCACACAAACATTTGTCCTGGGTGGGAATCGAACCCACGACCCCCGGCATAGCAGTCAGGGTCACTAACCACTACACCAACAGGCCAGTCAAACTTACTTTTAAAATTCTCCTAGGACAAATAAGTTATTTAGTAGTGCACCACAACATTTTAAATAAATGATTTTCTCGTCAAAAATACGGGGAAGGCGATTTTTTTTCTATAAAAAAAAAATGTTGTGCAATAGCTTCACCGCGGCAGTCTCCGAGTGCCACATGCATTTTTTTTGTTGTTTGCCTAAAGCTTTCAAAGTTTACGTGGGTTATGTTTTACAAGTATATATAGAAAAAATATGGGACGAGAAAGAAGTGCAAACAATATCAAAATAATTTCCTCATGATATGCTAATGAAAGAAGTGAAAAACTGACATGACAATCAATCAGTAGGTACATACTATTTACAATGTTCTTTTGTAGCAGTAATAATAATTAAGAATGATCAGTGTAATGGACTGCTAAGTGCGGCAGATTTGTGTGTGTCGTGTTAATTGACCATTGTCTGTTACATAACGCCGATCAATTGACGACCGTTTAATTAACGAGTCGTTAATAGATCTGCTAGAATATGACCGATCAATCTTTTTTTTGTTAAGTAAATTAACAGATCTTAGCTTGATCAATCAGATATTTGTTGTAAGTCATGGCAAAGTTTAGATGAAGAAAACATATAAGTAGGTACCTACACAAACACCCACCGAGGTATATGTCTTGTAAAATACCAATTTGTTCCGTGCGGGAATCGAAACCACTGCACATTCAGTGCGTGTGTCAATTACTTTGGGTATTGTTGGTAAGGTAAAGCTTTTTTTGCTGACAGGAACCTCCGTTCTTCTGGCGAGGTTGAATCTTTTATTTCATTGTCAAACATATTTCAGTTACGTAGCGCCATCTATTGCAGAAGTATTTAAACAATTATACGATTCGCGACGCAGGCGCACACCAACCAACACTAGACGAGATTAATAATTATTTGATCCAGCCAACTAAACTTGGACTAAATCTTAAAGCACTAGCTTGTCAGAAAAAATCATTAGTTACTACTGAAACTGAAAAAAAATGAATGAAGTACGTAAGTACCCAGGCTAGGCAAGATGAAAATGTAGTGTTATGAAACCGGGTCTAAATTTTAACACACACAACCAGAATAAGCTTATGTCCAGCAGTGGACAGTAATTGGCTGATAAGCCATAGCTGCTTCCTAAATAGACATTTGCTCACCATTTAGTTTCTAAGTTACCAGTTGCTATTCATTCAGCCCAACAAACTAATATCCATTCATTACACATTTCACACTCAAATCTACAACAAAATACACAATTTCTCCAAAGAAACTACAATTTCACGTAATATTACTAGTCATTAGCTAGGCGTGTCGGGCGCAGCGGCACGCGAGCAACCGGTCCGGACCGCTCCGAGCCGGCCTGAACCGGTTATATCCAGTTCGTCCCACAATCGGTCGTGATAAGTGGACCGGGTTCGTTTCTCTGCGGCCGGCGACTGATAAGTTACTATGTGGAGGGATGCAGTATGGATGGGAGTAGGCTCCGTACTTGTATTTATTGCACTGATAACAGTGTTGTGTGCAGGATGTTACTGACCTATCCTTTAAATAGGTACTGGCCTTGATAGCAACAGCACAAACTTATGTTAGTCTGAACTGTTGAACTTATGGTTGTAGCGTTAAAAAGCTTATGCTTTTTAACACAATGTATCACAGTATCATCCGAAATTGTTTGTAGAGGACCTGATTTTCTTTCATTCAGGCTGGTTTTAGGGTCACACACACTGACGTTCGGAACTGACTAGACAATATGTGTAGATGACTCTCTATGGTGACTCTAAAACTAGCTTTAATATAAACATAGCATGCTGATGAACAAAGGCTTCCACTTTAGACCGCCATGCCAAATGGCGATCCTCCATTATTTTGCGTCGTTCGGTTACCTGCTCACGATGTCATCCACCTAGTCACTAGGAAGAGTCGGAAGGCCTGCCTACGTCTTCCGACTCGTGGTCAACATTGGAGAACTTTACTTTCCCATCGGTTATCAGTTCTACAAGCAATGTGGCCGGCCCATGGCCATCTTACGTATCGGTAGACTTTAGGTCCATTTGCAAGATCCAAACATTTGCAGAACTAGGCACCAGCAGGCCTGACCAACGTCCAATGGTATCTCAAACTTCATATCATGATGAATCTGCTTAAGTTCAACGAACTCTTTATACAGTCATAGTAACAAACTTTGTGTGACCTAATAAAATAGTTTACTGTCTTCTACTGGAAGGTTTACTTGATGTTTTAAAGTTAAAACTAATTTACTCAATCAAACTCAAGTTGAACTAACAGGTTGCCGAGAACTAGGACAAGCAGGTATTGATTTACACCTAAATAATAAGTTGTAAGACTAGTCTAGACTACAGTTTAGATTTCTAGAACGATCGAAGGTCTTGCAAAAGGTCTGCAATTGAATTCCTTCACGTAATCGGATAAATATTATAGAGAAAAGCCATGTTTTTACTTACACATGTTTTTGTAAAAAATCTAGTCGTAGATATTATGTGAATCATCACAACCAGTGCTCAAATAACTTACGCTTCCACTTGTACACTTGCCTTGCCCATAACTGATAGAAAAACATGTAACTGCCAGTACTATTTAGTCCGATTTTGGAAAATCAAAGCAATCTTCTTCGACGACTTAAGAATAAGCATAATTCATATGAAAGAAAGAAGAAAAAGAAAGAAAAACACCCCTATTATTACAAAATTTAGGTTAGTAGGGAACTCCAAACCCATAGAAATAAATCTCACAACACAAAACTTTGTCAATACAAGTACAAAAAGTGGTATTTTCCCCGATGAGGCAACTGAAGACCCTTTACATCAAAAAACTTGGGGTAACCCGTGGCAACACACTCCACGCAAAAAATCCATACCTGCTTACTTGTGAGGTTCAGAGGCTACAGCCTAGCAACACCGTCGAGCCAAACAAAGAACCATTCAATGAATAGAATTAGCCAATGCTGTGAGAATGCGTGGCCGTTGACCCGAACTGAACGCGGCTTTCAATTGATGGACATAATGATATAGACTTTATTTACATTATATCCTCGATAATTACCTCAGGCTCATCATGACTCCAATTACACAGTAATCGCTGTGCCGATCAAACTGAAGCAGAAACGTCAAAACAGTTTTTTAGTGCTCAATGACGATAGAAAATGGATGAAGTAAGAAGATACAAAATGGACTTTAATAAAACATTTTTCTGGCAGTGTTGTGTGCATAAATCTTTATAACATCTCTACAAATTACCAGGATCCTGCCTGCATGAAAACAAAACGCTTTTTCCTAAAGCAAAAGAAGAAGTTAAACATAAAGTTACAAGATAAAGTAGAGGAAACAATAAAACGTACTTAAGCACCAGCAAATAAATGTCCCGGTATCGACTTCCTTGACACCCGTCCATGTGAGATGGTAGGAAGTGCAACTGACTCGCGGACGGAACACTTGCATGCACGGACACACACAAACAAACACACACACGTACAGCCTAGCGACATTTAAGAGGAAGCTAGTCATGCAATTTTATTTTTAGCCGAGGGTCATACTTTCGCATAGACAATCAAGCTATTGGTTGCAGAGGCGGATCCTACTTTCGGTCCAACTCTCAACTCTGTCCCCCTATTTGGAAAGGTCATGTCCTCCAATCATGCTAGAATCCCGGTCACAGTAATTTCTCTTTAGTGCATTTGGACCTAAACTCCACACAGTATATACCAGAAAAACATCCAGGCTGCAACGGGACCTTCCGGGGTCACGGGACTCTCTAGACAGGCTACCGCATCCTAGAGCGTATGAGCAATTGAAGGAACACGGTGAATTTTGGTCAGTACGAATCTTACAGTCCTTTCCGCTCCACTCAGGGCTCGCAAGAGGACTCATTTAATGATTATACCAACTAAAAAAAAGGACGCAAAGCGGCAACGGTCTACTACCATTTAAGGTAAGCCTTGCTTGGTACTTTATAAATAAAATCAAAGTTATTTGTCTTGGTACCAAGACAAATAATTTTGATTTTATTTATTAAATGAACGACCATAAAAGTAAATCCAACATGATTGAACGCTTGTCTAGTAAAAAATAAATAAAATGAAGCACTTGTCCTTATCGCGTGCGCAAGCGCACCGCAGCCACAATGTCTGTGTCGGCCGCTTGTGTCGAAGATAACATACAGAAGGAGAATTTGGAATTGTCTTCGGGAACATGTTATGAAGCCATCGATCTCAGTATTCCTTACTTCCTTTCGTACTATCTTTATACTACAGTTGCTAGCAACCCCTAGCTAATTTATGATGATAGGTGTTTCTTTACAGAGAGGTCGATACTGATCCTTCTAACAACACGCATTTGACAAGTATATACCAATGATGATATTTCATCTTAGATACTTGTCATCATCACTGGCTGCCTTGTTTCACACATCATTGTTTAGTAATCTGTGTATGTATATGTATAGTATGTATAGTATATCCTTCGTTTTTAATTGTGCTTTCTTATCCGTGAAGGTTTATCCAAATCTTATCTCCGGTCTTTTGTAGTTCGTAGTTTATCACCCTGACCTCAGTCACTTCTGGGTATATGCCTTTCTTTGCCCTAAATTTTCACGTTACTGAGCTGGCCTTATCCAATATTGCCATTATAAAAAAGAACACTGGTTGGTTTGGTTCGGTCATTGTAAAGTAGTTCTTCTGCAGTTCTGTTGTGTGGTTTTAGCCAATGATCTAGCGAGCATCGCCATTGTCCTTGCGCGCGCGCTGCGGTTAACCGACAATACAGAGTATTATGGAGTATTGTGTTATTACTACCTTCCTGACGATAATGCCATAATGTACTCATGATGAATCGCCCGTTTGTGTCGATAATTATTGGGTCTTTGTGGTTACCGAGCTGATTGTGAAAACTGAGTTTATGGCCATATGCGGTTTTAGTTTTACGCCATTTGTATATTTGCAACTAGTGGACAACAAGGACTAATAGCTGTGTACATCGGTCGTTGAACTGTTGTTGATTACGATTAATTAATTTATAAGAGGATTACTTTAGAACCAGTATATGTATGTTATCACCTCACTATCTAATGAATGATACTCATCAAAATAACACATGCTAGTTATCAAGATTAGCAAATAATAAAGTGGCCTTTTTACTGTAGTTGGTAGTCGCAAGTTCGCAACGCTACTGCTGAGTGAGGTTTTGGGTTTGGTTCCCGGGTATTCAAAGTCCTTAGAATTTCACCAGGAATTCCCGAGTTTCTCTGCTTTAAACAGCCAATAATATACAAATAAATCTAGGACACAGATCTAGGACTCTTGTCCTCACTTACAATCTGGAGATTAAACTCGATCTCAAGGCTGAGTTGATTTATGATGAAGTCGGTCTAAATAACTGCGAGGTTGTGACCCCACAGCGGCCACAGCTAATGGTATCGAATAATTGCATATTAAAGCCAAAAACTGTGCATCTATACAATCACTTCATATCCCTGACCGATTTACTAGTTAATAATGCCAAAAGACTGAGGTTCATGTTAGTAATGCTCTAAATTACGAGTCTGTAACGTTTGACCAACATTCGTTTGGTCCATGAACTTTTCATCCAAAGAACTTTTGACCCACGAACGTTTCGCCCACAGAACTTTACGCCAGTGAATGTTTAACCAGCAGAATGTTTTGTCCAATAACTTTTCACCCAAAGAACGATTGGCCAACAGACACCGGGACTGCTGAATGTAAATGAATCCTGTATGAAATCCAACTAATATAGTGGTTTTAAATATTATTACCGACAAAATTAACAAATCCATTCTATCCATTATTATTATAAATGCGATTTCAGCGATCCCGGTGTATGTTGGCCAATCGTTCTTTGGGTGAAAAGTTATTGGACAAAACATTCTGTTGGTTAAACATTCACTGGCGTAAAGTTCTGTGGGCGAAACGTTTGTGGGTCAAAAGTTCTTTGGATGAAAAGTTCATGGACCAAACGAATGTTGGTCAAACGTTACAGACTCCTAAATTACATAGATAATATCCAAAATTCTACATGTTGGTAAAAAAAACCTACAATAACTGTTTTTACTGCAACTATTAAATCTAATCGAATCTTCACCGTTTAATACATGCACCTATAGTTTATTGCAAATCCAATTGCTATCTCAAGCTTACAGCTTATTGCAATACATATAGCAAGAACAATTGAATCGACAATAACATTCAAAGGACTGCTTCAATTGTTTAAGGATTTTCTCTCCGGAAATTTATTCCACATGAAGCTCCCGGCCCTTTGTCCACAATCGGTATCTAAGTAAGTAACATCTTAATTCAGAACTCCACTTTAACTTCCCGTATATTCGGAGCCCTTCTTTTCAAAACAGACAATTTTGCAACATTAATGAGACTTCAAAGTATTCAAGCTGTTCCCTAACAATTCTTCAGCGCGTATCTTTGCGACTTCCAAACTTTGGACTCCATCAACACAAACAACTTACGAGACTTCCACTGACGTTTTGTTTACGAAGCTGTTTTTACGACATTTTCCCTTTTCTTTTAGTATCGGCTTAGCAGGCCGGCTCACGCACAATCCTTGTTGTCAAATGAACAGACTCCCCACACCACTTTATGTAGATTAGATATTTGTTTACCGGACTTGTTTGTATTTACTTTTTATTATATTAATGAACGGAATAAACAAAGCACAAGTGTCAGGTTTCATTGCGTTATTTTTACGACGTTTCTGATAAAAATATCTGCAGTAAAATGTTTGAAATCCGGAGGTTTCGGGTCACATTGGCGACGGAACGATCGTTGTCTCCGCAGGGATCTGTCGTAATGGCTGGCTTTAAGCGATGATTCCCGAGACGAGGCCGAAGTGTCCCTTTGATAAAGATTAAGAACTTTTGCAAGTTACAATGTTTGCAGTGAATGGCATTCGATCTGAATTAAACGGCTGGCCAAAATTGAGCGAATATCTTGGGTCCATTATTATATTTCTTTTGTGCATCGTGTTTCTTTGTACGACAACGAGCGGAAACCTCCTTGTAGCAAACTTAATGTAAGTATACTCTGACTCTCATGCAGACACACATACATGTTTCCAAATTACAATGTAGCTAAATAAATTGATACCATCAACATCATCAATCATAATTACCGCGTGTACCCGCTGTAGGTACCTACAAGCTGAGAACACGACCGACTCGTGATCACTGCAGTAGATCAGAACAAATGTGTTCGAAGTATCACGAACTGTACTCGTGTTCGTTGACAAAAATAAATGTTTGTCATCCATTAATGTAAGGCCTATCTGCATTCAAATCTTATCTTTAATTCAAACAAATAATAACAATCATCAATAAACAGTACAACATACGAATTCATTCAATTGCAACATCTTGATAAAAAGCATTTCGTGGTCCGGACGACAGCCATCATTCAATCAATTGAGTGACACGTGCACCGTCCATAGCAACAAATGATTTGGATTTTTCCTCAACATCGAAAATACAATCAAAGGAAATAGGGCAAGAACCCGAAGTGTTGATTGGCTTATTCAAGGATACTGGCGCCAATAAAATGGAAAAGTATGAAGCCTGAAGCAATCAATCGGAAGCCATGAAGCTTCTATCAGACGATCCAATCGCTGAAGGAAAGCATCGTGGAGAGAAAGCGAGATCTCATCGTTGAGATGAATAAAGTGCGCCTTGATTTAGGTGAACATGCTCGTAAACATGTTTACATTGTCGTCGTTGTCTGCCGGCAGTGCTGCAGCGCACGGCAGCGGCTGGCAGATCAATCTGACGCCGCGGCAATAAAGGAAGTACTTCACTAAAGTTTGTTTTGTTCAGCGCGCAGTTCAGGGGAAGCGGCTGATAAATGTTTGCGGGATTGGATTGTTTTAGTAATAAGGTTTACTACCCACTGTTTCGCTTCAGCGACATCCAGTTTAGTTAACAGTAAAATCTTATTACTTTCTGGAATAGTTCAATGTTTATTGGGCTTTCAGTTTATGATGTTATCAAACTATTGTTCTGCTCCATGCTGTTGGAATTCCTGTGTGCTGGAACATTTATTTTTAAGATTTAAGAGGGCTATCACACGTTTCCTTGTTTTTGTGCAAGGTTTTTAACCTGATTCTGGTTAGGATATGGCCACAAATTAAAAAAAAATATGTACTCGAGAAAGTTTGATTATTTCTGCGTGGAGTGTATTGAAAACATTTTTAGATTTGTTTACATACATGAGTAAAAACCTTGTCTCTGCAAAGGATGTTTCATAAAATTCTACTTTTTGTCATACTTTTGTATTGAATTACATAGAATGTATAATAGTAAAATAACATTTGAAAATGTCCATGGTACATCTGAAAGTTTATAATTGGAGTGTATTAATCAGATTTTTATTTTTCATTCAGAAATACACCAAAAATAATTCTGGAAAACAGGAATAATTTGACATTTTTTCGTCCGAAATTATATTTTTTATCTATCAATATTTACTGAATATTCAATCAAAAAGTATTTAATAACTAAGTTTACTATGTTAGCTTGCATGAAAAAAATAATTAGCGCATTTAAAAGTAAACTAATAGTATAAAATAATTAAAATATGCAACGACAAAATTCAATATAAAACCAAGAACGGTTTGTTCTTTGATTTAGACAGCGCGGAGCGCTCTCAGAGGGAGGACGTACCGCTCGCAACCATTTTGACATTAGTCACGTAATCATTAAAATTTAAAATACACGCCATCATTCATGACCTTAAGACGTGGCGCTAGTATCTTTGTCATAGCATCAAATTCCATATAAAAAATGAAGTACCTCTAATTTTCCGCAGGTCATGAGTGGTGGCCAGGAATATTTCCAATCGCCAAGAGTATAGCGCGACCAACCTTTTTTGATACAAGCTAATATTTTGAATTAATTTAATTCTGATCTGTTTGCAATGTAAACATATAAATGTGTTGATTGTATTTTTCCTATATTCGAAACAACAATTATAATAGCTTATTTGTAATGGCCAACCATACCGAGACAGAACACAGAGTAGGATATAGCAATGGGTATCTTCCATACAATTTTAAATAAATGAATCTAACGAATTTGTTCTGTATCCGTTCGAACATGTTTTTATATTTTATTTCACTCGGACTCCAGATGCCGCATTATACTCGAGATGACTCCTCACAAGAGCCTCATACAAAGCCTTCAATGCACTGATGTTAGTGTAGTCATAATGCAAATAATCTTATACATAAAAATCAATTGCTGTTCGTTAGTCTCGCTAAAATTCAAGAACGGCTGGACCGATTTGGCTGATTTTAGTTTTGAATTATATTGGGAAGTCCAGGGAAGGTTCAAAAGGTGAGAAAAAGAGGCAGTACGAAGTTTGCCGGGGCAGCTAGTTGATAATAATTGTAAGCTCGAAATACGATTTCTAGCGGCCTAAATCAAGTTCAAAATACTCGTTAGCTGTGTAGATTATTTTTTTTATGAATATTGAACGTTCTGCCTCTTGTAACTTTATATCTATTTGATGTACAGAATAAAAATAAATACCAATTGTTGTGGATTTTCATTGCCTGTAAACTTCTCTGAGGCATTCGTGTCATAAAAGGGAACCGGAAAAAATAGTAGATGATAAATAATTTGGAGCGATCCCCCAACGCGACATATTTTTTTGAATTATCATTACATACTTAGGTACTTTAAAATCCAGTTTTTTTTTTATTTTTTTTTACTTCATATAGGGAACTTGGTTTTTGTGTCGGGGTTTTTTTAAAATTAATTCGTCCCTAATGACTGGACTATAAAAACCAAAGGCATTAAGTAAGTCTGCCTTATCGTAGATACAATGTTTTCTTGTATGCAGTAAGTGTTAATAAATAAAAATAAGAGAAAAGTAACGCGTATTATAATAATGTTACAGAGTATGAGAAAAAAAATCGAAAAGGATGTATGGAACAGCTTCTTATTTTTCATCAATCGATTGTAATTACGTTTCATCGAAGAGAGTAGAAGTCTTTTATCAGGTTCCTCATCCAGTCAATTGCGGTATTTCGTTTTGGCAGCTGCATTGTATTTGTATTTTTCACCGTGGTGAGACAGTCCAGTGACCACGACAAGCTCCGGCCCTCCAAGGCTTACCTCCCTGATTGGAAATCGCTTCACGGCGTCTTAGGTAACGCGGCTTTCCTCTCCCTCACGTGTTCCACCTCCTACTTCGCTATCATGACTGCTTTGCATAAGGAGGTGACTACTTCTCATTCCGTCTCGCCCTGCAGATCGTGGCCTCGATCAATGCCGGGCGCTTTTGCAAGTGCATCGAGTTGGGATTTGGCCAACCTGTACCACTCCGTGTACCAGACTTGAACATTATACAAGTTCATCAACTGTTCAGGCGTGAAGTACCGCTTGACTAGGATACCTAACTTTTTTGCAGCCAACTCAAAAAGTGGACTAATATTCGGGGTCGATGTTAACGGCACCCCAACAACGTCAAGATGGTCTGTAATTTTTTACGGTTGCACCTCAGAAAGATAGAACCGGGTCGGATTGGCTCTTTTTTGCGGAAAAATTCACGTCTTAGCAGCATTGAAGTTCAAGCACTCAAACGGCCATGGTTCTTTCGCCTGATATTATTTTGTAAATTTTATTCATGAAAACAGGTACTACTCAGAATAAAACATACAAAAAATAAGTTAGCATTCCAATAAATCGTAAAAATAAACGAAATTGAATGAAAAGTGAGAAATTACAGGAATGTGTCAGGTTTCATATTAAATAATAAAATCGAAAAAAATAATGTTTTCAATTGGTGCGAGAGCCGGCTGCAAAAGTACCTACGTCATCGGCTACCCCAATAGGCTATATTTAGATCGTTAACCGACACTTAAACACGTAAAAAAAATCAGGTCTGCCAGAGCCGATCCTGCCGGGTCATAGAAAAAATCGATATTTTTTGACATAATTTTTTAATAAAAATTACGTCATAAGATACCCGAATGAAAGTGCTGGCAGCAGTTAACCATTGATTAGTTATGTAAAAAAAAGTGGTCTGCCATTGCGCAGCCTGCCGGAAGTACTTGGCAGACACTAAAATATATGCCCTTCTGACTCACTAAACCTACCTCATCGAGTACCCGGATGGAACCAACGCTGAATAATAGCCAAGATGTCCCTGATAATGGATCAAAAGGTCTGCCAGGTCTAAACCTGCCGGAACTTAGTGTTCAAAGCGTTTGAAATTGATAGGGAGCGTAATTTCACCTGAAGTCAAAATAACATTTAACATTTAAAATAACATTTTTTATCATTGTTTTGTTTCTAAATTTATACAAATTCATGAATATTAAATATTTTTTATCGAAACATTAAATAAAACAACAAGTGTAGAGATAATAGATGTAAATTCAAAATTTAGCAATAATCACTACGAGTTCAATAACATGCTTACAACTTATATGTATACATACAACTGTCAAAACTTAGTTTAAGTTGGCATTAGAATTACCTGTATTCTGTATACATATTTGTAAGTTTGGGGAACTAAGTAGGCTTTCGAGTGTAGAACCTGTTATTGAGTAAATCAAGTCAACGCCTAATTAACTTGACCACCACCAGGATCTACCCCATCATCTGAGCCGTAGGACGTCCACTGCTGAACATAGGTCTCCCCTTTAGATTTCCACATACAGGATGAATTTTTAAACTGGGCGTGGATGGCTATTTTCGAAACTATGAGGAATATCGAAAAACGTTGAAAGGAATCGGAAAACGAAAACTGCATCATTGGATTTTAGAAAAATCAAAAATCCTGGCCAGTAATCGAACCTCTGATTTTAGAAAAAAAATCACAACCTGTATTATTACACCGTTCGATAGTGTTGCTAATAAGGATCAAATTCTGGGAAGTAATCATAAACGGCAAACTTAAGGAAATGGCTGATTTTAATGAAATTGCTATTTTTCCATGTTACTTTACTTCTACTGAGCCATAATTTACTAGAAATTGTAAAATTTCATTGTTTTCAATGTTTCACTGGATTTGACGTATCAACAATCCTACCGTACTTTTTATTTTATTTTTATTATGGTAAAATCATTAGGCGAGTCCTCTCGCTCTGCTCGGGGACTGTCAGACTTGACTGACTAAAATCCACGGTGTCCTTCAGTAGCCTTTTTGTGTACCGGAGTCGCAGTATACGTATGTCCCGCACTGTACTTAGCAATACGAAATTATTGAGTAGAACTAAAAATTGCATTAGTACGAAACGAGTTGGGGTGCTAAGACAGGAAACCTCCACGTGCGCCGGTGGACTGGAGTTCCCTCTCGGATATGTCCGGGGGGAAAACCAGTTTTTCGGGCCGGTGCACCCTGGGATGCGGGCAAAAACTCTTCCTTAGGCACTGTGTGCCTAAGGGGTCTCTTTGCCCGTATGCGAATAGCCTGTCGTGTGGACGCTCCAACGCGTGTCCCTCTGATCAGCAGAGGGCACAGCGGTGGAGCGGGCTTGCGGACGGTGAGTAATGGGTAGCTCGCCGTCCGACCGAGGACCAAGCCCGGGTCGGTGGCGCGTCGTGTTTCGCGCCAAATGCCTGCTGAAGTCGCGGGTTTTTTCTTAACCCAGGATACTGCGGCCCCGGAACGTACAGGGCATCCGAAGGAACACGGGTTTATTTTAGTCAGTAAGAGTCTGACAGTCCCTTCCGCCCCACCCAGGGCGGGAGGACTCATTTGATGATTTTACCACCTAAAAAAAAAAGTACGAAACGAGTAGTAGAAGAAACGGTAACTTTTGTTTCAAATACAGACTTTGCCTTGAAGATTAATCAGTTTTTTTGTAATTATACGTTTTCCTTAAGTTTGCCGTATAAGATTACTTCTCAGAATTTGTTCCCTATAAGCAACACTATCAAACGGTGTAATAATACAGGGTGTGATTTTTTTTCCAATATCAGTGGGTTCGATTCCTGGCCAGGATTACTGATATTTCTAAAATCGAATGATACAGTTTTCGTTTTCATCAAAATCGGCCTCGAGACTCCTTTCAAGGTTTTTCGATAATCCTCATAGTTTCAAAAATAGCCATACACGCCCAGTTGAAAAATCCACCCTGTATAAGAGGTTGGAAGCGACCTGCATCCAGAGTTCTCCGGCGAACTTTATAAGGTCGTCTATCTATCTTGTTGGTGGACGCCATACGCTGCGTTTGTTAGTCCGTGGTCTCCACTCTAGTGCTTTTCGACCCAATCGCCATCCATCGGCCATCTTCTCTGCAAGAAATATGGCTTGCCCATTGCCACTTCAGCTTGCTGCACCCGCTCTCAGAAGCTCTGAAGTGATTCCGTCACCGTGTATCACTTCCAAACTTCTTTGTGCGTTCTGGTGGCACTTGACCACGAAAGCGTCGGAATACCACATCCTGTGGCCAAAAACTTGCTTCCATCACCCGAGGCAGGTAGCATGTTGGTACGCGCACCACAAACGCCTTAAAGTTGACGTTGCGATGCGACTCCAGCAACTGCACTCTCGGCGAATAATTCAGCCTTTGGCGCACGTACTTCACGATGTCATCCGCGTCGGTGGCGTAATGGAGACGCGAAATATACACCGGAGTATTCGGCTTCGCAGCACGCAGTGTCATGTTAGGCTCTATAGAAGCCTTGCCGCAGCGGTTCTTACAGCTACTTTGTCAGCGCTTCCTCCTTTGCACCGTCACGAAGCCGTCATCAGCCCGTTCCGTGTCCTTTGAAGACATGGGCTTTGCGGGGGGAGCAGGGGGTGTAACCACCGGGTTCGATGGTCGCATCGGTCGAGCAGCGCGGGGAGGGGCTGCGGGGGCGGGGGCAGGGCAGCGAGTCACACTTGTAGCGCTCATCGCTGGCTCAGCAAATCGGCGCCGGCGACAAAAATATAGCCCACAACAACAGATATAGCCCCCCAGATTAGCAAGCTGAAGTGGCAATGGGCAGGCCATATTTCTCGAAGAGAATATGATCGATGCATGGCGATTGGGTCAAAAAGCACTAGGGTGGAGACCACGGACTAGCAAGCGCAGCGTATGGCGTCCACCAACAAGATAGGTAGACGACCTTATAAAGTTCGCCGGAGAACGCTGGATGCAGGTCGCTTCCAACTTCTTATATGTGGAAATCTAAAGGGGATATCTATGTTCAGCAGTGGACGTCCTACGGCTCAGATGATGGGAGAGATCCTGGTGGTGGTCAGGTTAATTAGGCGTTGACTTGATTTACTCAATAACAGGTTCTACACTCGAAAGCCTACTTAGTTCCCCAAACTTACAAATATGTATACAGAATACAGGTAATTCTAATGCCAACTTAAACTAAGTTTGGACAGTTGTATGTATACATATAAGTCTGTTGTAAGCATGTTATTGAACTCGTAGTGATTATTGCTAAATTTTGAATTTACATCTTTTATCTCTACACTTGTTGTTTTATTTAATGTTTCGATAAAAAATATTTAATATTCATGAATTTGTATAAATTTAGAAACAAAACAATGATAAAAAATGTTATTTTAAATGTTAAATGTTATTTTGACTTCCGGTGAAATTACGCTCCCTATCAACTTCAAACGCTTTGAACACTAAGTTCCGGCAGGTTTAGACCTGGCAGACCTTTTGATCCATTATCAGGGACATCTTGGCTATTATTCAGCGTTGGTTCCATCCTGGTACTCGATGAGGTAGGTTAAGTGAGTCAGAAGGGCATATATTTTGGGGTCTGCCAAGTACTTCCGGCAGGCTGCGCAATGGCAGACCAACTTTTTTTTACATAACTAATCAATGGTTAACTGCTGCCAGCACTTTCATTCGGGTATCTTATGACGTAATTTTTATTAAAAAATTATGTCAAAAAATATCGATTTTTTCTATGACCCGGCAGGATCGGCTCTGGCAGACCTGATTTTTTTTACGTGTTTAAGTGTCGGTTAACGATCTAAATATAGCCTATTGGGGTAGCCGATGACGTAGGTACTTTTGCAGCCGGCTCTCGCTCTAAATGTACCAAAGAGTTTTTTTTAAATTTCTCTAAAATCCTGTATTAAAGGTGTAAATGTTCTGGATTAAATAACAAACATTTTCTATGCCATTTCAATAGAAATCAGGTAAAAAGCCTAAGTGACCAACTGTAGCATCGTAATTCGAGCATAAGCGAATCTATGCACTGTCAGTCGCGATTGATCGTGGATGAACTCAGATACCTACTATCCTACTATTTGCTATGCGAATGGAATAATGTGGAGTTGTACCACATTTTCTTCGTTAGGAAGTGTAACCTCAGTTTTGCGAGACAGAATAACCACCCCAGAGCACTTAATTTAGAGCTCACCGAAACATTCTGTTTCAAGAGTACACTCTGAAAGATCTGTCTTTATTAAGAAAGAAACCAGCAGTGACCCAGTATAAGAAACACTGAAGCCCAGTCAAAATAGTTTGAGTTTTTATGATCCGCGTAGTAGATTTATCGTTCTCTTTGCGTGATTTAACGAACATGATGGTCTTCTTGGGCCTTACTCAGTTTCTTCCTGGATCACGGCGTTTGGTGATATTACTCTTGTCTCTTGACACCAGTTTAAAATATTTTAAAACACTGGTTGGGAATATTCGACCATAAAACCGACCTCTTCTGGCTATATCTCCTTATCTATGTCATCTTAATCACCGGAAGTGGCTCATTTTCGGCCCATAATTATGTCTCTAAATGGATGGCATAAATGACGGTTTGATGTATAAAGCGCCGTATTCACGTTCCATCTTGCTGTACGTCCCGCCAAGGTCATACACGATACACGAAGCAAAAACACCGTGATTATGACGTACTGGACGTACGTCAAGCCTATTCACGTTGTTTTTGCGTCGTGCATCGTGCATGACCTTGGCGGGACGTACAGCAAGATGGAACGTGAATAAGGCGCTTAAGTCCAAGAAAAGTTTGAAAATTTTTAAACACCAAATCGTAAGTTCTAAATAATTTCAAAAATCTAATTAAATAAGTTATGAATTCCAGTTAGTCACAAGAAACAAAATGAACACTTGAAAGATATCCTAACAAGATTATTTACTCGTATAGAATGGAATTGAATAATCTTTAAAATGCACGCCTTCTAAATTACAAATATATCCAATTCACAGTGTGACACAATGGGTGGTCTAATCGCTAAAATCGATCAGTATAAGAGTTATACTTGTTTAAAGTGTAATTTAATGAGTGGCCCTTATTTTATTTTGCTGGGTATACATTTATCATATTATCCATTCGTAACTAAGAAAATAAGTAGTGTCTAGAAGCCCGGGATCTCACTTTGTTTATTCGAAAGAAAAGTGGCAAAAGCTCTTGTTGTTTTCATCCTGGTATACGAGGCGTAGCTGTGTTGATTGTGTTTTGTTTTTATGCGGGGGGCATCACGATGTCAAATTGACAGAAACTGTGTTCTTTAATTTTGTAATAGGGCTCTTAAATTTTGCTCAGAATACTTACTTCGCCTGTACACTGCTTTCTTTGCTTCCCAGATTATACAAAACTTTCCATTTGATTCAATTGTTGGTAAACTACCACTTTGCGCAGTAAATTCCCCCTCATTACTCCTTAAGCACTTTACAACATAGAATTTAAATTTTTATTTGCACGAAACATAATGTCTGATCCACAACAATGATCTACGGTACTATAATAAGCTATTTGAAGCTCATTTAATATCAACACAAAAGAAATGCTGGGATACTGTGAAAATACTAAAACCAAATTAAACGATGCTGCTAAAAAGTAGTTGCTATCCAAAAACCGCTCTTAACTCTCATAAATAAGACTGAATATAGTTTTTATAATTGTTTATCACGAGTAGAGTGACCATGGTTTCAGATGAATAAGTAGTAATTTAGTTTTGACGGATAATTTAATAATCCAGTTCATGATCTGTATAGGTACAAAAAACATGGAAAAAGCAACACTTGTCCGTCAGAGTAACATAATGAAGATTAATAACAAAAAACTCTGACTTTTGAATGTCTTTGAAGAAAAATAAGTTGATGATGTCATACACTTGAAGTTGGAATCGAAGTGGCAGGCCGTGTAATGATGTTTTTTATTGGACAGTGTTGCCATGCGGGTCTAAACTTTTTATACGCAAGCTTTTTTCTTGACGTGAACCGAAAGTAGAAATAATAAATGAGTACATTTATTAAGTAAATATTAAATAAATAAGCGTTACCCAAATTTTGTTAGAAAAGTTGATTCCGAGAAGTAATTTTTGAACATGTTCTGGTGCTTATTTTACCGGATAAAAAAATAAGTAAAGTGATCGCAAACTTTTTTAATGTGTGTATTAAATGTACATTTATTACCATATTTAGATGTAAATATTGCGGTTTTCCTATCCCGTAACCACGTGCTCGTATGTTATTATGTCGGACTAAATGTTTATAGCTAATTATAAAGTTGACCTGATTAACAACGAGGTAAACACCGAACATAAAGTTGATATTTAATTTAAATTAACTACAAAATTTTCGTTACTGTTGTACTTACTGATTTAGTTTATTATTTTTAATTTAACCCACACTGTCCCACTGCTGGGCATAGGTCACCTACATAACCTACAACTTTTTATTTGACGTTTTTTAATGCTAAACTAAATGATAAAACAATCGATTCAGATATGTTTCTGCGTCAAAGAAAGTGAGCACAAATAAGGATAAAAGATGAGCAGCTATCAGCTAGCTATCAGTACCATATTTTATTAAAGAAGTTTAGTAGAAAACACAAAGCCCTAACTGCCATAAAAGCAGGCCCGAGCCCCCTAAATCAGGGCACAATATATAACTAGTGGCTGTAGCCATATATTAGCGCCGTGGCCTTAAGGAACAATGCAGAAAGAAGGCCATTCATTCCTTTGTGGCCAACTTCTGCGGTTCAGAGTATTCAATGTTTTTTGTTAGGAAAACTGACGTCACACAACTTTCTGAAGTGTGGTCTAAGGGAAAATGATTTTTCACAAAGAAAATGTTTTTTTTTTACTTTTCGGCTAATGGAAAAGGTAAAACAAAAGACATTGCAAACTGAATTAAACATTTGTGCGTGTGAAAAACTAAATTAAGTAATTCGTTTTTATTTCTGAATTTTAATGATGTCATAGCAAATTATTTCAGCTTCTAAAATAAGTACTTAGGTATAATTATTCTGACGTTTAATACTTAGTTTTAGAGAAGTTGATTTAAATAAACATGATGATTATTATTGTTGGTTCTACAAAAAACATAACATGGTATTATTCACATTTTTTACGCCAGCAACAACGCCATGACAGGGGAAAAAAACTGAACAATACAATATGTTGATGGCCCAGCTTGTAAAAAATAGGTATGTTTGGAGTATATTTGAGTTCTTACTGACTTAGTAACAAAACCATGGTGAGTTTTGTTTTTAGATCTGCCTTAAAGAACCCGAAGACAAACAGTACATCCTGGAAAAAGAGTTTCTTTATTTATTTTAATTTTCCAGAAACCTGATACTTATTATCAAATTCATTGGTATCTGGACTAGTCATCAGTACAGTATCTGGTAATACAAACCATTGACATATTTGAAAATTACAAGAAAAAAAAACGAAAACCTATTTTAAAATAGGGTGACAATAATTCCCGTGAAAGTCTCATGTCTTGCACCGCTCACTCGCACGGTGCGTCGTTCGCGATAACTCTTGTATTTTATTGGGCAACCCCGAACTGTGCGTGCCCTATTATTACTACGAGTAATATCACGGTGGACACACGACACGTCCACAGGAAGGACTCATGTAAATATAACGGTGGAATGCAAATACTGGCATATGGCTTTGTTTAAGTTTGGGGGAGGTTCGTGGCAGACTGCGATAGATCATTGCTATTATTTATTAATTGGTCATGGGTTGTATTATTATTCTGTTTCTAGGCTCAGATATTTTATTATGAGAATCCTCTGTCCTGTCTTTTGCTACCGTCAAGACACAAATGATTGTATATGTGATACTCAGATGAAGAGTTATGTTTTGTGCCCCCTTATAAACCAGAATATTTTATTAACTTTGAATGCATACATACCTAACGAAGTACTAGCAACTGTAAAGTACAGAAAATAAAGGTATCATTTGTACATAAAACACTTTCGTAACTCATCTTCTTAAAACCTATTAACTCAAATCAAAATATTCAACTTCACGACACTTATCCCAGTCGTTCTCTAAATCATGGTGCACGTAATCTAGTATGATCACGTGGCATACGATTACGGCGTAGTTTTCAAATTTCGATATACAAAGTTTTGTGCCATTAATTGTGACCTAATGCCAGGAAGAATCGCGATATTGCCACGTAGAATGGCTTTAATGCCAGGATAATAGAGCAACTTCAATGTGAATACGGCGAATATTATTGTGTTAACTTATGTTATACATAGACTTATGTAAGAAGCAGTTAGTAAAGTTCCTAATGCGTTTGAGAGTTATTTTAGGCAACATTAATATGGACCAAATTAGATTTAAATGATGCATCGGTCAGTTGGGACGGGCACTGCGAGGCAATGTTATGTTTTTGTTTTCATACAATCATATTCTTCTGTAAACATTTCCAGCTCTTCTTAAAATAAAGAAGCACAATTGAAAATCGAAGCCAGCCCTGGACAAATAGACATTTTATGAGTGTATCCATTATGGACGACATATTAGCCATCTTTTCTTTAAATCGTTGCCCCCCTACTGGGAATTTTATCCTTTATCGTGGGTGCGTCTAAAAACATAGAAACTTACATACACAAACACGCGGTACAACTACATGTTGGTCTTACAAATAGTTGCTCCGAGTCGGGATGGAACCCGTGACGTTTTTCCACCTACCTGTATGTGTTTCATCTACTACCTCCTTGCTCCAGCACCTCATTGATTTGGAAATTGAAAGTACAGCATCTACAGTAACTGCTTTCTGAAGTGGCCAAGTAATTCTAGACTTTACACTATAAAGAGGAAAGATCTGTATTCTATTTTATCATTATAAAAGTTTGTTGCAATTCTTGTAGTAAAATGAAAATAAGAAATTCTCTTTAGCTAAATTTAAGCCAATAACTTAAACATCGTGTTGAATAGGAAGTAGATGTATCTCAGGATCCTCTAGAGTGTTGTCAGCCGGAAGCTTTTAGCTCCCAGCATTGGGACTGGCAAGTGGGAAGTGAAACATCCCCGCGGCCTTACGATTCTCGATTTAATATAATTTAGAGAAATGTTGGTCTTCAACATTTTGCGGACTAATGGTGGATAAAATGTATAAAATGATTACATTTTCACTTTAATTTTGCTTTGTATAGAGAAATGAAGCTTAGAAAAATAATTATTTCTACATTCATATTTCCTGAAAATGAAACATGAAACGGTTCGTGTTAAATGAAAATGGAAATAAATATTTTATTTTCACGAAAGCCTTCTTATAATTGAATCATTTTATTTTTCTCTTTGTTTTTATCTAACCAAAACATCAACATAATTAACACAAACCATACTTCCTACCAAAGTCAAATCGCCTGCACAAAACCCATAAAACACGTAAAACAATAGCTTTAAATTATTATCTTCTGTAATTAAACAAAAAGTATTTTTTAAATAAATTTTCCGTATCAGTGCGAACCATCAAAAGCCGTCAATTTTTAACTAGATACCCCTCCCCGCCTCCCTGCCCTCGCCACCCCGCTAGCCTGCTAGCCCGCGGAGTATCCACGGTATAGTAAAATAAAACGACATGTCAGCTGCTGCCCGCCACTCCGGGACCAATTACTACAATTTATGGACATTAAAATATGAGCATGGGGTATAGTGATGTGCCTACAACAGTTAAATATCCGCCGATATCCGCAGATCTGTCCGAAATCTATGGATATCGCGCCAATATCGAAATACTGTCATCTAATAACAGTTTTACGAAGGATTGGGCCTCAGAAATGTGGTACCATATTTCATATCATATCTTCGGTCATAATCTCAGTATTTATCCCAAAAACGACAAACACATGAATTTTTATCACGTCATTCTTGATCCTCCGATCGCTCTCTCATTACGAAGGAGCGTGACTACGCTTCTTGCGTTCGTTTATGAGCTGGTATTACGTATAGCCATATATTTTTATAGATATCTAGTTATCACCCTAGCCCCTTAGATCCTTTCGAATATATTAAAATACGCCCCATGCATGTCCCCGAGAATGTGCTGATCTGGGATATAAAACATAGCGTAACAGCTGCTTATAATCTCACAGCTCGTAACCATAAATTTCAGGGGCTGACTGTTGTAAGTTGTAGTACCTACACTAACAGTTTTGCATAGGGCAACTGCAGTTTTATCACCGTTTTAATCTTCATTAAAATCCTGATACTTTTGTTCTTATTCTGCAACGTAAATCGTTATGCCTCAATTAATTAACTTACTGATAAAAAGAGTTCAATTTCAGTTTCATTCTGAAAACAAAAAATCAAGCGGTAGTTTATTTTTTACTGCGATACAGTAAAGTCGATATCCGCAAAACAACCAATTTTTTTCAACTCGGACTTTCGGATATTTATATCAACAACAAGAAGTCACATCACTAGTGGAAAGATAAAACCCGTGCCCTGTCCAGTGTAATGGCATCGTTGCCATGGGATATGGCAAAATTAAAAAGTGTACGTAGTTATGGGGCAATTAATTTGTCCGGGGCAAATGTTATGATTTGGGGCCAATGTTATGAATTCGCCCCGTGATTGGCAACATGGCGACATTGCCGGACGTCTCGGACATGTTAGATTCTATTTTATTATCAATTTAAACGAGAATTAGTTATAAATCGAGTCATATGACACAAAAGGTAACAAAAACTGGTTTGTTGGTTTTATTGCGAAATAAATTGCTGTCAAATTAACGTAGTCTGTTATGTCTTTTAAACACGAACCGTGAAAAATAGGTGATTATTACATAAGGTGTTACAAACAAAGATTGAGGCGTTGTAGAATGTTGACTTTGTTGTTCTCATTTAACATGCCATAACTTATAATAATATTATCTTTAGTAAAAAATAAACATTAACATGTTCGCGGAAATGTCTAAACCATTAACCGTGACCCTGGAACACATAGGGCAACCGAAGGAACAAGCCAGTGAGAGTCTGACAACCCCTTCTGCTTCACTGAGGGCTGAAGAACTCATAATGGTTTTACCACGCAAAAAAAAGGAAGCTAACTGTACCAGATCCTTATTGATTGACTTTTAACAGTTAAGACCTCATTGTTGTCAAGGCATCCATTATCCGCTAATACACCTCGTGTATGAGCTGGTGCGAAACAATGGCGGCGATGTATAGGGCATTAGGGATATTGTCGCGAGTGAAGCGACTGTGTGTCGCCTGATCACTTAGGGGCAGTCAGTAGGGAGATACAGAAGGGCCTACAAAATGGCACCCCCTGGCGCCATCGCATCGCATCAGGGAAGGGGCCGGACGACCGTTATGAAGGAAAGTTTTGACTGGTGATGGGACTGGTGAGACAAATAGTCACTATATGTGGTCTTTTTATATTTTTAAATGAGATGTGTTTGTTAGTTTTGTCTAGGTCTATGGTGACAGGGACAAAGTCTACGATGAAGTGAGCTAACCCAGAAGAAGCCTGTTCACTCTCACTTTGAAGAGATTAGGGTTGTATGCGTTCGGAAATTCTGACGTGGACAGAGAGTTCCACATCTTTGCTAATCGCATTGGAATGTAATGGTCTGATGTAGGTTAGGTATATAGCATAGATAGATACTGTTTGTCAAACTACTTAAGTCCCCTGGCTGGAAGCCTTTTTTTGTGTGATAAACTCATTCTATGAGTCCTCCCGCTCAGAGCGGGACGGAAGGAACTGTCTGACTTGTACTGACTAAAAACCACGGTGATCCTTCCTTTTATCTACCAAATACCAGGGCCGCGGTTACCAGGTAACAGCTGACAGGTCCTTGAGGAACACAACGCGCCGCGCCGTCGACCCGGGTGGGGGAAGCCGTAGAGTAATTTAAGGCATCCACAGAAAAGTCCGGTTAAGCAGGTCACAACCTCCTCTAGGTGAACCTGAAAAACATAATAATTAAGTATGTAAGTACTATTTGACACAAAACACTTACTTGATGTCGAGTGGTGTTACTGTACCTCCCTGTACAGTGGTACTAGCGGGTACTGTTGGTACTTTTAGTGAGTTAGTGGCAGCTGATGTTTTCGTTATGTTTCGCTTGTTTACTCCGCGTGTTATCGCCCCGATAAACATGTTGTTTGCGTTTCATACCGTGATAGCGACGAATATAAAACTGTTTTGTTCCTGAAGCCGTGTGTGCTCGGCTGTACCTACTAGATACTTATTGAGAGATGTTTTTGAATTTTTGTTTGGTGCAAAGTGGTCTTATGTTTGCGCCTCCATACTAGGTAGTGACTTAAATGGTAAGCCTTGTGGTTTACTGTGGCCATTAAGTAGTTGTTTATTGTGATGATAATGATGATGAATAGACAAACACGATGTTGTGCAAACATACGAGCATACATAATAAAAACATGCACAGGTCAATAACCTGATGATGATTAACTAGTTACGAGGTGCTAATTTATGAAATTAAGAATCGCACTTTGATTATCACTGATGCTGAAATCGTTCATTTATTTTGACAGGCCTGTTGGTCTAGTGGTTAGTGACCCTGACTGCTATGCCGGGGGTCGTGGGTTCGATTCCCACCCAGGACAAATGTTTGTGTGATGAGCATGATCATTTGTTCTGTGTGTAGGTGTACTTAATATATCTATAATATTTATGTATTTAAAAATATATACTTAGGTATGTTTATCAGTTGTCTAGTACCCATAACACAAGCTCAGCTTAGTTTAGGACTAGATGGCGTTGTGTGATAGTTGAGGAATATAAAAAAAAACATATGTGTGTGTTTTCAAAACTTTCTAAGGCTTCTAGTAAAACTTATATTTCCGAAGTATGTATTTCTAAATCATCATAATTTTTAAAGCAACCTCTGCCGGATTACTAGAGACAATTTCGTCCTTGGCCAAGTTCTAGAGCGATAACATGCAGCAAATGCTGCTAAATGAGGATTTATTCGACGGCTCCAGCGTATAGAGCCGCGGGGGGTCGATGAACGAGCAGCCAGAGCAGATATAAGTCGATACATGTATAGGCATAACAGTATGTACACACGGCTACACATCAAGCTATGCAAAACCAGTATTAGATGAGCGTTCCTTGTGTGTAAAAATCGTACGAAGCGAGACCAAGACTAACTAGTTTTGTACAGCTTGATGTGTAGCCGTGTTTACTTACGTAGCGATGTTGGTACTTAGTTGAACAAATGAAAAAAAAAAACACCAGAAGGCTTTAGTAATAAAAGTAAAGTGTCATGGAAGGCCTAAGAAATGATGTGGTTGTAACTCTATATTATGGAATAATAAATCTTAATTATTATGCTATTTTTTTTTAACCTATATTGTCCCACTGCTGGGCAAAGGTCTCCCCCATAACCTTCCACTCTTCCCTTTGTGCGGCTTTCTCCGGCCAATTATTCTTAAATGCGTCTAGATCGTCACGCCAGCGTTTATTATGCTATTAGTGCCGAAAATAGAGGTGTGCCAACAGTGGCCAGGCACAGGGCGCTCATCGTAGGAGGATCGCAGAAATTGTCAGACCAGAAATTGACCAGATCAGACCAAGGCGCAATTAAAGAAGCTCGTACTGGGGGCATCAAAGGCTAGTTCTTGCGGCATTGTATGTTATAGGGCAGATGTATGATGAATTGATGATGTAAGAACTGGTTGGTTGCTGAACGATGGGGGAACAAGCGTTTGCAAACCAACAGTCACATGAGATGAAAACTCAAAGTGAAAAGAATCTAACATTAAAGATCTAAATGTGAATTGCGTACGCCTGGTACAAGGTGGAATAGAACTCCATGACCATGATATCCCTTGAAAATAAAGGATATTAATTTTCAAAACACACAAACATCTCAATTGTAATAAATTAATTAAAGGAAATAGGTGTGCTCGTCTCGTTAGCCAGCGCAGCCGACTACGAAAATGGTTTAATTTATATAATTACGTGTAGATGGGACAACTGCGCCCTTTTGTTGATAAAACACAATAATGGCGGAGCTCTGACTTCAATGTAGCCACTTATTTCGAGTAGCCACACCACGGCCACAGTGCAGGGGACACAGAAATGTAGGTCCGGAGCACTCATGGTGTTGTCTGTATTTCGAAGAGAGTAAAAATCGGTCATTTTATACCCATGCCAAGCTATTTTTTTCAACGGAACCATTAATTAATTACCTACCTATGTGATTCTACTCTATTCTGTAAAAATACAAGCCGATAAAAATACATCATGGTAAGTTATTTATCATAAAATTAAATTATATTATTGTTTTTTATCAGAAAACGGAAGGATCGCTCACAAGGTCACAGGATTAAATCCAGTGTTATCATATCAATAATACACAGAGGATTCTAGCATTATTTTATCTGAATCAAAACAATGAAAACAATACAATTGAGTGGGTAGTCAGTTGAGTACATTTCAGGTACGTACATCTGCAACTGATACACATTGTCCAGTAACTCATGTGGACGTGGTTGTCCCCCGTTCCGCTGACTGCCCCCAATCCCCAAAGTGCACTAATTCGGGGTCGGTGGGGAAATGGGGGGCCATTTCCCCACCGACCCCGAATTAGTGCACTTTGCGTCGCAATTGTTGGGGGACACTCTTTTGAAAATTCAAATTGCCAGTCGGGCCGTGGAAAGGTAATGATTTTCGACAATCGCAAAGGATCGCATGCCAACAAAGGCAATTTAATTTATTTTGATATAAACTTTAGATAGGTATAATAAAATGTACGGTCGAGTACGCAATTTGTGAGGGATTGTCAGCTGTCCCAGAGTTAGGGGTTCTGTTCATGGATGATACAATCATTTGTGTCAGTTAATGAAGCTTTGATACAAATACTTTCAAGGTTATTCTCAATTGCAGTAGAGGAAGAAATAGGTACCTATGTGTTTCGATATTGATAAAAGGTTGCTGAATTTATTGAAAAGATACGAAACCATAAATAAGAGAAATGCTTCATACTACACATATTGTATTTTCAGATCACCGATCTCTCATTCATAAGGAAAAACCTTCAGAAATTTTCCGTAGCTGTACATAAGTAATGGTTTACTAAGAACTTGCTCATGCGTGCACTAGAAAGATTATGTCTTAGGAAACTTACGATTCCGAGAAATCCAATTTATGTTCTCATCCCGTTCATTCAGTTAACCCATTGACCGCCGGAGACTTAAATGAATGTAGATTTTATCTCTCAGTTCAACAAAAATACTCGTTCAAATTCTGAATTCATAAAAAGGGATTTAGGGCTAAAATAAAAGAGAAAATGTTTCAAATATTTACGAACACTAAAATTATTCATGAACTGTGTATCACGGCTCTTACTTATTTACTTACAGATTTGCCTTTCATTACTTGTGTTAGTTTAATGTTGTAAAATAAATAGAATATTATATTTGAAAGGGCAAACATTATTTTAATGAGTCCATAGTTTCAATGATATTATTTTTAGTCACTTTGGATTTAAACAGCACTTTATAGGGAAAATGGAAGGCTTTAAGTTGATATGGGACAGATATATAAACATAATTTGAAAGACTAATCAAATTATTAAAAAATATCACACTTTCTGTGCATACAAGGACTAAATAAAGCACACATAACGAACAAGTCCGGAAATCAAACCTGGATATAATCAATAGGCTCCCGTCCAAATATATCCCGCAATACAGCATCTAACCGTACAAAGCGGCTATCTCCAACATTAACGTCGGTGGCAGGTAGGGGGTACTATTGACCGGCGAATTTATCGCCCCCGGGTAACAAAAGGCCCCGCTGACCTCTCCGGTCGAAGGGACCGCTAAATTTTACGTAACAGAAAAAGGCGTCGTGATATTTTAGGGTTAATAATTATGTTTGTGATGGGTTATGAAGATGTATGGGTATTTTTTCCTTTTTATTTTAATAAGATTATGCAATGTTTGTAAGCTTTTGTAAGTCCTTTGTTTCATCTTTAGGGGTTTGTGTTGAAGATGATGGCTTTAATTTTGAAATGGGTTCATAATGGATGTATTTACAGGAAATTACATCGTTTTACAACGAGAATCCTCAACGTTTTGTTTACATCCATTGCTTGAATTTATGTTTTCGCAAATGGTTTGGTGGCTATAATGCCCTACATTACAACATGCCTGTTTTCGTTGACGGAGGTGACAATACCTAATAGCTTAACCTATCTTAATATATATAAATCTCGTGTCACAATGTTTGTCCTCAATGGACTCCTAAACCACTTAACCGAT
The DNA here is from genome assembly GCA_028554685.1 of Agrotis ipsilon. NCBI lineage: Eukaryota > Metazoa > Arthropoda > Insecta > Lepidoptera > Noctuidae > Agrotis > Agrotis ipsilon. Next base: position 231,586 of record CM052970.1, on the reverse strand, counting down.
TATAATAAAATTCGCACACCATGTGCAGTGCGATCCAACTTGAGAGATAGGATAGTTTAAATCACAAATTTTAGACCGGGTCCTCCACCCGTGCGAAGCCGGGACGGGCCGCTAGTGATATTATAAAGAAAGATACGCCATGTTCACACTGAATGGCGTTTAGATATCGTTGCGTTGTTCGGTATTATAATAATTTAAAACTATCACAGCGATAGATAATGCGGAACGTATAAGATAGAAACACATAGCAAAGTGCAACAATTGTCCTCAACAATTTGTGCGTGCTAGTGCGTACCTCTTTTTATTCATTGAGTTTAACATCATGTAGGTGATTAGTAAAAAGGATTTTTCTGCCCATACTCTCACCAATTCCATTTTGCCATCAACACATCGCACATCCGCTCAAATAACGTCACAACTCCAAAAACCACTTTTTACAGTAGACACGTTTAAAGTTTACCTTGTTCAAATTTTTCACTTTTTGGGTCATAATTAAAAAAGTTACCATTTTAACAGAAAACGTTCTTCAGTAAGTTATATTGATTTTTTAAGCTCTATAAATTCACATATTTATTACCCTGAAAATCCTGAAAAAATTGTGTAAAAATTCCGGGTTGTGACAGTATATGTACAAAAACAACAAAGTTTTACGATAGTTTGTTGTGATATAATGACACAACTGTATTTTACTTCTTACGGAATACAATAAATTCTTAAATATACTACACGTTTCACACTTAGAAATGTCTTATTATATAAGACAATAAAATTTACAAACGTATAACTGAAAAATACACAAAATTCTAACAAAATCAAATAATTTAGGTACTTCAAAACAAAGGAAAATGAACTTCTATCAAAATAAAATAATTTAAGTAAGCACTTACGACATTAAACTGTTTAATAACAACAGTATTAGGCTGCGTTTCCACCAGAGACGTGCGGAATGCGTTGCGAGGGATGTGTTCGTAAAGAACCAATAGAATCGCTTCATTTACCTCGCCTCGGTCAGCACAGCTCTGGTGGAAACGGTTCAGATAAGCTAGATTTTTGCGCATGCAAAACAAACGAGGGATGTGTGCGAGAGATGTGTTCCGAGGGATGTGTTGAGAGGTTTGTGTATGAGGGGTGTGTGAGTGGGATGTGTTGCGAGGTTTGCGCATACTGTTACTCGGCTCCTACAACACCGCACCCCCGTCGATACATTTCGCAGCTTCGCAACGCATTCTCACACCACACATTAATGCACATTTTCACAGCTTCGCTCCTCGTAGGCACATTTTCATCGCACAACTCTGGTGGAAACCCCCATACATTTTCACAGCACAGCTAGACATCCTCGCACGACACATTTCCATCACACATGTCTGGTGGAAACGCAGCATAAAACACCTCTAAAACCTTAAACAAATAAAACAAATTAAGGAACTTATAATTTTAACTGAAAAATAAACAATTCTCTACCACAATTTAATAATCTAGGTACTTCAATACTGATTTTTAATAACGATTTTAAACTGTAAGTGTTAAGTAAGTGTAAGTAATTGTGTTATTTCAATCACATACACTGTCATAACTCTGTATAGGTCAGTATATTTGGGCGCAACAAATAATGTTATTGCCTTGTTTCAATCATATATACAGGTATTACTCGACAAGCATCAGTTTAGTTGTAGAAAAAGAAAATAAATTATACTTACCTCGCTAACAAAAACTGTCTTGAGTAGACACAGTTCACTTTTACCGAATAACGTACGTATGACCACCTCGCTCAAGTCGAAATATGACACTGTATATGTTCGCCGCGTCACAACTTTCGATAAACATTATAACGTCACAAGTGTCATATTGGGACAAATAATAGAACTACGTCTACGACGATTTTTTAGCATAAACTATGTGAAATTCTGATACGAATGGTACAATAAAAGTAATTTGTCATATATCGAGTTATGACGTTATTTGAGCGGATGTGCGACATATGGAAAGGGGGGGTGTTTCTCACCAAAACTACAAAAGCAGTAAGGACCAGTATCGTGTAACAATATATTTGTGAAGAGTATCGGTAACTGCACCCTTGTCGGCGACACAACAGGCCGAAAGCCGAAAGGTTGCCGATTCATCACTTGCGCTAAAACGTAGCTACATCGACATTTTACGAAGGCCGAAAGTCAATATTATACCTCGCCTATGTATTCTTTGTTGTAAACCAGCTTTAGAAATGTGTTGAAGTTTTTACTTAGAGGCGTAGGTGTGCACTTTATGCCTTTTAGAGTGGACTATCTGTTTTGTAAGTACATAATGGTATACTTACTTGTACCTACATGAAAAGAGATTCTAGGTACTTATAATTATCTGTGTCTGCAAGCATAAGGTTTTTATTATTACTTAGTTAAAACAAAAAATAAAACTGCTAAAAAAACTGTGTGTGAAGATTGATTGATTGCAGGGTTTATGCATGTGTGTGAAGATTACTCAAGAGGTATTCGCGTTTGAGCAAGGATTTTAGAGCACCGATGTTAAGAAGGCCACCATGACCCTGGAATGGGAAGGGCAATTGAACGAACAGGGTGGATTTTGGTCTGTACGAGACTGACAGTCCCTCACGTACACACGGCTACACATCAAGCTATGCAAAACCAGTATTAGCTGACTGTTCATTGTGTGTAAAAATCGTACGAAGCGAGACCAAGACAAACTGGTTTTGTATAGCTTGGTGAGTAGTCATGTGTACCAACTACGTCTCCGATAAACTTTTTCCAAAGTCAGCAGTACTTAGGTACAATAAAAGAATTTCTTGACTCTATCTAGACTTCAATCTGCTATACCTCGTCAATTTTATTCTGGCTGAGAAAGGTTGTCATATGCGACCTAAATAAAAACATTGCTATCCTAGACAGACAGGCTATAAACATTTAACGTTATATACATGAGTATATGAGTAACACATAGTCCTAACATGACCTACATAAACAGACATATTTATTACATAAGACTATTTCTATTTTAGTTACCGCTATCAGTTATCAATATGTTATTCAATCGATAACGCTCAATATTTATTAATTGGCCGAAACTTTCCATACATTTATAAAAATCTACTTATCAATCTACTTTTAGATCATTTTATCAAGAGATATCGCGTTTATTTATTATTATGTGTACAAGGGCACCTTCACGGTTCGTTGGAGTAAGCAGAATAATACAGATATCGAGATTATTCACCAGCAAGATTTGTTTTTTGTCTCAATGCAACTCAAAGGGATCTCATACAGAGATGCAATAAGATACAGATGCTTTAGGTACTCCATCACCAACGCTGAAGTCACGGACGGCGAGTCGGGTAGCTCGCTGTCCGCAGGGATCATGCCCGGGTTGACAGCACGTCCGCGTCGTCGTTTTCCATGTGCGCTTCAAGGAGCTGTCAGCAATCTGACCTGTCCATACGAGGAACTCTGGAACGTAAAGGGCAATTGATTTTTAGTCAGTACGACTATGTCAGTGCCTTTCCGCTACATTGAGGGCGGCAGGACTCATTTTATGATTTTACCAACTAGTGTTAGTTAGTCGATCGATTCCTGTGCAGCAGGATCTTTTGTCCCTCACTGAAGATTATTACGTCATTCCTTTGTATTACACATAGATACTTCATTATGATAAAATAGACTCAAGTATCTGCAATGTTAAGTAGAAGTTAGAAACACTGCAGAGTCGCCAGCTCGATAGTTACCAAGCAGCACTGGAAGCTAGTTGCTACCCGCGGGCTGAGCAGACCTACAGTAGCAGTGTAGGTATAAAACGCAGGGGCGGATCTACCTAAGGGCTATGTGGGCTGTAGCCCAGGGCCCCGTGGATACAATGGGCCCCCAGCTCCCACTAAAAACAATAAGCGATATTTTTAATGAAAAATGTGTCTAAAATTAGGAAAAAAATGATTTTTTGTAAGATAAAATGACAGCGATTACGCTGCTGTCGACATCTTTTCAAAAATCTTGTGATACGAACTTGTTTTGAAACCAGAGGTTCGTTTCACTAATAAAAGTCAGGTCCTAAAATAGCATTTACTTGATTAAGTATACGTCGCGTATTAAGTATAGTATTGGCCCAGGGCCCCACAAACTCTCGGTCCGCCCCTGGTAGGCGCACAGCGGGCTGCGGGCTGCGGTATCGATCGCCGCCCACGCCGCGCAGAGGAGACCCCAAGGTAACACCACACCGAAATATATCTACTAGAAATAAAAGCCTGCCTTTTACACGTAACCAATTTGTGACAAAGGAAAATTCTTTTCAAAGCACATTTTTGTTGAAAATATCTTTCTGTCTCGTCAACAGGAGAATCGATTTTACAACTCACATATGTACTTTATCGAGCATATATCTTTTGTACATAAAATACGAACTGTAATTGATCTAACTACAACCTGAAAAAGAGTAAAATTGAAATAATAAATCAACTGTTCCGTACATTTTGTGTTGTTGTTAAGCGAGTCAGCCGATATTTTTTGTGTCCATAGTAACAGTTGTTCATGATATTGAATACAACGACCCTTTTTCAGGCTTTCAGTTCGCTACGACTTCCTAAGCCTTGTAACTTGCCTTGGTACAAGAGAAATATAATGGCTTTACTCATAAGAAATTTAGACTAAAATTCTCGGAGAACACTCCCTGTAGGATTCAGGACAGTTTACAAAGGGATGTTTAATTCTCGGGGATGTCTTTGAGAACTAAAATAACGCTACGCCTCGTCTAAATCTGAAGGGTAAGCCTGAACTCATTATGAATAATCCTCGCTAAGTCCCTCGTTACTTAGAGAGACATTAGCGGATCAGGGGAGGTCATTACGTAATCACTGTACCAACTTAACAACAATGTTTGTATTGCTGCGGCTGTGGGACCCCGACATGTTCTATTTAAGGACTTTTTATTTTTTTAATTAAAAGTAGCCTCTCAAAGTTCCCAAGTCTGATGAGCGTTTTTCAAAGCTACGGTTATTATCGTAACTTGGCAAGATTGTAATGAAAATTCCAATATAATTGAATGTTCTTTGAAAACGTTTTAGTTTAGGTTACACCCAGTACTTTTAACTGTCCACAGAAACATGAGAAGCAGCGTAAGGAAAATTTGTGAGGATACAAGTCCAAGCAAGTCTCCGAGAGTCCATTGTTGATGTTGAACAGTTTTAAGCTGTTTTTATGCAAATGTTATTGGTTCAAAGTTTTCGTTAAGTTGCCGCTTAAGACGAAACAAGAGCAGTTAGGAGGCATTCTATCGAGAGGATCAGAGGGAAATAGGGAGGGACGGAAGCAGGGGCGAAGCAGAAAGTTATGTATTTTGTAAGAAGTTCAGCGACGCAAGAGGAAATGATGAAAGGAATGCGAGGACAGATAAAACCTTTTAAATGAAGCAAACATGAAAGAAAAAAATTAAACCTTTGGAAAATAAAATAATTATGTATCAAGCTATGCAAAACGAGTAGTAACTGACAGTTCATTGTGTGTAAAAATCGCACGAAGCGAGACCAAAATAAACTGGTTTTGTTTAGCTTGATGTATAGCCGTGAGTACTTCCTTTTCATTAGAAGTCGGTTGAATAGATAAGTCCTTTCGATTTTATATATTATTTAAACAACTTCGTTAATTTGAGTGCAAAACTTGACAAATGGCGGAAAATAACCGCCGGTATGAAACAAAAGTGTTTGTTATTGGTAGGAGCACTAGTCGATGTTTACCTGCTGGCCTATTTGCCTATCTACAGACGATGACATTGATCGACAAGGTCCCACTACTGTCTACTATAACTACAAAATATAAAGCGATGTTAAACGTGTTGTTTTTCGTCCTCGCTATGAGAAATTAAAAGAAAATACACATAACGTGGACACTTACCATAGGCCTGCAGGGCTATTGGCTAACCGGTGGGCAACTGTGGCCTAAGTGGATAGTTACTGGACACCTCTAATTTTATCGACTGTTATGCGGCTAAGTTGAGGAGAGGCCTCTAGAGTAGTGGAATAGTTGCTAAGAGAGAATATTTTTTATCAGTTTTATTGAAATTTACCCTTTGACAGCTATTTGATGCGTTCCTTTGGTTGCGTTCCGATTGTCTAACATCCAATTTATAACCAACGGGTGACTTTGCTGTGCCTATAGGGTCTTGTACCTAGCTAAACAGCATGGAAATTAAAAAAAAAAAATAGATATGTCTTTTATACATTTACAACTTAGTTGAGTTTTGTACATATAGTTTCGCACAGGTGATTATGATTCGTCAATCAATCAATATGATCTACTAAACTAAGTGACAATAGTCACAGACCATCATCATGACCCTATGATCATCGTCAACATCATCACTTAAGTGCCTAGTATTTACGATTGCTCGTTTTTCTGTACAAAATTGGATACATAGATAGAGAGATACACTTTATTGTACACCAAAATTGTTACAAAAAACAGTTTTACAATATTTCTAAATCCTAAGTTACAAAGGCGGTCTTATCACTAACTAACTAAGCGATATCTTCCATCTTAATAACTTCTTATATAAATAACTAGTGTTCTACCAAGTAAGATCCAGCCCGACAAGCCGCCATGTTAGGTGACGTCACCGGCTCATTACGTAACAAGTGCGACAATGTGTGTTTGTTGTCAGTTTTTAATCAGCGCTGCGCCCGCGGCTGTCATCTCATTTGCCCCCGTCGCTCGTCGCTCGTCGCTCGGTGCTCACAGATTCAACATCGGTAGGCTCCGCTTGCCACTTGAATATGGCTGGATATCTTTTTTTTGTCGTCCTCATTACTGCATGCTGGGCAAAGGTTTCAGTTTTTGCCTTCCAAGTTCCAAATCTTTCGGCTTGCGATATGTTACCATAATGTGAAAAATAGTTATGGTCAGGTTTGTCACACCATCTATGTAAGTCAAACAAATAACTATAAATAATTAATTAATTAAACGAAAATTAGACTACAGGCGTTGTCTTCAGACCTGATTTATATTGTTTATGATGAGTGGTGATTGGCTGTATGGCTTCAGTCAATGTTATTATAACTAAAAAGAGGTAGATGTCGCACTAGCACGCTCAAATTCAATAAAATATTAACTTTGTTTTTAACATAACTGATGACAACCGAAAACATTTCTGAACTAAATCAGTTTTTATCAAAAGCAACATCTTGATGACCTTTACTCCTTTACTGCCAAATCGTTGTTCTCTTTCCTCTTTTGTTCGCTCGCTCAAAACCATTGTAAAGTGGATAACCTTCGAAGTTCTATTCAAGATGCAGCAAAACCTGTTCCAGACGAGAATAACAAAATATTATCAAAACAGGATAGTATCTAAATAAAAATAACGTACTTATTTATAACTTTAATAAAATTTGCAACACGATTTTACCGATGTTTTTTTTTAAACCTTTGTTGTGATTATAAAACCAAACAGAAACAACAATCGATCCATTATTTCTTTGTGACAATATTTTATATTGAAAGTAAAATAAGGTCGCAACGTTAGTCGCAAGTGGAACAAACCAAGCGTTTGCATAGCAACCCGAGCCCCTGTTTCGCCCTTGTGAGCTAGCCCTACTTTGACGAACTGAAACCGTTGCAATATAAACTTTAACGCGTAGCACTAGCGTGTATTTTTGTTTGAAATAGAAAGAAATTATGAACGCAGACAAGTTTGAACTGAAGCTGCAGGACGTAAGGTTGAGTTTTGTCTGCAGCAGTTTCTCAATGCATCAAATTCAATGTCAATTTCATGAAGCCCATTTACAGTCTAAAATGGAATTTAAACTTTACATCGTAAGGTTTCATTTTCATTACCAATCATTTCAAATGCATGAGGGCACTGATGTGCAGGTATACTTCTGGCCAAAACGTCGAGAAAAAAACGTGAAGATTTATGTTTAACCAACTTGGGGAAAAAAATGGGTTAAGTGTTTACTCGTTTCTATTTGTGGACAGATAACACGTGTAACATGAGACTGGCTGGTGGTTTTTGTGCAGTTGTGCAGCTACCGGCGTTACGAGGGGGCGAGGGAGGGAAGGTTGGAGGGGTGATCAGCTGGTTTTGTTGTCATTATTTCCAGATTTCTTATTCTTTGAGGAGCACTATACACCTACATGATTCTATGTAGGAATAAGACCCGTCTTATTCCTACATAGAATCATGACTATCCCGATAGTCCAGAGGTTTAGCTCCTCGCTTCTCATGCATGTAGTGCGAGTTCAAACTCAAGCACCCAAATTCGTGTGTCTTTTCAATTCATATGTACTTACCTACTTTGAGACCTGTGGAGTTCCCAGAGACGAACTATGACACCAGAAGATGACATCATCACACCAAAAAAGACTGGAATAAAATGGAACTGTTTTCGAATTGCAGGAGATAAAATGCTATAATTCTGGCTCACGCTAAAATTCACGTAATAACTTGGTTCCTCGTTGTGTATTATTTGTATTATTTCTACATCACGTACTGGTCTATGTTCTCTTTTCTCCTTTTGGTCTTCTGATCATAAAACCTACAACTCATCATAAACAATGCATAAAAAGTGCGATCACTTTGAAAAATCGAAACCTTTTTTGTTACGGTAGATTACATTTTTATGATTTGTTCCTCTTTTAAGATTCTTTATTGAAAAATATAGATTTAGAATTTAAAACAATAACACAGTTCAATTGATTTTCTTTTCATTTTTTAGGGTTCCGTAGTCAACAAGGAACCCTTATAGTTTCGCCATGTCCGTCTGTCCGTCTGTCCGCAGCTTAGCTCAAAGACTCCCTGTACTATAAAGTTGTAATTTGGTGTAAATATAGGTACGAATTTGTTGTGCCGAAAAAGTGGTAAAATAAAATCGCAAACGCACTTGGCCGGTTTTTTTTTAAATGATATCAGATCGTGCTATTTTTTATGTGTCTACTTCAATGGATGCCATGCCATAGTGCACTAGTACTCATTATCCTTACGTAATTGAATAGCAACGTCCTGCGATTAACAGTTTAATTGCTAAACGTGGCGACTTATGTAATTACGATGATAATTATTATATTATCTTTAACTAGTAACCTATTTTTTAACACTGCTGGGTGAAAACACCGCGTTGATGACACAGAGGTGTCCCAGCTGTGGGAACATAGGTTGATGATTATGTAACGTCAACCATCGTGTAGTACACACGGCTACACATCAGGCTATACAAAACCAGTTTGTCTTGGTCTCGCTTACTAGGATTTTTACACACAATAAACGGTCAGCTTTTTTTTTTTTTTTTACTTGTTAAAATCATCAAATGAGACCTCCCACCCCGGGCAGACTTGTACTGACTAAAATCCACGGTGTCCTTCAATAGCCCTTTATGTTCCGGGGTCACGGTGATGGTATAAGACCCGCGACCAATAAACGGTCAGCTAATACTGCTTTTGTATAGATTGTTGTGTAGCCGTATGTACCTACTGTCTATACTTCTATACCTAATACAGCAGAGTTTGTTTGTTTGGTTGTACGCGCTAGTCTCAAGAACAACTGGTTGGACTTGATAAAATATTTTTGTGTTGGTTAGTTAATTTAGCGAGGAAGGCTATACCATCACGCTATCACCATTTGGAGCGGAGCAGCAATGAGAAATGTTTCAAAATCGGGAAAATGTGTTCCTTTTCGAGAGCTTCCGTACTACTTTACTACATAATTTATAACAGGTATACTTACATAGGTTATAAGTAGTTTTGTGGTAGTTGCGCGGTTTCCGGCGATTGTCGCCTCACCAATCACCATGAGAGAGTCTGAGATCTGATCATTATAAAATTGCACTATTTGACGTATTTAGATCAGCAGGATTAGTTCCTATTACCTTATAGACCAAGATCCCAGACCCCCATACCATACTCAACTACCTACGTCATTTTAGCAAGCCTAAAGATGTACACACAGCTACACATTGGTTTTGTTGGTTTGTCTTGGTCTCGCTTTTTACGATTATTACACACAATAAGCGATCAACTAATACTTGTTTAAGGTAAAATGTAATTTTGTATGGGATTTTATTTCAGACATGCAAACAGTAATCCTTCTAGTTTGTTGTGCTTATTTATTCCAAACAATAACTTATTTTTATGAATAAAGCAGGTTACATTTCCAATTATTTTTATGCGTTGTGTTGTTATTAAGCGTTCTATTATTATGACGAAGTACTACCTACTAGATAGGTTACCTGGGTAGGGTACCTAATTACCTAGGTATATTATATTAGACGGATGATGTCGATGTGTATTTCTGTGAGTGTTGTTGTATACAATACCTATGCAAACTTTGAAGCCGGTGTGTGTGAGGTGTGTGTGTCGGCGGCTGTCGCGCCGCGCCGTGTACCCCGCGCCTCAGTCCGGGCGCAGACGCCGCTGAGTGCTGTCGTGTCGCTACACCTCGTCCGCGCTCGCGCTATTCGTGCGACCTTCAACACACGTAGTCTCGACGCTCGCGTTATCAGTACCGAAACGTTCCTTAAAACACATGCAAAATGGATACGACACAGATCAAAACAGAAACCCCAGACACGTTTGAAATAGACCCGGAGGACTTCACCATTACTAGTGATGAGATAAAACTAGAATTTTCAGAAATTGGCGATCCAGTACCGTTCAAACTTATTACAGAGGAGCATGAACATGGTGAACCAAATACTTATCGGATGGAGGTACCAGTTCCAAATGCGTGGATGACTGATGCGGTGCTCAACCAGCCAGGCCCCTCGAATGTCGACCAACTCGCCACGGATCGTCAGAGCTCAAGTCCTCCACCAAATAAACGTTTGAAAACGAACCTACAAGGAATCACAAAAAGAAATCGTCGAAAAAATAATGAAAGCACGGAAATCATGAGTAGCGATGACGACGCGTTTTCAGAAGAAAGTGATATGGAGTATGGAGAGGACAGCGATAATGACTCCGAGTGTGAGTACATCAGTGACGACGAGCCGCCGCGCGCCGGGGACCACGGAGGTGGCAGGTATGACGCTGATAAAAAAAATGAAGACTTATGGTGGAAGGTTAATCGACCGGAATGGACCACAGACGACTCGTCAATGATAAACATTGAGTTTACTAAGAAAAGAGAACTATTCAAATTGACGCCCAAGACACCTTACGAGACCTTCCGCTGGCTCCTTAATGATGAAATATTAGATACTATAGTAAACGAAACAAACAAGTACGCCGCTAATCTTAAAAAGAAAAAAATAGCTCCTTCATCTAGAATTTGGTCCTGGAAAGATGTGACGCGAGAGGAACTGATCACGTTCCTGGCGCTCGTCTTACACACAGGTACCATCCGGACGAACAGACTCGGGGACTACTGGAAAGGGGACTATCTTTTTAATTTGAATTGTTTCTCTAGATTTATGACCCGGAATCGCTTCATGTTGATACTACATTGTCTTAATTTTGCATCACCTGATCCCAACAATCATGATAATGTTGCGAAAATTAGACCTTTCATCAATCATTTTAATAACGTAATGAAGGAAATCTACTATCCAGGCAAGGAGCTTTATATTGCGAAATCCATGGTATTCTGGCACGGCAAACTGGTGCGTCAGGAGTACACCGACCACCGACGACACAAAAATGCTATCAATTTATTTAAACTTGCGGAACCTGACGGCACAGTAGTCAAATTTCAAGTTTATGCCGGCAAGAGCAGCGACAACATCGTCAGAGTTTCAACGGGACAAATAGTCGAGGAGCTTGTAGCAGATAAGCTGGGTTGTGGCCACGCTTTGTACATGGATAGATACTATAGCTCCTACAGACTGGCTCTAACTCTTCTAAAGGAGCAGACATACTGCACTGGAACTCTTAATAAGAAGTCCAGATATAATCCATTTAAAGATGGGCGTTGCGAAACATCACTCTTCTCTAAAGGCGTGCATGTTGGAAAATGGCGGGGTCGGAAATCTACTCTTTACATAACAACGGAATTTAAGGACCAAGTTCATCAAGTTATGGAAAATAATGGCACAGTAAGCCAGAAACCAAAGGCTCTGATAAATTTCAGCCGGTTCATGACGGCCAGCGAGCTGCAGGACCAGCTGATGTCCTACATGCCGTTCAGCAGGAAGATGATGCGCTGGTACAAGAAGGTCTTCACTTTCGCTCTGCAGATATACATGAACAATGCTTTTCATTTGTATAATAACTTTTCTGGTATTAAGAAGAAGATACGATATTACGAGTACAGGATGGCTGTATTGAAGGCGATGTTGCCGCCGCCGATGCATCATCCGCAGTCGGAGTTGGTAGTGTCGTCGCAGTCGAGCCACAGGCTGTCGAGGATGACGCGGACCAGGCTGCGGGAGAGGAAGGAGAAGGATGGGTCGGTGAGGATCTTGAACGAGGTGGTGAGGAAGGAGTGCAGGCTATGTCGGCGGAACAAGCGGCGCACGGCGACGCCGTTCGAGTGCTTGGGCTGCGAGGGCTCGCCCGCCTTCTGCACCACCTGCTTCTGCGAGGCGCACGTCAGCACCCGCGAGTCTTACACCACGGACGTTGATGGCATAGTGCATTACAACAATTTTTAACGAGGATAAAGAAGGAGAGCCTCTCATGATGTCACACCTGTGAAATCATAAAAGTTGAAAAGGCACAAAAAGTATCAAGGATAATAAAACACCATTGCTCAGTGTGTATTATTGTTTTTACTTTTGTTATTTTAATGTTACGAAATTTTAAGCTGTAAGTGATATAAAAAATTGATTTTAAAATTGAACTTTTTGGACTGTTGACCGTAATTAATTACTGAACTATATCGAAAGTACTGTAGTTAAAATGACTGTGTACCTAGTTATTTTTATTTTTATACTTAACCCTTTATCGGAATTGATGATGCTTATGACAATATTCCTTTAATTTACACATTTAAAAAACAAACAATATAATTGTTATTTTGAATAAATGTTACTTCTACTTACAATTCATTGTGATATTATTTGTGTTTCTAACCATTTTTAGTGTGTTTCTGACATGGTCATATAGAGTACCTAGGTCTAAATTGTCCAACAAGTGTAAAAACTAATTGTTACAATTTATTAATGAGCATTACAACTATTCGAAAATTGTATCGTTTATGTCTTGAAATAGCGTAGTACGCATAATATCTTTTGGTAACACAGATTTACTCCGAAAATCGTTCTATTGTTACTATTACTAACATTTTACCGTGCTACCAATATCAAAATGTAACTAAGATAATTACTAAGACTGTACTCACTCGCATAGATCATAAATGACTAGCAAAGGTTATAGTTACTCGCATGACCGGTTTTTTCACAGTAACGCTCTAATCCTCAACTCCTAATAGCTTTGATTTTCCAAAACACCACCTCCGATGGGTCTCGCAGACCCACTGAACCCGGTCCCGTAGACCCGGGGTCTTTCGGACCGAAACACAATGCTATTAATCAAACCACAGAAACAATTACTGATCGACCCAAGATTAGCTGGAATTGTTTGAAAACCACTTTGATTCGGTCGGGTATCGAACTTGTGACCTCAGCTATTGTTCTTGTTTGTGTCTGGAAGAGCAATTTTGTAACAGTAAATAACATTAGAGTTCATAGCTTGGAGACTGAAGATGTTGATAAAACATAGATACAGGAGGTATTTCTGACTCCAGTTAACATGGTAACTAGTGTGTATAGCGAGCGCTTGTCCCCCACGCGGCCCACTCCGCCGTGTGCCACCTCACACACATTCTATTACAGACCGCCCCACACACACACGAACAGCTGTGAACACCCATCTTTATCGACATCTTACATCTTCGATACTTCTCTATAAATATCTCGGACAAATTCAATAAAAACCAGGCGCGTCAATATCTGTCCCATACTTTATACACATCAAGACGCAAGGGTTTGACCAAGAAAGGAATATTGATTACATTATCTTCTTTGTTCAATGTTCATGGGACACTTTACGACGAACCCATGTTAGGAATATCACCATCATCCATAAAACCAGCTTACTTTTAGGGTGTTCTTGATAACAATAAAGTACTCTCCATGATGAAAGTTTTGCATCGCAACAAAGGAATATCAAAAATCAAATGTGTGACGCAATCGCGCAACTAAATCCATTCCTCAAAAAACCTGACTCCGAACCCGTCACGAACAAAGAACTTCAGTACATTCCATGTTTAGAGCGAGACAATCATATCTGCGAATACATCCCTCTCTCTTCCCTAAAAAAGGGGCAAAATTATGACGTAATCATAGCCCTAGCACCCCTGCCGGGCAAGAGATGCAATTACTTGCGTGAACTTTATAGCTTACGAAATAAAGGTCACAATTGATCACCGTTGCATTTCGGAGATGGATGACGAAATCGTAGGGTGATTATAGTATGGGAGTCAGGCAACTGCCCACTAATAATACGTTTTCATCTCTGGTGCGATTAGTTAGATAATAGTCCTTCGATGCAAAAGAGAATGAACAAAATATGACAATGAATTTAAATATTATTATAAGTAGAATACCATGTATACTCAAAACACTTGAACACACACATTATCTAAAGTATGTAGCAGACAAAACACATTTTCGATGCAAAAAAATACTGTTGCGGTTGTCCTAATTTTAGCCAATTCTGTCCAAACTTCGACATCTGTTGCCAAAATGAAAAGCTACGTTAATTTGCAGCAACAAATGTATTTCTGGCGAGCTCTTCAAAAGGCAGGAAGCTTACAATTTAAAACTAAGGATTACTTTTTGTGGCAAAAGATGGTAAGCGGTTTCATATTAACATACTGCGAAAGTCAGTGCAGTCTTCGTCTCAGGTGCAATTTTATTTTTGTGTGATATTTATACAAAGGAAAGAGCACTTGGAGATCTATAAAATCCCAGTACCCCAATGTATAAAAATACGTAAGGCTAAATAATTATAGTAGAATTTCTGAGTGAATAAACACAAATATTGTCTACTCTTTGGTATTGTACAAAAAAGCGTTTCATTATTTTCATAGAGTTAAACATATAACAAAATACCAGTAAAGTAAATTAATAATTACAATCGTTTCCTCCCATCAGTATTAATAATAGCGAAACAGATAGTTTTATTTCTAAAGTAATTTATTAACGCCAAACGGATGTCGTAATTTCAAATGCGGCGAATAAAACAATTTACTTTTATGTTTTTTACTGGACTGCCATGTATAAAGTGTTTATTGTTTAAAAAGACAACTTTATTTTTGTGCGATAGTGATTTAATAATACTACCTGTAATACTGCTATTATGAACATAATCTGCTCAAAGCAGTTTCTCTGAAACTAAATCCAGGCAAAGCCGGCTTAAATTCCTAATGAAACCTAAACATTATTGCTAACATGTCGTAACATAATGATAATGCTGTCTCCGAGACAATGACACAAAGACAATAGTGGAACCCTTTACCGCATAGAATGTGAGATTTATTTTATTTACCATCGCTCTCTGGCCGGTCCCGCCGGAACGTGGGTTGAATATACACCATAAACTTTTATGGGGCCCAGTCAGATAACAGCGTCGTGCTTACATATTTTTTTGTGGTTCCAAAGAGTTATACGGTAACGTAGGTCTGCCCTGTATATTATCTTCTCTCTAGTGCATTAAATTATTCGGCTGACTTGTTTATTATGCGCATTTTTTTCATTTTATGTCTTTTCAGGGCTATTATTATTATTACCCATGTGTAGGAAGCTGGAACATATTTATATGAAGTTTTCTTTTGCTTGATCGGTAATCGGATTCGATCACTTCGAATAAACATTTAGATAAGTTTCCATTAAACAAGCTGATAATATAGCAAACACCCAGTCTTTAGATGGTTTATTAAAAAAAAATCCTATGGAAACCGAGAAAGCCCCAAAAACAATATTAGTTCTTTCAATCTCGGTTGCTCGAAAAAAGAAACATCCTCCACAAAGATAGATGAAGGCACTCGAGCTAGCATCAGAAAAAATGAGTGGGCGTAATATGTTGTAGAACCTATGGCTATGTTAATGGAGTTGCTTCTCATCTCGTGTTTATCAACCGTGTGGGCTGTCGGTTCCATGTTTATGGTGTTTTCTATTCGGTTTCGCTACCTATTGTTTTAATGGCGAGTGAAAGTTGTTCCAGTTAATTTTGAGAACAATGCACCATGATTTAGGACTTTTATTTGTAAAGCTTTATCTAACGCTGGAATCGTTTGCTGAAAAATTGTTCAGATTGCCTTCCTCTCTTTGTTTTATAGCGTTTTGTTATGGTCTATGAGTTCATATACACTCATGTACTGTTGTTGTTTCTATTATATTGTTATTATAGTTTCACTGCATTATAGCTAGTAATTAGAGCACATAGACATTGTGTTGGTTGCAAGAGTCAAATTTTCCAAAAACGCAAACTGAAATTCATCAGAAATGTTGAGATGCTCAACATATTAACAGCAGCAACAAAGTCGTCAATGCTGTAAGTGTAAACGGAGGCTGTAAATAAAGATTCGTCTTCGTAATATTATTTCTTTTGTTTGTGTCGTTCCTGCGAGCTCGGCACAGCGAGGCAGGCAGGCGGGCAGTCCGCAGTAGCTACCGGGCATACGTGTAGCGTATAGAACTATAGACGCAACCGGTTTCAACTTGCTACTCCTATAGATTAAATCGTTCGTAAAAGGTTTTAAGAGACGACCAATTTAATTTTACTGACTTGTACCGTTCAAGATTTGATCTCAACATTTTGAGCTTTAGGAAACGACTAAAATGAAAGATCATCACTAGCTTTTGTCAGTTTCGGGGATAAAATTTATAGAAACAAGGATCACACAACTATTTATAAAAATATGCATTGGTAAACCGAAACTATTACAAGATTGTTCGATCGGTTGGATTTTGGTGTGTAAGTGTGTGTAGTGTATGTAGTACTTACTAGGTTAGTAGGTTTACCCTTTTGAGACAGAAACAATAAAATGTGAGGGTTTTACTTTTAATGTATGAGATTTTTCGTAAAACAAAACAACCGCATTACAATCATCATCTGAGCTCAATATATTTGGGAGGAAGAGCTCTCAGCTGATGATGATGATGAATCAACCGCAGCCGAACACCCATACATACTTGCTAACTACATCCAATAGCGTAGTCCGGTCGTCCCGCAGGCTACCGACTCACGCGCAAGTGCAGGCACCAGGTCGGAACCTGTTTCGGGGGAAGCTGCCTTCCTACTGTTATTATTACAGGCTTTCTGCGAAACTATGGCTATTAACTTTACTTGCACATTTTGCAGTCATTATTATTGTGTATGTGGGAATACTTGGATTAATGGTGATTTATGATGTTATAGACACTTGAGTTTATGACTTGAGGATAAGCCTAATTATGACTCTGATCGATCTTTGATTTGTGATAATGTAAGAACACAGTTCTGTTAAACTAATCCGATTAAGCAGCTCTAAAACATACGTCGTTCTTTCATTCAATTACATCCAGAAACTTGTGTACCTATGCTTGAGCATTGCCGGATTGGGAACAAATCCGAAATCATTAAAGAGTGTTACGAACTTACACTGCTATTACACCATTTGTTAGCTTTTGACTCATTTTGTACGAGAAGTCTAAAAAGCACAATGAAAGCACTCCCACTATCCGCTTATTTGAAGCCCTATTAATTACCAGGACAAATAAAGGGTCTGCAAATCAGACTCCTTCAAAAATTAAAAACAAACTCTTTATTTTTCATTAAATTTTACAAATTGCAGCTGTCAAGAAAGTAAATAAGTCACAAAGTCAGTCTGTATCAAAACCTTCTAAAACGTGATGTCAGCCCCTTCCAACAAAGAGTGAATCTCTACTGTGAATCTGTCCCTCATCGACTTTGCATACAAATGCACCCTCTCGTTGCCTCGGAGGGACATCTGATCATCGGGAGGACTCAATCATTCTCGAGATCGTACACAAGCGATAGGTAGCTATTTAATCCAGTTGGTTGACGTAACGTAACGTTAGAGATTGGAGACCTGACTCCTTGACTATAATGTTTTAGGAATATTTATAGTGCGAATTTAAGCAAATTTTTTTTCTACAGTAACTAGTTCCTTTAAAGTAAATATTTTCAGGTCATTATAACCATAAACCCTAGTTAGTAGTTCATTCCGTGTTTTAATGTTCCTAGAAACAAAGAATAAGATCTGTCAGTGAATGAACTAAATGAGAAGAATTAACTTACTTGGTAAATCCTTACAAATACTAAGTTCTACGAAAAGCAGGTAGTGGTACTTATTGCCAACTTCATTTTCATACCCATCATAATAGGTACATATTACCAAGAAACAAGTAGGTAGGTACCTAAGTACTTCATTTCTTAACTTGTAACTGTAAGTACAACATAAGCCTTTCTTATTCATAAAGGTATTATAGTTCACCGACAAACCGTAACGATAGAAACCTCACACAATATGAACTCTTTTCTATTTCTTTTCCAACAAAGAAAGTAACCGCCTACACGAACCAACATTTTGTAACAGAAAAGAACTTTTCCATGATGTCCTTCTGAGGTTATGTAACTTTATGTAGATGATATTGAATGCATGTACAAAGTAAATAAATCATCGAATTTAGTCCTGTACTAGGTTCAGAAGTAAACAGTACTTTCACAGGGTATCGTCGGCCAATCAATCGTACGCGCTCGGCTATCTCCGCCGCCGCTCGGCAAACTCCGCCACAGCTGACGCGAACTGTTGCTATGTGCACGTCCACGAAAGCAAAGCGGACATGTTCAGCAGAAGCCGGTTTTAGTTGATGTTTCATTAGATTCGTTATTACTGTTTGGCTATGTAAAAAAGATGGAATTTAGCAATCTATTTAGTTGTTTCGTGATTTTTTGTGAATACAGTTTTTTTCGACGTTTTAGCGAAATTTTACACACTACACCCTTCATAATACTTAACCTAAAACTTATGTGTACAAAACTCTCCAATTCAGCAACAAAACCAAAGGAAAACACCAAAAACCAATTTCCCAAACAAAGAAAAGCAGATTACACCCGAAAATGTCCTACAAACTCCTTAGTGGCAGCTCGCTAAACGAGCCTACGTGACCGAAGCAGTGTACTGACGCACACACTCGCAGTGCGCGGCACACCGACACGACCGCGCACGCACACTAATGAACGTGCGGTTAAGACCTCGTGCGCGGCGACGAAACAGCGCAACCACCGTCGACCTTCACAAAGAAATATACACATCCGTCGTCCTTAGCGCCAACGAAATAGGGTGCAATTTAAAAAGCAATGTTGAAAGGATGTTATGTCGATCCAGTCTTCGTGTAGGTAATAGCCCCGTTGCGCTAGCGAGTGCATTTATGGCAGCGTTCGCGAGTTGCCAACCTTTTTACTTTATTTGTTCCATTATTTATGTTAGAATAACTATTACGATGAGTTTAATAATACTTTGTTGATTGAAATGACACAAATGCGATTGTTATGTAGTCCAGCTGATATCTTTGTGCCGGTTTGGTTATGTTTGATAAATGAATTAGCATATTATCTGATGTCTGTGTTAGTGTATTATCACAGCTTTATTGATGCATGAAAGAAATGAGACAAGGCAACGCGATAAAAATGTTATCATACGACCTAGCTGAAAGGATTGAAAAAGAAAAGATCTAATTTTTTTATGAATCGCCAACTAACGAATTCAGAGGAGAGCTATCTCAAAACATCAAATAACTTACCTAACTTTTCTGTATTTGAACAAAAACACAAATTCGCCGGGAGCAGTGGTAAAAGGTGAAAGTCCTAGACCAGGTTGGCCTAAAAAAAGGTTGACGATCCCTCGCTACTCGTCCCGCAACGCGCTTGGCAACAAGCGAATGAAAGCACTGGACTACATACAACGAACTTTCAACCTTATTTTGTAGAACTTAAAGTATAATTTTCTTCAATGTAAACAAGTTATTGATCGTAGCTTACGCGAAAAACTTTAGTACTTATCGCCATACAAACGATACATGTGCTATTTCATTAATTGGCCTAAGTGACATAACTAATCGATAGCCGTCCTTACTGCGTGAGAATAAGGTCTATATTTGTGTACATAAGATTAGTTTTTGTGAAGATTATTAATCATACAGGATTTATAGATGGACAAAGAGTTATTTAAGACAGTTATTACGTGTGAACGGCCATTACAGCTTAGTAAGGAGCATGTGTTTAGTGTTTTTTGTTTCATCTCAAACGGAGCACGAAAACATGAGAAAGATGTTCTGAAAGAACTGACTTATTTCGGTCGAGAACGATTCTTTGTGTTTTTGTACGACCGACTATGTAAAAGGGTGATGTATTTAAATGATATTTATGATGTAAGTAAAGTAGGTATTGTACCAGTGTTATATTATTAGTATACAAGTAGTTATGTCTACTATACATGAATACTATCGTGTTAATACGTGACTTACGAAAGATATCTAGCCTAACTTACGTTCCTTACGTTCGTTCTCTGTGAAGAATCACATAACTGATATATATTATGTTGATTTTAGTAAAGCGGATTTACTAAAAAATCTGCATAATAACATAATCTTTCAAATCCAATAGGTCATGACGCTCGAGTAACTGCAAATTTAGCATCATCGCCTCCCCTACTATAAAACTAGACTGTATGAAAGTCGTGATGCGGTTGCGAAATTACTAGATATTCTGCCTAATTTTTCAGTGTAAATCCTACCTAATCCATGAACAGACTTGTATTCTTCATGTTGAAAGTTGACCGAATATTCCTAGTAACCCCGCACTGTCTAAAAAAAGATGTGCCAAGGTTCCCAGGGGCACAGTTAGCTAGATAGGGTAGTTAGTTAGATAGGAGTATAAAATGCTACTAAAACCACTGGTAGATCGTGTACACACGGCTACACATCAAACTATAAAAAAAAACAGTTTGTCTTAGTCTCGCTTTGCACGATTTTTACACATAATAAACAGTCAGCTAAGTACTTAATACTGATTTCGTATAGCTTGATGTGTAGCCGTGTGTACAGTAGCAACAACACAGGCCCTTATTAACCACTATCTACATAATATTTATTTGTATTGATTAGTTTCCAATCTCCACTAAAGATCGTTTAGTTCATTAACCGCACAATCGATATCCAATCAAATCAACTTTCAAAAACTTCATTATATCAATCATCTAAGTGTTTCAAAAGCAAAAAAAAAACATACCTCCTTTGTTATCGTGAGTGCAATAATACTCCCCCAACAGGTTCGACGGAAAAAATGATGAAGGACGGGGCTTTGGTTCCCGGGCGTGGCTTCATTGTTTGAGTGTAGTTGGTTATGCCTGGCAGTTTGACAGCCTTGTCAAAAAATATTGGCGTGGCATGGTGAGTGAAGTATGCCTGTAATTTACCTAATGATTTTAGTCTCCGAGGACCACAAGTAGACATAAAATCCCAATTATCTTTTATTTTTAAGAGAAAAATAGGTATGTCTCATTTCTGACAAAAATAAAAAGAAAATTAAATCTTCATTGCTCTTAGCGAAAACTTGTTACAAAATAATCTTTTGAAATGGTCTAGCGAGCGACTTCATTGCTAATAAATCCTGAAAACTGTTTCAGGTCAACCGCAGCTTTATTCGATCGTTACTGAAATACAGCTGGGGTTAGTTGTGTTTCTCTCCTTATGATGAAGTATAAACCGTTTTACTGACAATTTCAGTGATTGGGTTTAGGTAATGAAAAAAGGCCGATTCATAGTTTTCAAGCTCTATGGAAATTATAGAGGTATCCCACATTGGGCACCCGCTGAAATCATCTGAGCTAATGGCACCTGAGGTATTCAACATAGGGCACCTGTCACTATTTAATTTTTTTGCACTTGCCATTATGGGAAATAGATCAAGCATTTTATTCCTCTTAGGTTACTTAGGGCACCTACGGAGGGTATTAGTGCTGCAACAAGATACTTTTACATAGCCTAGATATCAAGATATTTTTAATACAGTCACAGAATATCTTTTTTTCTTAGTGTACTTTAATTTCTCCACACTCAGGCATAATAATAGTATCTGCGAGTATTAAATTATCTTGCAAGCCATCGATCGCTAATGTTACCAAGCGAAGCTCTCGATGACATCACCTCTAAGTCAGAGCTTACAACTTACACCGCGACTGTAACGAACAAATCATACTCACTTACCTACTGGCTCGTGACGTCATCACCGGCGGCCATATTTGCGGAGGGTACTATTTGTGCGCTCCTCAATTTGTGTAGTGTGCAGAATACACCCTTCATCCGTGTTGGGGTGGGCAGGACTCACTCAGGACCGTTGCCAAATTATTGCCAGATGTTACAATTTCAGTGCATGAAATTGTTCTTCATCTTACTTTTATTGTGAAAGCCCCACACTATTCGCCGAAGTTCAATTGTCTAGTAACATTATGGAACTTCTGGGATTTTTTTCTTCCAGTATTTCCATGTAACTAGTATACCTTTACACCTAATCCCATTTGTTACATTAAGTAGTTTAGATACATACCCTTTTCAACTTATGGTAACCTAATACTTTTGGTGCTAAGCTTTTTTCAGAATTACTTTAAAACATACCACCTGGAACTTATGCCAGCCTAGTACTTTTTTAAGATTGAGGAAGGAAAGTAGCCGCCAAGTTGCATCCGCTTAGACTGGAAGCCGTTTCCAACATATTTGGAAAAAGGTGATCTAACTTTTTAGTGTAGTTCTATCTCTTGTATGAAAATGTTTCTGTGAAGCGTGTCTAATATTACCTACGACATTATGTGTCGCCTGTAAGTCTCAGTGCTGGCTGTCGCTCTCTGACCTTGACTGAATTCACGGTCAGTGCCAACTGCTACCTGCTGCCCGCTGCCCGCTGCCTGCCTCGCATTACCTCATCGCTATACATTGTATACATAGTGACAGTATTAAATTACAATCTGTACGCACTTCGCATATGAACAGTTTCTATTTTATTGAATTAAAATTCAGAATAAGTAATTCAAATGGACATTGCTTATTATAATTTGTAAAGACATCACACTTTAGCGACACAGACTAAAGATATACATATTTCATTACAGCTGATCTCCGCCGCTGTATCACCCGCTGATCAACCCCTAAAGATCGTAGTCTGTAGACATAACATCACTCAATATTATTACTGAATTGCACCAGTATTGCCTGAGATTAACGTGTTCGACCAAACACCCAAACATTTCAGCTTTATTTGTATTATTCCCGGTCACATATAAAAAAAGCATTTCATAAAACATTATATTTATGTCCAAATGTATTCACCCACATTAAAACTTCCGATTTATTGGCTCTTTGGGAGTGGCTCTTGTTTGTGACATTATTTAGTTACTCGATCCATACAGGGTTCATTGTACGACTGAAACATTCATGCTTTCATTTTTTTTCATTATTCAGATTGTTATTGTACTCGTTTACTTTTCAACGTAATGAGACAACATCGTTGACTTAACTCTGTCAAACTTATGTTATCATGTCAAACAATGCTTGCACTAGCATGGGGCTGTGTTATCAGCTGGCCACCTTCCCATGGACAGGAGGGGTCAGTACAGACAGGGCCGGATTTACCCTGACTAGGCAACTGCCTAGGGGCCCCGCTATGGGTAGTGGCCCTGTGCACGCTCCAACAATAAACGTTTCATCAAAATTGGTATCCATTCTCAATCATACTTTTATGTTAAACGTTGGAAGGTTGCCTGCCGGGGTCGCGGGACTTATGAGCTATTGAAGGACACCGTGGATTTTAGTCA
This sequence comes from Agrotis ipsilon, assembly GCA_028554685.1. Lineage (NCBI taxonomy): Eukaryota > Metazoa > Arthropoda > Insecta > Lepidoptera > Noctuidae > Agrotis > Agrotis ipsilon. Next base: position 207,796 of record CM052970.1, on the reverse strand, counting down.
GTACGAGTCTGTCAGTACCTCCCGCCCTGCCTTCGAGGACTCGTTTGATGATTTTACCACGCTAAAAAAATAACCTCGTAAGGGTTGGTAAAGCCATCGGATGACGGTAAACTCGTATTGTACGAGGGTGAAACTGCATGGGAGGCCCTGAAAAAAAAGGGTTACATAAACGGGCCCCAAGAATTGCATTTCCTAGGAGCCCTTACAGGGTTACTCCGGCCCTGAACTGAGGGGCTGCTAATGGTGTACGAGATACAAGTTTTTACACAGTTCATGGAAACTAAAGTAAGTACCGACTGATCCATCGGTACATATATTCCTATACCAGTTGTTGCCGGCGGTGCCGGCGGTTCTAAATGCGTTTAGCAGTTTTTGCGTGACAGAGTAACAAACATCCATACATCCATTCTCACAAACTTTCACACCTATAGTATTGTTCCTCGTATCATAGAACCTGTTAGGTAATCAAGTGTGAGGGTTTGAGGAGGTTATGACAAAAAATGTGGCAATGTGTTTGTAACCATAACTTTTATCAGTATTATATTTATATGTGTCTATGATCGATAGAATGCTGATTGTGATTTATGGTATTGTGATTTAGCAATCATTCGTTTTTTCTGATATTACGCAATATGACTTATTCATCATCTTTATTTTTTTCTTAGTTTTTTGAATTCTTCATATCAACCTTTGTCAAAATTATACATATTAAGTTTCATGTCTGTGATTAAAGCCAGCCGGGGTTGCGGGGCTTATACCATCACCGTGACCCCGGAACATAAAGGGCTATTGAAGGACACCGTGGATTTTAGTCAGTACAAGTCTGACAGTCCCTCGCGCCCTGCCCGAGGTGAGCCGGGAGGCCTCACCTGATGATTTTACCATGTAAAAAAATAAAAAGTTTCATGTCTGTGATAGAATAAGTTTCCATCCGGGAAATATCGCTGAAAAGAAGTGCTAAAAATGCCTATTTTTATTGTTAGTTATTTTCTACCGTAACCTACCCATACTGAGCCACTTACTGAGCCCCCTAGATCCCACAACTGGGCCCACTCCTGCCACAGGACCGCAGTAAATTGAATCTCTTTTGTTTTCCGCTCCTTAAACCCGGAAATCAAGTTTCCCTCGAATCTGTTCTTTATGTGAGTTGCTTTGTCCCGGTTTATTTATTGGAGCAAATAATCTTCTTAATGATTGTGCCGACCATCGCGCCTGCTACTGTTAGAGGGGGCGACAGACGTGTTTTCAGACAGTTTTCCTGAAGCTAACGAGGTTGTTTTGATCACTGAAACATCTGTTATCAAAACAAGATCTCGTCGAGTTCATTATTATTAAATAATGATCAGTTTTCTTGGATTATTCAGAAATTACGTTCACCGATAAAATTTTCTGTTCGAGTGTGTACTTTTTATGCTCATTAATCTGGTTTTAATTAAAATATCTAAAAATAAATGATTGAATATTACGCTAAATTTTCTTCGGAACTATAGTAAATCTATTTGGCCTTGTCCTTAGATTTATGAATAAACTTTTAAGATACTAGTTTAGGCCTGCACACAAAAGTTTGATGTTAAAAAGCTTAACTTACAGAACAGGCTTTAAATGTGAGTTTTTTGCAGATCGCTGACGTCATCATTTCTTTAATTATTTCATAGTACATTATAACATCAGAGTCGGCTCAAAGTACACATGAATACATACATAATCAGATTACCTCATATAAAAACTGAGCTATCATGACAACCGCGCCCATACATTATTTCATACTTACATTTTTTTCTTCTAGCTTCAATGTTTTTGCTGGCAACTTTTTTTGTTCGTTTTTTTTCTCATGGCAACTCCTCTTGTCGTTACGTCAAGCTTTTTTTATCGCTAATTGTCGTTGGGAGCTTGATTTAGAGAAGGTTTTATGTCGGTCCACCCACAGCATCCAAATCATTGAATAGATTCAATGCGTTGGACTGACACGGGAGATGTTTAGGGGCCCGCGGGACGAAAACTGGATTTTGCTTTTTTATGTTTTTGTTTGTTAGTATGGAATTTAAAAATAAGTAGTCAGATGCGTAGCGTATCTTTTTCTATGAAACTGCACTTAAAGTATGTTTTTTTATTTGCTTAGTAACAGGGTAACAGCAGATACTTTCATGAAACTACTGAGGGTCTAAAATGACTACTCAGTAATATTGTTAATGATTCACTTCATGAATTTCTACCAACCGTCTATATTCTTTTCTTTACGAAGTGAATCATTAGGAATATTGCTAAGTAGTCATTTAAGATCATCTGTAGTTTCCTTGTTACTTAGCAAATAAAAAACATACCTACATTATTTACCATTAGGTAATTCAGATCCATAATAAAAAAAAACCAAAGTGTATTTGCTCAGTTATAGTAAACATTGGATATTATTATCTTAAATAAACTTTTTATTATTTCGCAGATACATAACTTTACCACACAAAAATAAAAATAAGTAAGAGGCCATGAAATCAAGAGTCTTTTTTATCTCCTCAAGTGATACTAAACCAGAACTCAACATGGTAACAAAAAAAAAGTTAACTAGCGAGTGACCCTTCATCTTGAAACAAAAAATAAAACTCAAATACGGGTCCCTAAAACTAAATTCAAGTTTGAACTTAAGCTTTTTTATTTGATTGGTTCGCGTGGGGTGTGGGGTTCGATTCCCGGCTCGTTTATTACGGATTACGCGTGGCTCGCCATTGAATTATGTATTATCGTTTTTATCTAAACAATTCGCGTCGTAATTGATTGGCCGTGAAGCTCGCTGGGAGAGTTTATTCTAAATTGTTTGTTTGTATGGTTTAACTATTGAGTTTTTTATTTTAATAAGATATGCAGCTATGCATAAAACATAGGCCAGTGGTATGTATAGTCTTTTATTTCAATGCGACAAACCAAGTTTATAAAGATGTATGAAATGAAGTAAGGTCAGCTCGGCGAAGACCGTCTGGCGGGTAAGTAAGACCGTACAATAAGCAATCCAACAAAGTCTGAATAATCACAGCAATTACAACGCGAACTACAAAAAATAAGATTTAACAGTAGTAGTTCGGGTGGAATTGCTATGGTTATACAGACTTTGTTGTATTGCTGATTGTACAGGCTTACCCACCAGACGGTCTTCGCCGAGTTGACTATATTACCTATAGTTTATGCAGAGTTAGAAATCAAACCTTTATCTAGATACTTCTTCAAACGCGGTAAGCTCATTCTGGAACTGTTACCAATGACGTGCGGCCTACTGTTCAACAAATACAAGTATACAAATTACTCTTATTTCTGAATGGTATGTGATCACTTGATAAATGCTGCACACCCTGAAGAAAATGCATAGATGTTTACCAATAGAAAAATGTATGTCACCAGCACACAGGGGTCCACCTTGGAAAACCACCTTGAACTTATGCCAGCCTAGTACTTTTGCTTGTTAGATACATTATTCCAGTATTTAAGCATAAAGCCAAGCTTTTGATGTCTACTGTATCAAACAAACTCATGGCCCCGTTGGGAAATAATGTATGAATTTTTTTTTTTGAGTACAATAGAGTCAAGGACCTGCTCGGTACGACCCCACACAGTACCGTCCTCTCACAAATTACATAAACAACTAGGATGCGTATTCTTTTTAAGAAATTTCATCGCTGGACTCCACGATGTGTTCGTCGCCGAAACAACTTTGAGAACAGCTGATCGAGTACTTTTGTTCCTGCCTGTAGCTTGGTGAATAGCACTCTTTAGAAACAGCGCCGAGTGCTTGCTGTGTTTATAGAGAATAGTAAGGTAGGAGGAAAACGATGATGGAGTAAGAGCACTAGAACATTCTTTGCCTAGGTACCCTAGAATGACGTCAGCAGGTAATTAGATCAGCGCATCGACCTTTGTTTTAGTAAGCGGGTCACGGCTGCGACCTCCTGTTATATCGGTTGTATAAATAAGCCCCAGTTATGTACTTCACGGTTGTTTTCCTTAAATATACTTTTGTATTGGAAGGATCAAACCGCGATTACGATGGAACATCTGCGACTGATTAAACATCATATTTTTTTCCTTGAAAAACAAGTTGATAGTGTGTTCTCTTGAAAACTTTGAGGACGAAGATGTAACACATTATTTTCATCGCAAACTGCTAAAAAGCGTGAAAAATAACAAGTTCGGTAACGCCCAAGTGATACCTAAAAATTTGGTGTTGCCAATTTTTAAGAACCCACCAAGACCAACATTAAGTTTCTATTATTTAGTGCCTCAGTCGTATGGTAAGTATTCTATTTTTATCAAAACCAGAAGAAGGTAATAAATAAATCAGCTACACGAAAAACAGTTTATATAATTATAATGAAAGCTATCAATGAATATTTAGAAAATAAATTAAAAACTAGTCTCCAATTATAATGTAAGAGAACCTGCTCCAAGATTGTATCACAAGCAGTGTGACAACTTAAGATTAATTTATAAATGAGCTCAGAAGTGCATTCAAATATAATTGGAGATCATAAAGTAATTGGAATCCGGAGGTCAACTGCAGTTAAGTCAAATTTATGAGCTGGTATCTGAAACTCGCACTCGATGCTGTTTTATAACTAATTCCTTTAAATTAACCGGATCACAGGTCAGACCCCGTTCATTTTGGAAAATAGCTTTAAAATAATTAGGTACGGGATTTAATACTGTTACTAGTGACTTTTGACCGTATAATACCTGGTAATCGTGTAGTTTCTCTTGGCCCTGCTTCCCACTTACCTTGTAGCTATCAGGCCAGATGAAAAAGTGAGCTGCCGAAATACTTGAGCCAATAATTATATTCAAAACGAAAGATTTTAAAGTGATTTTCACTAATGGTTTTACAGTGTGTACAAACTTATATTTTAAGAGTTTTTAGCATATTAAACATCGACAAGATGACCTCTGCAAGATGTACCGATGACCTGAAGAAGGTGGCTGGCAGTGGCTGGATGAAAAAAGCTGGAGATCGTGGGCTGTGACGCTCCCTGGGAGAGACCTATGTCCAGCAGTGGACTGCAATAGGCTGAAATGATGATGATGAAACATCGACAGGTAAACTTTAAGCTCAGTTGCAGTCAGTGGGTGGCGTTATGTAGCTTGTAACTGATTATATTGAGAAATAAAAAGCCCCTTCTGTGTTCTAAAACCTTCATTATAAGCATCCCAGAGAAATAAACATTTTCTTATTAACCGTACTTCACAGTACGTCTAAGTATGCGCACAAACTTGCGACTGCAACAACAAATAAAGCACGATTAACAATCGGTTACTGCGGCTGTACACTTGTAGAGTAACGGAAACGTAAAGTTTTTAGTTGGAATAAGTGGAAGTCGTAAGTCGTGGGTGTTCCTCCGGGCTGCGTCGTAAACAGCTGAGCGAGCTGCATGTGTCGGATGGAGCGATGCATGGAACACAGAATAACTACAACACACAGTACATGAAATTACAATTAACATGGATAAAACATACATTGTCACACTTCCACTATTTCGTTGAATAACCAAAAGATGATGTGATCAACGATGATGGCAATGCGAGATTGTCTACAGTGACACATCATTCTTGATTAGAAGCCTCTTTTTAGCACATGTACTGTAACCACGGATCTTTCACTTCTTACGATGGTTAGCCAGCGATGCTGCCATGTTTGCCAGACGACAAAGCCTGCCGGGGTCGCGGGACCCCGGAACATAAAGGGTGAAGGACGACGTAGATTTTAGTTAGTACAAGTCTGACAGTCCCTTCAGTGGGAGGAATCATTAGATGGTTTTTTTTTATTATTTTTTTTTCTTTTCAATAAGTATTCTAGTCTATCTTTACCTGAGAAAACGTATCTTTTCTCTTTTTAAATCTATGTTTTATAGTTTTATATAGGAGGAGAGACCGTGTCACTTCCTAGTCCAGCTACTATAACACCTATGATTTATTTTCTATAATACTATGGGAAAACTTACTATAAAGCGCAATAACTGATACGTTTAAAGTGTTCAATACACAGATTACCACGAGTGAGACTTCTGTATATTTCTGCAGAGTAGTCATAAGCTTATGTCGGACGATTGTTTTAGTTGAGGGGGAGTTCACTTCCGAAATCGGTTTATTTTTGTGTGTTAAGATAAGGATCAGAAGGTTGGTGATTGCAAAACACATAGGTCATGAAGATATAGGAGATCGATCTTTATTAAGAATGCAGAGTTATACATAAAAAATAACGATACGATCTAGTGGCTATTATCTAAATTAGGGTTATGTAACCTGTAACTAAATGAAAATCTAACTCAATCGAAAACACATAATAATCCACATAGAAACAGCACAAAAACACACATTTGTACAATAACTACTGTGTGTTATCTGAGGCCATTACCGTCCGGCGCCGTCCGCTGTCCGGCCGTCCGGTGTCCGCAGATAAACCGGACGCCGGACACGTATCTTGAGTTATAGCTGTTGGCTGAACTATGAGAGCTAATGGGTTTTAATTGTACTGTTATATGGCCTTTTAGGATGGTAATATCTTTGCATAATATCGCTCGTTTGTTTCAAGTAGACATCTCCTAATGAAATTACCTTTACGTTCTCGTTAGGTACTCAATATGTTGACAGGGCACTGGGATGGTAAGTTGGGGTGAGATCAAAAATACCTACTTGATTTGCATAAGTTACGGCAACCTTATACAGTCCTAATGTGTTGAATTTAAATACCGCAATTTCGCACATAGCAGTGGCACACCCGGGAGGTCGGAGGGTGGAACTCCGTCACCCTCCGCCGAGCACCGCGGGTATCAGCCAGCTCCCAGCTGATGCACACTGCTCCTGTCATCCACAAATCGAATTGTAGTCATAATTTACTGTTATGAAGCTCTCACTTCCTCGCCATTTCGAATAACGTCGTAAAATGAAAATGAATTACTTTTTTTTACTTTTCAAAACTTCTTGATTTTATCACTTTTGTTCGAGAATTATAGCATTTAGAGTGTTTCCTTCGATAGTAATAATCGGTGCTAACCTATAAACGAAGAGTTATTGGTCGCATGGCGGCCGGCGCTGCTCCACTCCTAATAGGGAGACATCGTTTTATTGTATCGTTATTATGAGCATAAATTGTCAAAATGGACTATTAACTTTTTACACGTTTTTAATATGAATTTATTCACGATAAAAACTAAAGTTTTATAACTGAATCATAAAAGTATAGTTATAAAAGAGATTCCTTTTTTACACTCAAAATATTTTTTCTAGAGGATATAAAAGAATTTAGCCGTTAAAAACTGAACATTTATGAAGTAAAGTCATAGAAATACAAGGTTATCTATCAATCACGAGCCTAGACCAACGCCATACATATTTCGTCAAAATAGTTTACTTTAGAAACAGATTTAATCCCATTTATTCCCAGATAGTGTGTGTCACATATCGCACATCCGCTCAAATAACGTCATAACTCCAAAAACCACTTTTTACAGTAGACACGTTTAAAGTTTACCTTGCTTAAATTTTTCACTTTTTGGATCATAATTTAAAAAGTAACCATTTTAACAGAAAACGTTCTTCAGCGAGTTAGATTGATTTTTTAAGCTCTATAAATTCACATATTTATTAATCTGAAAATCCTGAAAAAAATGTGTAAAAATTCCGGGTCGTGACAGTATATGTACAAAAGAAACAAAGTTTTACTATAATTTGTTTTGATATAATGACACAACTATATTTTACTTCTTACGGAATACAATAAATTCATAAATTTACTACACGTTTCACACTTAGAAATGTCTTATTATATAAAACAATAAAACTTTCAAACTTATAACTGAAAAATACACAAAATTCTATCAAAATCAAATGAAAATGAACTTCTATCAAAATAGAATAATTTAAGTAAGCACTTAAGACATTAAACTGTTTAATAACACAAGAGTATTAGGCTGCGTTTCCAACAGAGACGTGCGAGGATGTGTTGCGAGGGATGTGTTCGTAAAGAACCAATAGAATCGCTTCATTTACCTCGCCTCGGTCAGCACAGCTCTGGTGGAAACGGCTCAGGTGAGCTAGATCATTGCGCATGCAAAACAAACGAGGGATGTGTGCGAGAGATGTGTTGCGAGGGATGTGTTGAGAGGGTTGTGTATGAGGGACGTGTGAGTGGGATGTGTTGCGAGGAAGGTGTGTTGAGAAGGATGTATTGCGAGGATTGCGCATACTGTTACTTTACTCCTACAACACCGCACCCCCGTCGATACATTTCGCAGCTTCGCAACGCATTCTCACACCACATATTAATGCACATTTTCACACCTTCGCTCCTTGTAGGAACATTTTCATCGCACAACTCTGGTGGAAACCCCCACACATTTTCACAGCACAGCTAGACATCTTCGCACGACACATTTCCATCACACATGTCTCGTGGAAAAGCAGCATAAAACACCTCTAAAACCTTGAACAAATAAAACAAATTAAGGAACTTATAATTTTAACTGGAAAATAAACAATTCTCTACCACAATTAAATAATCTAGGTACTTCAATAGTGATTTTTAATAACGATTTTAAACTGTAAGTGTTAAGTACGTGTAAGTAATTGTGTTATTTCAATCACATACACCGTCATAATTCTGTATGTGTCAGTATATTTGGGCGCAACAAATAATTTTATTGCCTTGTTTCAATCATATATACTGGTATTACTCGACAAGCATCAGTTTAGTTGTAGAAAAAGAAAATAAATTTTACTTACCTCGCTAACAAAAACTGTCTTGAGTAGACACAGTTCACTTTTACCGAATAACGTCCGTATGACCACCTCGCGCAAGTCGAAATATGACACTGTATATGTTCGCCGCGTCATAACTTTCGATAAACATTATAACGTCATAAGTGTCATATAGGGACAAGTAATAGAACTACGTCTACGACGATTTTTTAGCATAAAGTATGTGAAATTCTAATACGAATGGTACAATAAAAGTAATTTGTCATATATCGAGTTATGACGTTATTTGAGCGGATGTGCGATATTTCATGGGTGTGCGGAACCCGCGGCTCGAGAACTGCCAATAAATAACATTTGGCAGTCGCAGCACTCTGACGGTTGACAGCTGCAATTTTTTAACCCCGCACTTCAACTGGCAACTTTTATGCGCGCTACTTAAAAATTGTTCGTTTACGACCTTCTGCGGGTGAGGGCGGGGGCGCACGCGGCGCGCGGGGGGGATGAAATAACGAAGGGCGTCGCTTTATCGTCCTCGATATTAAGACTGTGTTAGTGTCATAAAATATAGGCTCCCTACCTACTACTACTAGCTACTCGTATACACTAGTGTTGTATGTTAACGCTTCGACGTGAAAAGGCTTCCTTTTTATGGTCGCTCTCTTTATTGTTTTATCAGCATACATTTGAAATGCCGGAGCCGTGCGGGGTTCATCGCCTTCAAGGAGGATTTTTTCGGTGCTTATCCGTGCGAGAATGCGTAATTTAACCCTTTTATATAAATATTATACGGGATTATTTGAATTTTCCACCATTTCGCAATATTTTTATTTGGGTTTGAATGCGATTTGGAGAGATTTACGTCTTTTTTTTACTTATCACGTCGATAAGCGTCCTGAAGCTCATAAAAAATGAATAAAAAACCAAAACCGTATCGGGTGTCCTCGATCAATTCTGAATTGGTTCCCCCTGCTGCGGTTTCGCACCACTCTGTGAATTCGTTCTCTCTTATAAATGTTATAATAAACAATAACATATTAGTATAAATTGAAATCTTATCGCTGAATTGCTTTTGTCGTCAAAAACAAATTATGTATGTAATTAATTATTTAAAAATCCACTCTCTCCCCTCGAATGCCGAAATTGCGTGGCGAACAGCTGATTCCTCCTTTGTTTCGGCTACACCCTTGAGTTGGGACCCTCGCTAGGCGAATACAAGCTCTAGACTCTACACAATATGATTCAATTTTGCCTGGATAAGTGTAATGATAGGGTGGCAGGAAGTCAGCTGACTGCATCGCTCAGATGTTATTAGAAACGAAAATTCGTTAAGGTACGCGGAACTTGCGGCTGACAAAAGTTTTGAATAGCTCAATAATTTAATGACCGAATTTCGAATACCTTTTAGTAAGTTCAGTCTCGTTCAGTCGTTCAACAATAATTTGAATTAATAATTTTGTCTAGGGAACGCTGCGCGGTGGGCGCACTGTGGAGTGTGGAGCGGAACCATGCTTTGTAATAACTTGTTCATTTCAATTACAAACTAATTACGCGTTTTGTGTAAAAGGTTAAAGCATGATGTTTAGAAAAATGTTCTTTTGTGTTATAATTATAATTAGCTATTCTTCTTTCTTTTGTTAATTAAATGACAAAATACATCAAGATTAAGGTATTTGCGACTGTATCTCAGAAAGGAAGAGATATGTTATTGGAGACACTAAAATGCCAATTCGTTGTGTAGGTAATTCTGTGAGTGACAAAGCTTTTATGTACCTTTATTAACTTTTTGTAAACATACTAGAAATTACTTGAACACACAACGTAGCAGCAACAGAAACTATGTACCTATATTTAGTTATTGTCACCATGTTCCGCCTTGTCTCCAACTGAGTACTATCATCGGTCTCGTGGCGAAGCCCTGGCGCTGCTAACAGGCGCGATAACTCACGCTCGTCCTAATATCGTCAACCAATCTCGCAGTAGGACGCCATCCCCCATGTTGTCCACATCCACGTCTGTTCACGATCATCACTAGCCATTCGTTATGTTTTGTGTCGTGTTACCTATATTGTTGATTGTTGCCAACCTAATGCTTCGAAAAGTTTCTACACTACATTTTACAAGCAACTTCCGCACTACTTAATAGAATTGTTAGTTAAAATTTGGATGCCTTGATACTTTCGTACATAATATTCCACAACTATCACACAACGCCATCTAGTACCAAGCTAAGCAGAGCTCGTGTTAGGGGTACTAGACAACTGATAAACGTATTATATTTTTCTAAATACATAAATATTATAGATCATACCCAGGCACAGAAGAAATAAATGATCGTGCTCATCACACAAACATTGGTCCTGGGTGGGAATCGAACCCACGACCTCCGGCATAGCAGTCAGGGTCACTAACGACTAGACCAACAGGCCTGTCAGTAGTATTTAGAAGTTGTTGGTAGAGTACATTTTTTTTTAGCTCCTGATGGCCTGCCATGACGAGTACTTCCACTGTGGAAACAAAATGGGGCTAGTCGACTTATATAGCTCTGTCACTTTCCCATAGGTAGGCCCCTGCGGGCTCCTGTTATTTTTTTTCAGTACCTGAAATTACCACCCTCAAACCGTTACATAGTATATTCCCTGCAAAATAACAAGATAACTCACATCCTCTCCTAACCCCAGCCCTTTAGAACGTTCGTTAAAGCCACAAATTACTTGAGCTTTATACTAACTACCTTCGTTAATCCAAATATAGGTTTGACGTTTTATAAATAGGATATTAACGTTCTAAATCTGCGAGTATGAGACGGAATGAGACCCTCGACTTTATGTGGAATATTTAGTGGGACATGGGTACCCCGTGACATTAATTGACATTTGGAGTGGCTCGGAGACCCAGGGGGGTTGAATATGTGCCTGAAGACATCAATATTAAGGGCGCAGTTTATAATGCCGCGGAAACACGCGCTATCGGCAGGATTCAGACGAAATCGTGAGGAATCGTTAAGTTTTTAGGAGAAAGTGGGCTGAGGAGATTGATGATCAGTTGAGCTTATCGATGGTTTTAAGAGTTTCTTAAAGAAGGTGAGTTTAGTGAAGGGACTCTGAGATGTACTTTCTGTGGAAGGTCGCACTAAAGTTCCTTTATAAGTAGTTGGTATTAGCGAAGAGATTTGCTAAAGGGATTAAGCTTGAAAAGCTAAAATTGTTGTTTAAGTAAAGTGAGAAAATTGTTGTTTAAGAGAAAAAATGGGAAAGCCCTTTGTTTGAGCGAAAAAAGAAAAAAATGCTATTAATATTTAATACGAAAAGAACGTCTGAACTTAGTCCTATTTAAAGAACATCACGGAACCATACAAGATATCAATAAGTAACTCCGTTATTAAGCCCTATCGAAAGAACAATATCACACAAACAACACAGTTCTATTCTAATGTTTCTAAACATGAATTATGAAACTCACTTCAATGTAACATTACGTAAAAGTAAAAATATTGTAAGAAAAAAATCCATTCCTCGGACGGCATTCCTTCACGGACGGCCCTCGAGGAGCGAGCAGAGCTCCTCGACACATGACTGTTGTCAATAGAGCACGATTTCGGACGATCTCATTCATACGAATACATTAACTATCTGCGTGTACATAATGTTCAGAGGAGGGCTTAAGTAAGGAGTAGCTAGTAGCTGTCTGTTTGATATTCTTAAGACCTATGGCAATATGCTAAAATAGGGAGGTAAGTAGGTACTGTAATAATGCAGAACTTAGGTTCTACGTTAGTCCTTTCAGCCTTGTTTCTTGTAAGTAAAATCATCAAATGAGTCCTAACCTAGGACACGGTAAGTATTGTCAGACGTTTACTGACTAAAATCCACGGTGTTCTCATTAGCCCTTTACGTTCCAGGGACACTTTGGCCCTCAATGGGGGCCCTGTCAGATTACTGACCCGGGCATGGTCCATGATCGGACGGCGAGTCACCAATTACTCGCCGTCCGCATGACCACAGAACATCACCTGCACCTACTTCGTCGACGTTTATCTATGGACCTAGGAGTACCATAGATGACGGTGGCAAAGACAAGTGAACATTTTCATTGTTTTTCTATCTTTTCCATATTTTATTTCCAGAATTCCTTCAGCCTCACAAACATTAGGGTGGTAGCTGAAGAGCTCTCGAGCCCTCGCATGCAGATGTGTCCTCTGTGGCCGAGGAGATCCCAGTGGAGAGTGTGTCATGAGAGGGATCTATTGACTTCTGTACGTCACAGGAAACAAGGCGATGTAATTAGGTTTGTTCAGTATAGCGGATTTGAGTAGCTAAAAGACTCAGCGGTTCTTCAGATAACCTAGCCTTTATAGTATTTTGTACTTTCAAAAACTATTACAGAGTATTTGTCAAATGATGTTTTGAAACGCATATTATTGGCTACGTAGTTGATGAGTTCTCATACGTAGATATAACTCTACCAAAAAAGCTACAAAATATAAAACATTTTAAGGTAAACAGGAAGCTACCCCCTGCCGGCATGACGCGTACGTTCCACATAAACCTTATCTGACGCTACATTTAAAAACATATTCACAATTACGCCGTGATTTACTGACACCCTCCCCTTGAAGTGGGATGTAGTGGATGTGGGGGGGTGATCCGTGACCCCCCCACACCCCCTCACACCCCCGCAGCACAAGTTGATGCCTCAGCTGACAGCCGCACTGATACCGACTTACTCTCACAGGAAAACACTTCCTTATTCAACCGCCAACTTCCTTCTGCGAATAACTACCCCCGAAATTTTCCCTATCACCCTAACCACAAGGTTCAAAATCGCGTAGCAAAAAATTTCTGACTACTGAAAATATGAAGAGATCCTTGCACAGGCAATCTCACGCTCAATGTCGCTTTATCGTTATAATGGAGATTGAGTGCGAGCGAGACGCAGAGCTACGGTGGAGCGAGACGTTGAATCTTGATGAAATTCATGAAGTCAGCCAAGATACAAGAATATTTTGTGTTGAAGTCAGTGAATTTGTCCCCCCCGCCCCCGCTACCCCACCCCCTCGCCTTATGGACCCGGAGTTATTTTAGAATTTTATCTTGTACGTTGTTTATCTTGCGTCAAAGTTAGTGGGTCAAAAAATTGGCTCATCCCTTGTTATAATATACACGGCGATGTTGTATGTTATTAACTTCTGTAAACCAACATAACTGGGGCCACAAAGCTACGCGCTTTGCTTGTTTTTCTTTGTTTTGCCTCTTCGCACTTTTTTTGTTATTTATGTATCTACAACTCTACAGCAGGATGAGAGTAACCGGTGATCGAGTAATACAGCATGCGATTATGGAGGTAATAATTACCTATGTCCAGCAGTGGACTACTATAGCTATGTTGATGATGCTGACTAGGTACTGCAGTATTAAATATCACTCCATACACATACATTTTAAACCTACTTTTGAAAGCTCATAAGAACTTATTTAAATATGCGCAACGCATTCAGCAGTCGTGAGCGAAACGGCAACATAAATAGACCCCGCAGACCCTACAGCCCCCACAAATCGCCACCAGTGAAGCAAGGCGCCATCCCTTTGTAGCCATACACCATGCACACAGGAAAGATGTCCGGCCACGACATGAGAAACAAAAGACTGCAGCCAAACTAACTCAGTTATGAAATGCGTAACGTTCCGCTTGCTGGCGTACAACAGGGAGTCACGTAGGTATAAGTAGTGAGATCACATCGAGCGTGACAAAAAAAATCTTATCATGTCGGTACACACGGCTACATATCAAGCTATACAAAACCAGTATAAGCTGACCGTTGTTTGAGCGGAAGGATCATACAAAACGAGACCACGATAAACTGGTTTTGTATAGCTTGATGTGTAGTCTTGTGTACACGATGGTTCAAAGTAAAACTGCTAGTTCGTGCAATGGGGTCAAATATATGTAACTAAGTGCTAATCAATAACTTTTAGTTTACTCATAATAAGTTTTAATTTATCAACATTTTATCGTGTTAAAATCATCAAATGTCAAATCTTCCGCCCTGTGTGGTTCGAAATGGATTGACATACTCATTGAAATCATTGGTCATACTCGTACTGACAAAAATCCACTGTGTTTCTCCAATAGATCTTTATGTTCCAAGGTCACAGTAACCTATGTAAGTAGCACCGCGTCAACTCATATACCTCGACGTTCCAGTAATAGAAAATATGAGTCCACTCAATTTGTAAGAAATTTGAATCCTACTCTATCGACTTAAGCAATTATTTATGATCACCATTATTTTAAGCATCATTACTTCCATCCAATTCATAAAAGTTGGCTAAAGTCTTGCAAATGAGTGAGTCCCAGCTTGAGCCTTCGGATGTAAAGTGCCTAATGACCCTCGGTTCCCTGATAACCTTCCGGCAGCCGCTGAGCACCGGATCTGACTCGCACGGCCTTCTGAACAAAGGATACATCTTTGTATATAAAAGAAATATCTCAGTATTGTTTATTACAGTAATGCTTAACCAACGAATTATTAAGTTGAAATGGCAGTGGGCAGGCCATATAGCACGCAGAACCAATGATATTATAAATGAATAGATACGTTACTTACACGACATTCTATCTTCAAAAACGGCACACTAACGCACACATGAAAAACTAAAAATTGCAATAGCACACTACATCACGATTAGTCGCTAAAGTAGGATGACATCGCAAGTGAAAAAGAGACAAATATAGTCAAGGTTTGTCAATTGACCACATTTGAGCGCGTCACTTTCTGAGCGCGTGTAACGTATCTACACCTTTTTACTTATAATATCGTTGCGCAGAACTGATGGCCGATGGGGTCGTAAGGCTCTCGAATAGTCGAATGGAGACCACGCACCAGCAAGCGCAGCGTAGGACGTCCACTGCTGAACATAGAATACCATAATTATAATCCTATTCACCAAAAAATCAGATGGACAATGATTCCTACACATCGTTTCTAAAAGTACTTTCAGTTTCATACATTAAACCCTGCCACACAATAAATAATTATACAGACGCCATCAGAATACCATCACATTCTTTATTCTTCATTCCAACCCTTTGAGTGACGAGCGTGTACATGTAACAATCAAAATTCACACCACAAGGGGTCGTAAAGGCCATTATAGTTGGACATTTTGAAAGAGCCCGTATAGCAGTGAAGTAAAAAGAATAAAACATAAACGCATGGCTCCTTTTGTCAGTGGTAGTTAAGATCGGGTTACGTTTGGGTCGAATCGACCGCGGATTGGGCAATATGTTACGGTTAGTTTTTATTGGGTTATTTATACCGATTTGCGGATATAAAAATATGGTTGAAGCCCTAAATTGGTAATGAGATAACTTTATTTTGTGCACGTCTTCTGCATGTCGATTTTTGTTTTGTTGATCTGTCACAAGCCTTCGTGTTTTGTTGCTTCCATACTGACAGAGATAATAATAATAATATTCCACAACTATCATACAACGCCTCTAGTCCAAAGCCACCAAAGCTAAGTAGAGCTTGTGTTATGGGGACTAGACAACTGATAAAATACTTATATATTTCTAAATACATACATATTATAGATAAATTACAGCCAGACACAGACACAGAACAAATGATCGTGCTCATCACACAAACATTTGTCCTGGATGGGAATCGAACCCATGACCTCCCGCATAGCAGGTCACTAACCACTAGACCAATAGGCCAGTCAAAGATGCAGACCTACTTATGTCTAAATTTAACAAGAATAATAAAAAAATGATTCAATTTTAATCTCATACTCAAAAACAAAACACTAAACCGCCATATTGTTTACGTTACGCACTATGTACTATTTAGTTACGCACAATGCGTGTACTCATAACATAACAGTACGGCAATGTAGTTACGCACATAAGTGAACAAAATAGAGTATTTTTAGTGCGCGTAAATTTATCGTAACTGCCGCTCGGCGTATAGCGCCGGGTGGAATGGGGCACTAGGATCATCTAACTCTTTTTTATATGGGCAAACATGGATTCGTTACATCTGGATGTTCCTAATGAATATTTTATATTTGAAACACAACATTATTGAATACACTAAGATTATCCTATCCATGTTTTAATGCTCCAACAACCTTATCAATCACAAATAGTATCTGATAAAATAAATTGATCTCTTATTAACGAAGATAATAACATGAAAATATAGGTAGAAATCGTGATATTCACATGCTGATTGTCAACAATTTGGTGCTGATTACAGCACTGCAGTATTTTGGAGCGGATAACTGGAAATCTGCCGATACTTATGCCAAGATTAAACTGATAACGAAATAAAGGTGACGTAAACTGATCGTGACCAATGACATATTATCATATATGTTTTTGTAAAACTGCAAATTTTCCATACCTACTCAATAAAATTGCAGAAAAACAAAGTTGAATGAGTCACATTCATAGATAGGTAAGCCATACATACCTACACAGCTATATTTTGTCGATTAGTAAAAAGTACCTACTTTGTGACTCACAAAATAGAACCAACTTTTTGTACCTACTCGTAAGTCGTATCCATAAGTGTTGTGATCCTGGTTGCTGGTCGATCTCGGGTTATCGCTAGAATCACAACGACCTTGTTCTCCTGCAACCGTTTTTATATTGTCTTCGTCAATCTGTTTATTTACTTATCTACATATTATTTTTATTTCAGACAGGGTTTTAAACTAATAAAAAGTTAACTTGGTATACTTAATTTAAAGGCAGTCATGTATAAAGAAGGATGGACAAAACGTCCCACCCCTTGTAACACTTCCACCCATATATCAAATGAAAGCACTTGAAAAGTGTATCATTTCATTGTATGACAGCAAACCTGTAAACCACGGGAGAAAAAAGTTATTGAGACTTTTATGTCAAAATACCAACGAGACATAATGTTAGGCAGAAGTCGTGTAGGTTTTAAATTATATTAATCCATACTCAATACAGTGTGCTAATGCATCGTTGACGTTACTGTATTAAAAAAAAATGCCAGTAGGGGGGGCGCTTTTTGATTTAACCAATGAGCCCAATGGTAGAGTTTGCCGTCAAATAAAGAAAAGTGTTTATTTGAGAGCCGGTACACACAAAAAAAGGAACATGATAACAAATCATGATGATGTCAGCATGACAAATGTCACATGATATGCAAAAAAAAAACTTTCTTTAACCAATTTATCGGACTACCTTCAGCTCGTCCGCGATTCTGTGGCTTAACGATAGGGTTTGTCGACTATGAAAGTAGAAGACAGGCGTCAACTAATACGTGTTACGTGTTCGCAATCTTTACTTCGAGTATTCGAGAATTCGTCATAGTGTTTATTACGAGAATATGTTTAAGGAAGCTCGGCCGGGATTCACAGAGTTTATAATGGAACACATTGATTTCGAAAATGTCAGTTGTAATATTTAATAATAGCGTTTTTGAAAAAGAATAAGGCGCTATCTGCACAATCGAGTGAATCGCGGCGATATTGTAGTCGTGCCACATATTTCCATATACTCCATATGAACGTGTCTCCACACGGCGATGTTCACAGATTTACACATAGTAATGATGAGTGGGTACAAGCGTTGGTGCTGGTACGCATCATTACTTTGACAAAAAGCTTTTCAGACACTGTTAGCACTTCGGACACTAATGAAGGAAACCAACAAATGACTTCAACGACCATTTATAGTACACTGGTGATTTTTTGACTCCTTTGCTACCTCGTTAGTTAGTTGAGTACCTAACGTTTTGATTGTGGCGGCATCTGACGGTATTATAGCCATGTTCTTCTAAGTAGGGGCTGTGGAAGAGGATTGAGCCTTTAAAGCCCCAAACTAGTTTAAATTCATTATTTTCATACAATTATCACTACTAAGTACTATGATTTTTTTTTTTAAAGTCAGAAGTGGGTGCCGCTATGTCAACAATGTTACTCTTTTTCATGATCTGTACATATTATCATGAGAAAAAGCTAAGAGCAATGTTTTCTTCTGAAAATCGAAATTCATCTTTTGACATAAAAGTCTCAATAACTTTTTTCTCCCATAGCTTACAGATTTGCTGTCATACAATAAAATGATACACTTTTCACGTGCTTTCATTTGATCTATGGATAGGAGTGTTACAAGGAAAGGGACGGGGTCCATACATTTCTGCCCATTCTTCTTTTGGAGATTTTATAAATCGTTTTTAGTCTGATAAAATTTAAATATTTACAAAGATATTCACATACTTAATTTTAAGACTAATAATTATTATAATTATAAATGCTATGATTATAACTTTCATGAAATACCAAATGATCATTTACTAAAAATTCTACAACATCACAAGTGTTAACTTATAACAAATTATAAAGTAAAAAAATACACATAATTACAATACAAAATGTAATGTGATCACCTCAGCACGCATCATTACATTTCTTGTTATAAAAGTGTTGTATTGCAAGCATCTATTGTGGCACAGACCGGTGCTACCAGCAGTGGACAAAGCTCCCCACTGCACTCGGAATTATTCATATTAACAATAACCCGGCTGGTCCACTCATGGGTGCAGTTTCTTTGTTTACAATCTACATATTCAAATATGGGAATGGGAATATTACTTCGAAAGAACTTTAAAACACTATACATTATGTCCTAATAGCATAGAATACTTAATAGTATACGTACTAACAGTAGGGTTGCCATCTCTAAAATTTGGAAACCAAGACAAGACGCCTGAAAACCCCGGATTTTATAGTCCAGAAACCGGACATGTCAAATGTTCTTTTAAACGTAGTCAGTGTTATGATAAACAGTTGAAAATGTCAGAACTCACCTTTTATTTATTTATTTTTATATAATTTTAGAAACCCGAACTAAAAATGAAACCCCCCCGGACGCTCCCCGGACGGCGTCTAAACTAGGACAGATCCTGGGAAACCCGGACGGATGGCAACTCTAACTAATAGCAGCACTCTTTTTCTTCTGCAACACTCTTCTTTTCGAATCCAGTGCATCTCAATCGGCATAGTTAAGTATTCAAGCTTATTTATGCAAAAAGTTTTGACAAGTAACTATCGCCCGTTAAACTGGGTAGCATTTATCAACCACTTTCTAAAGGATTTATTCAATTTTCATTTGTTTAATCAACCCTTTCTGTTTCAACTTTTTTTTATTGCCCTTTAATAAAATCTGACTTTTTAGATTAGACTCGTAGTTCCTAAAATATTCTGTTGCGAGTTTATTTTTTATGAAACCCAATTCTAAGGATTTCATTTAAACCCACGTACAGAAACAGCCAGACCCGGCAAAACTATCTGTAGTCCTCTGTAGACTATATAAATATTTAATGCATGCGGAAATCGAACCCGCGACTCACAGCACACAGTTTTACGTCCAATCATAATCAGTCAAAAAAGTCTTATTTATAGCTACTATCCAAACATATTTCGTTAGAGTTACTTACACCCACATATTCTGTGAACACAGATTAAAAATCAACAAAAACGCGCGCCTACCTCGACCGGTCCCCTCGCAATCAGCTAATTGTTCTGCTGTCATAAAAAACTCATTATAGCGCAATGATTTCAGTTGACAACTCGTCACACCCATCCTGATTGCTTTGTTACTATTAAACAATGGTATGTACTCCTCCCATGGAACACCATCTGTTGGCACGACTTTTTTGCGGAGTAGTTTCTTACAAACTAATCATCATCTACCTTCGATCGTCATCGACCTGGCCATTTTCCGAACTGTTTTACAATTAAGTTTTGGTCTCTACGACTCAGTTATTCATCATCATCATCATCATCTTCCTACCTTTATTCCGTTTTACTTGTGGTCGTCGCAAAACGTTTTTGTTCTTCCATTCTTCCCTGTCAGACGTCACAGCATCATTTACTACTTCTTTCTTTCGTAATATTCTTCATATTGTTGGATAGATTCATCCATCGCTGCCTCTTGTTTTCATACGAATGTTATTATAATTCTTACCCCCTGGCCACAGCCAAGCGCGGCGCGAATTGCGGCGCGAAATGCGGCGCGACAAGCGGTGAGCGGGGAAAACAAATGGTAGACAACGTATGAAGTATGCCACAGCTAACGGCGACGCGAATTGCGGAGCGACCTGCGGCGCGGAGAGCGTCGCGCGGCATGCGGCGGCGACGGGCGGCGCGGTGTGCGAGTGAAACAAATGCACTCGGGAGTATCGAAGCGGCCACAGCCAGAGCGGCGTATGCAGCGGCAGCGAGGGGACGTATTTGTGTTCGCGCGAACTGAATAAATCGTTTTGAAAATTTCGCTCCGCATCAAATGGATACCGAAAAACTTATTAGTGAGATATTGAATAGGCCGGCATTGTGGATGTCGAAACATCCTCAACATAAATTCAGAAATATAATCAAAAAGTTGTGGGATGAAATAAAAGAACAGTTCCCAGGAAGTACTGGTATGTATTTATTTTATTACCTACCTACTGTACTGTAGTGTGTAGTGTAGGTAGGTGTAGGTAAGTGCTTGTGATATCTTGAGCTAAAAACGCATTAGTCTCAAGACAATATCGTGCCACTTTTGATAGGGCCATTATAAATAATACTGAGTACGTCCACCGCTGACGCCGCTGCGGTCGCAACTAGTCGAGCTGTGGCATACCAACGCAAATCGCGTCGCCCGCCGCGCCTCCCGTCGCACCGCGCGCCGCACCGCTAGTAGCTGTGGCCAGGGCTTAGAGCCAGAGAGATTCTTTCTCAATGATCGGTTAAACTATTTTTCTAATCTCTTTAATACTATTATTGAATATAAGCTAAGTACGTAAGTTGTTAAATAATAAGAATGCTCCACATCAGGTCTAACACGCGTCCCAATCTCTTTTGATATCATGATCACTGGGCACATCACTCTCTATCGAACGTTTAATCGCGTTGTGAACGTGCTGGGAGAATTCTTTTCTATCATCCACGTCGTTGTCAACTGAATCATCAACAGAATCACCATCACTAACGTCTTCATTCATTGGCATGATGTCTTCCGTATCAGCAACGCTAGGAGACGTTTGACCAATTCTTGCAAGAAACAGTGTATTTTGGAAGTCAGTTTGCAATTGTAATGCTACGTGGAGTGGGAGTCTTCTCAGCTGAGCTGCTACATTCATACCGAAGAAATGGAACTCATCCTCACACGCACCTGGAGTGCTGCTTGTTGGTGTGTTCTCCAATCGACCAGCTAGTTCATTATCGCTACGACTCATCAGTTTGTTAGCCACGACTCTTATTTGTTTCTTTGCCTGTACTTGTTCTTCTGGTGGTTGTATCACTACGCTATTGTCTAAATGATTGACTGTTGATGATTTTGATGATGCACCAGTTGAAGAATCTAGTTTCCGTTTCAAATTTTCAACTTTTTGTAATAGTTGTTGGTCAGTCTGAAACAAACGACTTCATTTAAATTCGTCATTATTATTTTTTATTACTATTGATGTGAGATGTTTGCCCAAAAACATCCCAGAATACCAGTTTAGTCATATTGATTGAATATCTCAACAATGACATGTTTATAGGTAAAGTGTTCGTTACTCCGCTCCGCTCATATCCGTCTCAGTGAAACCGCATCCTAATGATGGACGCCAATACGTGAGACTGTGGCAGTAGGAACGGTGCCGTGAGATGAGGGTGATATGAAAAACTTGGTAAAATTATAGAAAAACAATAATCAAAGCAAACAACATGACAAGTAAATAGGTAATAATTATAAAGTAATTCGACATCCGTATTTAAACTATCCTAGAAATAGAGATTTCCCCAAATCTACTGTTTAATTATTGTGTAAGTAAAGACGCCAGCACATCAAACTACCTCAATGAATTTTCAACTTTAATACAATAGCTGAAGGTTAATTTTCGATTGGTAAAATTTGACAGATTGGAGTACGTTGACCTGGTGGCGTCTGTACCTTCTTTGGTACTAAGTAGGTTACGGGTATGCGGACTGTGAATAATGTGTGACCCGCCGTCCGATCATTGTTACTAGCTACTTGATAGTGTTTTAATACTCACTATTTGTGTTGGCTCTTTGTTCATAATATTACGTAAAAATGAATCCATCGCATCGAACCAGGTCAAGGTGGGCTTGTAGACGGGCGCTGCTCCCGCCAGCCTGGAGTGCTTGATCTTGTTGAGCTCCTGGTGGTACGTGGTCCTGATGTTCTTGATCTTCGCCTTGATCAGCTGTACCGTCATATTCTCGTCGGCGAACTGTTCCAGCATTGACTCGTACGCCTTCGCGCGAGCTTCCCTTTTTTTATAGAATACCGAGGAAGGGTTCCACAGACACTCGTGGTACCTGTAGCATGAGATGAAGTGCAACGTCTTCTCGTCGCCCCAGCGAGACATTTTGCGATCAAACGAGGACCTGCCAGTTACTGGCACACGCGCTCGTCGCGCCGCGTGTCGCGAGCCACTGGCATGCTGGCGTGCCCCCCGCACCCCGCGCCTGCCGCGCTCAGCGCCGCTACATCGATCTACTGGCATACATAGTACTCACCTGGCATGCTTTGCATAAAATAACTTCTCTTGATGCAAAACGCATGCAAATTACAGAGAGTTTAGTTTTGAAACTGAATCCTCGGGTTGTTGTCGAAACAAGTTGCAACATCGAGGTCGTTTTCCTACAAACTTAGGTTTGAAGTACAGTAGAATCCGTTTATTATGACCCCGCTTATAATGACCAACCGCTTATTATGACGAATTACACAGAGAAGTTTGGTTTTCATACAAAATTCTTTAAACAAAGTCGGATATAATGACGTCGCAATTTGAGACATGCCGCTTATTATGACCTATTTTTAATCAATTGTGTCCAGTTGATGCAGTTACTGATGTAATTCATAACAACTTCGACATTTTACGGGACCGTCGTACCCGACGATGTTAGGTGCATGCATGGTTTTTTTTTAGTTTCAGTGGGAAATAGATAGTTGAATTATCAGATAATATTGAATTAGTTCTATTTTTCTCTCTCTATTAAAATAAATACTTACATACTGGCAAAAACAGGAGGTTGTTTATTTTGTACAAAATGCTTTGTATGACGTCCGCTTAGTATGACGTGATTAATGTTTCCCTTCGATGTCATAATAAACGGATTCAACTGTAGACTGAAACATTACTAATGTAACTTCATACTAAATGAGGCTTCTATCAAGGTTTACATAATTTCTTCCGCATGGATTCCTGCTTACCTGTTTGGTGCAAGAATGTATTTGTATGGCGAAACAACAACATCCGACGTACAAGTTCGATGTTAAGGTAAATAAATGTTTCATTATTTAAACGCATTAACGCATGCGTCGCGTATCATAAACATATTTAAGTGAAACGAAAAATTCAGATTCGAGTGGGATTCGAACCCGCACTCGTCTTACGGTTAACTCCAACCGCCTTTCTAATTAGACTACCACAACCCACACCGTTACCGTAAAACATTCAAACAAGGGAAGTCTAAGAGACGCGGGTTCGATTCTCAATCGCATCTAATTATTTCCTCAAAAATATTGTTAAGGCACAAGTCCACTGCGACTGTCACATGCGACGTCCATTTTGTATCAGCACAGACTGCGCTGACAACAGAAAGTTTGTTAACGATCTCTAGACGTTTTTGTTTTTTTTTTTTATCTTGGTAAAATCATCAAATGAGGCCTCCCACCCCGGGCATGGCGGGAGGGACTGTCAGACTTGTACTGACTAAAATCCACGGTGTACTTCAATAGCCCTTTATGTTCCGGGGTCACGGTGATGGTAGGAGTCCCGCGAACCCGGCAGGCTTTAGCCCTCTGTGAGCGGGCCCCGTCATTTTGCTGAAAGCTCTTTGAGGCGCACGTGGAACACGACGCGTCGACACGGGCATGGTCCATTATCGGGCGGCGAGTTGCCCTTTACTCGCCGCTCGCATGCCCGCGCCTACGGTGGCCGGAGATCGTCATGCGACGTCCGACGCCGTGGGCGTGCACCACCGCGGGTGGGGCGGAGGGGGGACATTGTCCTCTCTCTCGCACGGCGCGCCTCCTCCTTCGCGAGCATGGCTGCTTCGCAGAAGGAGGCGACAGCTTCCCACTCCGTCTCGCCCCGCAGCTTGGCCGCGACCACTGCTGGGCGCGAGAGGTCTCCGTCTATCGCCGGCGTGAGGACACGTCGGTGCTCCGCCCAAGCGGGGCAATCCTGCAACGATCTCTTGCCGTCTGTTTAATATTGCGTTTACCACCTAATTGCTTTCACAGAATTCAATGTCATGTGTTCTCTAAAAATATAACTAAACGCAGCTATAAGTAATGTAAGTAAGCAGCTTGATATTTACGAGTAAGATTCGAATCCTGCACTACACCTAAACAATCGCTCTCCCGAACAAACCCAACTATTAGGTGAACGCTTTTAACAACTCTACAAATTATACTCCTCCGCAAATACAAATAACATTAGTATTATAGATAGTGTCAACTAACAGAACATGCCATAACTTCACGACTATAACGGTGACGACGTAGGCAGAGCTCTGTCGTAAACCACGCTTAAATATTCAGCAGGTCACATATTTATTTGTAACGTACGGTTCTTTGATTTTGATAATGGCTGAGAAGATAAATTATTCTCTAATTTGGACTCAATAATGTTTTGCTATAAAATAGGTATTACTCGATTCATTAAACTACTAGCTCCCCAGCAACGACGATATATTACTAGACTCCTAATAACAGGCGACCGATGTCTGACAACACATTAGGCAAAAATGTCTTATATCCGTCTTATTTCGACCAATCCTGTGAGCCGTAAACATACCTTGAGAGAGAACAGACCTTGAGTTAGCCAATCACAACGCAGTACCCCGTCCCCCTCGCTTACGTAGTACCTCAGCGAGTTGACAGAATACTTTTTGTTCCTTATATCGTGTATGCGGAGTCTAGTAATATATCGTCGTTGCCAGTAACACACATAACTAGCTCCCCAGAAACAAACATTACTAGCTCCCTATTCCCCCACTTCCCACCGCCCAGTGTTACAGTGGACAAGCATTCGCTCCATGCAAGATGATCATATTCAGTTGGACTCAGTCAGTCAGCACAGAGTCAGACAACTCATAAAGGTTGTTGACTGTAATTTTGAAAGTGCGATAACAAATTCATGATTCACGATGATTAGCGCATTAGTTGAGATAAATGACTTCACTAATGAAAACAATCCTTATCTTAGTGGAAAGTCAACGGTATACAATAATATCTACTTATATTATTATGTTGTTCTTGTCAACGTCTACAAGATTATGGAACCTTCTACTCAGAGTAGGTAACTTCAAAATATATTCAGGAAAATACCTACCTATTGAAAGTTTGGGAAAGAAGAAGAAATATCGACCTGAAAATAATGATTTCATCACTGACTTGATAATCTTCGTAAGTAATAAAACGGAATGAGAAAACATACTCAATTTTCGAGAAACATTCCCGAGCAGCGAGCGCCCCGAGCCGTGCGTCGAGCGCCTATCAAATTACTAAACGTTACAGGCTCAAACAGTTACTGCGCCACCTATCATCAATCATACTCAAACTTGGAGGCCAGGCGACCAGCCTGCCTAGCCACCTGCCAATCACTAGCTCCCGCACATTTCCCCGAGTCCTCGCTGTTCCCCGAGGGTGGCGCGGCTCAGAAACGGCTGGTCGTGTCGACTCAGCGCGGATCGCAATTTCGCGCAAGAACTGGCGTCAGTCTGAACTCAATGTTTGAAGTAACTCCTTTGAAGAGCATTGAGATGTTCTATCAGCTCACTTCGAGAGGTACTCTGCATCATTTGATTAATGCGACGATGATAACATTATCCTGTTAATTGTCAAAGATTGTGTTACACTCAGTCTATGAACATGCGAATAGTTGTAGGATTAACAGCTGTCGTACGTACTCAGACAACTATGTTAATAATATTATTTTGTTCAGGTGGAATATATTTAAAGATGTGTCGGTGACTAGGTAACCAAAAGCGTCGACCGAATAATCTCTGCATAGCTGGATTAATTATTATAAAAAATATTCTCATCAATATTACTAATAAGCAACCTTACAGTTTCATTAACGTGAGAATCGCCTTCATTCGTTATTAAGATTTATTTTAAATTAATTCTAGATTCGCAAAATTTCTCTCTTTCTATATTTTGCACCTGATCTGAATGAATCTACCAACGAGATAGACCGGTTTGGTAACCGACACAATGGCTATTTTGCAACTGTTAAGTCGGCAAAAATCATTCGGCTTATTTAATTGAAAATAAAGTATGTAGGTATGTCTACACCACGTAGTTAATTACTACGACGACGCTACGCCGCGTAGACGTAATAGCATTCCAAAGTGGAATACTGTCTCACAAGCCTTTTTAAGAAGCTAGTAAGAGTAAAAGTGTTAAGGTGGCGGTTCGCACCAGAGACCGCGACGCGACCGTAGACCAAGACAGGAGACGGCAACAGGAGACAGCGACTGTAGACCAACACAGGAGACGGCAACAGGAGACGGCGACTGTAGACCAACACAGGAGACGGCAACAGGAGACAGCGACTGTAGACCAACACAGGAGACGGCAACAGGAGACAGCGACTGTAGACCAACACAGGAGACGGCAACAGGAGACCGCGACAGTACTTAACATTAGGCAATGTATGAGCGCCAGTTCGCGAGCGAGAAACAGACAGGTGACAGACACTGTAGCGATCTCCTGCCTCGGTCTCCACCACCAACCTTTAGACAACGGACTGTCTCAGTCTGACTATCGATTCTTAACTCCTTTATCAATTAGCTGTTTTGCTTCATGACTTTACCAAGCCCATGTTACCATGTTTTAAAACAAATATCAAGTGCACACCTTATTTTTATCAGTCTGATAAGAAGAAATCTCTATTGACATGTACATTGTCGCGTAAACATTCATAATTAGTAATTAGCTGTTTCGTGCAAGGGCAGGGCGGACGTACACTCCGACCGTGCGACAGCGAGGCGCTGATAACGTGATAACAGATAAGAGATAGCGACATGGCAACAGAGTTCCGTGTTTACATTGGCGGGTAGTCACCTCGCCTCGACAAACACATGCGTGTGCGCACACAGAAGGTTCAGGAACTGATAATGATGGTCATATTTAATTTCTTTGTATTTCATAATGTTTATTAAGATCTTAAAATAACTGCTAGAAACCAAACTATTTAAACAATCTTTTGGCCCAGAAATGTAATTAAAGAATAAGATATAATTATGTAGGTATTACGTAATCAGCCTTTAGTGTTCCCACTGCTGGGACACAGGCCTCCTCTCTGTCATAGGGAATGTGCCATCCACCAGACGAACCCAATGTGGATTGGTAAAGTAAAAACAATACCTAACAACAAAATTATTAGTAAGTCTAAAGTTCAGAATGCCAATATAATATTTTTAACTTTCTATTATGTACTTGTGTGGCATTGTGTTATAATGGACGTAGAGAGAAACTAAACAACACCTGCTTCGAATGCTATCCTTATTAATGAAGGTGATAACTTTCGCGCGAGGCTAACCTCTGCCTAGATTTCATCCAATAAGTTTTGTTATAAATAACGCTTTTCCTAAATAATCCTTTCTTTCTACATTTTCTCATTGAGAGTAACTTCTTGCAACTCTGAGAACTGTAAATCTGACATCGTAACCCACAACTTTAACATACTTTTTCCGATTGACTGAACAAATTCTAGCTGTCTCCCCCCGCTTCCGACTGAGTAATACTTCTGTTAGAATGTTATGTGACCACATGTGAACGTGAATCATAATAAACTACAGTTTTATCTTCAAAAACAACTTGATCCATCAGCTTTTATCTCAAATTATCTTAACAAGACAAAAGCGATTCTGCAGTTAAAATGATAAAGTTGAAGTTCCAATGACACTCATAATACATGTTGAGAAACCGGTTCATTGCAGTTTTCAGCCACAAAGTTAAATTAATGGATGCATAAAAATACAATAAAAAGAGACAAAAATAATATCATTTCCATAAATTGTGTTATTTCGGTCTGTTTCGATGTTTGTGGTCAGTGACTCCATGTCATGTAGATTGTAGCCAGCCATGCAGTATTGTGCCTTTCCAAAATACTGGTTTTGTTCGAAAACAAACCATCTGGCGCCATGTTAGGTGAATTCGATTGGACTCGACTGAACAGCATTTGTAATGTAATCCAATTAAATGGATCAGCAGTCGACTTGCTACGCTTTATGGCTTTACAACATCGAGGTGAGAACACATCAAGTACCTTTATTGAACGAAAGAGAAACGGAAACAACTCTCTCAAAGATGGCGTCTGCAATTAATCATCATTAGACAAGTTATTTTTTACGCTTCATTAATCTGCGAGCGTTCACAATGGAGAGTTGAGATGTAAGACAGAGTAGATGCATTAAGAGGGCAGAGGGCAAGTTGTCGCCGTCAGTCCGGAGGAGGCTCCGGCGAGGACGCTCGTCTGCACGCCGCTCATTAACTCCCTCTGACGCTAATCAGGAAGTGTTTCAAGATTTAATAAAGAAACTTCTCAACGCTCAAGTTTCTTTAATGTGTTTTTGCTACTTTCCTGTGGAACCGAAGTGACGGCGTCATGTTTAATAATATTATCGTTATGAGAGCTCTTCATTCTCCTCATTAAAAACTTACTAATTACTCGGACAGGAGTTCGGACAGCTGCGAACTTTTGATTGAGAGACCTCTTGAGTTCCCCTTCCCTTCTGTCCCAAGAATTTCTTCAAGAAAACTAAACTTGGCCAAGGCCTCACCAGGCAAGTGATCATAATATTTATGAAGTATAAATTGGTGGCTAGACTGGCTAGGCACACGCACGATCCCAATGTTTGTTACTGACGCTTTGTATCTTTTGTAATTTTAATTACCTACTCCTATTAGATGCACTCTTAAATATAAATAAATTGTAAATGAAAAGTTTAGTTTCAGACTACGTATGACATGATCTTGGTGTTTGGTATCTATGTGTTAGTAGTGTGTAATGAATGTTTTCTAAATTATTGTTAAATGTTTTTCTGCACTATCGAATTGGGAAACTGTAATGATAGCTGTATGTGTATAAATAAATAAATAAAATAAAACACTAAACGAGAGTGTTTTTTTAATAATAACCAAGCGAATTTTAATCCTCTCTGCAAATACCTGGAATACTTAATTTGTTAAACTATTTCAATGAACACGGCCGAACTGAAAATAACACTGAACAATGTTTTAACAACAACTCGTTGGAGTTTGGGGAATTTTAACGAAACAGGTGAGTACTAGGATAGGAATTATTAAATAATAGGTACTGCCCTATCGCCCCAACCGTGCCTTACCTTATTATTCAAGAAATCGCCACTAACAAATCGCCACCAGTAGGGATTGTTACTTTTTCAGAAATCCCCACTCACGTCAGATAAAGTACTTAATTCCTGTCATCATCAAAAAAAAAACGCTAAACAACTAAGCAGAAAATACTTAGTTATCAGTGTTATAATAACTGCTAAGTCGATATAACTGTGAGATAACATTCAACGTTACAACGCTGAAGTGGAGCACTCAGCGACACATCATGCACACGTGGCCCGCAAGACCTCCCTTAACAACTCCATACCACGCAAACTAAATACAACCTTAAACTGCTTACACAAGAATCAAAATTGAACACACGTTCATTCTATTTTTAGTCCAAAGAGACAAGTGGATGCTCTTATTATCAAAGTGCAGGCATTAATTAAAATGAAATTAGATCGGTCATTGATCGATGTCAATGGATTTCCGACTGTAGTGCAATCGTTTTATGACTGTAATTTGATTGTGTATAGTTCGAATGAAAAAATAAAGGATTGATCGGGTTCAGTACCTCACGATGGAGCTCCGACTGTATTGTGTGACAATGTGCTCACAGTTGAGCAATACTTCATCAGATGTAATTACTTTATGAGCTCGTGATTCCCGTTCTCGCTTAACATTAATGAGTAATTTCTAGTTATCTGTACAGTGGTTAAACTATAACTAAATGAAACCCTGTTTTGATCAACATAGGTATGACTTTGCTTTATTTCCTATAAAACTCTGTAGCATATTGTCCACAAATGATATCGTTATATTTCAACAAACTCAAAAGTAGTCCACTCCAGTGCACAATACTAAGACTGCGGCTTCCCCCTCGCGTTCAATTTGAATTGGTCTCTCGCCATCTTTGGACCTTTCAGATTAATATTAATCCCACCAAAAACATTTCATGAAAACTGTTGTCAAAACGAGCACATAAGGTTTGTCCTACGAAAAAGATATCAGATCTTATGTACAACCAAGCTTCTGAATCTACACGGCCTAACTCTAGCAACCCTAACTTCACAACTTCTACAAATCAGTAAAATCTATGGCTTCACCGTTTCGCTACCGTTGTGGAGGTGATGTTAATATTTAGTTTCTGAAGTACCTAAGTAACGAAACAGCCAAGCCATACATTTTACTGATTTGTAGAATTTGTGAAGTTAGGGTTGCTAGAGTTAGGCCGTGTAGATTCAGAAGCTTGGTTGTACATGAGATCTGATATCTTTTTTGTGAAATCCGTGTATTTTAGATATCAATAAAATCTAAACTATTAGAGCTATTCCATTGAGATTTTGTATGCTTAATAAGTCTATTATAGGCATATAGGCATCATATCCTGTGAATATGAATCCTGTGAAAAGATAAGTTTTGTTTTTCTCAGGAACAGTTTTTTCAGGATGTAAGGTAAGTATCCTATATTAGTGTCTGAACCTAGCTATTTATGGGTAACGTATAACTGATAACGTATTAATGGATTTCAGGATGATCGGTTGTGTACTTTCACATTTGTAATTATTAAGTTAGGATTTAATGAAACTCTAAAACTAGACTCCATTATACGGTAGGCACAGATTTAATTCCGACACAATGATTTAACATGCATGTCGGAGGTCTAAAGCCTTCTGATCCGACAGTGGAAGCTCTTCGCTGACACATGTAGTTGCTAATTGAACGCTAAGCTCGTAACACCTCTGATGCCACCCTGAGCCTCGCACATTCTTGAAGGTCGTCGGCTTCAACGAACATGGAAATTTGGAGTTGGCGTATTTTACTTGCTAGAAACTGTCAGTTGGCTGTCTTCCCGTATGTCTTCTTTGAGAACTGGAACGACGTAGTGCACAATCATGAGTTATAGAACTGAATGGAGGCCCGGCCTTTGTCCAGTAGTGGGCTATTACGAGCTAAAATTATTTAAAAACGATAGTGTTCAATAAATTTATTGAGATGGTTATCTCAAATGCGAATTTGATTTGATAATTCTGGATTAGCAGCCGGGGACTAGAAGTAATAGCATTCAGAGGACTTCCACGATGTCGGCGATGCCCAGATTCCAAATTCAGGTCCAGTTCAGGTATCTGGTGGCTAACCATGAATTCTTAAAGCGTGAGTCTTTAGGCTGTTGGAAAGAGATGGCGCGAGACGACTCACGACCTGTATAGATCTGTCTCTTTTCCACAGCATAAAGTGGATCGCGTTAAGAGCCCGTGGTAAGGCTCTTGTAATCTTCAAAGTGCTGGTCGCGGGAACTACAAGAATGGTCGATGTGATGATGCTTGGAGGTTGTCTAAAACCAGCAGTGGAGTCTCCGAACTGAAACGATTATAAGGAGATTTTATGTTTTGTCTCTGGTCACATATAATATGTCTATTTTGGTCATATTCAAGCGTCAGATGCCCCCGTGCCCCGTACCTAAGCATGATCCGAGACAGAGTTTAAAACAATCCCAGTACAATCCAGTGGGATTATAAGCGCGCTGATAATATATCACAGTCAAAGGTTAAACCTTTGTTTTGGACAACTATTTCGATTTCATCAACAACTAAGTTATCATCTCTCACAGATTGCTTTTCTCAATTCTGTATTATTGACTACTGTACCTACCTATATGTGTGGTGACATACCACATAATTATTGTACCTATTTATATTTTTTCAACACATTTGCTCGTAAAATGCATTTACAAAGCCTGTATACAGTGTTCGAAAGTTAAAAATTACGGACCATACAACGCAGCGTGCAGTAAAATAGGTACTCTCACCTAAGTACCTATTTTACCGCACGCCCCCTTGTAGAGCAGCGTGCGTTTTCTTTACGGTTTTTTTTTAATTTCCAAAAAAAAAAAAAAAAGAATTCCACCAAAGAGTTTCACATTATGAAAATAAACAACCTGACTGTCTACTCGTTTGTAAAAACCAACTTTCCGCACTAGTATCATAATAGTTATTTATGATACTAGTGCGGAAAGTTGGTTTTTACAGCAACGTACCCGTAGTCACGAGTTTGTAAATACCAATTTCTGCACGTGTGTCATACAATGTTTTTCAACACATTTATCCTTATTAATATCAGATTGCTACCTTGAACTCAGATTAGTCGCAACAATTTTTGAAGTTCCTAATATGAAAATGGCGCGACTTTGAAAATGGCGCCACATGCACGTGGTGAAAATTAGAACTACATCTTTCATCTCATTTACTCTTTAGTATTAAAGTGAGACAACGAATTGAGCAAAAGCTCTTCCAAGGAGGTTCGATCAGTCAGGTTGTTTATTTTCATAATGTGAAACTCTTTGGTGGAATTCTTTTTTTTTTTTTTTGGAAATTAAAAAAAAACCGTAAAGAAAACGCACGCTGCTCTACAAGGGGGCGTGCGGTAAAATAGGTACTTAGGTGAGAGTACCTATTTTACCGCACGCTGCGTTGTATGGTCCGTAATTTTTAACTTTCGAACACTGTATACAGGCTTTGTAAATGCATTTTACGAGCAAATGTGTTGAAAATAACTATTTTCTGGACTGAATTCTTTTTGGACGAAAAATTCACCCTGTATAATAAGTTTATTTCTTAAACGGTCGAAATCATAAGTATTGGGTATCTTTTATTGCTAAGTAATTCTTTTAAATAATTTAATTGACTGAAAGATCGTTTACAGTTTATATAACTGAATTATTATAACTAGTACACAAATATCTAATGAAACCTTTCACAGTCGAGATACAGGCTGACAGCACGATTTTTCCAATAGTTATTAAAATTGAAATGAACGAAATAAATTGGTTTCGTTGAAGCGTTCATTCATTTTCTTCGTGAAGGGCTTCTGAACTAGTTACGCGGGGTCAACGAACTCACCGTCCTCACCTTATTTTCCTTTCAGTTCGTGGTTTTCTTTGTAACTTTCAGCTTAATGTGAAATCATAACATGTTGGTAATTTGTGTTATAAATGAGATTTTTCAGGGGTGGAGTAAGCGTATGGACTAGATTTTGCAAATATATTTTTCGAAGATAGTTTTGTAATGCCATCTAGTTCATCATCATATCAGCATATAAGACGTCCACTGCTGAACATGGGCCTTCCCTTTAGACTTCCAGTAGGGCCGGTTGTAAGCGACTTGCATCCAGCGTGATCCTGTGGCCTTCATAAGATCGTCTGCCCACCTAGTGGGTGGACGTCCTACGCTGCGCTTGCCGGTGTGTGGTATCCATTCCAGAACCTTACGGCCCCATCGGCCATCAGTTCTACGTGCTATATGGCCTGCCCACTGCCATTTTTGCTAATTCGTTGGGCTATGTCGGTTACTTTGGTTCGACTACGAATCTCCTCACTTCTGAGTCGATCACGCAGAGAGACTCCGAGCATAGCCCTCTCCATAGCTCGTTGGACTATACTGAGCTTACTAATGAGGCCCATAGTAAAGGACCACGTTTCGGCGCCATCTAGTTAAAAAATATGAAACTAAATCATCGTTCCTCCACCAACCCCCAGAAGTACACACGGTTACGGTTATCTCTTGTCTAGCAATCTCGTGTCATTGTTTACACGTCTATCATTAGAACCTGTTCCTTACCACGGGGTGACGTCATAATGTATGGGTTATACGCTGTTTTAATATCAACCATATTGTTTGTCTGAATGTGTGTGTCATCGTCACACCATACCGATCAATCTTAGTAGCTTGTTCAAGTGATTCAGTAGTTTTTAGAAGTATGTCGTTTACTATCACGAGATTTATAGTTTATAGAATAGTAAAACATATTATTATGTATACCTACACATTGTATATTAACAAATATGTATACAGATGTGTATACTTTATGTAATGCCTCGTCCACATAAGGCTAAGGATAAAGGATACAATGAAACAGAGTATCCAGTTAATAAAATACTCGTGAAGAGAATCTATATACAGAACAATATAAGTAAGTATATAAATGGCATCAACGTTGACCTTTGAGCGTAAATATCAACAATCACATACTTAATCAGCCTGTAAGCATTTTAAAATAAAACTCATATTTTTCGATATACCGGTTTAATAAGGTATTAAATTAGGTACACACAGTCATAACCTACCTACATTGAACCTTTGTGCAACAATTAATATACAAATATGTGAAATATCTTGTGTCAAACTGTGAACATTGAAGTATTTTCGCCTCAGCAGCGATGATGATTCAAGACTTCAGTAATACCGGCCACACGTTCCAGTATACTTGCGCAAGTCTGGACTTGCACAAACACAGGACAGTGAAAATGTTAGGAATTTGTGTAAATATTTTCACACACACGGTACAGTACACTTGCGCAAGTCTTAATTTGCACAAGTATACTTTTACCGTGTATGGATATCGTGGTGTGTACGCAGCTTTATGCATCTTACTAGGAACTGATAACATCACTTTTTTTTAAGATTTTCCCTAAAATCTACAAATTCAGTGAAAACGATAACTTAGAGGAAAAGTTTCTCAAATATATACAGAGTTCATCGTATTTCTATGAAAATGAGTAAGTTGCTACATGAAACTACCGGCTGTTAAATAAGATATAATGTGATTTCGAGCGGTGACCTCGTTCCCAGTGATACGGCTATCAAAAGCTCGGCGGCCGGCTGCGCTGCGGGAGTCACGTAGGCCATGACATTCAGTGTTTCAGGACATTTCATTATTTCAGGGACGACATGCCTTTTTTTCTCTTTAAATGTTAAGTCTTCTGTGTCGAGGATGCATTTAAACTCAGATAAGAAAAGACCCAGAAGAGGCGTAGACCATACCAATCTGTTACATGCTGATATATCAGAAACTCTAACCCCAAGCCAAGGATCTAGGTATATCTCGTGGGATTGTCCAAGCGTGGTATGGCGGCCCTGGTCATATTCTGACCAGTCCCCTCCACTCCAACCTGGGAGGATGATTTTTACATAAAAAAATAAGTGTGTTTACGTTATGTTACGATAACCCATAACTGCCGTCCTAGCAAATTGAAACAGAAACTGTAA
Source organism: Agrotis ipsilon (assembly GCA_028554685.1). NCBI lineage: Eukaryota > Metazoa > Arthropoda > Insecta > Lepidoptera > Noctuidae > Agrotis > Agrotis ipsilon. The sequence goes on along the minus strand of CM052970.1, from coordinate 171,671 downwards.
GCCCTCTATAAAAATACTTTAAGTCATAAACCCAGCCAGTTAGTGGACAGACAAGCATCAGGTTACACCAGGAGAAGGGGAGATACTCGTAAAAACCTAACGAAGTGGTGTTGTTCTCCAGGGACGTTGCCATGGCAACCGACTAGATAGACTCCATGACTCCCTCGAGATGAGACTGTTAAAGTGATGTTGTAAACCTGCCGGGGTCACGGGTTGCCTGAACAGATAACTGTGACCTAAAACATAAAGGGCTGTTGAAGGGAGCACCATGGATTTTAATCCATACAGGTCTGACAGTCCCTTATGCTCCACCCAGGACGGGAGGAAAAAAAATGTGCTGTATTTTATTTTTTACTATTATTTGGGTGTGGGTGGGATCGACCTTCTAGCCAACGCCAAACAGATGATTCTTCGGTGCCGGTGCCCAGGAGTTCCAGTTTCATCTGGTAGCCTAAGAACTATTTCGGAATTTTGCATAAGTAATTTTTTTTTTTTTATAATCCACAATTTTAATAATTTTTAATATTCCACAACTATCACACAACGCCATCTAGTCCCAAGCTAAGCATTGTGTTATGGGTACTAGACAACTGGTAAACATACTTATATATTTCTAAATACATACCTAATAGGTAAAGATTTTCACCCAGACACAGAACCACAGAACAAATGCTCATGCTTATCACACAAACATTTGTCCTGGGTGGGAATCGAACCCACGACCCCCGGCATAACAGTCAGGTTCACTAACCACTTGACCAACAGGCCAGTCAGTGCTTGGAGCACGCTGAAAACTTGCTCAACACTTCTTCAATTATCCTTAAATGTGTGAGCCCCTCCCACATTAGGCGTTGTCTTTTCCACAACAAACATTAATTTAAAAAATAAAAACACAAAATGTGAAGTGTTGAGGCTATTTTGACAAAGGTTGATTGAAAAACATGTCACAGTTTTCCTTCCCAAAGTTGTACCAAGGTCTATGTATTTTTTTTCAATAATACATAAATGTAATGTGTTGTGTGTAAGACACATAGATAAATGCGATCCATACCCATCGCTGGCACCGTGGGATATTTCTCAACAAAACAAAATAGTTATGTACATTTTTATTGCGAAATCACATTAACTGATATAATTTACCTACAACAATATAAGTCGTAAAACTAACAATCGACTAATATAATAAAATGGTACCCGTACTTTACACAAAAAGCTCAATAAAACCAACTTCACAAAGGAAAGGTGACGATTTCGGAACGTATACCTTTGACTTACTTTTATAACGACAACAACAAACAACCTGCAACCTTGTGCCGTTCTCGATAAGGTTAAAAACCATGTAACAAAAATGAACTACAAACACATTTATGTGGTACCAAAAACCTTTTTGATCCATAAAACCGTATATGATTACACATATTTTACAGCTGTTTAATATAATTCAGTGTGAGGCGCGCCGGGTTATGGCATCGTAAAACGTGTAATTACCTAACATCTGTTACTATGCCCTATGCTTGTTTACCGCGAGTTAACACATTATACCTATATACTAGAGAATATCCACTATGTAAAGCTCTCATGCGTACTACATAGGTAGGTACCAAAATCACACTTAACATCAATGTAATGGATGTTTGTAACGCAATCCTGTCAGAAACGGCTGAACAGATCTAGATAATTGGCGCATAAGTGTTTATTACTTATATTAAGGAATAAAAAAAGGCTTTAAATCCCTGTATTACTAAACCTGCTGGAACCCACACGTACACAATCACCTTTGTATAGACCGAAGCTTTTAAGTAGGTTATATGTATTTCATTTAAGGCAACCATGAAACTTTATAATTTCCACCTGCTTTCAGTAATTTATCCACTGTGCTGAACATAGGCCTCTCGTACGTCATATTATTTGATACCTTTGATCTAGAACTTTTATCTTGTTAACAATTTGTAAACTAATGCTCAAAATATAATGAAGGGAGGAGTGTTCTAAAATTAGTAACATTAATATTTCTATTCTTACCAATTTTCGGGAACAACGAAACTTCAAACGATCTAAATAATGACTAAAATATCTACAACCAAAATGATCACCATGAAATGTCTGAAACATCTAACGAGCTGAAATTGCGCGCCATTATCATTAATTAAGGTCACTCTAAATAAGAATATACCGCAATTAACGAACTCGTCAAATTAATAGCGCGAAAAAATATAAAATTAATCCACGTTTCGTGTATTGTAGCTCCGGGGTCCGGGCCGACCTCCACCCTCTGTACGCCTTAATTATAGTATAAAAATGCAAATTCCTTCAGTGTGCCTACCTACCCCCCGCCCGCCGCACCACGCCCCCCGGGGCCCCAACGATGCAATTTAAAAAAGTCGGTGTCAAAAAAATAAGAATATTCTCTTCTCCCCTTGATTTTAATAAAATCGCGATTCTGAATTTTGTAGCGGAATACAGATATCCGATTCCGAGATCCTTCGCGTGGAAAATTGAAAATGTATACGTACCTACTTACTTTGTTGTGATTTTGGTACACATAGTAAGTAGCTAGCTACAGCCCTGTGACGTCACGCTATCTGACACCTAGGTATCGGCTTGTAGTATTAACTTCATTAAGGGCTGATTTTTCAATAGTCAGATAACTTTTATCTGAGGTATAAAAATAGCGATTTGACATATTTTCTATAGATAAGCTGTCAAACCGCCATTTTTATTCCTCAGATAAAAGTTATCTGACTATTGACAAATTAGCCCTTACCCAACTGTTGCAGTTTGACATAATGATTGAGAACGAAAAATAAATGAAAAATATTCTGCTAATAAACTAGCGAACAAAAGTATGGAATCACTTGAAATCAATTCAGAATAATAGCGTGATTTGAATGAATTTCAGATGAACCTTTTGAATGATACCATTTTCATAATTCTCTAGTTATTAATTAGGTACTGCAGTCAAGATCGCGAGGAATTGGTGATTCCATCCATCCACCTTTGATCGCGAATCTGTCTGTCAATTACCTAATTACTTTAATCTCTGTTAACAAAGCTATACCTACATGTAAGACAGATTCTGTGATAACGCATGACGTCAGCAGCGATCACCTGGCGCGCTCGTGATAGCTGTTATCATCATCACGCTGATTAGCTTGAGAATAATATTGACTTGGTCGGGCGTCAGTGAGTCTCCGAAATACTCCAAAACATGTTTTCAACAAAACTTTGTTTTTAAGAAGGTGTGATTATGATAATGTTATCAATGATCATAATTTTACAGATAATTGGATATGCTAGCTATATCTAAGTCAGTCTTGGTAACCACCAGTCAGTCAGTACAAGGCCGGCCGCCTCGTGTCCTATCAGTTTACATGTGGCGTGTGTTTGCGTCGGCGCTCTGTTTACCACGGCTGCGCTCGCGCAGGTCCGGCGCGCCACGCTGTCTCCGCATGGGGCCGCCACTGCGCCCACCGCAACACTGTTGCCGCCCCCGTACTTCACTCGCGGGATTATAATTAAATGAACTGAAATAGATCTGTTTTTTTACAATCCTTGACTACGTAAGAAAAATATTCTGGTAATAGTTATCTCGTACAAGATGATGTGTAAGATGAGCCTGGAGAAACCCTCGACGAAGACCTGATAAAACTTAGTTATTTGTAAACATCTTCACAATTAATAACTTAGTTTTTATAAGGAACACAGTCACATATTACAGTAGGTAAGCCGCCGTCGTCCACGCTCTGGCTAGTTTTAGTATGAGACCTGACCGTAGAAATAAATTCATACTGGAGTTTTACAGGAAATTAAGCAGGATGTAGGTAAACTTGACTTAAATAAAATCATTTATAGGTTATGTTAATCGTGTTTTATTTAACATAACAAAAATATAAGTAACATTATATAGATGAGGACAAAGTACACTAAATAAGAACACATATCATAATTATGTGAGCTTGTTTGTATGAATATTTTCTTTAAGTAAATAAAAAAATTCGAGTGAACCGTGTTCCTCTGTTCGTGTGTTTGTTTTCCTTCTCCTCCTAAACACCTAGTCGGATTTGGATAACATTTTCTGAGATTTTTTCCAGAATTAATTGAAAAGATTATACATACAATTAGTTTAAGTAGTAAGTAATAAGTATCAGCACATTTTATGATTTGCGCGGTTTAAATAGCTACCTTTAATGTACTCTTCTATAATACCTTTCTTTCGTCTTTAAAATTACGGTTATTGAATTTTAATGTGGCAAAAATGAGAAATCTAATATATAATTTTAATAAGTATTTTACAGGGAAACAAGCACAAGGAGTTTTTGGAGGTACAGCGTTAAATATCTTTAACAGTTCATCACCTGGATTGCTTTGACAAGCTTTATCAAAATTTTGGGAAAATAATGTTTCTAAATGTTTGATATACTGAATAAAATCTTTCGGGGGCATTTTTAAGCTGCCATAGAAACTGGATTGTTTGTTATACTCCTTGTAACTGATAAACAAATTTGTTTCATTTAAGTCTGGAACCGATTCCAAAACTTGACTAAGGACTGGACAACTATGTTGAGTGAAGCATTTGTAGAAGAGATATGCACAGACATAAGTTAGTGTATTTTCTTGAGGTACATCTATTCGGTAGTCTGTCTCACCGCTCAGGAACACTGCGGAGGCCTGCGACGCTGGTAAATTGTCGATCGTATCTTCCTTGGTCAAATCTTCAGCTTTAAGAAGAGCATTGCATACATCCAGATCACATTTTACATCTGGCGATTTCTTAATCATATTGCATATGAATAGCTTAGAGAAAGCTCTTTGAAATTGTATGGGGGTCGGCTCACTGCACGACCCTTCTTGTTGCCGAATGGAACCAAAAAAGTTATTTAACTTATCCTGGTTTAACTGCCTCGTTAACAAGAATTTAAATCCATCGGTTTTTAAATCGTCGTATAACAATTTAATGGACTCTATAGTAATTCGAAAATTAACAAACGTTTTAATGGGATCTGTAATGTGCTTTCTGGTCTTTCGATTTACAGCCTTGGTAGTTGCAAATATTTCTTTGGCATCATTCAGTACTTTTTCTTGATCCTTACTTAGTCTGAAAGCTGTTTGAAACTTATTACTACATTTAATTTTGCTTGAGTTTAGCAGATCAAATAAATCATTGATTAGCTCTATAAAGTTAGCTGTCGGTCTGGCATTTTCTGGTATTTTGCCCAAGTCAATGTAAGTGTGAAGTGCTGCAGATACTGTTCTACTCAGTGTTTCCACAGCCAACTCGACTCGCATCTGCTGTATGTTATTTGGTTGTATATGAGCTTCCGTTACTTTTGGAATTAGCCTTAAATTTCTTTCTTTCTGATCTTTATATAACTCTTCGATGTAATCCCATGAAATTCTTTTCCCATCATAAATGTAGTCGCTAACTAGCAAGTTATTTCGAATGCTTTTAATTAAATGAGGTACATCAAATATGTAGTATATTTTGTTCTTATCGTGTTTAAAATATGGTTTCTCTATTGAAACTTTCTTTACTTCTTTTGAAAATTCATCAAAATTTGATCCTTGATGTGAGACAATTGCTTTTACTTTGATTCCTATGGAAGAAAGTTTAGTAATAACTTTATTTATCCACGCATCCAGTTCTTTATAATGTTTTTCAGTAGCAAGTAATGCGTATGCAATTGGTTGATTCCACTTACAGTAAATGCCTTGAAGCATTATTACAAATGCTTTGCTGGCAATTTCAGGTGTTATTTTCCCATCAATATTGTGAAATCCAATAACTTCATCAGTTTTTATATTATAGTACAAGTTTCTTTTCAACGTCATCTCATCAACGCAAATTGAGCAATATTTTGCAGAATCTGGAAGTGATTTAATTTTTGATGCCAAACTATTTATAACTTGATCGTCAGATTTGGGAAGAACATTTATTTTGAATGTTTTCAAGGTGCTTTCACTTGGAAGTTTCAATACTGTTTGTAAGCATCTGTATGCGTGTGAGCTGGAGTAATGTAAGTTTAAGGCAAACATTTTGTATTCTGCGGGATATCTATTTCCATTGTGTTTGTTTTTTATTTTATTCTGCCAATCTATCAATTTTTGAAATCTCCGACAAACACTATCAGGATCTGTGCATGATTTTGCTTCCAATTCCTCTTCAATTTGTTCAATTTCAAGGTCTAACTTTCGACGCTTGAGTTTAGATTCCTTCAGATCATCTAACAGTTTTCGTTTTCTTGGTGTGTTTTCAGTCAAAGATGAACCCTCTTGAGTTTTGTTAGGTAAGTGCAATTTAGGCACAGCATCATCTTTGAGACGTTTTATTATTTTTATTGAGGATTCATCGAAATGTGCTGAGCATACAAAATGACTTGACCACTTTTCTTTTTGTAATAAATCTTCTCTATCCAAGGATAATAACCAATCTCGGCGTCTGAAATATGTAAAAGTAACTCGTATTAAAACATTAGTATTTTTAATGAACCTTACATAAACTTAACCGAGTGTTTCTTTTTTTTATCGTGATAAATCGCTGACTTCAATAGCCCTTTACGTTCCAGGGTCACGGTTACCTGATGAGCATAGGTTAGAATAAGGTACAGTTATTCATATAGTTTCACTAATCTCATACAGCGAAATAATAATGGGTATGCCCCAAATCCCGGAATTACTTTTACAAAATGTATTCGTCTAACGGCTAACATATCTCTGATGTTTTCATTATTGTTTATTTATAAAACTGTTTTCCACACGGTATTGTCTATTAGAAATCCCGGGAAAATCCATATTAATATCAACATTTCCATGCAAGTACTAAAATAACTGTGCCTGATTCCGACCTCCGCTCGGCTGATGAGACATCTTATGTTTTTAAATAAATATGAAACAATGCATATCCATATTCATAGTTATTTGAATCTTCAAAATATATAAATTTGATAATGAACCTATACAAAGGGCACTAGATAAGTTTTGCAAAACAACGTTTATTTTTACAGCCTTTCAAAATAATTTCCATCACAGTTTATACACTTAGTCATACGTAAAAACCAATCATCAAAAATGTCATTCCATTTTTCTTCTGGGAGTTCTGAACAGGCTTGGTCCCAAGCAGCCAAAAGCTCGGTATCTGTAGGAAATCGTCTCCCTTCCAACTTATCCTTAATGATAGGGAAAAGAGCAAAGTCACAGGGCGCTAGGTCTGGGTTGTACGCAGGATGTTCAAGCACTTTAACGCCACTGTTATTCAAAAATTCGACTGTATCACGTGCTCGATGCGCGGGTGCGTTATCGTGATGAAAATGCCAAGTATCCATTCTCGAATTCGGTCGAATTTTCTGAAGCTTTTGAAAAACTTTTGGCAGACATTCGTTTATGTACCAGGAGGAGGTTACAGTACGCTGACTTTCCAGAACAACTCGTTCCAAAATACCTCGCCGTGTAAAAAATACAGCGATCATCTTTTTTTTTACTGAACGTGATTTTCTCACCTGAACTGGAGTTTGTTCATTTTCAAACAGCCAAACTTTATTTTTGTTTTTCGATGGTACGTCAAAGTAATATAGCCATGTTTCGTCACCAGTAACGATATTATTGATGTTATTAGAGGTACCATTTTCATACAACTTTAGCATTTTTTTACACCAGTTCACTCTTGCCTCCTTTTGTTCAACTTTGAGATCGTGTGGCACCCATAGTGTACAAACTTTTCTTACGCCGAGAATATCGTGAAGAATTTTGTGTACACTTGGTGCACTTATCTGCAGGATCTCTTCTATCTGTTTATAGGTTATACGTCGATCTTCTTTTAATAATTTTGACACTTTCGCAACGTTTTCTGAGCCAGTAACTTCAATGGGATGTCCTGACCTTGGAGCGTCATCAACATTAAAGTTACTACGGTCAAACTCACGATACCATCGGTAAACTGTTGTGCGATGTGGACACTTTTCTCCCAAAACAGTTTTCATTTCTTCCACACACTCATCTACTGACAGTTTACGCAGAAAGTTGTAACGCATAACAACTCGCAACTCGGTATTAGACCATTCAGACATTTTAATTGTTGAAAAAAGTTTATACCACTTATTTAAACGATTAATGTCGGGTTATTATATATGAACTATCAAGATACTAGCTGTAGTTTAAAATAAAAATATTTTTGTCTACCCTCCGTTAATATTATTAATGTATTGCAAGACTTATCTAGTGACCTTTGTATTGTCATATGTGTTGTAATATGTATTGTACTTTGTACCTCATACTTTACTGAATAACCTGATGCTTATAAAGTATGTGAAGTACCTATTCCCTGTACACCGCTTTACTTGAAACAAATTCTTAAAGAAAGAAATATGCAAATTTTATTTTTTTATTATTTCTGTGTGTGTGTCCTATATCGAATAAATGATTTTCTATTCTATTCTATTCTATTCAAATGAATTACATCTTTTTTTGATCACGCTATTCTATAATAAACTTTCATACTTATATATATTTTAATCTTATTAGTCTTATCTTGTGAATGTTGGTTTACCTGTTATTAGTAACTGTATGAGCCTTATAGTCTTATTTTCATTTTAATTTATATATACAGGGTGAATTTTTCAACTGGGCGTGGATGGCTACTTTCGAAACTATGAGGAATATCGAAAAACGTTGAAAGGAGTCTCGAGGCCGATTTTGACGAAAACTAAAACTGCATCATTGGATTTTAGAAAAATCTAAAATCCTGGTCAGGAATCGAACAAGCTGATTTTGGAAAAAAAATCACAACCTGTATTATTATACCGTTCAATAGTGTTGCTAATAGGGACCAAATTCTGGGAAGTAATCATATACGGCAAACTTAAGGAAAACGTATAATTACAAAAAAACTGATTAATCTTCAAGGCAAAGACTGTATTTGAAACATAAGTTACCGCGTCTTCTTTAATATACTGCTATTTTTAGTTCAACTCAATAATGTCGTATTGCTAAGTACAGCGGGATTGTTGAAACGTCAAATCCAGTGAGACATTGAAAACAATGAAATTTTATAATTTATATAATTTACATGGAAAAATAGCAATTTCATAAAAATCAGCCATTTCCTTAAGTTTGCCGTTTATGATTACTTCCCAGAATTTGATCCTTATTAGCAACACTATCGAACGGTGTAATAATACAGGGTGTGATTTTTTTTCCAAAATCAGCGGGTTCGATTTCTGGCCAGGATTTTAGATTTTTCTAAAATCCAATGATGCAGTTTTAGTTTTCGTCAAAATCGGCCTCGAGACTCCTTTCAACGTTTTTCGATATTCCTCATAGTTTCGAAAGTAGCCATCCACGCCCAGTTGAAAAATTCACCCTGTATATACAGAAGTCGTTGGTATACCTATATTAAATAAATAAGTAACAAAAATATTATTATATTGTATTCGAAATTAGTCCGAGGTATGATTAACTTGTAGTAGTCGTCTCCTGCTACCCTTAAACGCGATTTTTTAGATATCTGAAAAATAAAAAGCTGCACCTGGCAACACCGCTGTCACTTGTCATTCAGTTTAGAGCAATGGTACCAGGTACCTTCATATGGGAAGAATGAATTGAAAGTTAATCTTGGGAGGGTGGGAATCTCATACCTCGGACTAATTTCTTCATATAATAAGGATAGAACTTCTCTAGGTAAGTTTGTTTAATCCTTATATTATATTCGAAATTAGTCCGAGGTATGATTAACTTGTAGATGTTTAGAGAACATAAAATAATAAATTTATGTTTAAAACAATTTGTTTCAATATCCAATATTGCTTTTTCAAATGGAAATATATCTTGATAGACGCCTGCTTATATACATAGACAGGCAATCATTGCATTGACTACAATGAAAAAATCCTATCTTGCTAACTCCAAATATTTAAGACTAAACATCTGGAGTCACAATTCATCTGCATATTATAGTGCTTAACCAAAATCTTTCTTAATTCCTAATACTATGAATGCCAGTGTAATAAAAAACAGTTTTTAAGTTTAAATATTCCCTTGGGATTGATTTACCATTAAATAATTATTATGTATTAAAATAACATTGAAATTAAAGTTAATTCACTAAAGGTATTAAAACTTGATGAAGTTTAATCAGAACTGTCCCAGCAAATTTTATTTTGAACGACATCTATATTATAAAATCGAGCTTTATATAGTATAATTATTGCAGTAATTATTGCACTACCTGCAGTATAGAGGCCACGGTTGGTTAGGCATAGTCTATGTACATTTGAAGAATATGCACGCCAGCACTTGGCGATAGCTCTAGATACATGTCTGGTAGAATGCACAGAGGACAAAGGTGTTAATGCCTCTCAACTTTTTTTTTTTGACACTATGCTTGACATATTTTGGGCTTAGTACTTAAGGATGGTAACACTATCTAGTCTGATGGGCTTTCTACTTTTGCAGACTGTAATCAATTAATTTAATAGCACCTTTGTTATTAATCTATTATAATTATTGATACTTTCACACAACATAGTGCAAACGCAATCAACCTAACAAGCTTCTTCATTAGGTCTTCTTAACTGAAGCTATTAAGACAGTACAAAGACTTTAAATGTAGTAACACTGCTGGGATCCTAGAAACTATTTTACCTTGCGTTAGTTGGCCATACTTTGAAAAAACCTTAAAATAAATGTTTCATTCTATCATCTGGATCTACATGACTATCTATATCAGAGTCGATATGTTTTTAAATAATTGATAAATATATTTTTCTTCTAGTTGCTGTTCTAGGGCAAAAATAGTGGAATTGTTCCATGACTGACCGTAATAGCCCATAGTACCTACTTAGGTACCCATCTGACAACCCAACCGTTCAGAGTAATTAGGTATATGTATGTGGGGTGCTAAGGCAGGAAACCTCCACGTGCGCCCGTGGACTGGAGTTCCCTCTCGGATACGTCCGGGGGGAAGACCAGTTTTTCGGGCCGGTGCACCCTGGGATGCGGGCAAAAACTCTTCTTTAAGGAGTCTCTTTGCCCGTAAGCGAATAGCCTGTCGTGTGGACGCTCCAACGCGTGTCCCTCTGATCAGCAGAGGGCACAGCGGCGGAGCGGGCTTGCGGACGGTGAGTAATGGGTGGCTCGCCGTCCAACCGAGGACCAAGCCCGGGTTGGTGGCGCGTCGTGTTTCGCGCCAAATGCCTGCTGGGGTCGCGGGTTTTTTCTTAACCCAGGTTACCGCGGCCCCGGAACGTACAGGGCATCCGAAGGAACACGGGTGGATTTTAGTCAGTAAGAGTCTGACAGTCCCTTCCGCCCCACCCAGGGCGGGAGTACTCATTTGATGATTTTACCAAAAAAAAAAAAGGTATATGTATGTAGTCTACAGTAGACTATACATTTGATTGCTTCAGTAATCAGATCATGACCATTACTATAATCATATTTACAATATGGCAATGTATCTTGCCAGTCCATAACTCAAGTAAAAATATACTTTTATCATAAGTAGTTCATCACTTTGTGTAAGAGGCAACTCATGTTTGATGCTATAGGATCTTTTCTTGTTAAGTGCCCCGGTTTCTTCTTAGAGAGCTAACATGTAGCACGAAGGTACATAGGTACTTAAACAGGGCCGGTCCTAGGGCGGTGCGAGCGGTGCGACCGCACCGGGCGCCTTCTAAGGGGGGGCGCCAAAATGATCCAAAACTTGAAACAAAAGAGACTCGATCGAACGCGCGAGTCGCGTAAGCGCTCATGTACACGACGCCGCCACCGCCGCTGCGCCGCGTATACGGTCGCCACCGCGCCTCTAGGCTGTGTATACGGTCGCTACTGCGCCGCCACCGCGCCTCTAGGCTGTGTATACGGTCGCTACTGCGCCGCCACCGCGCCTCTAGGCTGTGTATACGGTCGCTACTGCGCCGCCACCGCGCCTCTAGGCTGTGTATACGGTCGCTACTGCGCCGCCACCGCGCCTCTAGGCTGTGTATACGGTCGCTACTGCGCAGCCACCGCGCCTCTAGGCTGTGTATACGGTCGCCACCGCGCCTCTACGCTGTGTATGCGGTAGCCACCGCGCCTCTAGGCTGTATATACGGTCGCTACCGCGCAGCCACCGCGCCTCTAGGCCGTGTATACGGTCGCCACCGCGCCTCTAGGCTGTGTATACGGTCGCCACCGCGCCTCTAGGCTGTGTATACGGTCGCTACCGCGCCGCTATCGCGCCGCCACCGCGCCCGGCTGTGTATACGGTCGCTACCGCGCAGCCACCGCGCCTCTAGGCCGTGTATACGGTCTCTACCGCGCCGCCACCGCGCCTCTAGGCTGTGTATATGGTCGCTACCGCGCCGCCACCGCGCCAGGCTGTGTATACGGTCGCTACCGCGCAGCCACCGCGCCTCTAGGCCGTGTATAAGGTCGCTACCGCACAGCCACCGCGCCTCTAGGCTTTGTATACGGTTGCCACCGCGCCTCTACGCTGTGTATGCGGTCGCCACCGCGCCTCTAGGCTGTGTATACGGTCGCTACTGCGCCGCCACCGCGCCTCTAGGCTGTGTATGCGGTCGTCACCGCGCCTCTAGGCTGTGTATACGGTCGCCACCGCGCCTCTAGGCTGTGTATATGGTGGCTACTGCGCTGAAAACATCCTAGGAAAGTAGCTATTGAAGGTTATTTTTATATTATTGCTAAATAATCATTAGGTTTGATTAGGTAATGTCATGTGAAAAGAATAAAATAATAAAAGCTGACTTCACATATATGGCTATACACACATTCGCACAAATTGGTTAAACAAACTTTTGGCAGCAGAATAATTTGAACCCATTGCTTTTTCTGGTTGAAAATAAATACTGCTTAAAGATTTTTTTTTAGAGGGGCGCCATTTTTAGTCCTCGCACCGGTTGAAAATGTTAGTAGGACCGGCACTGTACTTAAACTTGAGTAAAAACCTTCTCAATGAGAGGTTAGGTACATATAACACAAATTCACAAATCATATTTTTCTTATCTATGAACTTATAAATCATTGTTTGAAGTACTGTGATTTAAATTGATCCAGAGTATATCCTTCTCAACGAGAAAGGGACAAAATGTAACACATTATGTCTTAATCTTCTGTCCATCAGGACATACATTGTTGTTGGAAGTACTACTATGTTAAATTGATCCAAAGGATAGCCCTCTCAACGAGAAGGAGGCAACATGTAACACATGTATACCTAATACCTTAATTTTCTGTCCACCAGGACATAAATTGTTGAAGAAAATATTGTATGTCATATTGATCCATTGTATGTTAAATTGATCCACAGGATAGCCCTCTCAACGAGAAGGAGGCAACATGTAACACATGTATACCTAATACCTTAACTTTTTGTCCACCAGGACATAAATTGTTGATGAAAATATTGTATGTCATATTATTGATCCATTGTATGTAAAATTGATCCAAAGCATAGCCCTCTCAACGAGAAGGAGGCAACATGTACGTAATGCTATAATCTTCTGTCCACAAGTTAGACGTACTGTATGTTTAATTGATCCATAGCATAGCTTTCTCAACAAGAAAGAATCAAAATGTAAAATATATTATGTAAATAATTTCCGACTTTGACAGTTTAAAACTCAGGTAAATGAGGGGTTGTTAAACCTTTAAAACAACGTGAATATGAATTTCTCAACGAGAAATACCTATGTAGAGTGTAACAACATGATCATAACTTTCATTATAATCTTTTCAGTGAAAAACACTTACAATTATTAACCTCCTTCATTTTAGCTTTTATCTTTCAATCTTTCGAGCCAATTTATTATTTTTCTTATTGTCCTTATCTCTTCACAGTATACTAATGTATTGTTCAGATGAATTGCGATAATCGACCTATCAAAATCCATTACTCTCCTAGTATCATTCTCCACCGTCATCTACCCCGGTCACCGGGGAGAGTGGAACCGGCGAGAGATGTCGTGCGGTGTCCCACAGGGTTCGGTCTTGGGGCCGTCCCTGTGGAACATCGGCTACGACTACGTGCTGCGAGGCGACCTCCCGGACGGCGTCAGCGTAATTTGTTACGCTGACGACTCGCTCGTCCTGGCACTGGGAGAGTCGCACCAGGCGGCGGCCGACAAGGCGACACAAGCGGTTGTAACAGTCGTCGAAAGGATCCGGCAGCTGGGACTCGAGGTGGCGCTTCACAAAACGGTGGCCATGTGCTTTCATGGCCGCCTGAACGCGCCGCGGACCGAGTCCCACATAACGGTGGAGGGGGTTTACATCGGCGTCGGGAGGACGATGAAGTACCTAGGACTCGTCCTCGACAGCCGGTGGAACTTCAGGGAGCATTTCCTGAGTTTGGCCCCAAGGCTGAACCGGACAAAGAGCGTCAGCAAATGACGGGGCCCCCTCACAGAGGGCCAAAGCCTGCCGGGGTCGCGGGATTTATTTCCTTACCGTGACCCCGGAACACAAAGGGCTATTGAAGAACACCGTGGATTTTAGTCAGTACGAGTCTGACAGTACCTCCCGCCCTGCCCGGGGTTGGAGGTCTCATTTGATGATTTAACCATGCTTAAAAAAAAAAAAAAGTATCACTCTCCTCTTGGATGGCGTGCCTGATAATATATAAGACCCCCAGCTTTAGGTATAGAGGATTACAAGTTCTAAATGAAGACATAAAAATAAAATCGGAAGGTCTCATTGATAAGATCTCAGAGATTAGTAGAGAATTCAAAATTGGTAAAACTACCAATTCTTTATCCTTATCTGTTGTAATCTTATAGAGGGTTTTAAGCAGTATGATAAAAAAGGAGAAAAAACCATAGAAAAAAAAATTATTCCATTTAAATGCATCAATGTTTCAGGCATAGGGACCCCCTGTCCCAAGATATGTAGGTAGGTACTTTGGACCTTTATGATCTTAACCAATCTGCAAAAAGAACTCTCTGGGTGACCTAAATTATTTATTATGAAATTGAAAGCTTAGACAGTCTCCATTCTTTATCTACATTGGGATTACGAGGCTCAAGGTCAGCCTCTTTATTAAGCAGAAATTGATACGGTTTATAGAAGAGTATTGTACTCTTGTACACAGTTTATAATTATGTGCTGCACTGATCTGTCAAAATCTACACATAAGATGACAGTTTACGTTTCGTTTCACGTGTTAAAATATACAGGGTGAATTTTTCAACTGGGCGTGGATGGGTACTTTCGAAACTATGAGGTATATCGAAAAACGTTGAAAGGAGTCTCGAGGCCGATTTTGACGAAAACTAATACTGCATCATTGGATTTTAGAAAAATCAAAAAACCTGGTCAGGAATCGAACCCGCTGATTTTGGAAAAAAAATCACAGCCTGTATTATTGTACCGTTCGATAGTGTTGCTAATAAGGATCAAATTCTGGGAAGTAATCATATACGGCAAACTTAAGGAAAACGTATAATTACAAAAAAACTGATTAATCTTCAAGGCAAAGACTGTATTTGAAACATAAGTTACCGCTTCTTCTTTAAAATAATGCTATTTTTAGTTCAACTCAATAATGTCGTATTACTAAGTACAGTGGGATTGTTGAAACGTCAAATCCAGTGAGACATTGAAAACAATGAAATTTAATAATTTCGAATAAATTGTGGCTCAGTAGATGTAAAGTAACATGGAAAAATAGCAATTTCATAAAAATCTGCCATTTCTCTAAGTTTGCCGTATATGATTACTTCCCACAATTTGATCCTTATTAGCAACACTATCAAACGGTGTAATAATACAGGGTGTGATTTTTTTTCCAAAATCAGCGGGTTCGATTCCTGGCCAGGATTTTTGATTTTTCTAAAATCCAATGATGCAGTTTTAGTTTTCGTCAAAATCGGCCTCGAGACTCCTTTCAACGTTTTTCGATATACCTCATAGTTTCGAAAGTACCCATCCACGCCCAGTTGAAAAATTCACCCTGTATATCCTACTTGAAAAACTTTTAAAGCATGGCGATAATATAGAATTTACGTTCCGTTTCACACAATAAAAATAAATTTTTCGTAATTTTAAAAATGACGCAACTCCGGCAGCCAAAATTACTTTGGAGGGTTAGGGACAAGGTTCCTTGAGCCCCCTAAACCTCCAGTATCTTCAAATTCAGGTTACGAATTTCTAAACCCAACCCAAATGTTTTCTTTATAAAATCTTCATATGAACAAAATCTTATTATGAGATAGGCAGCCATGCAGATTGATACCTACTAATATGTTGCTAATTAAGAACAAACTTGATTTTGATTATTCATCAAATATACCAGGGCTTAGAGTCATGCATATAGAATTGATCACCAGTCCTGATCATTCCCAACCTGAAGGGACATCTGAACTGTTTTCTACAAATTCATAATTATGTTAACCCGGGACAGATTGTCATCTAGGTTATTAACTAATGTTATACCTTGATTTTTGAGATGTTCTACTACAGATATCATCATCTGTTTAGCAGACTGTTTAAATACACAGGGGTCAGTGTAAGACATCTTGTACAGTTTTTTGTTAGAGGTGAACTGCAAAAATTTCTAACCATTTTCTTTAATTGCTACTATATAAACAGTATGCCTTTAAGATTTAATTTACATATAGCCTTTGTATTTTCTAGTTTGAAATGCTTGATTACAATGAAATTATCCAACATTTAAAGATTTAGTATAAATCTGTGAGTACAAAGAAAATCATGGATTAAATTGATCAGCTGTTTAACAGAACCTAGCTTTGAAAGTTCATTTATTTCTTGGATAAGACAAGTCACTCAGTTTCATTATAAGAGTTATTATAGGAAATCTTATCTTGCACAAGTTGACTGAGAGAAGGGGATGGAGTATGCTCTTATTCAGTCTTATATTACAGAATCTTTGATTATAGATTCCCAGCATAAATAAAAATATAAAAAGCGAGCAGCAAACATTACCACTAACTGTTACTGGTGCTTGGCCTGGGGTCGGCTGGACAATGACTACTGTCATAGATATATCTCATGTTTTTGTTGTTGGCTTCTTTCTCGATTTATATAGATAGATCCCTCTGTTTTTCGGAGGTGGGCAGGGCTGTTTGAACTGCT
Organism: Agrotis ipsilon; assembly: GCA_028554685.1. NCBI lineage: Eukaryota > Metazoa > Arthropoda > Insecta > Lepidoptera > Noctuidae > Agrotis > Agrotis ipsilon. The sequence goes on along the minus strand of CM052970.1, from coordinate 154,592 downwards.
GGTATTTTCTTGGAATTGACTTATTTGCATTTCCAGTAATAATATTTGGATTAAGTCTCTGGGACGCTTCCTTCATGGTGGTAGTCTACACTATTTATCTTTATTCTTGACAAAGTACTAAGATTTCAATTCACTTGTTGCCTTTTAGTAAGTCGATATATCTTATCGAGGATCAGTAAGATTAGTCTCTTCTATTATTAGGTATATATTGCCAGTGTAGGTTGAATAAACAACGGGAACTGTCTCCATGCGTGCCATATATTGCATGCATCTAGTGATATAGCATTAGGTACTTTGTACAAGTGCCGGTTTATGAAAGTCTGCTCCTTTACTAGACAGTCCATTAGGATTCTTTTGTAAACATTCACAACACATAATCACTTTTAAATCCGGTAAGCACACTTAAAGCAGAAACTTATTATTGCCAGATGGCTCCTCATCTTTTATATCACTATTTCTATTGTGTTTGGGCATCTTTGGTTTGTGTTGGAGTTGGGAAGCAAGGAAAATGAGGAAATAACGTGAACACTTCAACTTGAAAATGTATAATAAAATATTAATAAGACATTACTTTTTACATCGTTATTTTAAACTAGGAATCAACACACCATGGCAACCATAGGGTTGCTCATACACATTTACATTAGGGATGTGCTATATAATCGATTGTTTCGATTCAACACTCCTTCTCACTCCTAATGTATACCCATACTGGTTCTTAAACGTGCAAGTCTAGGACCTGTTAATCCTTTCGTCAACAAATCCGCCTCCATATCTTCTGTAGGTTGATATTGGACTTCCATGACTCCTTCTTTTATGCAGTCTCTAATATAATGCATTTTGAGGTCTATATGCTTCGACTTTGAAGATACTATCGGATTTTGACACAGCTTTATTGCTGCTTGATTGTCATTCAATAATAGTATCTTTTCTTGTTTTATATTCATTTCATTGAACAATGCTCGTAGATACGCTGCTTCTTTTACAGCTTCTGTAAGAGCAACATACTCAGCTTCTGCTGTGGATAATGCAGTGCTTCTTTGTTTTCTACATGCCCAGCTGATAGGAGCTCCAGCAAATTTAAAGCAATATCCGGAAAAAGATTTTCTGTCTATTTTACATGAACCCCAATCAGCATCAGCCATGCCATATAGTTTGTTTCCGGTCTTCTTGAAATTTAAACCGATATCTCTTGTACCCTTTAAATACCTTAGAACACGCTTTGCTGTTTTGAAATGCGTTTCATCAAAACAGTCATTAAATTGCGACAAGTAGCTTACAGCAAATGCAATATCTGGCCTTGTAGCTATAGCCAAAAACATTAACTTGCCAATTAAATTTTTGTAAGGCAGGTCTACTAATACCTTCTTGTTTGACTCTAGTGCTATGCCTGGTTCTATCGGTGTAGTAGTAGACTTGCATTCTTCCATTTTAAAAGTTCTCAAAGCTTCGTCTATTTTCTTTGTTTGCTTAATAATAATTTCCTTATTTTTGTATGATACATCTAAGCCAAGTATGCATTTTGGTTTTCCCAGATCTTTCATTTCAAACTTTTGACTTAGCATTTCTTTTATTTCTTTCATCTTCTTTTGACACGAGCAGGCAAGTAACATATCATCGACATAAATTCCAATAATGGCACGCACTCCTCCTTCTGTGTATGTGTATACACAGGGCTCTACTTTTGTTGCTTGAAAGCCAATATTTTTTAATTCTGTGTCCAGTTTGATATGCCATTGTCTCCCTGCCTGCTTAAGTCCATAGATAGCCTTTAATAATAAAAAGACTTTTTCTCCTTCTATGGTTTTTAAATCTGTTAAAACCTCTTTTGCTTTATTGTAGACGGTTAGATCATCAGACTCAAACTCAGCAACTAGTATCTCTCTTACATATTTCTCTATGTATTCAGGCAATTTCATATAAATTGTTTCTTCAATATTTCCGTTTAAGTATGCCGTGACTACATCCATTTGGTTCAAATGCAGACCTTCTTCAACAGCAATACCGAATATAGTTCTTATAGAACTTAGTTTTGCAACGGGTGCGTAAGTTTCGCTATAATCAACGCCCGGACGCTGCGTGAAACCTTTAGCCACTAGTCGTGCTTTGTTTGTTACTTTGTTTTCTGGGCTCACTTTCTTTTTTAAGATCATCTTGTAGTCTATAATTTTCATACCTTCCTCTTTCTTTACGATTTTCCACGTATCATTTTTAATGTGGGATCTAATTTCAGATCGGATAGCATCACTCCAGTCTTCTGTTTGATCATTATCGTCATACGAGTAAGCTATTTCTGATGACAACTGACATTCTTCTGAAACTCCTTCTATATCATAATCCTTCATCCAAGTAGGCTGTTTAATATTTCTTTTCGGCCTTTCTCTAGTAATTGTTTCAGGTGCGTCAACAAAATTTTCTTGCTCTTCATCTGATGATGCTTCCTCAAAATTGGTGTCAGGTATGATATTTGGTGTAGACTCTGGACTTGTGTTTTCTTTAGATGTCTTAGATTTTTCTTCATTTTTGTTTATTTCTATGTTTATTTCAGTACTCAGATTTTTCTTTTGTTTTTCTTTCTGAGGTGTTTTTCCCGATTTTTCAACAAAATTGTCGTAGTTTTCTTCAGTGTCATAAAACATTTTATTTATGATTTTAACATCCCTGCTTATTATTACGGAATTCTTTTCAGGAATGTAAATTCGGAATCCTTTTGCGTTTTGAGCATAACCCATAAATACACCGGGTGTAGCTTTTGCCGACAGTTTTCCCTTCCTTCTTTTCTTAAGTACAAAAGCTTTGCTTCCGAAAATGTGGAGGTGATTTCCTGATGGAGTTCGTCCAACCCATTTCTTGAATGGTGTTTCTCCCTTCAATGCTTTTGATGGACTTCTATTTATTAAATAGTTAGCAGTATATACTGCTTCAGCCCACAATTGCTTAGGTGTATTTGCTTCTATCATTAAGCATCTGGCTTTATCCATCAGGGACCTGTTTTTACGCTCGCTGATTCCGTTTTGTTGCGGAGTATAAGGCGTACTTAACCTTCTTTGAATTCCATGTTGTTTCAGATAATCATCAAATATTTTATTTACGTATTCTTTTCCGTTATCTGATTGCAAATTCTTAATCTTTAAGTCAGTAAAGCTTTCCACCTTATTTTTAAATTCCTTAAATTTTTCAAATACTTCGCTTTTCTGTGCGATAAAATATATGCAACAGTACCTGGTATAATCATCAATGAACGTTACGTAATACTTTGATCCAGCTATAGACTCATATTCCAATGGACCACACACATCACTGTGAATTATTTGCAATGGTTTAGTTGTGTATATTTCTTCATGACGTGGAAATGGCAATCTTGATAGTTTTCCTTTTATACAGGTTTCACAATTATCAAGTTTTCCTTCACCTACATCAAGTCCATACATCAATTCTTCTTTTGCCATCCTTACCAAATCTTTTTCATTAATATGGGCAAGTTTTCGATGCCACTGCATGATTTTGCTATCATTTCCAGTTGTGTGTGTATATTTTGCGGTCTCATTTGATTCATCAAATTCGAGGTAGTATAAATCGTTACTTTTCTTTGCTGTCAGTATTACTGTTCCATCGTTTTCCATTATATAAGCCTTTTCTTTTTCAAATATAACTTTATTTCCTTTTTCAGTTATTTTACTTACTGACAATAGGTTGGTTGTCAAATCAGGAATAAACAATGTGTCATTTAAATTAAATTTTTCTTTTTCTTTGAACACTGTCACTTTTCCTTTTCCTTCAATTGTTGCGGTATGTTTATTTGAGGCCAGCTTTAAATTTCCTGACGCTGACGTCATGCTATTAAATAAGAGGCTTTTACCACAAAGGTGCGATGTACAACCGCTATCAAGGCACCACATGTTTTTATTTGTAACCCCTTTTCCTGTATTTAGGCATACATTGAAATTCTTTTCAGGTGATTTCACATGTTTAGGATTTTTGGTAGAATTTTTCCTTTGACCCCAGCATGCCTGAGTAGTATGTCCTTTCTTTTTACATTTTTGGCAATATTTACCTTTCTTTGTGAAAAAGGCTTCTTCATTTTCTTTACAGTCTATATTTTTTCGTGCCTCACTCTCTTCAATGATTTTTATTTTTAGTTCTTCGGGAGACGGTAAGGTATCACGAGTTTCCACTGCTATACGAAAATTCTCGTAAGCAACTGGAAGGCTGTAAAGCATCATTATGCTTAGCAGATCGGGATGCAAGCTAACACCCATATCCGCTAGCTTGTCCACAATGTCAATGAAGTTATTTAGATGTTCACGGACGTCATCTTTATCAGCCTTTTTTAATATCAGCTGTTTTAACAAAGTTGCTTTCCGAGCAGGACCTTTGCTTTGGTAAATTCCTTTTAGCTTCAGCCACAGCTCGTTGGATGTCTTGCATCCTCGCACTTGTTTCAGTTCTGATGGTGAGATGATCAGTAATAACTCTGATCGAGCAAGCAAGTCATTTTCATGGAACTTACTTTTTGCTGTTTCCTCTTTTGGCTCGATGATTGATCCACTGGCGTATCCCCACAGTCCATTTTTAATTAGAACTGCTTCCGCCTGCACGCTCCATGTGTCATAATTTTCTTTGGAGAGAGCTTCAATACGGTATGAGGCAGCGGCGCTCATTTTTCCTCGTAACCACGCTCTGCTACCATTTGTTGGAGTTGGGAAGCAAGGAAAATGAGGAAATAACGTGAACACTTCAACTTGAAAATGTATAATAAAATATTAATAAGACATTACTTTTTACATCGTTATTTTAAACTAGGAATCAACACACCATGGCAACCATAGGGTTGCTCATACACATTTACATTAGGGATGTGCTATATAATCGATTGTTTCGATTCAACAGTTTGTGTTTAATACTTAAAATAAACTAATTATAAGAACATATGACTTTTTCCCAACGCGTCTTGCGGGCGCGAACACGGCTGATAATCTTCATACAACGAAACGCTCGACGTAGCGCCATATTGTTTTAATGATGACTGACGTTTGTGGTCGTCTCTGATTGGCCGTCGCAGGCGCTGGTAGGCCGCCATTTGTTTTTGTTTCATATGACGTGTGTCTGACATTACTGCTGTGCTAATAATGATCTTTATTGTTTATCCTGTCCGCTTTTTCTGTAATAATAAATCCGGTCAGTGGGTCATCTAATCCCCAGCGTGTCTACTATTACTTTTACTATTTGCAAAATGTATTACGAGTGCTCAGTTTGTAAATTTTCGCGACAGGACGCTATTTGGCATAATTTCCCGTGTAATGAGAAAAGACTCGCTGTGTGGTTAAAGTGTCTAAACTAAACCGTGATGATCTGCAAGACTGCAATCGTTATCACCTGAACAACTTCCGAAGCTGTTTTTTTGTCAAAGCACTTCGAAAAGAAGTTCATTACGTCTAAATCTCGTCCAAGTCTCGGCAGCGCCTATCCTTTCCTGTTTACTGAAGATGAGATTTTGAGTGGAACAACAACTCGGCAGTTTATAAGGTAAATATTATGATAAAACATCAGCTATCATTACTTCTTGCTTTCTTAATCTTACTTCTAACAAAGTTAGGTTAAATGGATGTTTGTTACTCAGATTAATATAACATAATAGGATACCTTTCATCCCAGAATTAAATTCCTGTCTAATTTTCATCTTAAACGCGGGCGAAGCCGCTGGCGATGGCTAGTATAAAATATATGTTTTGCATCCTAAATTGTTATTCAGTATGGTTGCTAAATTTTAACAGTGCCAGCGTGGTAGGAGGCAGAGATATATTGTTCCTTTAGTTTAACAGATCTTTTTAAGATAATTTATTAAACAGTTACATGATAAAATAATATGTTTTACTGAATACATAATAATATAATGTTTTCATAAAACTCAACTGATTTACACGATGTGACTACATAAAGCACCCACCTCATTCATTGGAGTGGGTCCGAGGTTCATAATATTTCTTTATAATAAACATAGTGTTTCTTCTTTACAGCTCATTATGCAGATGGAAGACATGTGAAAATCTAGAGAATAGCAGTTGTAGAAAAATCAGCTCACCATCGTTTTGGAAAGAGGCGATTGATAAACCATCAAGAATATTCGGCAGTAATAAAATTGTAAATTACCCATCCAAAGGTGCAGTGAGGTGTTTCGGTACAGTGATAGTAGCTTTTAAAAATAATGTTGCGTCTAAAGGTTTACAATAATGAACTGTAACTATGATAATTTTACATTTGGGTCAGGCCGTAGATTTTGCCACAAGTAGCGCAAAGGTGACGCAAAATCTACTATAGGTCGGTCGCGCAAAGTGACGTAAAATAGTAACGCAAAATAGTTAAGGTGTGCGCACACCTGATGTGTATGTGTAGCCTACACAGTGTAGGTAAGTAATTTCATTGCAAAAAATATTTTAAACATTTATGAAGTTTAGGACACTAACTAGGTAATAAGCCATAGGAATTGCGTATAATTTGGTAGATACTAATAAAAACCGGTTTTTCGTATATAAGTAATTTATTAGTCTTATCTCTATTAATCTTTCTCTATGAGTAATAATAACTCCTAATGCTAATCGAAGAAAACAAAATAATAATATAGTATTCATCAAGAAACTCTTAAACAGGACAGACGAATAGGTATCTAAGCTTTGGTTTATTGAACATGTATACACTGATGACTTATATTTAATACTGCTTACTCGTCTCAAATATCACTCTTATCATAATATTACTGTTGTCTAAATAACTCTTTCACTTATTAACCCAACACAAAATATAAATATAAATCAAGAAACTTAAGAGAAATATCTAAACTTTGGTTTATTGAACACATAATTATGCACTCTAAACTTATAACTAATAGTGCTTACTAGAATCTCAAATAAGTATCACTCTCTTATCTAAACGACTATTTTTCTTATTAAAGAAACACAATAACTCTTTCACTTATTAACCCAACACAAAATATAAATATAAATCAAGAAACTTAAGAGAAATATCTAAACTTTGGTTTATTGAACACATAATTATGCACTCTAAACTTATAACTAATAGTGCTTACTAGAATCTCAAATAAGTATCACTCTTATCTAAACGACTATTTTTCTTATTAAAGAAACACAAAATATAGTAGGTACTCATCAAGAAACGTTAAAACGGGATAGAGAAATATCAAAACTTTGGTTTACAACGAAACATGAAAATGTTTAAAAAAGTAGGTATATAGGGTGACTGGAATTAGTGTACGATACTTTAACACGTGATTGTGCTCATGATAACAAAGAACTTTTACTATGGCAACAAACCTGAAAACGCAGAAAAAAAACCAGCTGTTCAGTACATTTATGTTTGTTGAATGTTTCGATTTCGGCTTTGCTCCCATAATAAAAGTTGTTTGTTATCATGAGCACAATCACGTGTTTAAGTATCGTACACTAATTACCAGTCACTTTATATATTTTGTAGAATTATTTTTATTGTATGTTGTATTGAGTTATATCCGTGTCAAACATTATTTGACCCCGTCGGGAAATATTTGGTTGGGGTAACACTTTAATCACGTCATCTAACTGCATTTCACATACATCCTCAACATTTGGATACGTGAAGATTAATCCTTTACTGCCTTTGGAATTTTTCACTTTCCTAACAAATTTAACAGTAGGTATATTATCTTTTATCGATAAAACACGTCCTATAAAGTGTTTTAAACTTTTTTTTGCGGCAAATTTAGCCACAATCCAGTCATCTTTTTTTAAAAAATCGTCGTCGCCTGTGAAGTACTCAATGTCACTGTACCCAAATTGTATGGTTGGCTTAAGGTTTTCCTTTCCTTCTTGTTCATCTAAAGATGTTGTTATGTAATCTTTATATGTTTCATATTCAGAATTATCTGTATCGGCTAGACTCAAAATATCAGAATCCTCAGAGCTTGATTCAATGTACGAGTATGTTCTTATTTTCTTCTTTTTAGCAGCTTTCTTGTTTACTTTTGACTTTTCTGTACTTTTTATATTCATTTTACCTTTTTTCCCACAGCTTTTTCCCGCAGTATTCTCAGAAGTTACATTTTTCCGTTTTCTTTTACTGTCTGGTTCTTTTGACGTACTTGCGTTTTTGTTAAATATAACGGTCTCTCTTAGAGCATTATTTTGATTATTTTTTTTCTTTTCTTTCGGAACTATTTTCATCTTTAAAGCCAATTGCGTATTATTAATAACTTCAGAACCTTTGATTTTTTTCTTAATGTCAATTTTCTTCAATTCTTCTGAAGCTTGTTTGGAGGATACCTTCACATTAGAAGTTATTATCAGTTTAGAGCTCCTCGCTGAAAATATTGATTCATTTGTAGATATAGATAGATTAGAAGGTGCTAGTTCTTTAGTACTTTGATCTGATAAACTCATGTAAATGTTGGCAACTTTCATACATAACATATTGAGACTATCTGGGTTATAAATCTTAGCTTCAGTATCATTTTTAACGTATTTTTCCTTTTCAGCTATATCTTTTACATCACATTCGAGTGCATTTAACATTCCTGAATCATTTAGTATATTAACGTTGATATTTCTTTCGTCTATGTCCAAATTGTCCAATAAGTAACAGTCTTGTGTCCAGTTAAACAGTTCTTCTTCAGCGCACATTTCATTTACGTTTATTTCAAAGCTGTCGTTTCTTTCCCCTGTGACCTGTTTTAGTTCTCCAGTAGTTTCATCGAGCTCCAATCTTGTACTTCCATTTTCGTCTAGTGTAGACTCCTTTTCAAATTCGAAACTGTGTATTTCCGGATCAAAACACTCACATTTTCCCTTGAGATTTTGGCAAAAACAAGAGAGGATGCGATGTTTAACTATGAATTTGGCATGACTTACAATTTGGTGAATTTTTAATGTGTTACGAATTGGTGTCAGTTTGCTTGCAATACTTGTGTCTAGTGTTTGGATGCTTTCGGATGGTATGAAAAATAATTTGACAGATGTTTCGGTCTCCTGCAAAACATCGAACGCTGTTTGTGCATCAGGAATATCAGTCCCATGCGAAACTTTGAAGTCTAGTGTCCTTTTGATGGTACCTCCGACGCCGTCTGCGGCACCTTTTCCATGAGATGCCTCAAAGTAAGACCAAGTAAAATTATTAAATCCAAGTTCGTAAGTGTAGCGAGACATTAAAAAAAAATTTTTTTTTTGGCGGTACTGACTCGTGGGACCATCAGAGAAAAAGTGAACTGTTTGTATATTTGGATATTTATGTCTGATATATTTTAATATGGGATCTAAGTGCGCCCAAATTGCTTCCGGGTTGTGAGAATTTTCAGGAGAAATTGAACAAACCGATAATGGTTTTTCATTTTTAATGTATAGCATGCCCGTGTGAAGGGTGATTTGCTTTTTAGAAGCACCGAAATGCATAGCTTGGACTTCCTCGTGATATTTACAGAGCCAGTTTTCTGAAAAATCTACATGTAATGCACATTCACTGTAGTCTAAACTGTCTATACAAAGCTTATACTGTTGGTATTGATGGCGCATATTGTAAATATGTACCTTATATTTTTTTATTTCGTTGTTAAACAAATCCACCACACTTTTAATTGTTCCCTTGTTTTCAGTTTTTACCATTCTTTTAGTCTTTTTTCTCTCTCCTTTTTCATCATATTCGTGTTCTTTGACGTTCCATGCAAACCACTTTATTTCAACATTTTCGTCTGTGTTTACTTTTACAGCATTATCTTGACAAAAATCGCATTCACCGTACATGCATTGTCTAAAAATAGGGTCGCAAACGAAATTGGCTAGAATTGTGTTAACATCATTCGACTCAAAGATGCCCGCCGATTTCAAAGCATTTATAAGAAACTGCATGTTGCAATGCTTCAAACAAGCACACGTTTCTAAATTTTTCAAATCTGGAGATATGACGTAAAATGGACGATATTTTTTAAAGGTACTGTAACTTATTGAACCAACCTCAGAAACGTACTTTTTATGCAAAGTTTCTAATTTGTCTAGTAGATATCGTACCTGCATTTTACATTTTTTGAATGTCCGGCACTCCTTTTTACCTGCACTTGCACGGCTCACGTCATCTCTTTCGTAAAATCTCCTTATTCTCTCTATCAGATCATGCGTCTTGGTCTTTGTTTCTGTATGTCTTTTTAAACTGTTTTTAAGTCCAAGTCTTTTTGTAAGGCAAGATTTCAATTTATATTTTTTTACAATCGGATTATCCACAACATCTTTAAACGTATTTTTATCTTGGTTTCGACAGATTTTAAATTTTGATTTAATAGAGTCAGTGAGAACATTATATTCTAACATCTTTCTTTTGACAATTTCTTTTTCCGGGGTTGCAACATTAGCTAGGTGCTCATTAACAAAGCTTTCTGATCTTTTATATGGAGTGTTTTCTGGGTCTTGCCTGATGGCTTGGTTTTCAGTTTCAGCGTCCTTCTCCTGAAGTTTCTTCGCTAATTCCCGGTACTCATTTTTTAATTTACGCATTTCTCTTTGAAGAGAATTATAACCTCTCATCAATTTTTGAACGTTTTCACGAAGTTGATTATTTTCACGTCGTATTTTTTTCTCAATATTTCTCTGAATATTTCTAATCGAAGTCCTATTCAAATACATACTACTTCCACTTTCTGTCTTATTATCGTTAGGTGTGTCTAGTACTTCTGCAGCTAAATTGTTTTGAAGTTCCTCATTTTTTTCATTTGAACAATCTTCATCCTCCTGATGCTGCGTATTGGCAGATTGTTCACTGCATGTGGATTGGAACGTGTGGATAGTTTGCCTATTACTGGTTTTTGTCTGTCGCAATTTTAGCCTGTGCTCTTCTTTTTGTGCATCATTCAAAGTATTTTTTTTATTTTGGTAAGCTTTGATTGCTCTTGCTTTATTTTTCTTTTTCATATCTGAATATTTTTCGGGATTCGTTCTTTTTAATTTTTCCCTGTATCTCTTTGATTTCTCTGCCTGAGTCAGAGGCATCTGAAATAGAATATTGAAATTATAGCTAACAGTAACGTCATAATATACAGGGTGTCCCTTGAACTCAACGTCAAGCCGAAACGGGGTGACAGGATTGATCATAACCATCACGAGAAAAATCTGGAAAAAAATCTATCCTATGCGGTTTGAAAATTATGGGCATTTTAAAAAAAACCTAGTAATTTGATCAAACTGTACCATTTTTCGGATAATGTGGTTATTCTTTTTAATTTTCGTTCATTTGAACTTTGGAAACGTAGTCCTAAATAACATTTCTAGAATCCCATTAAAAAATAATGACACATTTGCCTCAAGTTTCCGAGAATTGAGACTATTTGTTTAACAACGAATTTAAAATTTTCAAGATTCGTCGACTTTGACAGGCCCTCCTTTAAAAAAAATGTACTAAAGTGCCTTGGCAAGTGGCATCAAAAGTTGGCGCATTTAATCAGGATTCTAAAATGGTACAATTTTTGTTAGTTTCATACAATAGAAAAGAGTAAAAAATTAAAACCTCAAGTAAGCCGATTTTTGCTACCTCTGTTAAAATGTTTTTGATTCACACAAGCTCTAGGTAGGTTCTTAATTTTAAGGCAAAATGATCTCAAAGCCCATTGAAAACGTAGCCGACCTGCGTGAATGCATTTCTCAAACAGCTGAGGTGATCAACTCTCGAAGATATGCCCGACTCATAAGTAGATCTTTTTTAAGAAGATGTAGGGCTTGTATTGAGACTGATGGTAAACAATTTGAATTTATTGTAATAAAAAATGTTATTTCTCTATCTAACTTTTATTTCAACAAACCTAAATTAAACGAGATCAAGATTTTTCATTATTTTACTAACTTTTTTTCACTTTGGTTAAAGTGCCGTCATTATCTGTCTCACTCACTCATGGCAGACATACCCACAAACCATCTTTCTCATCATTTTGCCTTAAAATTAAGAACCTACCTAGAGCTTGTGTGAATCAAAAACATTTTAATAGAGGTAGCAAAAATCGGCTTACTTGAGGTTTTCATTTTTTACTCTTTTCTGTTGTATGAAACTAACAAGTATTGTACCATTTTAGAATCCTGATTAAATGCGCCAACTTTTGATGCCACTTGCCAAGGCACTTTAGTACATTTTTTTTAAAGGAGGGCCTGTCAAAGTCGACGAATCTTGAAAATTTTAAATTCGTAGGTAAACAAATAGTCTCAATTCTCGGAAACTTGAGGCAAATGTGTCATTATTTTTTAATGGGATTCTAGAAATGTTATTTAGGATTACGTTTCCAAAGTTCAAATGAACGAAAATTAAAAAGAACAACCGCAATAACCGAAAAATGGTACAGTTTGATCAAATTTCCAGGTTTTTCTTAAAATGCCCATAATTTTCAAACTGCATGGGATAGATTTTTTTTCTGATTTTTCTCGTGATGGTTATGATCAATCCTGTCACCCCGTTTCGGCTTGACGTTGAGTTCAAGGGACACCCTGTATATAGGGTGACTGGTAATTAGTGAGCGATACCTAAACATATGATTGTGCTCATGATAACAAACCACTTTTACTATGGGACCAAACCTGAAATCACGAAAAAAAAACCACCGTAGAAGTGGTTTGTTATCAGAAGCTTTTATTTAAATGCTCTAAAAAGTAGAAAAAAGAGCATTTAAATGAATTGTTTTAAAAAGAGTAGAAGTTAAAAATGTACTCAGCATAGCCAAGTGATCTGAAAGTCAAGCCAAGCCAAGCCAGCAAGCAAGCCAGCCAAGTGGTCTGAGTGGCTTGAATTATGACTAGCAACCTACAAGAACCTCGCAGTTACTCAAAAAAATATATGAAATTAATAAATATAAACAAAATGAAAAATCATCATAATCAATATCAAGTAATCTCTAATGTGCATGCACCATTATTCCATAGCGTAAAAAAGTGGCGCAAATTCTACGCCACTCTGGTATCGCAAAGTGACATAATGTAGTTTTTGCGTAACCATGGCGCAAATAAAATCTATAATAACTCGATAATAAGCTATTTTCTCTGGTTAATTTAGCCTTTAAAACATCACACACAGCCTATTAAATCATGCGCAATAACAATAATATATATAAATTGTAAACTTACCTTGAAATCTAAAAAAATTCACTCCTCGAAAAATGTGACACTTTTTACTTGGAACGAAGTTGACATCGGACTGAAGAAAATATGGCCGCCCACGCCGTATTGACCATAGAGAAAGTAACTTTAGTGTTGCCACTACTCAGATACAAATCCTACTAATGTCTTAACACCACAAAATAGGTAGATAATAGGTGCGCAATAGAAGTAGCGCAAAGAATTGACTTTCTTTAGTTTTTTTTAAAATGTGTGAAAATTAATGTACTTTCTTAGGAGACACCACCCCATATTAAAAACACGGCTAGCTAACTATTATTTTATAACGTTAAATCAAACAGATTACCAAAAAGTACAATTTTTTTTATTTTGCTGATGGCGTAAGTGCACCCCTACCAAAGCGGATTCACGTTTTTAATGAAAATTTCGTCACTTTTTGTAGAAAAATGTCATATAATTTTCTTAGTTTATGAACATAATCAAATATGTTTAATGGCCGCGGCTCACCACTTCGTATGAAATACGATGCTGTGATTGACAAACGATAAAGTCTTATCCTTTTTTTTTTTAATGTAGCGGAGAGTTAAGTTACTTCTAATGTGGCGAAATCTACGGCCTGACCCATTTATTTAATGATTTTCGTTATTTGCCTACGATTCAAAATCAAGCAATCGAAAAATTGAAAAATAAATGTTTTAATATGTAATTGTTTTTTATTTTATTTTTTTCTCAAAATTAATTTTCAGAAAAGTTTCAGTAATATAGGTAGCAATATCGAATACGGCGTTTAGGCTGTAGACGATTATTCCTTTGCCATTGAGCAACAGTGATTTAAAAAAAAAACAAACGTCATACACCATTAAAACTCAAAAGCTGTCAAAAGCCTACGCCGAAAATTTTTGTTCCGAAATTGGCAGTCTGATACGTAGTATCTCTAAGTAGTCTGTGGGCGCGAAAAGAACGAAATGACAAGTGACAGCGGTGTTGCCAGGTGCAGCTTTTTATTTTTTCAGATATCTAAAAAATCGCGTTTAAGGGTAGCAGGAGACGACTACTACAAGTTAATCATACCTCGGACTAATTTCGAATATAATAAGCTGGTTCGCCCATTAAAATATGTATATCCAACATTTTTACACCATATTATAGGTAGGTACCTACCTATATACCTAGCTTGATGCTCTTATTTGACCACGGCTCTTGGTCTATAATTTTATTTAGTCATAACTTTAAAGATTGTTATTGTCTATGGCAAAGTAGCTAGTCCTTATCATTTTGCATTCAACCGACCAATTAGGTACTATCGCATACTGTCACAGCCACAGGCCCCGCGTGGCGTGTCTTTTTTTAATATTTCTGTGCGCGCAGCGAAATACGATCGCTGACCTTGAATGCGAAGTGTGGCCATTTTCTGAGTTTGAACGTGCGTAAACAACAAACCAAACATCTTTATAGGTACATACTTTCTACCGATCTTAATTCGACCTAGCTACGTACTTACTCAGCTTAACATAAGTAGGGTGATGTCAGGTTTGTTATTCGTCTATTTTATCTTGGTCCTCTAGTAGGCCAAACTTGTAACCTACCTAATCATGATCAGTTAAGCGGGGATACTTGAATGACATTAATAAGCACACCACAAGCAGGTAGATAATTTTGTTGACCATTATTAAAGTACGATTATTGATTCCAGTTAGTAAATTGAAATTTGTGCATTAATGAAAAAAATTAGGTAAGTACCTACTAAATTAAATTGTATCACTGGTCATTTTACTGACTGGAATTAATAATCGTATTATAAATATGTAGGTACCTACTACATAGATAAATATGCACTTTTTCCTTACCTTTCAAGTTCACGCGGTAGTGTGTGAAACGTGAGGCTCCTATCACTGTCATTATTTAGACAACCAAAAGCTAAGCAATATTTTCTTTTCTTCATAATAAATTAAATTAAGTATAGTTAAATAATACTGTTATGAAAACTTATACGAAACTATAGGTATACGTGCGTAAATAGACGTAACCGAACAAAAATATTTAGTAAATGAAGCGCGAGCGGAACGGGTGGCGCGTGGCAGCCGACTGAATTGACCTCCACGAAGAGGCCCCCCCCACCCTACGTCAAAGAATAAATAATATTACTACGCAAAGAAGCGTCTCTCCCAAAAAAAAATAAAACAAATGTAAAATCTATGCACGAAAGAATAAAGTACATTTTAACTGGCAGCCGTACCGCCCACCTACTTTTATATTAGCCTAAACTTCCCATGCGCAAGCAAAAATGTACTGAATGGTTACGCGCGAAAGTTTATTTTTGTTTATCTGACGCCAAGGACATTGAAAGGTTACCGTCGGTCAAGCTCAATAGGGATGCGACTCGCGAGTTTAGACACAGTTAGGTGGGTATACGTTTTTACGCATTTGTTAAATTACATTAATAACATAAATACCTATGTTCCTCATGGAATTGTGTTTTTATCATCAACCTATATCTTTTTGGATTCATCATCGATTACTTCATACACCTACGGCACCTTTCGTGAGGAACAATTATATATATTAATATTATCTGTTTTACCTATTATTGTTATGTATAATTATTTCTCTTTTTTATCTTAAGAATAATATTTAATAATATTTGAAATGTTAGGCTTTATTACCTCATCCGTGACATTCGCCACCCAAGTCGTGCGGTGCCTCAACCGCGCGCCTCCCGCCGCGCCTTCAACGCTCTGGCAGGTTTAATAGTACAGGAGCAGTGACTCGATTTGGTCGTAGAAATTAATTCATACTAGAATTTACAGGAAGGAAATGTAGGATGTAGGTAAAGTTGTATTAGATCGTTAATTCTATTGTTATATTAATATTATAAAAAAACGCGCAGCGAAATACGATCGCTGACCTTGAATGCGTCGTGTGGCCATTTTCTGTGTTTGAACGTGCGTAAACAACAAAGCAAACATCTTTCTACTTTCTACCGATCTTAATTCGACCTACCTACGTACCTACTCAGCTTAACGTGAGTAGGGTGATGTCAGGTTTGATATTCGTCTATTTTATCTTGGTCCTCTAGTAAGCCAAACTTGTAACCTACCTAATCATGGTCAGTTAAGCGGGGATACTTGAATGACAATAATAAGCACACCACAAGCAGGTAGATAATTTTGTTGATCATTATTAAAGATTATTAATTCCAGTTAGTAAATTGACATTTGTGCATTAATGAAATGTAGGTACCTACTAAATTAAATTGTATCACTGGTCATTTTACTGACTGGGATTAATAATCGTATTTTAAATGTACTACATAGATAAATATGCACTTTATTTCTTACCTTTCAAGATCACGCGGTAGCTTGTGAAACGTGAGGCTTTTATCACTGTCATTATTTAGACAACCAAAAGTTATGCAGTATTTTCTTTTCTTCATAGTGAATTAAATTATGAATAATACTGTTATGAAAACTTTTACGAAACTAAAATGAAACACAGATAGGTAAATGTGCGTAAATAGACGTAACCCAACAAAAATATTTAGTAGATGACGCGCGAGCGGAACGGGTAGCGCGCGGCACCCGACTGAATTGTCCTTCCCGGAGAGGCGCCCCACCCTACGTGCAGTTTTATACCTACGCCGCGGAGTGAACCAGGCCTGCCTACGTGCAGTTTTATACCTACGCTGCGGAGTGAACCAGGCCTGCTAACAGCGCGGAGCGCGCTAGGCCTGTCTGCGATAACGGCTCTTCAAGGTCAGGATCGGCGCGCTCAATAGTGTATTTTAAGCATTAATTTGTTGAATTACATTATTAACATAATAAATAATACCTACCTATAAATAATACTAATAATATTCCTCAAGGAATTAAGATTTTATCAATTTGACCATAGTTTGTTTGATCAGCAAGTAGTTGTTCCGGAACTGGGTGTTTGTGTACCTATCTATGTGAGTTTCTGTTTGTAAAAGTACCCACGATACAGGAAGAAATTCTTAGCGTGAGGCAGCGTAAAAATAATAATATTAAAGTACCTGGTTGACCTAGCTTAACTCGGGAAAAATAAATGGATGGTTGGATAATACAATTCTAAATTCGCGAACAAGTCAAGTAGTCTCGTTCGAGAGAAAATACCTAAGACTACTACGCTTGTTAGCTGCATCGTTCCTACATAAACGACCGCTGCACGCCGCGGTCGCCGGCCGACTGGCGAGCGAGCCGCCGCCGGCGCCGCCGCGCTCCTCACTGTTTACGTAGGGCTCCGGCCTCCGCTGCCGCCCGCCACCGCGATGGTGGTGCGCCCTCTCGTGTTTTCTACGTAACTTCGAGTAACTAGGTACCGCGCGCTGAATGTAATTGTCGTTTGTAATCCCGAATTTTTTATAAGTTCCTAATTAACACTAGTTTCTTTTATAGTGTAGATCGGTCGGTCGGTAGTGACGGCACGGTTGGCGCAGTGGCTGGGCGATCGACTGCTGCGCAGCGTGTCACGGGTTCGATCTCCGCACGGATCAAATATTTGTAGGTACCAACCAACACACCAACAAATCTAGGTATTCAAGGACACTGTGCATTTTATTCAGTACAAATCTGACTGTCCCTCCTGCCCTGCCCTGGCCCTGACTCATTTGAAAATTTTAACACGCTAAACGTAAGTAAAGCGATTCCTTCCGACTGAATTCGAATCACTCGAATTAACCTGAACAAAGCGGGCATTTAATCAACCAAAAACCTTAAAAGAAAAAGAGCACAAATCATCCGTAAGTATCGCTTTCTTTTCTTATTATTCAACTAATAAGCTGAACTTTAATTACGAACTGTCATAAATTACGGAGAACATAAATAATGCATACGTGATCCCGACTGGTGCTGCCACAATAAAAAACTGGAGGGTTAAATAGTGGACCATTAAACAGGTAACACCCACGCGAGGGGCAGGTACGAGTACCCGAATTATATCTAAGCCTCGTTTGTGTACTGGCGCAGCTCACTAGCGCATGCCAGTTTTTGTAAAAAGAATTTTTGCTTCGCTTTTTAGACTTCAGTACCCCTAGCACGAGTTTTCTCTATTTTACTTTACAGAGTTTTTCCAGTATTTACAGCGTTTATTGTATGAAAATATGGTACAGCGCCTCTGGTGTGCGAAGAAGGAACCAATTTTTTCCTTGAAAGTTGTCAATTTGAAGTCGTCAAAGTTCCAGTTTACTTTACGTCTCAAATACTGAAAACTCGTGCTGACGGTACAGCTGTACCCTTAGCATGAGTTTTCAATCTTTTACTTTACAGCAACTTTCCAGTATTTACAGCGTTTCTTGTATGAAAATATGGAACAGCGTCTCTGGTGTGCGAAGAAGGAACCAATTTTTTCCTTGAAAATTGTCAATTTGAAGTAGTCAAAGTTCCAGTTTTCTTTACGTCTCAAATGCTGAAAACTCGAGCTGACGGTACTGAACAATATTATCATGATTCGAAAATCAAACATTTTTGAGCTTTGCCAAACTACTTAGGTACTAGATATCCGCTCAATAAACTAGGACCACTGTATTTGTACCCAGAAATTCACTAAAACTCAAACGAACGAAAACACCCAACTGTTAAACTTAACGTCCGTGAAACTTACACAACATTTCCTTTTACACTAACTAATCCATCAAAGAAACGTTGGAAAGTCGTAAAAGAGGCAAGTTACTGGCGCGAGCGACTCGCTCGTTCCACCGCCATTTCCTCGACCACTTAAGAGAGTTGAGAGGCAAGTAATAAATTTACATCGAAAGAACATCGGATGTGTGTGTCTTTTAGTTTATGGTTATAGTCGCTTGAGGAGCTTGTGGCGAGTCGGTTATAAACTGAACGCTCCTCGACAAGCTGCGCTGACGAGATCTGTCGCGGTGGGATTTAAGGCTGTAAAACTAGACTTACCTATTATTATGAACTTGTTCAAACATGAATATCACGCAATGTACAGAAGTGAAATTATTATTTTTTAATTTTTATTAAAAAATATTGCCCCGCATTAGGAATTTCTCCTGTGTCTTGGGAGCGGAGCGTTTACAAACATATAAAACTCACCACAAACGCCAAGACCAGGAGAGGAGCAACTACTTGTAGATCACGCAAATATTTGCTCCGTGCGGGAATCGAACCCACGAAACCTAGCGCAGCAATTCAATCGCTCAGCCACTTAATTTCCTTATTACGTCACTGTCACAGGTGTAGTTGATAGAAAACACAGAGTTCATCAGTTATGTTGAGGTTCTAAAGAGAAGTATCACGTGGACTCGAATATGGATTAATTCAACAAGTTTTTTTTTCTGAATCCTGAAGATTAAGATTTATAACTGAAAACCTCGGTGTTCCTATTTAATAACACTGCCCAACCTGGAAGTCGAACCCGAGACGCGCTCAACAAATTATAAGTCGCAGTGGCTGAGCGATCGATTGCTGCGCTGCGTGTGGCATGGTTCGATTCCCGCATGCATCAAATATTTGTGTGATCTACAATTAGTTACTGGCCTGTTGGTCTAGTGGTTAGTGACTCTGACTGCTATGTCGGGTGTCGTGGGTTCGTTTCCCACCCAGGACAAATGTTTGTGTGATGAGCATGATCATTTGTTCTGTGTCTGGGTGTAAGGCTAAGCGTATGCTGAGACGGACGCAGGCAATGCAGCACAGCACAGTACAGCACAGTGCAGGGCAGGCCAGTTGAGGCAGACAAATGCCCCTCCGCATGCTGCGACGCAACTGACATTCGCATCATAAACAAAGTTACCTAGCAACGAATGTATCCAGCATACATTACACGCGTCGCGCAGGATTCTGTGCCGGCACTGCATCGAGACGCAGAGCAGGACAGACACATGTCTGCGTGACATGTCCTGCGCCGCAGCGTACGTGGTTCAGGCTAAGCGTATGCTGAGACGCAGGCAATGCAGCACAGCACAGCACAGCACAGTGCGGGGCAGTGCAGTTGAGGCAGACATATGCCCCCTCCGCATGCTGCGACGCAACTGACATTCGCATTATAAACAAAGTTACCTAGCAACGAATGTATCCAGCATACACAATACACGCGTCGTGCAGGATTCTGTGCCGGCACTGCAACGAGACGCAGAACAGGACAGACACATGTCTGCGTGGCATGTGCCTGTGCCGCAGCGTACGTAGTTCAATGACGTTCCATGCTTTACAAAATCTACTCTGCTCTGCGCTGTGTGGACCTGCGTAACCTGCGTCTCAGCATACGCCTAGCCTCAATGACGTTCCATGCTTTACAAAATCTACTCTGCTCTGCGCTGTGTGGACCTGCGTAACCTGCGTCTCAGCATACGCCTAGCCTCATTTACCGATAATATGTTTATATTTAGAAATATACAAATATGTTTATCAGTTGTTTAGTACCCATAACACAAGCTCTGCTTAGTTTGGGACTAGATGGCGTTGTTGGGATAGTTGTGGAATATTATTATTTATTATATTATTAGTTGTTCCAGGTCTGTGTTTTGATGCACCAACGATACAGTACCGATTCATAGTCTTAGGGCTGATTTTTCAACAGTCAGATAACTTTTATCTGAGGAATAAAAATGGCGGTTTGACAGCCTATCTACATATAGAAAATTGGTATTTTTATTCCTCAGATAAAAGTTATTTGACTATTGGAAAATCAACTCTTAAACACAATTCATAACGTGAAGCAAAGGATCTCAATATATGTATATACATACAATAATTTGTATACCTGCTTATGTGTATGTACAACAATGTATATTAAATAACAACTTTACAAGTTTCAATTGTGAAAACTGGCTCTGACAGCTGTCATGAACGAGACAACGATATAAGAAACTTGTATGGTAGACAGAGAAGCAATAGTTTACTGTTAACCACTGCAAAAAGTATCACACCAAGAAGTGATGTAAAGCAAATTATAAGTTAACGTAAAGGCGTAAGATTGAGTCTGAGTTTACTAGAATATGGACATCTGACGTTCAGAAATTTGTATGAAGCACCAAGGAACTTGAAAATCCGGTCGTGTTAGGAGGCTTGCCTCTCGCTTCAGGGTCATCAACAAAAAAACTAATCATTATTCACGAGTATTAAAAATGACACGTTTTGTAATTGTTAATGACAGTAAATGACACTTATTTCCTCTATAGACAAGTAAGATTATTCAGAAACAGTTTATATTTACTCGTTTAAAATAATCAAAATTTAACGGTTTTTTCAAGGGTAGGTATGTTATTTTGATTGAAAATAAATTATTAAAACATGCAAAAACTTTTTTATTCTATTGTGGAAAATAATGCAGGTATCAGTTTCTGATTAGAACTTTACTTGGTAAATCATCTGAGTCCTCCCACCCAGGGCAGGGCGGGAGAGACTGTCAGACTCGTAATGACTAAAATCCACCGTGTCCTTTAATATCCCTTTACGTTCCGCGGTCACATCACGTTAATTTAAATACGGTGATTATTAGTCGGTAACCATTTATCATCATGATCATCATCTCAGCCATAGAACGTCCACTGCTGAATAAAGGCCTCCCCTTTTGATCTCCACATATACCGTTTGGAAGCGATCTGCATCTAGCGTCTTCCGGCGACCTTCATAAGGTCGTCTGTCCATCTTGTTGGTGGCCGTCCTACGTTGCGCTTGCTAGTCCGTGGTCTCTACTCTAGCACTTTTCGACCCCATCGGCCATCTGCTCTGCGAGCAATATGGCCTGCCCATTGCCACTTTAGCTTGCTAATCCGGTGGGCTATATCGGTGGCTTTAGTTTGTCTACGGATTTGGTTCGATCACGCAAAGACCCATCGAGCATAGCCCTCTCCATAGCTCGTTGAGCGACTTTGAGCTTTGAGATGAGGCCGATAGTGAAAGACCACTTTTTCACCATATAACATAAACTTATTATCTGTTTTTTGGACTCTAAATTAAAATACATTAAAAAATAGTTTCCGCTGGCAACCCTACGGAGTTGTTTTGCTAAGTACCTTACACTTCTTTTTATACAGCAGCCTCTATGTCTATTGAATATGTATTAGCTGATGTGTGTGTGTGTGCACATCAGTAACGAAGTCAAGTCACAGGCAGTGACGTCATGTGTGATGACGTCATCGTACTTATCGTTTTATAACGTCGCGATCGTCGCGTCGCGCGTCGTCCATCGGAGAGTGCAGTGTTGAAGGTACCCTCGTAAGTATTTTACAACAAAAAGATTGATGAATATTTTTTTTAAAATACCTATTTTTTTCTCGTGATGTTTAAAGTACAGCCCTATAGTCTAACCTTCCATTATTTTTTATAGATTTAGATCATCGACGAGTTCGTCAACGACAAATTATAGAATAGCATAACAGATCGTTACAGCATAGGTAGCGGCCAATCTCGACAGAGACGAGCTATCGACGTAGGAGGTGCAGACACTGGTGAAGATGGTCCTCACTTGCAGACCTTGCAGTCCGAGAGGATTACGATAAGATGGGCTAGAGAACGGCGCATAACGGCTTGACGTCTTAGGGCTCGTTTACACAGAGATGTTCAAAGTTCATAGTCATACATTACAACATCGTTTTTTTTTTAAACAAGGTGACCGTGGCTCTGGAATGTAATTAGGCCTACCTATTGAAGGGTCACCGTGGATTTTTAGTCAGTACAACTGACAGTCCCATCCCGTCCCGTCCCTCCCGGGTTGAGAGTGGGTTCATTTGATGATTTGGAATAGATAAAAAAAACAGCGCACTCGTCGGTTAACTATTTTTTAAAACGGAATTAGTACCTCTTTTAATACGCCATCAGACGTAGGTACACGATAAACCGGTTTATCGGACTACTGTCATTTATAGACTTTAGAACTTGTTTATTTGAAAGCGCATAACATCACAAAATCACAGTAATAATTTTATTATGGCGTCAGCAATTCTCCTTCATAGATGAACTGCAATTCTTCACAATAAAATTGCAAAATAGGTAATTACCTACACCTTTTAAATTGTCGGCGATTTTCAAGGACACCAACCATTTTTATCTTTCTCTCTTTCACTCTCACAAGAACGAGGCGAGATGGCACGCTACTTGGTTGCCACGCATCTGTTGTCCTTGTTTGTCATGGTAATAATGTATGTGCGTCTCTGTCACCGGCGGCGTCGCTAGACAGAGAGTCGCCGACGTAAGGGCGAGTACAGATTGCGGAGCAAAAATATACCTACTCGATAATTTCTTGGAATTGTATCATTTTTAGAAGTTGTGTGTTTATAAGGTTAGCTTTTCTGATGTCGAGGCTGTGGTCGAGGTAAGACAGGGCCAAACGCCTGCCGAGGTCGCGGGACTGTCTTGCAAAGGACACCGTGGCTCTGAAAAGCAAACGCGCTAATATAAATACACTGGGTCGATTTGAAAAAAAAAAGTTTCTATAGTCCATTTGTCGAGGAAGGCTTTAAGGCTACATAACATTAACATCACACTACGGTCAAAGGAAACCGAACAGCGAGGATGAAACCGCAGAGAACAGCTAGTACCTATTTCATAGTCACTCCTTGAAGCCAAAACAGGCAAGACTAAGACTTAATGTTTTCGCGATTGGTAAACAAATCGAAACATTAATTGTAAATACGGACTTACAAGTAGCTGTATGTAGTTGTGAAAACATGGTTTTATTTAAATTTTATTTTCAGAATTGAATAGAACATTTCGATGGCCTGTTGGGTTAGTGTTTAGTGACCCTGACTGTTATGCCAGGGGTCGTGGGTTCAATTCCCACCCATGTTTGTGATGAGCATGATCATTTGTTCTGTGTCTGGGTGTAATTTATCTAGAATATATATGTATTTAGAAAAATATAAGTATGTTTATCAGTTGTCTAGTACCCATAACACGAGCTCTAATTAGGTTGAGACTAGATGGCGTTGTGTGATAGTTGTGGAATATTATTATTATTCTTATTATTGTTACTTTTGTTTGAATTTGCATTCTAATAATACTTGAGATTGCTAAGAGACCAAACCGCAAGCATAATTCATGAGTCACAGTTGGCATCTGGGCCTAATGTGGGCTCAGCCTTATGATTGGCTATATTAGCTTACTTGTATGGTAGTAGAGGTGACTACTGTCTACGACCACACCGTGTCTGTCAGCATCGCATCTCATACTCCTGAGCACTCTTCAAAATATTCGTAGCGCTTTTAGAGCGGATACGACCAAACCGGAATAAATCTTATTCTGGAAACTCGCTACTTTACTCGAGAATACATCAATTTTACATTTTATCAACTCTAATTCGAGGAATAACGAGTCTATTCGGGAATAGTAACTATACCACTGTTGACGTTGAGGATGGAATAAGGAGCTTATTCCAAGAATATCAAAATGGCGTCCCATTGTTTTAAGTTGTTCGGGTCAAATTCTACTTTCTTGTTGATGCATCCTTTCTTGCCATCTTTTCCATGCTCCCCCATTGAGCTTTCATTTTCAGTTTATATTTACTCGTTTAAAATAATCAAAATTTAACGGTTTTTTCAAGGGTAGGTATGTTATTTTGATTGAAAATAAATTATTAAAACATGCAAAAACTTTTTTATTCTATTGTGGAAAATAATGCAGGTATCAGTTTCTGATTAGAACTTTACTTGGTAAATCATCTAATGAGTCCTCCCACCCAGGGCAGGGCGGGAGAGACTGTCAGACTCGTAATGACTAAAATCCACCGTGTCCTTTAATATCCCTTTACGTTCCGCGGTCACATCACGTTAATTTAAATACGGTGATTATTAGTCGGTAACCATTTATCATCATGATCATCATCTCAGCCATAGAACGTCCACTGCTGAATAAAGGCCTCCCCTTTTGATCTCCACATATACCGTTTGGAAGCGATCTGCATCTAGCGTCTTCCGGCGACCTTCATAAGGTCGTCTGTCCATCTTGTTGGTGGCCGTCCTACGTTGCGCTTGCTAGTCCGTGGTCTCTACTCTAGCACTTTTCGACCCCATCGGCCATCTGCTCTGCGAGCAATATGGCCTGCCCATTGCCACTTTAGCTTGCTAATCCGGTGGGCTATATCGGTGGCTTTAGTTTGTCTACGGATTTGGTTCGATCACGCAAAGACCCATCGAGCATAGCCCTCTCCATAGCTCGTTGAGCGACTTTGAGCTTTGAGATGAGGCCGATAGTGAAAGACCACTTTTTCACCATATAACATAAACTTATTATCTGTTTTTTGGACTCTAAATTAAAATACATTAAAAAATAGTTTCCGCTGGCAACCCTACGGAGTTGTTTTGCTAAGTACCTTACACTTCTTTTTATACAGCAGCCTCTATGTCTATTGAATATGTATTAGCTGATGTGTGTGTGTGTGCACATCAGTAACGAAGTCAAGTCACAGGCAGTGACGTCATGTGTGATGACGTCATCGTACTTATCGTTTTATAACGTCGCGATCGTCGCGTCGCGCGTCGTCCATCGGAGAGTGCAGTGTTGAAGGTACCCTCGTAAGTATTTTACAACAAAAAGATTGATGAATATTTTTTTTAAAATACCTATTTTTTTCTCGTGATGTTTAAAGTACAGCCCTATAGTCTAACCTTCCATTATTTTTTATAGATTTAGATCATCGACGAGTTCGTCAACGACAAATTATAGAATAGCATAACAGATCGTTACAGCATAGGTAGCGGCCAATCTCGACAGAGACGAGCTATCGACGTAGGAGGTGCAGACACTGGTGAAGATGGTCCTCACTTGCAGACCTTGCAGTCCGAGAGGATTACGATAAGATGGGCTAGAGAACGGCGCATAACGGTTGGACGTCTTAGGGCTCGTTTACACAGAGATGTTCAAAGTTCATAGTCATACATTACAACATCGTTTTTTTTGTTATCTAGGTGACCGTGGCTCTGGAATGTAATTTGGCCTACCTATTGAAGGGTCACCGTGGATTTTTAGTCAGTACAACTGACAGTCCCATCCCGTCCCGTCCCTCCCGGGTTGAGAGTGGGTTCATTTGATGATTTGGAATAGATAAAAAAAAACAGCGCACTCGTCGGTTAACTATTTTTTAAAACAGAATTAGCCTCTTTTAATACGCCATCAGACGTACACGATAAGCCGGTTTATCGCACTGCTGTCATTTATAGACTTTAGAACTTGTTCATTTGAAAGCGCATAACATCACAAAATCACAGTAATAATTTTATTATGGCGTCAGCAATTCTTCTTCATAGATGAACTGCAACTCTTCACAATAAAATTGCAAAATAGGTAATTAACCTACACCTTTTTTAAATTGTCGGCGATTTTCAAGGACACCAACCATTATTACCTTTCTCTCTTTCACTCTCACAAGAACAAGGCGCGATGGCACGCTACTTGGTTGCCACGCATCTGCTGTCCTTGTTTGTCGTGGTAATAATGAGTATGTGTGTCTCTGTCACCGGCGGCGTCGCTAGACAGAGAGTCGCCGACGTAAGGGCGAGTACAGATTGCTGGACAAAAATATACTCGATAATTACTTGGAATCGTAACATTTTTAGAGGTTAGTTTTAATGCAGTCGAGGTAAGACAGGGCCAAACGCCTACCGAGTTCGTGGTACTGTCTGCACCGCGTTAAGGGCACCGTGGCGCTAAAACGCAAACGCGCTAATATCAGGAAACTATACACTGGGTATTGAAAAACAAAAGATTAGAAAGTCGAGAAAAGTTAGCCTTTAAATAACATCACACTACGGTCAGATAAACAGTGCGGATGAAACCGCAGAGAACAGCTAGTATTTCATAATCACTCCTTGAAGCCAAAACAGACAAGACCAAGACTAAACGTTTTCGCGATTCGTAAACAAATCAAAACATTTGTGAATACGGACTTACTAGTAGCTGTATGTAGTTGTGAAAACATGGTTTTTTATTTTAATTCAGAATTGAATAGACCATTTGAATGGCCTGTTGGGTTAGTGTTTAGTGACCCTGACTGTTATGCCAGGGGTCGTGGGTTCGATTCCCACCCATGTTTGTGATGAGCATGATCATTTGTTCTGTGTCTGGGTGTAAATTAGCTGGAATATGTATGTATTTAGAAAAATATAAGTATGTTTATCAGTTGTCTAGTACCCATAACACAAGCTCTGATTAGCTTGGGACTAGATGGCGTTGTGTGATAGTTGTGGAATATTATTATTTTTACTTTTGTTTGAATTTTCATTCTAATAATACTTGAGATTGCTAAGAGACCAAACCGCAAGCATAATTCATGAGTCACAGTTGGCATCTGGGCCTAATGTGGGCTCAGCCTTATGATTGGCTATATAAGCTTACTTGTATGGTAGTAGAGGTGACTACTGTCTACGACCACACCGTGTCTGTCAGCATCGCATCTCATACTCCTCGCATCCATACGACCAAACCGGAATAAATCTTATTCTGGAAACTCGCTACTTTACTCAAGAATACATCAATTTTACATTTTATCAACTCTAATTCGAGGAATAACGAGTCTATTCGGGAATAGTAACTATACCACTGTTGACGTTGAGGATGGAATAAGGATCTTATTCCAAGAATATCAAAATGGCGTCCCATTGTTTTAAGTTGTTCGGGTCAAATTCTACCTTCTTGTTGATGCATCCTTTCTTGCCATCTTTTCCATGCTCCCCCATTGAGCTTTCAAATGTTGCCCTGAGCGAGAACAGTGGATTGTACGTTGTACCGCATTATACTAGTAATATGTACTTAGAATTTGACGTTTCTATTGAAGCAGGCGTAGCATGGCGATTCTATGTCTATTCTACCAAGAAAAGACAAAGTTATTTCGTGTTTTAAGTCGACTGTTTTTTTGCACAAATATGACACCATTCGTACACTATTGAAGAAAAGAATGTTTATTTTCTATATTTTTTTTCATTACCATGCTTAAAACTATAAAAATATTTCTACGTTCTGTCATTTTATCTATTCTTCCGTCGACAAAATAACTTTCTACGGCACCATGCTACGCCTGCTTGAAAGGCTTGACTGTCAATAATGGCGGGAACGACAGGCGCGCGACGTGGCGGCTGGCCGCCAGAGTGCGCTGTCGTCTCTCATCTGCATTACGGTAGCCGGTAGCCGTCCGTGTGCTCCGGCCCTACTCATAACCGAGCGGATTAACCAAGTCCCTGTCTGTACGCTACTCGCACGCGTCTGTTGCCTATTTCATTGTTTATCTCCAAAGAACTATTATTTTTTTTAAACCTGCGTCCAGCTACTAATTCCTTATCCTAGCTACACCTAGCTATCACTACTATCTGTACCGACCGTAGTCTGTATTCTCATTTCATCAAGTTTAAATGTTGTTACCTACTAAGTAGTTGGTGGTGAGGAGTATTATGTCCTACGTGATACCATTCCAACGAACTTAAGTAAAAACTTTTAAAAAATACCTAACCGGCTAGAAAGAGCACCACAAAAAGTGTTATATTAAATAACTGCATACTGTGGTTTGTGGTAGCGGCACATAATTACTATTAGTAGCGGCGCAGCTCACACGGTGCCGGCCGGTAGGGGGCTCTGTCAGCCTCTGTTTGGCAACGATGATGTAGCTCCACGCGGCACGGCGCACACCGCGTGCGATAGCGATACAGCTCGCGGCGGCTTCACTGCGGAGCGGCAACGTCGCATATCGCTTTCTCTCTCGCAGTATAGCTTCGGCGTCGCTTAGGGAGGCCGCGTTTATCGCTCGCAGGAAAAATATATATTTTTTATAGATGAATTCGAGAAACTATAGAGAGCGTTTAATAGACGAAGTGAAAAAATACCCGGTGTTGTACGACACACAGCATGAGAACCACCGCGACATCGACGTGCGCGACAAATGCTGGCTGGAGATCTCAGAGCGGCTGGGCGCGAACAGTACGTACACACACACACACAAACACGACACATGACGTCACTGCGTAAACTTCGCATGTTGCCATTGTGAACGGTTGCCACTTGCGGCTTGCCAGTCGAGTCAGCCTGTCCGAGAGACAATTTTCATGATGATCTATTTTTGTTTTGACGCTTCGCGGACATGTTTTAAATTAGTCAGTCTGATACCTAAGTATACCAATAAAACGATGAAAAAGTTGGTACACACGGCTACACATCAAGCTGTACAAAACCAGTTTGCCTTGGTCTCGCTTTGCACGATTTTTACACACAATGAACGGTCAGATAATACTGGTTTTGCATAGCTTGATGTGTATCCGTGTGTACCTATTACATTCCTTGCACAAGTAATAAGAGAATTATGACATTATGTACCTAGGTATCTATCTATCTGAGCTAATTATTTTATTATTTAAGTACATACATAAGTTAATTGGCATTTCAATAGACGTGGAATTAATAATTGTTTTATTTCTTAAAACTAGGTGCTTTACTTGATGTTTAGGAGGCGCTGTAAAGTATATTCAAACTTTTTCATCTTCCTATTTTTATTTCCACTAAGGGCCGATTTTTCAATAGTCAGATACCTTTTATCTGGGGAATAAGAAAAGCGATTTGACATAAATTTTCTATAGATAAGCTGTCAAACCGCCATTTTTATTCCTCAGATAAAAGTTATCTGACTGTTGAAAAATCAGCCCTAAAACGAATACTTACCAAAACTATCAACTTGTTACCTATTTTATTATGCTCAAATGCTCATGGGTGTTAAGTTGTTCCACATTAGGAATTACTCCTGTGTAATGGGTGCATTGCAGTGACGCAGTTAGGCCAGAAGGCAACCGTATCAAAACTTGTTTAGGGCCCTTCTAATCTAATTGTGTCACAACTACATAAAACCTTTTTTTTTATTTAGGTATTTTAGGATAGCTGTTCTATAATAATTGGCTGATACGACGGTAGCTACGCCTCTAGTGCGTTTACAAACATTCTGGTAGGCACTAACATTAGGTACCCACAGGGTTGCCGGGAAATCCGGGATTGTCCCGGAATTATATTCTTGCTCCTTGTCCAGAAAAAGTCCCAGATTTCGAATACTACTAGTAGATAACATTACTTTTTTTTCATCATGTTACGCTTAGGGCTTAGATTCGACTTGCACACAGGTCGCCGTCTGCGATTCACATCGTTCAACACTTTTGTTGATTTTTTACCAGAGTTTTATTTACAAAAATTTTTGATTGTAGTTTTGCATTTTAATAAATTGTTTAATAAAGCCGTGTTTGCATCAGGCGAAGTGCTGAAGCGAGAGTGGAAGATCCTGCGCGACTCCATGCGCCAGGCCCTGAAGCGCAGCAAGACGGGGGCCACCACCAAGGCAGGCCTGCCCTGCAAGAAGTGGCGCTTCCAGAGTCGCATGGCCTTCGTGCTGCCTTACATGACCATCAGGAGGTGAGTGGCACTAGTGCACGCAAGTTTTCAAGATTCATTATTTTATAAATTAAGAAAAAGGCTTTATAATTAGTGCCGAAGATGTAACCAAAGTTAGCCCCTATGTGTTCTCAAATGGTCTAAAAGGACGTGTTCTATACGCTTTATGCACGATGACCACGACGTCTACGGATCAAAGTAACCAATTTATTAGGCGCCTGAAAGGTTTTAATACTTTTCATTAAAACCTAAAAAGTACTTAAAAAGGTTGTGACCAGGCGCGGAGTGAAGTACGTGTCATCTGTTTTACATTTATAATATTAATCAGAAACAAGATTCGTCTAGTAATCGTGGGACATTGAGCATGCATGGTCCGTAATCAGAAGGCGAGCTACCCATTATTACTCGCCGTCTGCATTCCCGCGCCTACCACTGCGGTTGCGTAAAACGCCACGCGACATCTGACGCCATAAATGACTCCCGCGGCGGCTATTTCATGAGGTGGAGGAGATCCTCTCCCTCGCAGGAGTTGGCTGCTTCCTATTCCTCCTCTCCCGGCAGCATGGCTTCAAACAATGCCAGGCGTGCTGGAGTGGAAACCAGCCCTGGAATTTACTGAGTTGCAAGTCCCCTGAAAAGTATTGTGTTGACCTTTCTTACCCTTTACTTGTTTTTTTGTTTGTTTTAGAAGTCGACGCTCTAAAGATGGAGTGAAGATGGACGACACAGACATCGCGTCTGATCAGGAGCGGGAGCCCGAGGTGTGGGACCCCTGCCACCTCTCCAGTACTGAACATGACTCTCTAGATCTGTTCTTCGCAAGTGTCTGCCAAAGTACCAAGAGGTTACCAAAAAAATTTCAGTCTTCCGTCAAGAGACAAGTGTTGGACGCACTTCTTAGAGTAGAAGACGAGTGGGAAACTGAGCAGACGGAATCAAAAACAGAAGTGAACAAGGACTTCCACTGAACCTGAACATGAGTTATAGGTACATTCCTTTTGTAATAGTTTTGATAATATAAGATAATTATGAAGGTATAATTGTTATTTTTGTGAATGGCAGACGTAATTAAGAAGTAAAATAAAAATACTATGTTGTTTATTGGGATCCGTAGTCATTACACCACACAACACAAATTATGTCCGTCTGTCTTTCTGTTGGCTAAAGCTCTGCGGTCTTTTGTTATGTGTTAAAGAACGGTAATTTAGCATACTCTTCATGTCGTCTTAACGGCAACGTCATTAGTACCTACCGCTATGACAAGGTGTGCTTTTTTTTTGTTTAAGTATAGGAAGTTGTTGGCATATTAAGTTCAAGTGTCATATTTATTTGGAGAAAATATACCTTACCTATGCCATAAAGATAAGAGGATGAGAGATAAGAGATTTTAAGATAAAATCAATACATGAACTTTATGCCACTTAATTTCTCATGATATGATTAGTTTTGAAAAGTATCAATTTGAAGTCGTGACCGTAAGAATTCTGTTTGAACCCCATGTTGTCGTTGTTGTCGGGGCTAAAATTGTTGCAAATACGATCTAGTATTTCTATGAATGCATTTCAAGGAATGAACCCAGGTATCAATAACCTTCTAAATGTGAACTTCCACACAGTATAATAATCATACAGTAGCGTAACTCGGCCGCCAGACAGATTTAAAGATTTAAATACCTACAGCCGCGCGGTACGTAAACATGCGTTAGGGCTACCCATCTACAACATTTTAATAACATTCGCCTTTGCGTACTTTCTGTTTCTATTTTAGTTTTGTGATTGTAAATATACTTTTTTATATAAATAAATGAAATACTTTGTCTAATGAATAGGAAGTGTTCAATAAAAATGCGTGTTGTTTTTTTATTGGTAGATTTCATTTAAAAAATCATGTTTTTGTTTGAAAAACAAATCGGGCTTATAAAGTCCGATATATTATAGAAGTATTTGAGACCGAAAAATATTTGCGCCACGACTGAGTCGTACGAAATGCTTTATTGTTAAATTTTAAAGTATAATAAATCCGCATTCTAATATAATGCTTAATTAAACTACTCGTCTTATTAGATATGTACTCGAACTGATTTTTAGAGATAAAAACACGCGGTTACTGTTAAAAAACCAACACACCGTCCGCTCGACACTGCGGTACAGCCGTGACTGTCTGCGCCCCGAGCGCGCCCCGACATCGAGGCGCGTAGGTATAGCTCGCTTTTCGTCCGTTTGTATGAAGTTGGAGTACTGTATTATTATATTACCGTGACTTCGATTTATGATAAAAACTGTCTTTAATAAATTACTAGCTGTGCCCGCAACTTCGTTCGCGTGGATGTCGGAATTGAGCAATGTATTTTTTAGTTCTAAGCGCTTAATTCAGGCCAGTCCATTCCAGTCCATTCCAGTCCATTCCAGTCCATTCCAGTCCATTCCAGTCCATTCCAGTCCATTCCAGTCCATTCCAGTCCATTCCAGTCCATTCCAGTCCATTCCAGTCCATTCCAGTCCATTCCAGTCCATTCCAGTCCATTCCAGTCCATTCCAGTCCATTCCAGTCCATTCCAGTCCATTCCAGTCCATTCCAGTCCATTCCAGTCCATTCCAGTCCGTTCCAGTCCGTTCCAGTCCGTTCCAGTCCATTCCAGTCCATTCCAGTCCATTCCAGTCCATTCCAGTCCATTCCAGTCCATTCCAGTCCATTCCAGTCCATTCCAGTCCATTCCAGTCCATTCCAGTCCATTCCAGTCCATTCCAGTCCATTCCAGTCCATTCCAGTCCATTCCAGTCCATTCCAGTCCATTCCAGTCCATTCCAGTCCATTCCAGTCCATTCCAGTCCATTCCAGTCCATTCCAGTCCATTCCAGTCCATTCCAGTCCATTCCAGTCCATTCCAGTCCATTCCAGTCCATTCCAGTCCATTCCAGTCCATTCCAGTCCATTCCAGTCCATTCCAGTCCATTCCAGTCCATTCCAGTCCATTCCAGTCCATTCCAGTCCATTCCAGTCCATTCCAGTCCATTCCAGTCCATTCCAGTCCATTCCAGTCCATTCCAGTCCATTCCAGTTATTTGAATAATCTAGTTTTTCTATTCGAAGTTAGATCGCGCGACTGACGTACGAAATCAATGTGTGAGACCAAAGAAACTTCTGAAACTCTTTAAATTCAAATATCTATTGATAGACTGAACCGATTCCAATGAAACAAAAACTAAGTTCCTCTCCAAGTTACGCTTAATCGTTGTGTATAAAAGTTATCTACATTAATTTCGTATATTTTACGTGATACCTGGACAAATACACAGACTAACAGACAAACAGATAAACAGATAAACAGACAAACAGACAAAAATTCTAAAAATGCTAGAAATGGGTTCTATTGGTTGTCCTTTAATACCCTGGCTATATTTTTTGAGTTTTTATTTAATGTACAAAAATAATTTTTCTACAGTTTTATTATATGTATAGATTGAGGTTTGGCCCTCACCCTTTTGGACCAATTAAAAAGATTTTTTTTAAACTCAATACGAAGGAAATATATTATAGTAATAATATATTTAGTCAGTTTTAGTACAGAGGTATAGCAAAAGTAACAGTTTATAATTCTGTAAAGAAATCATTGCTGTACGGCCAATAACTAGTAGGAAAACAGGCGAGAGCGATTGTATGAAGAAAATGCCACTCTCACACCCTTTTACGACGGCGACGACGGCGGCGACGGCTCTTGTTCTGCTGGCATAGTAGGAGGACCTTTATTTTGGTTTTTGAGATTCTTAGTCTTCTCCCTCATCTCCATGCGCTTGCTCTTGGGCACGATCTCCTCCATGGCCTTCATGTACTCGGAGTGCAGGTACACGAGGTGCTCGATGCTGTACGTGATGTCGATGTTGATGCGCAGCGAGTTCTCGTAGTACCAGATGAGGCGCTTCACGCGGCGCATGGGCCGGATCATGGCGGTGTACACGGTGCGCAGGTCATGCAGCCACTCGTCCAGCCGGTTGAAGATGTACGCCATGCGGAAGCGCGGGTCCGTCTCGTAACGCGTGATCACCGTGTCCAGTTCTAAGATCTTACGTTGTGTACCGTAAATAGATTGTTTCATGAGGTCCAGGATCTTGTTGTTGTAGCTCAAGAACGAGGGGTCTTTGTAATCCTGGCGCCGGCCGCCGGGGCCCGGGAACTGCCCTGCGCCGGGTCCGTGTGCCGGGCCTGAGGTCGGCGTCGTGCTCGGGGACTGCTCCGTGGCCGAGCGGCCGCCGGGCGAGGGCACCCCGCGCAGCCCGGCGTCGGCCGGCGCCGGTGTGTACCACGCTTTCACGTCGGGGTTCAACTCACTTGCATTGAACATATCAGCGTAATCCAAACTCACGTTCACCCTGTGTTTGGGGAAATACAATAAAAAGTAAAAAATTAACCAACTTTAAAAATCAATGTCTCATCCGTTTTGTTGTTTTCCGGAAATAGAACGACAACCTAACCTAATCAATTGTACATGTATGTATAAAATGACACATTTCTGAAATGAAATTAATTAGGTAAGTTGTTAGACCTACACGTTTTGAAGACAGTCCATTAAAATTTAAAGCGAATCGAAATAGTAGTATTACGTAAAAACAGAGCTTATTCCTCCTCTACCACAAACAAACTCAGACAGCCACTATTGCATAGTTATTAAAATATCTAATGCCTCATTTACATTCAGCTGTAGTGAGCAGGGAAGTGGGCAGGGAAGTGGGCAGGACGAGTATGTAAACGTATACTTCTCATGCCACTGCTTAATGCCACTCGCGCTGCCCAGCGCTCCCCAAAAGAGCGGTTTTTATGCGGACTTCAAAGGACCGGCAGCGCGAGCGGTAGGGCGTGTTTACATTCTGCTCGTAGAATTCTTCTGCATTATAAAATATTATCTTAAGCAGGTTGGTAGGTACTTACAAAGTTCTATTACTGTCTATTACGATAAATAGATATCATCCACCATCTTCTACGACGTCTTTTCTTTTTTTTCATTAGATTTATTTTTAACTGGCGCACATAATTATGTATCGCTAAAAGACACAGCGCGGACACTGCGAAAATTTCAACGTCTGCCAATGCCGGAACTTGAAAGCGAAGTGAGAGGCAGGGCAGTATGTAAACACACATTTCCTTCGATCCTGCCACAGCAGTATTTAGGGAATTATTGCCGGTAGCGCGAGGAGCAGCGACAGGGGCTGAATGTAAATGAGGCATAATAGTTATTAAAATAACTCAAGTTAGGGGCATATGCACACCGATGACATAAAGCAGGATCCAAAGAAAGCACGTACAATTGTGCGAACTTGAGGTTTGAGCGCAGATAGTCGGGCCTGGTCTGGTATGCGGGGCGCTGGCGCACGTCCGGGAGCGTGGGCTCGCGCCTGCGCGGTGTGGCCAGCTCCTGCGGGGACAGCGGGCGCTGCAGCACCGCCAGCCGCTGCGCCAGCGCTGCAGCCAGGCGCGGGTCCTCGCCCACGAAGTCATAGTCTCTCAATGTGATAAGATGCTCATTCGATTTCGTGTTCGCTGAATCTGCGCTGACTCCTGTTAAATCATATTCATGTAATAGTTCATGCCTGGTGGGGAGGGAGCTACTGTATATGAGACGCAGCAGCAACTGCTGGTAGCAGCACTTTACTCAAGAGACCTTTTATCCTTCTCCCTGGAAGGATAAAAGGTTGTTCAGCAAGAAAGGGGTTTTACCTAAAACAATGTTATTTTTGTTGATGTTATAACTTTCATATTAAAAAGGTAATTCAGATTAAAAACACTTACGACAGGCTACTGACAAGAATCCAATGAATACTGTAAATGAATTATATTTAAATAAATAATTATGTAAACCATGTAGTATGGTTAGGAAGTCATTATTATGTTGGCGTTAATTCATTCCTTTTTACACATTTTGTTTAATTTAGCTTTTTTTTATGAAATGTCAGGTACTCGTAACGTAACAAATAGGCCACACGGCGATAATTATAAGTTGGCGCAGTGGCTGAGCGATCACTGATGCGCACCGTGTCGCGGGTTCAATTCAATCGCCGCACGGCACAAATATTTTATATGATATGCAAATAGTTGTTCGGGTCTGGGTGTTTAAGTATGTGATTTTCTATGTTTGTAAAGGCACCCACGATACAGAAAGAAATTCCTAGTGTGAGACAAAGTTATTTTCAAAAAGAGAAAAAGAAAGGTCAGCCTCTTCCAAGCACACATATGCAGATGAATAAAACAAGGCATGTCATATGCCCCCGACCGGCCGCGGGCCCGGCACTGCGCAGCTTACAGAAAGATCTCTCGATGTTATGTGGGCCTCATCATGAGTTTGAATAATATTAGATCTGCATCAAGTAGACAAACTTACACAGAGGTGTGATCAGAAGCGCCATAGTGTTACGTCCTGAAAAATGAAATGCAGAATTTCAGCGCGGTCTGAGGGCGAATAGCATCAATTTGAGAAATTATTTATCGCATTAAAACTTACTGTCTATAGTCCTATGTTCAGCAGCGTATGTCTTACGACTCAATGTGAATTAAACCTGGTGCGTGCCATAGAAGAGGCGTCGAGCGGCGCAGCGCGGAGCTCACTCGGCAGCGGCATGTGACCGGCGCGGCGCGGCGGCGGCGCGGCGGGAGTGCGGTAATCAGCGAGCACCGGCCACATCTACGTTTAATTAAATATTTAATAGCTATTAATCATTTGGTTACAAGTAATATACATTCACGTGGCCTAGCTATATCTAGCTTCATAGGTGTTACATGATTACGGCTCTTTTTAACGTGGTAAAATCATGAAATGAGTCCTCCCAGAGTAGGACGCCGGGGGGGACTGTCCGACTTGTACTGACTAAAATCCTACAATAGCCCTTCCGTTCCAGGGTCACTGTTACAGGTAACAGTGACCCTGTTAGGATAAGACAGTACCGCGACCCCGTCAAGCCCTCTGAGGACAATTAATGACAATACTTACGGTCGCGCGTGGAACACGACGCCTAAGCGGGACAATCCTGCATCTTATGCTCCACCGTGTCCTTCGGGAGACCCTCGCAGTGGTGACACCAAGATCTTTATTCCTTTCCAAAAAGACACAGGAGCTTTCCGAAACTTTCGTGTTCGGTGAGGACCTGCGTCATATGAAAGGGGAGGACGTCGTGGCGCCTTCCAGCCACTCCTCAAAGAGGGGTTTTACCGCCGCGGCATACCCGGAAAGTGGAAGTCTTAAACTAGGAAAAAACCTACACCTAAAAGGCCCTGAAAAGATATAATACCTAGGTTTTTTTCCTGTTTTAAGGAGCAGGGATTTTCTTTCATAAACTGGTAGCGGGACTGTCTTATGAGGTAACTGTGACCCAGGAACGTAATGGGCTATTGAAGAATTGACCGTGGATTTTAGTCAGTACAAGTCTGACAGCCCCACCTGTCCCGCTCCGGGTGGGAGGACTCATTTCATGATTTTACCACGATAAAAAAGGTTATTAAATTACTGCATACAGATTTTTGTTAATCTTTTAAAACCACTTAACTGTAAGTCTACATCAGCATCAATTGAAGTTGGAAGCAAGTCTGTAATTTTAGTGAATCAAGAAATATTTTTATCTACCTAATCTGAAAGTTGTATTGCTTTTGTGAAACCATTGAGCTACGCCGATGTTCCTATGTAGTTATTTACCCTGTTTATAATGATGTCTCTATTGATGAAAACACATGTTCTCCTTGCTTCCTGATGAAACTAGTCTCGGAGACAAGGTCTTCAAATAATAACCATTCATGTTCGCATCAAAAATTAAAAATAAATCTCACCCTCATTTTCGAAGTCACATTCGGAGTTTGAAAATATCCGTAGAGGGGGGGCAAGGGGGTGGATGAGGGGGAGCGGCCCCGCGCCCCGCTGCACCCCCGCAGGTGGCATCGATCGCCCCGCCTGGCAACAACTAGCTAGAGGTAGTTGTGAGCATTCATTTCATAATTTACGAATTTCGCTGGTGATGCGATGGTTCCCAGATGACACGACTTTTCCTGACATGTCAGGAACTTTAGCTCTCTGATAGGGAAAAGAGAGGAATTGACAGGAATTTTAAATAGAAACAGTAGCTTAAACTTTTTTTTTCAATATGTAGGCGATTACAAAGAATTATTTAGTGGTCATTCATCTGGTTCGTCTCGTATTTTTACCGATTCCAAAAAGAAAAAAAGTTCTGAAATCGATCGGTTTTTAGGATTTCGTGGGTACCAAAGGGTAAAACAAGACCTTATTCCTAAGATTTCGCTTTTTGTCTGTCTTTCTGTGTGTCTGTCACCAGGCTATATCTCAGAAACCGTGATAGATGGACACATTTTTTCACAGATGTTGTATTTTAGTTTGCCGCTTTAACAAAAAACACTAAAAGAATAACAAATAGGTAATGTTTTTGGATCAAGAATTTGAATTGACTATTCTTTTACCAAACTTTCTTTAAACTGAACAAAGAAAACTTCTAATAAATAAACGGCTTCAAAAAAAAAACACTAATAAAATGTAAAATAACTTTTGTTTCGGAAGTCGGTAAAAAAATGGATTAAAGAAACAAAATCACCTACTATTACTATATCAACTTTTCTGTTTCTTTATTAGAGCTTTAACAGAGGCATACATTCGCATTTTGTGCTTGAATTACAAACACGAAACAGCAAACTTTGTTCAGCTCTGTCAGTCTGTCACAAACTACGAATTTTAAAATCATTTCCCAACAAAGTCATAAGGTATCACTGTTAAAATTGACAGGAATGTTATTGCTGACACAGGGGTTCTGCCAGGAAGCCTTCATTTTGGATCTGATAGACCTAACCACGACTGGGCACCTGTCGTGGTTCTAGCTATATCTACTGATATAAATTCTGTAAGAAACACAACACAACCCATTCCACACTGCATAAGTTTCAGTAAAATTTAACAATCATACAGTTGGGAGACGTCTTTGATGTCCAGTGTACTAATATATTATGTTGTTGACAAGTGGAACTTACCAGATTGTTATAGATAGGTAGGTTTATTGAACTCGGCTATAAGTAACACAGAGCCGCGATCCCGACAGATGTTGGATATAAGAATTCGATAGCTGACAGCTCCTTGAAGTGTCTTAACGGTCTCTAACGTCCTGGGCTTTTCATCCATTATTGCTTCGCAGAAGGGGATAACTGAAGTAGCTACTTCCCGTTCCTCCTCGCCCCGTTGGTAAAACAGCCTGAGCAAGCGACGTACGGGACTGGTGGATGCAGGAGCTGTTCTACAACATGCCCTCTGAGCCCGAGCGGTTGGAAGGACACCATGATAGTGGATGGATGGGTCTTACCGCTGCGATTGCTGAGCTGCCCGAATTTGTGATGCGATAGTCCATCCTACCATCAATCATAACAGTTCCTCTAACTAAAAACGAGTAATGGAAGGCAACAGTTGCACCCGCCCCCCTCCGCGCGCCCCCTTGGCATGTATACGTGGTACAAGTGGGGCCGGTTATAAATAGATGTCCTCCGTCAGTGCCAAGGTCGGTGCGGGTCGATACAGGCGGGCGGAGGCGCATGCGGGGCCCGGGGGGAGGAGGGGGGGTCCGCCTGCAGGGAGGCGGGGGGGGGGGGGGCGCACATCTGCACAGGATCTACACTTCAGTTTTTCAATAGGTATGTTATATTGTTATGCCGTGTGGTGGCTAAGATTGACTTCGGAAACATGAATTGTTTTCAGATTCACTGAGATTTTATTTTAAACAATTAAAATAATGAAGTCTTAAGTACCTAGTATTTACCCAAAGAGAATGAAAAGGTTGGTGCAGTGACTAAACTGACTGCGCTGTGTTTCACTGGTTCATCTCTTGCACAAAACAAAAATTTCTACGACCTGCAAGGTCTGGTTGTTTGTGCAGAAGATTTCAAACGTGTGGGCACGACGCGGAGACCTCTCGCCCCGCAGCATGGCCGCGACCAGTGCTGGGCGCGAGAGGTCTCCGCCTATCGCCGCCGTGAGGACACGTCGGTGCTCCGCCCAAGCGGGGCAATCCTGCACCGCATGCTCGACTGTGTCCTCCGGGCGATCTACGCAGTGGTGACACCCAGGACACACGTGTGT
Organism: Agrotis ipsilon; assembly: GCA_028554685.1. Lineage (NCBI taxonomy): Eukaryota > Metazoa > Arthropoda > Insecta > Lepidoptera > Noctuidae > Agrotis > Agrotis ipsilon. Next base: position 114,042 of record CM052970.1, on the reverse strand, counting down.
CTTGGTACAAGATAAGGAAGTAACTTTTTAACATCCCAAAAAGATCATTTAAGTTCACATTCATTGCTCCCCTGGCTCGCCCCGTCGTTTCCAGCGCAACTGTTGTCTGCCCGCGTGATGACGGATGACTCTCCAGCCACTGGCCACTACATTAATGGTGCTTGTTTAGCTTGCAGATTGGATAAGGATATTGGATGGAAAAAGATCGGGCAGATATAGAGTTTTTATTAGCGCCATCGCCAGTGTTAACTATCATGATAACATTTATACGTTACTTCAGCGGCAGTGTTCCACAAATGCAGTCCACCTAGGACAGCAGACCCCGCGAGTAGCAATGGTCGGCCCTGGACCGTTACCCGCCATGCTGGCCGCCATTTCACCTAACTTCTAAATGTAGCTGCCGTCACTACGAGCGGCAGTGGCGACTCACAGACTGTACCTACCATAACATCACGCCTGTTATCCCTGGAGGGTTCGGGAAACATGTACCAATAGTACACACACAGGGTTATCTTAAAAGACTAGGATCGGAAACTAAACCCTCTACCATAGAAGATAGTACACCACATTTCACTAGTAAAGTTCAATGTTCAAGTACTATGCAATAAATAGCTATAGCACGCAAGGAAGCAAGGAAGGAGGCGATCCAACTAGATTAATCTTGATTTTTTATGGGTTCTGGCCATTTTTGAAAATATAAGTTCTATGGTTTGAATTGAGAACTTCTTCCTTTTTTTCATCGATGATTATATCACAGCATCAACGACCTTCGGCGACAGCTGTATGCAGAGAGAGAGAGAAACTCCTGAGTCTCATGCCTGCTTACCTCCGTACCTGCTGGCCTACCTAGCTAGTAACTACCTGCCTACTGATCCTCGCATAGTAATTGGAATCGTGCCTTTCGTTTCGCGTCAAACGACCGCGCCGGACAGTCTGCCCAAGACACGGCAATCCGCAATACGCAACATCCAACTTATCAAGCCAAAGAATAAGGTTGAGTTTCCATTAAAATTGTAAAAGTGCTCGCGTGCGTCCGAACCATAAATATAATATGACGCAAGTAACAATTTAAGGATGCCACCGTCTTACAAAATGTTTTAACATAATTTTGAAAACTGTAGTGAAAACAATTCGTTTATAAGCATTGCTCGCTGCTCACTACCCGTCGTTGGGCTCATCTGATCAGGACAATTATCAAGTTGAGCGGGCGAAGCCGCTGACAACAGTTAGTTCAACTTTAATGCTAATTTTGCATATGGGATAAATCATTTTTAACTACGAAACTATACAATGTACAAAGTCCGACCAGTTTTTTTTTTAACGGACAGTGTCGTCGGTGGCACCCTTGTTATCCAACGTCCGATACCTTGCCAATTATGAGCATATTAATAGTTGCTCATAAATATTAGAAATGATCTCACTGACTAATGAATCAACAGTTATCGACTCGTTACAATGTATGTACGTCGTGCTGTCGCGCTGTGTGCCAAGGGGATGGGCACACAGGTGAGCTGTGGGTGTGTGTGCATTAATGTAGTGCACACTTGCGCAGACAAGGGACAGAGGTCTACAAAAAAAATGTACTATCGCTCAGTAATTTTATTATGGCCCTCACATTGTTAGCTACGCGCGTTGCTACACATGAAGCTACGCGTGTCGCTACGAGACTCGTAGCTGCTACGAGTGCGACCGATCGTATTGACACACTGCGTAGCATAGCTCAAAGGTCCCAGTGTTGGTTAAATAGTTACAGTAGGTAGCAATAAAAACCTACTTATTGGTCGGCTAATCATCCTCTCCCTTAAATGAGTATAAAATACTAATCGTATCCACTAGGTGCGCCTATAACATCAAGGTAATAAATTGAGTTTCCTAGAGCTAACACAAAATTCTCATTCAATTATTCCTTCACCGTTTGAACCTTGGAACAGGCAACCGAAGACGATCCGATAACATCTTTAAGAAATAGATTATCTAATAATAATTGTGTAGATGGTAGACAAGCAAGTCCCAGTCCCCGGACGACCAACATCCATCGACAATCCTCCCAGTTCTTGCCAACAATCTTTTAGGCACATCGTTCATACCCTTTCTTCTCCCGCGGATGTACGGAAAGTTTCCTGAGTGAGTCATGTCTACTCAAATTGATTGATTTAAGATTTGGTTCATAAATAACAAACACATAATATCGGAAATAAACTGGGATGCCCACACAATCAGGATAAATATACAATCTAAAAATAATTATAATTGGTGTTTTTTATGCAGTCGACGGGTGATACTGCAATATATTTAGCAGGAGAAACGATAGCTTATCCCTTAACATAAAAAAGTCTGAGCGCGAATCTGATGAGAGTACTCCACACCTAGGCTGCCTCCCGGCGACGCCCGCAAACGTTCACTATATAAATTGGGCGGATTAATTCATCCGACGACTGTCAACCACAGCATCCACACGGAACTCACTCGTATCTACAGGGTACCATGGTTACATTCACGTTGGCCTGCAACCACAACATCGGCTAAGAGTTTTGACAAGCAAGTGGGATCCAACCACGAAGTTAGTTGGAACGATAATTGTGTGGCGTCGGTTTGTAACGGTTTGCTTCGCACAACTTGTAATAACTTAACTCCGCAAGTCCGAAGCTAATATTGGATGTTGTGCTACAGTTCATCAATCAACAAAGGTTCATCTTACCACGAACTACCTCTGTGTGTGTGTGCTGTGATTACAATACTTACATTCGAATGAACCAGCAATCATTATTATTAATAATGATATGCTAATTTCCGTTTTTTTTCCACGTCGATTTTAATATTGAGTGAGATGTTCCACTGGGACGTACGTCAGTCGGTCTGTAATCATGAGAACTCTTGGCACCAGTTCACTTTCCTCGCTATGATGAAAGCGATGGAAGGAGATACTTAGATATACCGGTATTATGTAGCCACACTAATAGCATATTCACGATGTTCGACTACTTGGTCGAAAGGACGTTTATTGTAAACTTATGATCACCAAATCCAAGTGCTTTATTGCTGTAATGAATAAAAACTATAAATATTTGTTTGTCTACAAGAAATTGGTCCCGGTGCTGGATGTTTGTGCATGTCAATTTAATGTTTGTAAACGCACCCACGATACATCCGGGTCTGTCAGTATGTGAGTTTGAAAGTTTGTTGACGCGACCACGATACAAGAAAAAATTCTACCTTAGGGCAACCTTTAAAAAAAAACACTACAAAGAACACTGTTCGCATGCAAAATCACTCAGTTACGTCAAATTCTGAAATAATACATTTGGAACTAGTTCAAACAATTTTTTCACAAAAAATATCCAATAAGTAATTTGTGCTCCGTCATTTGTCAAACGCTTTACACACATTTTCCTAAAATTCTAATTAGTGTTAGTTTCCGTAATGACTGTCAACGTGTCTTATAACATAACGTAACGCTAGCACATACGTACGTGTGGAAGTTATTTGGCATTTGGACAGTAGGTATCGTTTGAATTAGCTACACTTGCGTCAACGAAAACGAAAAAACGAAGGGACGAGCAACAGAAAGGCCCGTTTTAATAACAATAAAAAAACATCTTAAAAAGGAAAGGAGTGCCGTATAGCATAGCGACAATTTCCCACTCTGTCCCTCTCTGTAGGAACTGGCAGCTACTATTGTGATTGTAGTGGTTCTTGTCAAGCAACGTCCTATAATAATATATGAGACTCACTGAATTCCAGACCCCAATACTTCCTTCAACATCTCAAACACCAACCTATCCAATAATTAAGAACAAACATCCAATGAGTATCATTACTTCATGTGTAGTGCGGTGAACCTTCTGCCCGTGGCTGTCGCGGTGGACTCGGCCTTGAACTTGTGCTCAAATTATTTACTGGCATCAACCAACGACCAGACCCGGTGGGCCATGTGTCGGACACAGCCGAAGATGAATCAAATTTAGAGGAAAAATAAGAGTTAGAAAGGCGTGAGGGAGAGCCAATCCTGCTATTCACGCCCTAACTGGCACGAGTGACGCTCAGCAGGACGATTTCAGCTGTTGATTAAGGATGGGGAGTCACGGGTAGACCAGGCGATCTACGGAGCTGTCAGAGCTGTCAAAGAAAAAGCATTCGGGAAAATCAAATGCTTTATTGTCCTATTTGCATTAAGAACCATATTACTTGCTATACTTACCATACATGCATTCGTATCCGTATACCATACGACTAGTTTTCAATAATAACGAGTTCAGACTGACAGCGTAGCGTCGTAAACGCTCCGCTGTCAGTGGGACCTAGCTGCCAGCCCGATCAAAGCGTTATTTTGTTCGCTGACAGCTCGTTTAATATAACCGCGCATTATGTGACGAGCTGTTAACAGATAAACAATGAGATGAACGTGGATGTATCTGGCTCTCTGTCACATGCAGCTGGTGACTGCGACAGACAGGATGGTGTAACAGGTCCATGGCGCGCTCCTGGTTGTTCGTCCTAAACGGGCCGATAGGTACTGATGTTTCTAAGTCGGAGGTCGGCCGCGACTGCTCTATGAATCATTCTTTAATCATAATAATTGCAATACAACAATCATGTGTTTGTATGGAAGCTGCGGCAAAAACCGCAGGATTTTCCTACACCTACGACCTCAGTACTAACTAGTTGTTAATAATTACAGGTTGACGATCACACGACATAGCAACTTGAATCACTACCGACCATGTTCACATGATAGGTACTTGTGCAGACAGATACCTACACGTGTGCGACTTAAACATAAAGCAAAACTACCTATTCCATTTTTAAATTGGCCTTTATAAAAAAAATATCTAATTAGTAATTAGTCCGTCAGTTCCATAATCAATAATATTTGACACGTAATTTAACAACTGATTAAGCAACTGATACGTAAACCAAAATTGTCAGAGTTACTACATCTTCAAAATTGGCAATACCGGCAATACGTCACAATTCATATTGAATTCGGACGTCACCAGCCTTCGAGCCTTGATGCGTTATATCTTGGTAAAATAAATATTCAATGATTTTACATGCTGATTATTTTTTTAAACTAGATAATGAGACTAATTAGATTGGTTAAATACCTACTGTCAAGTATATAATTGTTAGTAACAAACTGACTAGTTACCTGTAGGTCGGAGTTGCACAAGCTCCAATAAATCGGTTTCCATGAAGACGCGGCGGTGCCAAGCGGGGCTGGCAGAGACGCTGGCGGCGCGCCACGCGGCCTGCCCGGGACCACCATGAGAACGTAGCCAGAAGAACCACTCAATTCAACTTTATACCTACAATTATGTTGGAAAAACCTACTGTGTTGCTCCGTTGGTAAGATACAACTGGCTCCTACGGGACTGTCTTAACAAGGTACCGCGGTCCGAGAACGCAAAGACAAACCAAAGGAAAAGGATGAATTAGTCATTTCACTCGATACATCGTTGACGTTTGATTCGTTTCCCGCTTCGCACACCGTGCATGTCTTTTGAACGAGACCTTACTTTGTCAAGTTTCGAGCAAACCTTTCCTAAGCTGTCTCACAGCTTGGCGTCTCACTGTTTGGAGGCTTTGGGTGAGAGTTCAGCTGTATCCGGTTAGTAGTCTGCACTTCTGTGTCTCCGGGATAGTGGCGGAGTATATCGGGTGGTGACGCTGTCGCCGCGGGTATCCCGCACTCTTGCACAACACAGAGGTGACCGCCTGTCTTCTGTGTCCGCGCGCCGCCGCGTCGTTGCCCACTACAGCCACAACCACGCACGTTGCCAAGTGATAAGTGAAGCACTGACACTCATGGATGGATACCAGACTTCTTCTTTCATCATTGATTTCTGTTGTTTCTGTTGTGTGTTAAGTTGAACTCAGAGTATATTAAGGTCCCTGTATGATCATTATACTAGTACAGTAGTAGTACCTACATACTCTATCGGTAACGAAGAAATGTGTAGGTAACAAACGACGGAGCATGAACACTGAACAAAATGGACGTGCTTCCATATAGGAACTGATTAGCCCTTAGTTCTACAGCCTTGTTAAAAACTTAAATAATTATAACTGTTGTGGGCAAGTCAATTGACAACTAGATAACATCTTGTATTAGGTAGTGATAGTGACCGTGTTTATTTGTGAGCTTAGATTATTTCTTTAATCTTACTTTGGGAGTAATTTTCACGTTCGTAAAGGCGCGGTGTTTGTGCCAAGCGCTTAGTTTGGATATAAAGCAGACAACAACGGCGCGTAGATCTTTGAAGTAACCCTAAGATATGGTGTGATATTTCACTAAATTATACGTAATGGATGGTAAATGTTTATCCAAAACCATAATTTAATTGTACAAGAAAGAGATAGATAACCGTAATTGTTTTGTCTCTTTCTGAACAGAATGTCAATTTTAGGTAGCAGTGCTCTGTCCCTGCACCCGGCGCCCCCGCGGCAATACTGTGCGTCCATGATGGATGTGTCGGAGGAAATTGAGCGGCCATCGGAAATGGCCGCGTTCGGAGCCCATAGCCACCATAATTCATTTCTGTTCCACTCAACACTGATCATTCATTTTTATTCATGGGATGCGAGGGAGAGCGGGAGTATATGTCGCTTTCACAGTGCAATCATTTCGATTTGATATCTGTCACTTAATATTTATCCCAGTCAATACGACGCGACGTGGTGACCACGAGATAATGATCAAGAGATTTGAGATTTTTCCTGTAGACGATCATAACCGCGATGGACCTTATAATAAACCTGGGACCTTAGTCAAACAGCATTCGACAGTAAACGACAATCGTTATCGTTCATCAGTCACCAATACATTTTCAACTTTATACCCCAGCGCGTAAAGTTGAAAATCTATTGAAGTTCACAGATCGTTTTCGTTTGTTTCGTTCGTTATCGATTAGCAGTTTTTAATAGATTTTCAACTTTACGTGCTGGGGTAAAAAGTTGAAAATGTATTGGTGACTGATGAACGATAACGATTGTCGTTTACCGTCGAATGCTGTTTGACTAAGGCCCCAGGCCTCTTTATACAGGCGTTATTTATCATGTTGTTTAATTGTGTTTAAAGGGTGAATTCTTCTGGAAAACTAAAACAGTAGGTATCATTGGATTTTGAAAATCAATAAATTGCCAGGAATCGAACCCGTTGTTTATGAAGGAAAAAAACACATCATTCGATAGGGTAGATGTAGATTGAAGAGGTCTGAAAAGATATAAAAGCGGTGAAGCTGTAAAAAAACTGTGTTAAACCTCTGAGACTTGATAAGCGACAGATCTGAGCACCGCAGTTCAGGTGTTCATGACTTTGTATTTCAGTTAGATCAGTAAATTTCGCTTTATTACCGTCTTTATGGTCCAGTAGCGTGCTATTTTTAAGCCTAACTTCTTGTAACAAGAGTGACCCGTACATTTCTACTCGCTGCTAGCATAAAGAAGAATGTTCGCACAAAACAACAGGCGAAATAAAAAAAAACTATTTGTCAGTGACAGAGCTCAATTCTCTTTGTAACTTCGTCCGTATGTGTAAGCTATCATCTTCATCGTGCTTCCTTCATTTCAAATTTTATATTTACTGACTGGACATAAGGTTGGTATTGCGTTGTACAGGAGATGCCCTGGGGCACTTTTTTTGCCTTCGCCATTGGTAAAGTTGAAACACGTCTATCTCGTATTACATTGAAAAACATAGCTTGTTAAGATGTACCTAATGAAGTGAGATGTGCTAGTTCCTCTGTGTTGCTAGGTGGCTTTGTCTGTACTGTATAGGTAGGCAGGTACGCGCCGGTGTGCGTGAGGTCGATGCACCGCGTTGTGTAACTCCGCCGCGCCGCTGCTGGCTCCACTCCATATCTTCTCAGTGCTAGCACTACACAAACCTAGACGACAACACCAAATCTTTCATATCGAATGATTTGGTGTTCTGTAATAAAAAGGTTGACGACCCTGTTGAGTTTTCAAAGAACTTCCACACGACACAACGCGATGAGCACCAAATTCTTGAATTTAACTACTATTTGTTAAATGGATAGTTCCCTTCACGTATGTCTCCCTGGTACTCGTTGTACACAGCGCTCCTAGTGTTAGTTTCGCATCGGTTGCTGTTGCTCATCAGCTGTTGTAATTTTAGCAACGATACTAGTAGCGCCATCTAGTTTAAGAAGGCGTAAACGGCAAGTCCATGGATTATGAAAATAGCCGGAATGTTCTCAAAGTGGCCGGCTTCGAGTCAAGAAAGTGTTAACAGGCATTTGTTATTAAAGTGGCATTTTTAAACCCACTTTGTATAATATTAATATAGTTACCTAATTGCTTAGTACGACAAAATAGCGGCCTGTCTTGTTGTGTAATATTATTGTTTATCTTCTTACTTACTGATCGATTACAGAAAAGTTTTTAGTTTAAATTCTCTAAGTATGGGGAATAAGTTTATTTTTCATTCTCCTAATGCGGTTCAAATAATACATCTACTCACCAAGTTTCAACAGGATAGCTCTTATACTTTCGAAAAAATGTGGCTGTGACATACGGACGGACAGACAGACATGACGAATCTATAAGGGTTCCGTTTTTCGCCATTTGGTTACGGACTTACGGAACCCTAAAAATTAACCCAAGACAGAGAAGTTGACCACCGGGTCGACAACGCCTGGAAGAGCTACTGGGGCCTTAGCCAAACAGCAAACGATAATAGTCGACAATCGTTATCGTTCATCAGTCACCAATACATTTTCAACTTTATACCCCAGCTGTTAAAGTTGAAAATCTATTGAAGTTCACAGATCGTTTTCGTTTGTTTCGTTCGTTATCGATCAGCAGTTTTTAATAGATTTTCAACTTTACGCGCTCGGGTATAAAGTTGAAAATGTATTGGTGACTGATGAACGATAACGATTGTCGTCTGCTGTTTGACTAAGGCCCCTGGTCCATGAAGTCGCTAATGAAGGGTGACCTACCTCTATCCCTGAAGCGCAAACTCATCTACATGTGCATTCTTCCCATTCTTACCTACGGTGCTCAAACCTGGTCCCTAACTGAGTCACAAAAGTCCAAGCTCAAGGTTTGCCAAAGAGCGATCGAGCTCAGCGATCGAATACGAAATACAGCAATACGCTCTAAAACTGGAATTACTGATGTGGGCACCAAGACTGCCAGGTTGAAATGAGATTGGGCGGGTCATGTGTGCAGGATGCATAGGGATCGCTGGGCTAGAGTCGTTACGCAGTGGGTGCCGGATGGGCGTCGTTGCCGAGGGAGGCCTAGAAAACGCTGGCGTGACGATCTAGACGCATTTAAGAATAATTGGCCGGAGAAAGCCGCACAAAGGGAAGAGTGGAAGGTTATGGGGGAGACCTTTGCCCAGCAGTGGGACAATATAGGTGAAAAAAAAAAGTGATTCAATAGTGGGGTGCTATGCTAAGACAGGAAACCTCCACGTGCGCCGGTGGACTGAAGTTCCCTCTCGGATACGTCCGGGGGGAAGACGGCTTGCGGACGGTGAGTAATGGGTAGCTCGCCGTCCGACCAAGGAGCAAGCTCGGGTCGGTGGCGCGTCGTGTTTCGCGCCAAATGCCTGCTGGGGTCGCGGGTTTTTCTTAACCCAGGTTACCGTGGCCCCGGAACATAAAGGGCATCCGAAGGAACACGGGTGGATTTTAGTCAGTAAGAGTCTGACAGTCTCCAGGGCGGAAGGACTCATTTGATGATTTTAACACATAAAAAAAAGTGATTCAATAGTACCTACCACGAGAAGTTTTTATTTTATTCTGTTTAGCTCTAATGTTGGTTAGTCTTCCACGTTTATAAATAAACACTGCATTAGGTACAAGATTTAAGAACAAAATAATGTCAAATTTATTCGTCATCACATTTATTTATCTCTACCTGCCATTCATTCTTTAGCTTTTCATGATACAGCTTTTCTTCTGCATCGGTTACTATTTTGAAAACTTGACGCTTTACATTAATTCTAACACCTTCTGGAAAATCCTTGATGGATTCCGCGAGCTCGACGAAGAACTGCACGGTGTCGTCATCTGACAGCTGTGGCTCCTGGTGTGCTGGAGGTAGTGAGGCGTCTCCTGACGACCTGCAGTTAGCGGCATCCTGCTGTTCCTCGCTTGAACTGTCACTAGCATTACCACTATGTTGTTCTACAGCCATGTTGTTGTCGGAATCATTTGACTGATCGCTCTCTGAATCCGTCTTCACAAGAGGGTTGTTGAGGAATGACATGAGGACCCTCTCGTGCGCTGGTCTGCCAGCCCAGTACTCCTCGTCCACTCGACCAGCACTACTGGCTCTCTTCAGAGATCGCTCGAAAATTCGTCGGATGAGTAGCCATCTTTTTCTGCAGTCCTCAGCTGTACAAATAAAAGAATATGTTAACAACGGTCTTTCTTTGAATAAATACTGTGTAATTTCAGTTTGTTGCCTTTTGTTCTGTCTGCCTGTTCTTCTGTTGTTCGAGAGAAAAAGGGTCTTAACAGATGGTCAGGCAGATATGTCGACAGACTGACAGACAGATAGACAATAAAAATATCCATTAAGGATACCGTTTTTAGTATTGAGACACGCAACGTGGAACCCATAAAAAGGAGAAATGAACAAACGGAAAGGATGAAGTGAAAAACCGCACAAATTTCTGTCCATCTTAATTCATTATTTCAAATCCCATATTCAATTTGATGTAATCCTTTATTTCATCAGTGATTTTCACGGTGCATGGAGACTCTTGCATTACCATATTGTTTTCAATCCAGCAAGTTGTCTCTTATCCAGGTCCAAGCCCCAGTAAAGCCCGAGATAAAACTGAAATAGTAATTCAAGGAGGGAACGGCGTTATTTCAATTAGCTAGGTAAGAAAGATGGACTCACGTGGCTGGTTCATGATGGTGCCGATCTCCTGCCAGACACGGCGGCGGTGCGCGCGGTCTTCATACCGCGGGTGCTCGTGCAGGTACAGCTCCTCGTAGCCTCGCACGATGCTCACGAAGTGCACGTCGCGCAGCGTGCCCGCCACTGTGCCAGGCAACCGTCATTAACACACGTCATCATGAAGAGGTTATTCAACCACAAAAACGTAGTTTTTTTTTTTATCTTTGGATTGGATGAATCTGGAGGTTTCAGACCTCCAGATTCATCCGACGCTCTTTCCTACCGACTCCGAGGTTCCTGCCTATAGCGTCAAATTCTTAATTATTATATAACATGAACCTTTTTCCGGAGGATACGGTAGAGCATACGATGCAGGACTGGCCCGCATGGGCAGAGCACCGCCGTGTCCTCACGACGGCGATGGGCTACTACAGCAATGGGCAACTCGATGTCCGACTGTGGACAATAATGTCAGAGTCGATGGCGCGTCGTGTTTTACGCGCGCCTCAAAGAGTATCAGCATAATGACGGGGTCCACCTTTAGAGGGTCAAAGCCTGCTGGGATCGCGGGATTTCCGAATTAGCCCCTTCGTACACTAGGCGACGCAAGTATCCGATACTGTACGATTTTGATATCCATTGACGCGTACCTGTGTTCGAACTTTTATGGATTTGTATTCCGATAGTCGCTTGGATACCGCCTTACTGTGACCGCGAAACGTAATGGGTTATTGAAGGACACCGTGGATTTTAGTAAGTACGAGTCTGTCAGTCCGTCCCGCTCTGCCCTGGGTGGGAGGACTCATTTGATGATTTAGCCACGATTATACTCACAGTCAGCATCGTCAGTTCGCGACGTGTCGATCCTCGTGGTATCCTCCCCGCTACACGACATGGCCGCCACTCTCCCGCAACGTTCTCGAACAAAACAAACAACCAACTGGAGTTGACAATTAAACACATAATAATATCTAATCATCTTAAGCTACAAAGCTCAAGAGCAAAAGCTAAAAAATGCGAATTATTTCAATGTTTCAGTACTTACCTTCAACAGTTCTTGTCAAGCTTAGGTTCACATTAGGTTATACGAGTCTATGATAAGTGACACACGTACGTTGAGCGCGATGACTACTGATAGACAGTAGTTTTCTTTTTTCTGGCAGTCTGGCGGAGCGGTTCGATGCGGGAGGGGCGGGGGGAGGCACCCAGTGAACACCGCACCTCACCGCGGTCATGCGTTTCTTATTTTTAACCGACTTCAAAAAAGAGGAGGTTCTCAATTCGGTCGGTATTTTTTTATGTATGTACTCCGATTACTCCGAGGTTTCTGGTCCGATTAGTGTGATTCTTTTTTGTTCGATGCAGTGAACTTACTTGCCTTATTTTATTACCTACATATTTATTTTACTTCGCAAAGAACGAGACGGACTTCTGGCAGCAAGTGATGGGGCTTAAAAAAGGGCCAAATAGACTATTTTAACTGGTTACCGTGAGCCTGGAGCGTAAAGGGTAAGTAATTGAAGGAAAATAGCGATGCCTTTTTTACGTCGTTATAATTTTCATCAAATGAGTGGAGGAGAGAGTGGAGCCACTGTCAGACTTTTGCTCGACCCTAGTATTGGCCACAGTTTCAGTTTATGTTAATTTTATTATTACCTTTTTTTATCGGTTTTTTCCAAGAAATTACGGGTATTTTAGGGGTTTTTGACCCAGGCTTTAGGGATAAATAATTTTCTGAGAGTTGGTAACTAGTGGAGTGCCGTAAGAGGTAAGAATAGTAAAACCTCGGAATCCAAGGTAATCTGTGTCCAAGGCCAGTCAATGAATCTTCATACAAATTTTTGGTTATGTTAACAGCATATTATTATATAAAAAAGTTTAAAAAAATGTTTGCCCTATCTCAATTTTTTCATTATTAAAATAATTATTAGAGACTCTCTTTTAAATTGGTCAAAAAGGAGAAATCAGGATCCATATGAGAAACGAGAAAACTTTCTTAGGAATCTTAACTATTTTGATGTTGACAATTTTGGCGTTTATATTGTTTTGGTCAAGTGTAAGTTGTCCACAATAATGAGTCACTCTGGCAATTTTTTTTTAAATGCCATTCGAATCTGTTTCATGTAAGGATCATTTTAGTGTATCGGATGAAAAAAATCGGGAGGGCGGAAGTTAGTCAAATTGACCAAAATATTTTACAGCATAAAGTCGTAGGTATTGGTATCTAGTGGTCATTATTTCATTAGATTTGACCCACTTCTGTTGCCAAGACATTTTCCTTCCCATACAATGAAATTATCCTTTCATGAAACTAAATCAAATAACATTATAAAAAAATTGGCAGATTGCCAAGTTTTCGTCATACAATTTATATGAAAAATATTTAAAAAATTGAGATCGCGCAATTTTTTTTTTAAGCTTCTCTAAGTTGAGTAAAACACATTTCAAAAATTTATATGAAATTTCATTGACTGGTCCTGGATTCCAAGGTACTCCACTAAACACTATGTTGATAAAATGACTACCTAGGTATAATAACCCCTTAATCGATGCTCGACCAAACACCCTATAAATAAAATTACACATACAAAACCACTTTTTTATTCAGTTTTAGAGATAAACAAAAAAAATGTACTGTCTAAGTTCAGACGACAGCACATCAACCTAACCGAATCGGTCAAATATTTGACTGGTGAACCTTCTTATTTTGTGATAAAGTTAGAGATCTATACTTAACAGAAATTTGCAGATTGTGGTAGCTTGATGTGCACGCGTCTGTACAATGTACTTACATGCACACATCAACCAAACCCTAATCTGAATCTAATAGGAACCTTCTGCTTTTGCGATAAAGTTGATAATATATTAAACAAAGACGAATTGGGGTAGGTTGATGTGATGGTGGGATGGGTTCTGTAGTTAACATTAATGTCAAACCTATCTAGATCATATTGTGTGAATGCACAGGCGAATGTTAAAAATCAAACGTTAATACTCGGACAATCGATCAACTATGTGATAAGTTCTGCAAAAAAAAAACTAGAATCAATTGCCGCTCTGAAGCTCGAATATTGAAAGTTCTAAACTTCGCTAAAAATGTCTTCTGGTCCGAAGGGTATTTGAAACTCGTCGGTCACCAAATCACGAGTGTCACGACACTTTACTCACTAAATGTCCAGGAACAAATCAACGACAAAAAAGTGTCTCACAGTACTAGTCCACCAGGGCACTCATTTTGTTCGTCGGCTGGTTACTAGTGCGGCAGTATGTCACCGTCGTGGCCGGCGAGGTCGGCGCTCTCACAATCACCCTTGTCGATGATGAGCGGCTTGCACTCTCTCTCGTCGTCCGTGTCCGCAGAGTTGCTGAGGTTGAGCGCGTCCTGCTGGAGCGGCTCCTCGTCGTCCAGCAGGCGGTGCAGGAAGGCGAGGCACTCGCGCCTGAATAGTCGCTGCTTCTTAGCCGGTAACTCCTGGTAATCGTTGTGGATGCCGCGGAAGAAATGGAAGTAGGCGGAGTTCTCGTCGGGCTCGAAGTTCTGGGGGCTGGGGGAGCGCGGGGGGTGCTGCTGCGGCTCCACCGTGAGCTGCAGTGGCGCGGCGTGCGGGGGGCTGCTCAGTGCGAACCAGGGGTTGGAGATGAAGGGTTTAAGTTCCACGTGCTCGCCAGCAGGCTCGGGCGCCGGCGCCGCGCCCTCCGCGGCCCCCGCCGGCGTTTCCAGGAACAAGGGCGCGTACGAGTAGCGTGACGGCCTCCTGCGGACATACAGACACTATGAGCGGGCAGCACGCTGGTATTGAGGCGGTAGTTGTTGGGTGCAGACTTACGTGTCGGTAGCCATGTGGTCGCGAAGGAAGGCCAGCTCGTCGGCGAGGTACCAGCGGGACACCATGCGGCCGCGGCCCGTGCGCACGCCGTACAGCTCGTTGCGCAGGTGCCGCGAGTACGAGTTGCGGATGTGCGACCACTTGCGCCGAACGTCTGCCACTGCCACACAATGCATTCCAATATTAGTACGGGGAGTAGAGTAGGCGTGTGACAGTCACCAGATCTATTTGTTTAACTGTTTGTTTACTAGTCGTTTTACAAGTTACTGGCTTAATGATCAGAGGCCCTAGCATAATTTTACCGCAAATGAAAAAGCGTCTCTATTGTACGTACGAGGAACTAATTTCACCCATCAAGTTCCCGTGTACTTTATGTCACAAAAACGGTTATCAGTGACTAATGGAAAAAGTCGGTAGCGAAACATGAAGGAAAGTTTGGTTCAGACGCCAGCACATCAACCTACCTTAATCTTTCATAGATTTTCAACCTTATCACGACAGTGAAAGGTTAATTTCCGATTGGTGAAATTTGACAGACTGGTGTAGGTAGACCTGCTGGCGTCTGTACATGAAACTCGATGCCAAGTCAATAATTTGCATTGTTTAATAATTTTAGCAGTCCGTAGGACGTCTCTCCGTACGGTCCTACTGAAGTACTGACAGCTAATGACCGGAGCACGTACGTACCGGACCAGCCCATGGAGTCGGCGACCTGCTGCCACAGCTTCTTCACCTGCGAGTAGTAGCTGGCCACAGGCATGTTGTTGCGCGCGTACAGCAGCGGGCGCTCGCGCACCAGTCGGATCATGCGCCGGTCCTCCGCCTGGCTGCAGTCCACCAGCCGCCCCACCCCGCCCGTCTCACCCCCCGAGCCCGCGTCCCCGCTCCCGCTGTCGCACCCGCGCGCACTCGCACCGCTTGTCGCTGAACTTTTCTTTCGTTTGCCGGCTGACATGTTAGTATCAATCGTCTTGTTATAACAGTATTAAAGTGATCTTTCTAATTGCATCACATAATATAGGTATTAAAATAAACAGTACAGTATGTACCGAAGTGTAAACTTGTAGTATTTTTATCTAGATAGTGGACGCGTCACTCCGCAGCGAGCGCGTCGAACAGACACGCCGCCCCGCACGTCTGCAGACAGACACGCGCACTGGGACACGAGGCGCGCTCGTGCCGTCCTGCTCGCGCGTGTGGCCGCGGCTCAAGAGTGAGCGGTGCGAACTCGGAAACACGTGAAAAAGCAAGAGCGCAGACGCTCCGGGCCGCCGGCGGACACTTTTATACATTCCACATCGCTGGTTATCGATTCACCTCGCCTCGGCTGCCCGACTGCCCGCGCTGGCCGGCTCACTACCTATTACTTTTCAATTCGTATTTATTTTCGGTTGATACAGGCCAGCACAGTATGTATAAGACACGAATTTCACCAACTTTTATTAGTTGATACACCGATACGATACATTTGGTTGATATTATATACCTAATTATAAATTTTCGTAATAAATTAAAATTTACTTTATAAGGTTTTCGTTTAAAAACCAATTTTCGGAGAAAGGTGTAGGTAATAAACATGGTCGTCATTTATACTCATACGTCATTACTCTTACCTTGGGTAAACCCGGTAAGAAATAGTTTTTCAGAAATATTCGCAAACATTCGCATCGATTCATGCTGATGCGAATGCGAATATATAAACACATGCGAATATTTGCGAATGTGAATATTCGTTACATCTCTAGCGGGAATCAATCGCTCAACGATCCGCGTCCGCGTGCCGTCCAAGGTTCCTTGTAGATATCATGGATTTCTTATTAATTTTCTTGTACTCAAACATACATAAGGTAAAAGTCAAGGGCACATTTTGCAAGTTTTGTGAAGTGCGCATTCTGACAAAATCTTTATGTTTTACTGGCTTCTATAGCCTGGCAGCCTAGTGTGCGACTGGGGACAGCGGGTTAATACCATTTAAACCGTGGTCACAGATTACTACAGATGGGTCACTTCCCAAAAACAATCAAACAAATTTAAAATCTATGCCCAAGCGAATAAAGTACATTTTTACTAGCATCTCTCGACATCGCCCACGTTCTTTTATAATAGCTTAAACTTACCATGCGCAAGCAAAAATGTACCTACTGAAAAGTTATGCGAGAATTTATGTTGGTTTATCTGACGCTAACGACATTACAATGTTGCTGTCGGTGTACTGTTGGTCAATAGGGTTGCGACTTGCGATTTAAGGAAGCACAATGAGAAGTTTTCTTTTTCGAGTATTAAAAAAAAAAGTAGTTTCCAAGAACTCTGTAGATGGCGTTGAACTGACTACGTTACTAGATTTATGCATTCATTTTGCACAAATCCACGAGGAACAGACTTCTCTTCTTTTACTATTGGGACATTTTCTTTATGGCGTGGAAAACTCATAAATTAAAAAGACTGGTTAATGAATATATTTTTTTCTTTTTGCTTGTTGTTATTTATTTCCAAATGCCAATGGTGTGATGTGATGTGACTGACAATGAAATGACATGTACGTTACGTTTTAAGATCTCAAAATTACAATCAAGTGAAAAAAATCAAAAAATGACGAAGTTCCGTTCATTGCAGTAACATACCAAGTTCAGCGCCATCTACCCATCGACTAGGGAAACAATCAAAAGAAAATCCCTCATTATGTAGGTAGGTGTATTTTATGCATTTATTAAATTACACTATGCTCGTTGTTCGAGCATTGCGCCTGAGTCACGCCAGTCATCATGTCGGACTGACCATGACTATGACCAAAACAAAGCTGATGACGAACAGCGCAACATACAAATTGAGGGTGTGGCGATTGAATATGTCCATGAGTACATACACCTCGGCCAAATAGTCTCTTTCCAGGCATGACAAGATAAAGAAGTTGCTCGACGCACTGAGAATGCCTGGAAAAGCTACTGTTCAATGAAACATCTAATGAAGGGTTCACTGCCTCTTTCACTCAAACGAAAGCTCATGAACATGTGCATTCTCCCCACCCTCACGTATGGAGCGCAAACATGGTCTCGCACAAAGAACCAGAAGTCGGCACTTGGAGTCTGCCAACGAGCTATGGAGCGAAGTATACTGGGTGTCAAACTTACGGACCGCATTAAAAACTCTATAGGTACTTCACTTCAAAACACAAATAGCCGATGTTGGCCTAACAGCTGTGGCTGAAATGGAACAGGGCAGGTCCGTCATATCTGCCGTAGGTATGTCGGATGAGTATTTGGCAAAACCAACCACTCAGTGGATCCCAAATGCCGCGGTCGGCATTGGTCGGTCGGCCTGGGCCTGCCGCGTTGTCGTTTACCGGTGTAAACGACAACGCGGCAGGCCCAGGACATGGCTCTATGAGCTGGACTCATTTTTGAGGGATTGACCTACATTCACACTAGATCGCGAAATGTGGAAGGAGGGAAGGGAGCAATGATATTATAAATGAATAGATACGTTACCTACAGGACAATCTATCTTCAAAAACAGCACACTAACGCACACATGAATAAGTAACTAAATATTGCAATATCACACTACCTACATTACGATTAGTCGCTAAATTAGGATGGCATCGCAAGTGATAAAGAGACAAATATAGTCAAGGTTTGTCAATTGAACACATTTGAGCGCGTTTGACGTATCTACACCTTTTTACTTATAATATCATTGGAAGGAATTATTATTAGAAGGAATCATTGAAAGGCCTCCCGCCTTTGCCATGCAGTGGGACGACACGGGCTTATAATAATAAAAAGGCATTATTGTATAAAGGCTTTATCAAAGTTATTGGTTTACAATTAGCACCCTCCGCGGTGTGCGTGCCATTTCATTCATGACAGCGTGGTGACACATCTGTTGTAATCTGTGCCGTCGTAGAGTATGATGATAATCGTGCAGGTAGAGAGGAGCGCGCACGGCGCAATCCCAGCCAGCACCCGCGTCCGTCCCCTGCGCCTCGGCCGGCCGCGAGACGCGACCCTTCGTGTACGAGCCAAGCCCCTCGTCGACATTCATTTACGAGGCAGCTTTTTTAATGTTAACAGTAATAACACTTTTTGAAGTAGAAATACTGTTTATTTCGCTTGACCAATAGCCTTAGTTTACCAAATCTTACAACTATTAAATGCATACATATCTGAAACATACAGCGGCGACGTAAACTTATTTACTATAAAATAGGTAATCATTTAAAGTCTACGTTACAATATTATATAGTAACTAATAATACCTCGATTAAACCACAATCGCAAAACGTAAAACAGCAAGTTGCCACAGTGCAACTTGTATTGTCATTCAAATAATTACATGTTGCTAATTCATTTAAATGTGAAATTTCAATTAATTTAGATAAAAATAAAAATAATTCAGTCGAAAATATATGAAACGAGATCATTTACATACTTTGTCCCAGAGCCAAGGAAAGCAAAGCAACCGGCTCCTTCGTCGTAACATTCATAATTCTATAAATATGTGATGCAGGCAGAGGATGCCTAACATAATTTAAAATACATCTCGAAAGAGAGAACGCGCACTGCAATGAATGTCAGTCAGTAACAGATGCATCAGTAAGTGGTGCACTTGATCCGCGTCCTCGCCTCACTACTAACACTCACTACTTAATGTTGATTGTTTTGAATGCGCACAGCGCGGGTTCACTCGCTGTCGTTCTCGTCGTCGTCGGCGTCGTCCTCGTCGTCGGACGCCTCCTTCTTCACCTTACTCCGGCTCACCTTCACAGGCTTGGCCTTGGCCGCGCCTCTCTTGGCCGCTTTCTTGGGCGGAGGCGCGCCGCCATTGGCGTGGAAGCACTCCAGGTCGCGCGCGTACTGCTCCTTGGCTACGGCCGCCTTCTCCTCCCACGTGGTCTTATCATCCATGGAGCGCCAGAGCTCACCCGCTTTTTTGGCTACCTCGGTCACCTTCAGGCCAGGATGGTCGGCCTTGATTTTCCCGCGCTCGCTGTTCAGCCACAGCAGGTACGCTGACATCGGTCTTTTCGGTTTTTCCATCATTTTCTGGTGACAATTAAATTGAAATTATTTTTAAAATATGGTAACTCATTCTCATTACGGGTTACAGGTACCTATACCTACTATAATACTTTGCCCAGAATGCTATACAAGGTTACATTGTACATGATAAATCATATTTTTGATCGCATTTAAGCTCAGATCAAAGGATCTGAGCATTTAAGTATCTGCACCACGTCATACGCCACGCCGAGATAATGTAAACATACTGTAGCTATAGCATCTAACTACATAATTATCGAATGCGCGCGGTGGCGATGGCGCGCCGTGCGGCGGACCGACGCACATGACGCGGCGCAAGCCGAGTTGTGAGTGTCGAATGTTCAGAGATATCATTATACAATTGGAAAACAACAACAACAACAAAACACAAAAACTAATTCAAAATATACTTACGGCAAGAGTAGGTATTTAACGACAGCACAAGCAAAATTGGGAGAGTGTTTCGGTTAGAGAATCGCGTCGCACGGGCCCTGCTCGTCCGAGTCTTGCAGAGGCACTGGGGCGCGCGCGGCGCGGGGCCCTCGCCGGCGCTCCGCGCTCGCTCCACGCCGCACCCCACACGGAGCCACTTCACCCGCTCGTCGGCGCCCAATGCGCTTCATGCGCTTGTAAACAAGTTTGATTTAGATTAACGCTCTCTCAAACGCTCTATATTGATTCCAATTCGGATTAGGCTTTTAAACAAGTGTTATCTGTAATTAAAAACAACTATATGCCAGAATAGATTCAAGAACATAGTCTAATACCTAGGTTTTAGCTGTTGATAAATTGATTCATGAACTTAAAACGCCAGTTCTGATTCGATACACTCAGGTAGATGTTGCGAATATTCGCATTCGCATATATTTGCATATTTTTGGACATTCGCATTAGTATTCGCATTCGCAATTTTGCGTGCGGATATTTTGCGAATACGAACTACTGGAAAAATACTCTTATTTGGCGTACCTTCTTCCACACTCTCGATTCGTCTTTTCCTTCGTCTTCCTCTCCAAACTCTCCATTGATATTTCATTCAATCTAAGGTAGATTGAATGAAATATTTCGCTTCATTTCATCAAATCAATCACAAACATCAATCATAATTATGATCATGCTTAGATAAACGTGTTTCTTTCTACTTTTGTTTCACTGTCGCCACTCTTATAGCTATTCTTACACACTTTTTCCATTCTCTTTCTCTCTTTACAGACGGGAAGTAAAAATAAGTCATACCTACTTAATTTCCAATTTCAGAATAGGTCTTATAGTTCAATCTTGATGAAAAGTGTGTCTTATTTTGTCTTAAAAATACTAAATCATCAAATATGATAAGATTTAAAACTGAATATTCGCATTCGCGAATATTGGAATTGAATATTCGCATTCGCATTCCCGAATATTGAAATTGAATATTCGCATCAGCATTCGCATTCGCGAAATCAAGTATATACGTAATATCACTAATATGCAATCAAGTGTATAAAAGTCGAGTTAATATGGCATTAGAAACCCGAAATACTCTGATTTACGTTACATGAATGGAATTTTTAAGTGGAATGCTTAGCTCATTAGTCATTATTTATTTATTAAATTACAACGGCTGTGTGAACAACCAATTTAAGGACAATTATGAAAATTAGAATAACGAAATAAACAGTATAAATTAAAATATAAAAACATAAAAACACATTAGAATATAAAAAAAATTAAAAACGAAAAATAGAGAACCACTTTCATAAATTCATCTCACAGTACTTCTGGCATACCAATAAAATCTTCGACCATCCATCCGCAAACAGATCTTCTGTTGGATTAACATCCAAGAGATCATTAAGCGCGGCCAGAGTGCGTGGGTTTGGGGAATTAGCACGTGCAACCGTACGGCATGCAGGCACGGCAAACAGCCTGTGTTTTTTGCCCCTGCAGTAGTTGTCTGGGATATAAAAGCGCGCCAGCACATCAAGCAGATCAGGAGCGTCGATAGTACCCCGGAGCGTCTTACAAGCTATTGTGAGCTGGTCTCGTGCTCGCCTTACCTCTAGCGAGTTGTATCCTAGGCAACCCAGTAGGAATTTTGTCGGATAGAGGAAAGGATAGTATCCGTGTTTCTGTTTATATAGGTACCTAAGGAAAGCCTTTTGAACTTTTTCTAATAAAAGTGAATAGGTACTTTCGTGTGGATTCCACACACAAGAGCTGGTTTCCAATTTGCTTCGTACAAGCGCATTAATAGTTATTTTCATCCCACCATCTCGGAAAGGGTACTTTTGCTCTTCGATATCTGACCGTAAAAGCCGTTTTTATCCTCAAGTGAGTAAAAGCCGTTTTTATCCTCTAGTGAATAATAGTTATTTGTTATACAAGAGTGCAAAGTTGATTTTTAACCGCGTGCTCAATTTTGATGACCGAGCAAGCGAATGATTCTAAAATTGAATCACGAGTGCAACGAGTGATTCAAAATTAGAATCATGAGCGATAGCGAGGGAATCAAAAGAGCACAAGGTGAAAAATCTTTGCACTCGAGTGCAACACGTAACTTTTCATCCCACCTCAGCGAGGAAATGACTAAATGCAAACAAATAAAAACAGATGTACATTGTACAAACACAAGATAGGCTTTTATTTCAGTTTAGGTATTAACTAAGACATTATTATAGAACAGAATAATTTTTAAATTAAAACAAATATTATAGATAGTATTAAGTTACTTATTTTTATCTTGGTTTGTCATAACATAGCAATAAGACGTGAAAGGAAAACCGCACAAAGCAAATAAAAAAGGTAAAACAAAGTACTGAGCAAAGAATGTTCCGGGTCTGAGATTTTAACAAAATAATTGTAGATTACGCTCCAAGGGAGGCGTATTGAATTCCGAAGCGATACTAAGGATTCTGGGGGTGAACCTCCGTCCGTAGCGCAGCGAGTAGGTTCAAGTGTTAATACCCGAAAGAAACGAGGGATTAAAGTTAAAAATCCTTAGTGAAGCGAGGGATTCAAGTTAGCCCAAGGCAACGCAGCCTTACACCCGAGGAGCGTACTCTGCTTTCCCACCTAAGGCGAGATTTGATGTTACCACATCAAATTTTAAAAATAGAATTTTCACTTCTCTTGCTCTGAAAGTGCTTCTTTGTGCAGGGTATAGGCTGCACAAAATCGAATTTTGTGCACAAGGGCGTCAACGTATCTACTCATAAATGTATTATATTATGGCAAAGAAAATGAGCCATACAGCCAAATGCAATAAGAAGTTCATAGATAGAATTTGTTATTATATAATATTTACTTTAATTTATTTGCCTTATGTGTTTTTAAGATATAATTATTAGATATTAAAATTTCAATTCAAGTACGGTAGGTTAGTTGATTTATTAAGAAAATTATTATTACAAAATTAATTTAATAGTAGGCTGTATAGGTCTGCAGCCTAAGTCGTCAATGCCGTAAGATTAAAAAAAAAAGGTGGGAAACAGCTCTTTCTCTTTTTTTGTGCATTTATTAATTTCTTCAATTTGCTAAAATTGTTAAAATGTCCAGTGAAGAAAAAAAAATATAAAAGGAAACAAATTCGGAAAAATAGCGTTAATAGCCGGGAAAAACAATTTCGTTCAGTATTCAAAACTGGTATAATTTTACTTTGAATTTAATTAGAGAAATGTTATGTTATACTACTGTTTTATTTCCTCGCAATCGAAGTGAAAAGCAGAGTTTATAACTCGTACACAAAACCATTTTTATCCTCGATATTACTATCAGCTCTCGCCTTTGGCTCGAGCTGCTAAAAATCTCGGATAAAAATGGGTTGTTTTGTGCACTTGTTGTAAAATCTACTATTGTTTCCTCGACAACCTTCGAACCTCAAGCGGGCACCACAGCAAGCGATCAGCTGTTGCGGTCACCGGCCGCCATTACTGCTGCTACTCTTTTGTTCATACGATGTTCTAAATTCAAATTTACTTTATTCACTAGAGGATAAAAACGGCTTTTACTCACTTGAGGATAAAAACGGCTTTTACGGTCAGATATCGAAGAGCAAAAGTACCCTTTCCGAGATGGGGGGATGAAAAGTAAATTTGAATTTAGAACATATGAACAAAAGAGTAGCAGCAGTTATGGCGGCCGGTGGCCGCAACAGCTGATCGCTTGCTGTGGTGCCCACTTGAAGTTCGAAGGTTGTCGAGGAAACAAATTCTATTTTTAAAATTTGATGTGGTAACTTCAAATTTCTTTTGCTTCACTAAAGATTTTTAACTTTATTCCCTCGTTTATTTCGGGTATTAACACTTGAACCTCCTCGCTGCGCTACGGACGGAGGTTCACCCCCAGAATCCTTAGTATCGCTTCGGAATTCAATACGCCTCCCTTGGAGCGTAATCTACACATTCTTGGCTCAGTACTTTGTTTTACCTTTTTTTATTTGCTTCGTACGGTTTTCCTTTCACGTCTTATTGTTATGTTATGACAAACCAAGATAAAAATAAGTAACTTAATAATACTTAGGTAGTAGTTTTCAACTACTACCTGAGTATTATTTGTTTTAATTTAAAAATTATTCTGTTCTATAATAATGTCTAAGTTAATACCTAAACTGAAATAAAAGCCTATCTTGTGTTTGTACAATGTACATCTGTTTTTATTTGTTTTTGCATTTAGTCATTTCCTCGCTGAGGTGGGATGAAAAGTTACGTGTTGCACTCGAGTGCAAAGATTTTTCACCTTGTGCTCTTTTGATTCCCTCGCTATCGCTCATGATTCTAATTTTGAATCACTCGTTGCACTCGTGATTCAATTTTAGAATCATTTGCTTGCTCGGTCATCAAAATTGAGCACGCGGTTAAAAATCAACTTTGCACTCTTGTATAACAAAAACTATTTTAATAGCATGGGCGGTACGAAAATCGCGGCAATTGCGCAGAACAAAGCCTAACCTTTGGTAGGATTGTTTTGCTACCAAGATCATATGATCGTGGAAGGTAAGCTTTCGGTCGAATGTGACTCCCAGGTCTTTCATGGCTGTAGACTTCGTGATGGTATTATTGTTCAAATGATAATCAAAATGAACTGGGTGCCGCATCCGTCCGAATGACATAGCGAAGCATTTGGAAGTATTAAACTCCATCTTGTTGTCAACGCTCCACTTGTAAATCGCATCGATGTCTTGCTGTAGTGCGAGACTGTCGCGTTCGGAGTTAATTTCCAGGTACAGTTTCAAGTCATCAGCATACAAGAGACATCTTGCATGAACCAGAACTTGAGGAAGATCGTTGACCATAATGAGAAATAATAGAGGCCCCAGGATTGAGCCTTGACTAACGCCGGAACGCGTGTGATAGGTATCAGACACGTACGTACCAAGCCTAACAAACTGTTGTCGATCACGTAAGTAATCTGCAAAGAGGCGGAGAAGAGATGGTGAAAACCCTATTTTGCTAAGCTTCATTAGTAGCGCGTCATTGTTCACCCTATCAAATGCCTTCCGGAAGTCGAAGTAAAGTACGTCTACCTGACGCCCGCGGTCCAAACTAGACGAGATATAATCTACGAGTGTCAGAAGATTTGTGTCTACAGACCTTTTGCTCCTGAAACCATGCTGCTCATTACAAAGATACTTGTTAATTTGCTCATATATAGCATTGTGGAGGATGTTCTCGAAGACCTTAGCCGGGGAAGATAGGATAGCAATTGGGCGATATTCTTCAACGGAATTTTTGTTTTGGGTTTTAGGGATAGGTGTAACTCTAGAGACTTTCCACTCGGAGGGATATGTACCTGTCTGTAAGGCTAAATTAAAAATGTGGCAAAGAGGATCGCTGAAAATATTTTTTAAGTGTTTAACTATGAAGGGAGGGATGTTGTCGGGGCCAGTAGAACTGTTAGGTTTAAGTTTGTTTATGCCTTTAACAATGTCTGCATGGCATAACGGGGGTATGTTAATGTAATTGCTGTTGCAGGAATGGTCAGACATACCAACATGATCAGCATTAAGTTGCGGATCTTCAGGCAGAAAAACAGCCGCGAAATAATCAGCAAAAGCGCCTGCCGCCTTAGTACCCGAAAAAGTTAAACCCTTATATGTTACATTCGGTTCAAACCCACCTTTGGACCGCAGGCTGGAAATGTGTGACCGGAATTGACGAGGGTTCTGTTTAATTTTATTCTCTATATTTCTCATGTATAAGGAATACGCTTCGGCAATACGGGTTTTGAGACTTGACCTAAGATCAGAGAACAGCAAGTAAGCACTATTGTGTTTGGTTCTTTTCCAAATTTTATGGATTTTTAACTTGCGCCTTAGATCCTGGATGATATCACTTGTAAACCATACAGGATATCGCCGATTTGACAATTTCCCTCTCCGTTTTTTAGGCATGCATTGATCGAAGATATTATATACGATGCTGTAAAAAAATTGTGTAGCCGATTTTACATCCTGAGATTATATATGTCAAAGTCAAAGTCAAATCATTTATTCAAGTAGGCCATCAAAAAGGCACTTTTAAACGTCGCATAAATTAAAAATAAGGAAATGGGATGGGATGGGATTGATTCTACACCCATTCGCAAAGGTAGGTTGTATGAAGAAGAATGGGCAAGAAACTCCATTCTTACTCTTTTTTTAAATGTTTTACAATATTTTTTTACATAATTTGAAATAATAATGTAAAAGCAATGTACCTTGAAAATCTAGACTAAATATGACTAAAAAATTAAATAAGAAATAAAAAAATAGCAAAAAGGTACATGGTGTTCACATTTTAACAAAATATTGCAATTACAGCTATTTTACAAACAATATATGGAGTATGTGAGCATTAAAATTTCAACCAGCTTGATTCTGTTTAAGCCCTACATTGTACTATGGAGCAGGACCAGCATGTTTCCAAACATTTTTATCTTGAATATAGTCTTCTAATTTATAATAAGCTTGTTTACTGAGTGTATTTTTTATATAACTTTTAAATTTCCTTTCATTTAGAGTTAAAATTTCGCTAGGTATTTTATTATAACATTTAACACAGTACCCCATAAAAGATTTTTGGACTTTAGACAATCTAAAACAAGGTTGATCAATTTTGTCTTTATTTCTAGTATTAAAATTATGTCTGTCGCTTATTTTTTTAAAAAGATGAAGATTTTTCCTAACATACATTATATTTTCATAAATAAATTGACAAGGCACTGTCATTATGTTAATCTTTTTAAATAGTTCCCTAAGAGATTCGCGACGACGTAGATTGTAAATTGCTCTGACAGCTCTTTTTTGCAAAATGAAAATGGATTCAATGTCAGCTGCCCGGCCCCACAGTAGAATGCCATAAGACATTATGCTGTGGAAGTAGCTAAAGTATACCATACGCGCAGTTTCAACGTTTGTTAACTGTCTTATCTTTCTAACAGCGTAAGCGGCTGAGCTTAATCGCCCCGCAAGAGATGCTATATGGGGGCCCCATTGCAATTTATCGTCTAGCGTGATTCCCAGGAAAACAGTCTGATTAACAAATTCCAGTTTTTCTCCGTTCAGTTTAATGTCACATTCGCTACTTCTAACATTTGGTAAAGTAAATCTCATACATTTTGTTTTTTTTTCATTGAGTACAAGATTATTCAATGTAAACCAATTTTGGACCTGATGAATACAGTCATTTATCTCATTTAATTTTTGTGAACGTCGGTCTATTTTAAAAATTAACGAGGTATCATCTGCAAATAACACCATCTTTATGTACCTTACTACCTATATACAACGTGTTTTTTTTGATATCTCATAACTCTAGGGTATGATTGAGGCCATATCAAAGAATCAACTGGCATATGAGTTATGTTCCAAACCTTCGTTATTTTTTTTTTTAATTTTTCATACAAAATAATTCGGCAAAGTCACGATTATTAATGTAAAACACCCTTACGTGAAATATGACAACGTCGCATTTTCTTAGCTTTAAATATGAATGATTGGTTTGAATAAAAATGAATTACTTGTATTTATCAATGAAACTTAGATACCTAGACACATCGAGGGTCTATTCTACTGCGAAGTTTGGCAACCTCGCAAAAGTAAAGATTCGTCATACTGGTGACATTTTTTGACCTAATTTAACTATGATTGATGATATCTCCGAAACGATGCATTTTTGGACCACCTATTCTAGGAGTTTTAGTATTATTTTTACATACAGAATATAACCCTAGAGTTATGGGATATCAAAAAAAAACAGGTTGTATAAAAGTTGACCTATTTCAAAATTGTGATCTCGATTTTCTATGTATAAGAAAATGATACTTAGGTAGATACTTAATAGTGGGAAATCGGAATCCGTAACAGATAAGGAAAAACTTGGAAGCTACCTAGTACATCGGAAACCAACTCTATGAGGGTTCAAAATAACGACGAAACACTTCGAGAAAAGGTAGGTACCCTTGCGCTTCGCTTGGCTCGTCTTGGCACTACCGTCACGGCTACCGTGCCCCCAGATTTATAATCTCAACATGAGTTGGATGTAGCAAAAGGTGCTACTGACAGCGACACAAGAGCTTACCATTCGCGATCGGACGATTTCAAAGCTGCCTCGTCGAAGAGCACATCGTAGAGACCAGCGATCAGATTTCTGATAGAGAATAGCATGGCTGATGGAAAAACAGTGTCCATGGAGTTTCTTGCCCGTGCTTCTTCACAGAGTACGCCTTGGAATGGGCACCTACGGTACTTCTATATCTTGTGACAGAGACTGTAGCACCATAGTTTTATGTTCCATGTGTCATTATTTTTTGATTTTGATAATTTGAAAGTGCTTGTAACTGGCCTACTGGAAATAAAAGGTTTCATTTTGAAATACACTAATGATTTTGATGCACGATGACTTGATGAGACCGACCCTTTTACCGAGTTGAGAAAAGACAGGCAGATGATTATTATGTAAAGTACGATTTTTAATTGTAGTCAGTAAAATGACAAGTGCAATTACTGAAATTTAGTACATTAACTATAGTGAACAAATGTCATTTTTCTGACTACAATTAATAATCGTACTTTAGTATATCATTTCGTAGTTACTCTCAGCCGATATTGGAAATTGAATGAAACACAATTAGATTTTTTTTATTAATAAAAGTTTAATTGTGATTTACAGGTCTTTAATATCTACGGTACCTATTTGTAAAATATCTAACTTCTTAATATTTAAGGTAGGTACGTACATACTTCTGTAATAAATATACTAATTTAACATTTATACAAATCTACTCATCAATAAAATAATTTCAGTCATTTTCCTAAACATCTAGATTCCACAATTAGTCACTGTATCTGGAATTGCTACAATACTATGGTATGATTACACGGTTCCAGCGAAATAGTGTGCGGCACATTTGTTCAAGCATTTCAGCAGTGCGCGTTAGCCTGTGTGTCCACCGGCACGGCAGGCAAGGCTGTGCTGTAACTGTTGTTCGCGCGCAGTGCTTCTATTACTACCACAGATTCCTACTGAACTGAGTTTAGCAATGTGCGCGCACGATAAAGAGTCCACTGCTCACGTGTACGTATCAAGGTTTGCGCAAACCTTTTAAGAAGGTTCGCGCGTGTACAATTTGTTCGTGTTGCTTGAGTGTGTCGACCAAGAGCGACTATTTTGTGCCACACACACCGCCGCTGGTGGAATCGCATCATTACAAATACTTTTGGGATGTGTGACCACTCGTGTGTAGACTTCTGGGTACAACGAGGTACATACTGACCACTCGCTATATATATAATTGTATGATTCTGATAGTGAACGCCAGAACAAGCGCGTAGCCAGGGCCCTGGCTACGCCCGTTATGCGTTTTGGGAGTTCAAACCCCCCCGAAAAGTTAACATATTAGCATTAGCATTGTTAAAACAAGGTTTACGCAGCAGTATTATCAGGGCTTCGAAAATAAAACAGTGATTGCAGCAATGGTTCTTAAGGCGCTTCGAAGCTTTTCATAAGTAATTATCATATAATGTTCCGTCAGGATTTCCATTGAAAAAGCAAGATGACGGAGTTAGACTGCTCGACTGTAACAACCAAGCGCTCTAAGAACCATGCAGTACTATTCCATGGAGCTTACTACTAAAATATCTGTACCCCGGGCCGCACTCTCAGCGGCTGCGCCCGACACACTGCTGTCGCTGCACACTGCTCAATCAGTAGCGTTCGATACCTCAGTTCACACAAACTTTTCATTCATCACTAAGTCTAAATGTCACGATTCTTAATTTTAAAGCTGTTGATTGTTCACACTTTCACAGTCCGAACAGCGCCTGCAGGCAGAGCTTCTTGTGGCTCTGTCGATGGTCATCATTCTCCTGTGTGTATTTATCTCATTTTTTTGCAGAATGTCACCTTCTTCCATTTATGTTCTTTGACCGGGATCTAAGTTTTCTGCGGTTCCATGAAATAGCTCTAGCCGATCACAGACCACGTCATTAATATTTATTATGTTATAAATTTTGTACTTTTTACATTTCCATTGCTGTCATTAACTCCCTGTGGATAATAACTATGGCTTGCAAATATTTGATACTGGGTGAAGGCCTTTACTCGTCAGGGAAGCTTCACCATTCATTATAAAACACTTCGTTTTCATAAAGTGTATTTTTTTTCCCACTGTGAACATGACATCGGCAAACAAGATGTTCCGCGATGCCAGCATGATTGTTATCTTTCAATACAAGTTTACGAAACAGTTTCATAAACGATCATCAATAGATACTTATTTTAGTTAGCTTCCTTCAAGATCCATCGACGCTGTGCTTATTGCACGGTTAGCGTCCTATAACTGTGTGCAAGCGTAATAAGTCAACCGAAAATCGTTAGTTGTTGGGTAGCCAGTTAGGAAATAAGCGGTGAGAATAAGTAACAGTCGAGTGGTGAGATGGTGCCGCTACCTGGACGAGGCAAACAGCAACATCGTGTCGCTGTTGATTTGAGTCTTGGATCTGGGAGTGCTGGTCCCACAGCAATCAGTTGCAGGGTGTAACAACTGACAACTGCCAGTCACGAGGACGACGCACGAGTGTGGTGCTCATGCGCTGTGCGCGGCGGCCGCGGCGGCGTACTGCGCGTACCGCGAGTACAGGCTCGCGAGGCGGCGCGCGCACGCGCGGCGCGCTCATGAAGGCTTGCGCTCGTCGTCGCTGGGCTCGCTGGACGAGGAGGAGCCCGCCTCGGCGGCCCACAGGCTGGCGTAGCTAGCCTGCTCCGCCAGCAGCGCCTCCTCCGCCTCGATGACCGCGTTGAACAAGCTCTTCTTTATCTGTACACAATTACAACCAGACTAGTATTATAATATTATCTTTGACCAGACTGACAATGATATCACTTATAAGCTCTACTGAAAAACCTACCAACATCTTGTGTTGGTTACTAATTTAGTACCTGTAGGCTGTACGTGCAAAATCAGCGCAGCAGCGCGCGTCAGCACTGCTATATAGTATTACTTTTACTTTAGCATTATGTATCCTGCACCCTGCATCTTATAATTTCTATCAATAAGTTTCAATTAAATACTTATGGCAGAAGGTTGTGTCGTTTATCATTTATTACGGGATCTTCGGCAATTGTTTATCAATTTTATAATTTATCATCCAAGTGTGGTGCGTGCATTATTATAAATACCTACTTTTAAATCCGGGAATCGAACCAAGGCGTCACAAAAAGTTAATAATAATTTAGACGTGTACCTTGATCTGCGTCGGGAAGGGGAATCGCTTGGTGGACTGGCACATGCTGTTGAAGAAGATGTCGAGAGGGTCGGGGTGCGCGGCGGGGGCGGAGGCGGGCGCGGGCGCGGCGGGGTCGGCGCACGCGCGCTTGGCGGACTGCGCCTTGCACAGGTAGTCCAGCTTGCGGTCGATGACAGTGAGCTGCGAGCAGTTCTTGCGCTTGGGCGCTGACTCAGCGTCCGATTCAGAGTCGGACGACGAGTGCTCGGCGTGGCCGTTCTCGGCGGGTTGCTGCGGCGCGGGGTAGGAGGGCGAGCCTGTCGGCTTCTTGCGGTTGCTCATGTAGGGCTGCAGGAACTGCATCAGGCCCATGTACTTCCACGGGTAGTTCTTCTTGGCGGGGTTGGCGGGGTCCTTGGCCAGCATCTCGCTCTGTCTCTTGAGCGCGTCGCGGTAGCTGTCGCGCAGCTTCTTCCACTTCAGCTTCACTTCTTTTACTGCAACAGTTTACATTTCATTATAATCGGAGGCGCTAGTATTTAGTACAGCGCACTATTCGACAGAAACAGAAACAAAAATAACTGCGTTCTAGCTAATAGCATGATTTAAGTAAATCTTTTTGCACTTTCAAAGAATGTTACGAAGTCGGTACGTACTAGGTTTATTAAGAATAGATATTGTTAAGAATGAATATGTTATGAATCGTTGTAACATATTTATCGGATTAGTACCTATTCTGAAAAGAGCATTTTCAAAGAGCAACTTGCAGCAATTGCTCTTGAATATTCATTGCACTAATAAAAGTATCGTACGAGTGCATTATATCATTACTTAGCAGTCTCACTGTGCACTGAGTGTTTAAACTTTTGAATACAACCATTATAAAAGCACGCAATGGCTGAGCGATCGACTCTGAGCACAAGCTGAGCAGCTGAGCAGCAAGTCACCGGTTCTACTTCGTGTCGTTCACTTTGTTATCCCTCTGTCGAAACTCTTTATTTTTAAGAAATGAGTTAAGGTTACTCAAGTTAAGGGTACTTAAGTCTACATATTTTTTTAGCTTGTTAAATTCATCGAATGAGTCCTCCGACACAGGGCAGGTCAGGAGGGACTGTCAGACTTGTACTGACTAAAACCACAGTCTCCTTCAATAGCCCTTTACGTTCCGGGGTCTTGGTTTCTCGTTAGTACCGCCAGCCCAGCAGGCTTTGGCCTCTAAGAGGGCCCCATCTTTGAGCTGAGAGCTCATAGAGACGCGCGTGGAACACGATGCGCCGTCGACTCGGGCATGGTCCATGATCAGACAGCGATACGCCCATTACTCGCCGTCCGCATGCCCACGCCTTCGGTGGCTGGAGATCCTCCTGCGACGGCTGTTGCCGTGGGTGACTGTTGCTGGGTCGTGAGGTGGACACTGTCCTCTCCCTCACGCGTCTTTGTTAGCATGACTGCTTCGCAGAAGGAGGCGACCGCTTTTCACTCGGCCTTGCCCGGCGGGGCCAGTCGTCAAGCGGGGCAGTCATCCAGTCATGCACCTGCTCCAACGTGTCCAGCAGTGGTGACACCCAGGCTTTCTTCCTTCCCTATCCGACACAAGAACCTCTCGAAACATCCGTGTCCGTCAAGGACACGCTTACCGTCTCAATTTCGGTGTGCCCGAAGTCTATCTACAATCTCCTGGAGTACTTACAGAAAAAAACATAAAATTTGGCCAGAAGCAAGAAGTTACAGTTAAAATAAAGGAATGAGTCCGAAATAATAAATATAATAAACATTTTTTTGTGTTTGTATAAAAAAAAAAAAATTACAAACTTATATTTTGTAGTTCAGTTGTTCATCATCAATGGATTTAGATAAAATGTAGGCACACATAGTTAATAACCTGGATTAACACACAAGATAGTTTTTAATCCCGATTTTATATTAGTTCAACTATGTACAATGCCAAGCGTATTTTCAACTACGGAACCCTTTATTGTACGTGGTTCGACACGCACTTGGTGTCTTGTTCAGTTGTTTTTTTTTTTTTGCAGCAGCGTTCGCATACTTCTTTCAGCCATTATGATAAATACCCGTTTTCAGCGAGTCTA
Source organism: Agrotis ipsilon (assembly GCA_028554685.1). NCBI lineage: Eukaryota > Metazoa > Arthropoda > Insecta > Lepidoptera > Noctuidae > Agrotis > Agrotis ipsilon. Next base: position 80,519 of record CM052970.1, on the reverse strand, counting down.
AAATAGCCCTTGCAATATTCCTATTAAAATGAAACGAAAAATGAAAAATCACGAATTAAATCACTACGAATCTTGCTAATTCGTCTGCCTTAGCCCCGCAGCACGGTAATATTATTAATATATTACCGCAGCGAGCAATATAAGGAATTACACTTTTAAGAGCAGTCGCGAGATCGCTTAGTCTTGTTGCTCTCTAACCATGACATGTGTTTATATAAACCCTTGTAAGTTGTTTTGATATTACCTAAAACAGCAGTTACAAGATTATTGTAATTGTGAAGTAAACTTCAACAATGAGTTGACCAGAATAATAATATTTATTGGGACTTATGAATTAGCTGGTGGTGATGCTCTAGTTAATATGGCTACATGGTTGGTGCGGCCAGCAGGCGCGCGGCACCCGCCAGGCGCCAAGTTAGGCAATGGTTTCCTTGTATGTGCCTCTAATATCACAACAATGGAGTGCGCGCAGCCGGCGGCGGAGGCGTGCGGGGCGTGGGGGCGCGGGGAGTGCGGCGCGGGCTCGGCTCTCACCTGACGACAAGTCCGTCTCCTTCATGACCTCGGCCCAGGCGGCGTCCTTCAGCTCCTGGTCGCGGTACTCGATGGCTGTGGTGTTCCACAGGCACGGGTACTTGCGTACGGTCTCGATGAAGTGCTCCATGGCGCGCAACGGGCTCGGCGCGGGCTGTGCGGCGGCGGCGGCGGGCTCGCGCGCGATACTGAGCGGGCCGCGCGCCGGCGGGGGGCAGCTGGGGCAGCCGGCGCCCGGCCGCCGCCCGCCAGCTGCGCGCCCGGAGCCCCGCGCCGGCCGCACCCGCCGCCCCGCCGCGCGCCGCCGCGCCGCCAGCCTGCCGAACACGACATCTCACACGATTATTATCATGACCATTTTTAAATCATTTCCTAGTCAACATTCAACAAGAACCTTCGATCATTAATAAGAACAAATACCTACCTAGGTATGCAAAGTTTAGATCATGCTAAAACCACGACCTAGCTTAACACAAACATTCTTGACGCATGTGCCTCAAGAACGTGGTATAATATGGTTGTACAAAAATACTTAGGTACGTAACCTAGCTCCAAATTGCATTAGCACAGCCGCAACTGGTGATGAGTACTACTGTCTAGTAGACGTTCTTTCCCTTCGACACCGGAAGTAATAAAAAGGGTGAATCTTTCAACTGGGCGTTGGTCGGAGACTAAAGAATTACCGTGACCCCAGAACGTAAGGGGCTATTGAAGGACGCCGTGGATTCTATTTAATGATTTTACCACTATAAATAAACACATTACATTACCCTCCTTTGCGTCGCGCAGTCGGGTAAAAAAGGATATACATACCTAATAATAATTTTCAACTGGGCTTGGATGTCTATATTTGAAACTATGAGGAATTTCAAAAAACGAAATTGACGAAAATTAAAACTACATCATTGGAATTTGGAAAATCGAATCAATAATCCTGGCCATTAATTAAACCCGTCGATTTTGTAAACAAATCACACTCTGTATATTCATAATGGATATTCCGTTCTGTGACGTTGTCTGCATGTCCGTATTCCGTATGTCCGCCATCGAAGTAAGCAATAACTCGACAAGTGTTTCGCCCCTCCACGGCGATAGTATTGACAGGTTTGATTGCATGGTATGAGTTCTCCCATTTTTCTCGCAAAATTAAGGGCCTCGGTTGGTGGCATAGGTTTTTTATTACAGGTTAAGAATTCATCGAAGGAATTCCCTTGCCCCGAGTGGAGCGGAAGAAACAGTATGACTTGACTGACTGAAAAGCTATCCGGTTCCATCAGTTGCCCTTTGCGTTTAAGGGCCGCGGTACATTTTTAAGATAGTTCCACGACCCCAGCAGGCAATTTGGTTCTATAAGGGCGTCACTTTGCTACACAGCGAAACCTCCTTGAGCGCAGTGCCGCGCCGCTGCCGTCGCGGCTGTGGCGGTTGCTCAGGATCACCGCGTAGCCGTTTCGTCTTATGAGCGAATATAAAAAACAGAACCCCCTAAAAAATTCGTTTTACAAAGTATACAGACGCCATCAGGTCAACCTCCCCAATTTGTCTTTACCAATCGAACATTAACCTTCCATCATGTGATAAGGTTGAAATATATCTGTAAAGGGGTCATTTTCAAAATGTCCAAAAACACGTGTTTGATTATTTATGATCTAATTTCTCTAGATTGAGTTTCAAATTCATCCGAGTGCGTTAGGTTAGGTTAGGTTAGGTTAGTTACATAATCAAGATCGCCAATACCCATAGATAATAATGCCAATATCCCACCATTCAAAAAATTAATAATGCCAATCTTTTTATAGTATTTATTTTCGTTCGTATTCATGCCAAGTTTCAAGTTTATTGACCCAAGGCACAAGTCCTTATCAAGGAATATAATTTCACATGCAAAGGTCGATTTTCAAAAAATGCCTTCTTATTGCCCACCTTTAGAGTTACAGCTGTAGGAGAGTCTTTACGACCATATCCTGTTGTTCTTTTATAATTATGTGAAATACCTACAGAGCAAATGTTTCAACTGGGCGTTTAGGGCCATATCCGAAACTATGAGGAATATCGAAAAATATTGAAAGAAGACTTGAGACCGATTTCGACGAAATCTAAAACTACATCCTGGGATTTTCAAAAAATCGTTAATCCTCGCCAGGAATCGAACCAGCTGATTTTGGAAAAAAAAACACAACATTATTATTTCACCAGCCGATAGTGCCGCGAATAAGAATCAAATTCGGGGAATAATAGTGGGCACGATTGCGACGATTAATCATCAAGGCAATGGCTGTTTTCGAAACATAAGTTAACTTATTAGAAAATGACATGTAATTTAATACATATTTGTGATAAGTATCTTCTTTAAAATACTTACCTAATGTGTTTTTTCTGAATCAATAATTTCGATTTTTAATTTACTAATTGCATAAATACCGCTGTGTGAATACAGCGGGATTGTAGCGTACATAATCATCTACAAAAAGTACACTAGCGCTATCTATGAAGTGATGGAGAAACTAACTTGTAAAAATGTCTACATCGCGCAATCAAGAAAATTCCGAATATGAATGTTGGCAGAAAGCCAACCAGACACAACACTCGTCGGAAGGTAAGGCCTTCCTTTTCACCGGGTATGGAGGTAACTTTCCACTCTGTTCCTCCTACCCCCAAAGGATTAGCGTTGCCAGGCGTCCGGATAAAGCCGTGCACAACCAGGCTTTTTGGTTGAGTGTCCGGCCAAATATTGACCTGATCTTTTTTTCTTGATTTGGTTTCTACTCTGGCCGGGCCGCCTCACTTTACATCATCGCTAGCGCAAACGAGGGGACTAGCACTTATATCTATGACTAGCACTCATATTTATGACTAGCACTTACCGCGCAAACTTGGACTGTCGCAAATTGAATTACGCGCCGCGAAGCTGTTCTCCGTTTCACTTTAATGAGGGATTTTCTTTTGATTGTTTCCCTAGTCGATGGATAGATGGCGCTGAACTTGATATGTTACTGCAATGAACGGAACGTCGTCATTTTTTGATTTTTTTCACTTGTTTGTAATTTTGAGATCTTAAAACGTAACGTACACTAAGCGCGCGAGTTGAATGCAGAGCTTAGGAATGCGGTAGTGCTGTTGACAAGGATGGCAAAGTACTACACTGCAGGCGCGTGAGGTGGGGCGTGCGGGTATCGCGGGGCTCTTCACCTCAGACCCCGACTGCATTCAACTCACGCGCTATCTGTACATGTCCTGTCATTGTCAGTCACATCACATCACACCATTGGCATTTGGAAATAAATACATAACAACAAGGAAAAAGAATTTTTTAATTTATGAGTTTTCCACGCCATAAAGAAAATGTCCCAAGAGAAAAAGAAGAAAAGTCTGTGCCTCGTGGATTTGTGCAAAAATGAAGACTTAAATCTAGTAACGTAGTCAGTTCAACGCCATCTACAGAGTTCTTGGAAACTACTCTTTTTTTTTAATACTCGAAAAAGAAAACCTCTCATTATTTTTCAATATTATTACCTACCGATGGACTAAATAGATTTTCAATTTCATCATCATCATCATCATATCAGCCGTAAGACGTCCACTGCTGAACATAGGCCTCCCCTTTAGACTTCCAGTAGGACCGGTTGTAAGCGGCCTGCATCCAGCGTGATCCTGTGGCCTTCATAAGATCGTCTGCCCACCTAGCGGGTGGACGTCCTACGCTGCGCTTGCCGGTGCGTGGTCTCCATTCGAGAACCTTACGGCCCCATCGGCCATCAGTTCTGCGTGCTATATGGCCTGCCCACTGCCATTTCAACTTGCTAATTCGTTGGGCTATGTCGGTTACTTTGGTTCGTCTACGAATCTCCTCATTTCTGAGTCGATCACGCAGAGAGACTCCGAGCATAGCCCTCTCCATAGCTCGTTGGACTATACTGAGCTTACTAATGAGGCCCATAGTAAAGGACCACGTTTCGGCGCCATACGTCATCACTGGTAACACACATTGGTCGAAAACTTTCGACTTGAGGCACTGAGGTATTTTGGACGAGAAAACGTTACGCAATTTCCCGAACGCTGCCCAGCCGAGTTGGATTCGGCGGTTGACCTCTTTCTTGAAGTTGGACCTACTGCCCTGCCAAGCCAAAACACTGTAACCTACAAAAACCAGTTTTGAGTTATCTGACAAAACATGTTTTTATTAATATTTGCCTATATCAGAGGTAATTGGTGCATATTATATATTTTTGTGCATTTAATAGTTAGGTGTACATCTCTAGTATATAGCCAGATAGTTTTTTTGAAATTATTTTATTACAGAAAGAAGTTATTGCCACTAACTTGTGTTGACAAGACAATCATAAAATTTTAATGTATTTCGAACAAGGCAAAACACTGTAAAACCGGATACAGTGTTTAATCCTTGTCTGAAACTCTAAACTCATTATGCCAAGACACTGTATCCAAGAACAACCACACTCCTGTGCCATACTTCTGGCGTAGTACCTTCGAGTATGACGGAATTAAATAACTTCTGGAGGACTAGAAGTACCGGTTTACCACCCGCTCTCAGAAGTTCAGGCGCCTTGTTATTCTTTAATTGTTCTAATCTCGTTGATTTCCGGGATGTCCTCAGTCGATTGCCATATTCCGACATATTAGCTGAAGATTGTAGCCTCATCTCGCTCCGGTCTTGCATCAACTTGATGGTTCCGTTCGCGAACTTTTGAGGCTTATTGCGGTGCGGGGTCTTAAAGAACTTGGATCCCACAGCTTGGACAGTTTCCACCAATCCATTGTTAATCTCGTCCACAGTTTTGCATTCGGTCAACCACTGAAAGCGATTGTGCAGTTTGTTTTGGAAGTCTTCGGGTTTCTGGATGTGGGCAGGGCCAGCAGGGCTATCGGCTAACTTGATAGTCACTGACCAACGGTTGTCCACTTAACTTGGATGGCTTGATACCTGTTACGAGGCTATGTGGAGGAGAGTGCCTCAAGAGCGTTAGTTAACATTTACATAAGTTTCATTGCAAATGCAACAGTCAATACAAAATATACCTTTTGACAGCTATTTGATGATCACCACACAGACACCGAGATATGCAATAGCCCCGCAGGTCCGAGCGTGGACTTCACCTGACGAGACCTTTCAAGCTTCACATTGATATTCAATGTGCCTCTGACGATTCGGTGATCGCTACCGGTTATTACCTTGGCGATCACTGAATATTCGCTTCCTGGTCGTTATGATGATGTCAATCTCATTTCTGGTAGTACCATCGGGGCTAATACATGTCCACCTCCTGGATGGCCGTTTCTGGAAATAGTAAATCACGTTCTTCCTTTTCCATGAAGTCGACCAGTCGCTGGCCCTTATGGTTTCGCTGCCCATACCCAAATGGCCCCACTCTCAACATGACTATTCCGTGCGACCTTTGCGTTGAAGTCCCCCACAACAACGCTGAGGTATATTTCAGAGGTATGTATGGCCTCGGAATATCTCCTCATACAATGCCTCTACCAAGGGCGGATCCAGGGGGGGGGTCATGGGGGTCATGACCCCCCCCTGGGCGGCAGGCTAGGTCATAGGTGGCTTCTGCAATTGCGAGTGGTTCAAATATAGAATCCTGAGCGATCATAGCGAAGTTTTCAAAGGTACGAGACGCAAAATAACTTTATCATCGTTGGGCTCTGGTACCTTTGAAAACTTCGCTACGCTCAGGACTCTATATTTTAAACCGCGAGCGAAGAGGCCTTCCCTTGCTTAGTTTTTAATTCAAGTACCTCCTCGCGCCAAAAACAACTTTGCAGCCTTGCATAACATTTAACTATTGTTTAAAAAAAGTGTTATTTACTAGATTTTCCGGTAACTCCGTCCGCGTACCTGGTCGCGCGCAATGGAGGACCAATGCAATCGATCCCATGAAATCTTATTCATTTAGCGGTTTCAACGTGAAAATTGACAAACACACTTTTGCGTTTCTATAAAATATTAAATATATCTATATCTCGGGCACGTCGCAATCGCGGCGGTAAGAGCTTTGAGGAGTGGTTAAACAGGCGTCACGAGCGACGTCCTGACCTAGCGCACGACTTAGGTCCTCACCGGACACGAAAGTTTCGGGAGGTACCTGTGTCGGATGGGGAAGGAAACGCCTGGGTGTCACCACTGCGAAGATCGCCGGAGGACACGGTGGAGCATACTGTGTAGGACTGCCCCGCTTGGGCAGAGCACCGCCGCCGTGTCCTCACGACGCCGATAGGCGGAGACGTCTTGTGCCCGGCATTGGTCGAGGCCATGCTGTGGGGAGAGAGGGAATGTAAAGCGGTCGCCTCTTTCTGCCAAGCAGTCATGCTCGCGAAGGAGGAGACGGGCTGCTTGAGGGAAAGGACAGCGTCCTCCCTCCACCCCAGCTGCAGTGGTAGACGCCCACGGCGATGGACGTCGGCAGACGGTGTCTGGCCACCGTAGGCACGGGCATGCGGGTGGCAAGGAGGTAATGGGCTACTCGCTGACCGACCATGGACCATGACCATGGTCGATGGCACGTTGTGTGCCACGCGCCCCCAAAGAGTGTCAGCATGATGCCGGGCCCCTCCTTCAGAGGGTCGAAGCCTGCCGGGGTCGCGAGACTTATATCATTACCGTGACCCCGGAACATAATGGGCTTTTAGTGAGTACAAGTCTAACAGTCCCTCCCGCTCTGCCCTGGGAGGACTCATTTGATGATTTTACCACGATAAAAAAAGTATAGCTAGCTACAGAGGCAAGCTGTCTGCGTCATGGTGACCCCCCCCTGATGTAAAAGCTGGATCCGCCCTTGGCCTCTACTTCATCATCAGAATGTGTCGGTGCATATACCTGTATGACCTTCAACGAATACCGGTTGGTTATTCTTAGTATATAGTATATGCTGCCCTACTCGACAAACTGTCGACTTTCATAACGTTGTTGATGAGGTACCTGCGGACCAGAAATCCAACATCACCCTGGGATTTACGATCTCCTTCTCGGTAAAAGAGCATTTGGCGGGATCTAGAATTATCTTATCCAGACCCTCTCCGGATTTCAGATAATCCCAAGATATACCAGCGCATTTTGCTCAATTCTTCCTCCAGCTCGACAATCTTCTCATCGGTCCTCAGTGTGCGGATGTTATGTGTTGCCAGGGCCAAAGTTCGTTGGTGGTGGTAGCGGGGAATCTGCCGGGAATTCTTACCACCCCTTGCTCTGCCGTTACCCTATCCGCTACCTAGACCAGGAATAGCGGAGCTGCTTGGGACTGGGGCCCTTGTGCTACTATTTAATTGTCAATCATAATAAATAAATAATGGGGGGGAGGAGGTTGAACTAAATCCCCACGCTAAACAAGGAAGAGAAATAATAACGGCACAGGAAAGTACGAGATAGCAATACTGTTGTCGATTCTGCTTTCGCTGGTTGGACATGGAGAGTAACAGCGCGAACTGCATGCGGGCAGTGCAAAACACTGTATTTTCCTACGCTTAAGCAAAATGCGTGTAGTCTATTTCGCCAAAACACGGTATACTTTGTTACAGTGTTTTTCTGTGTTAACATCTTATTTTTTACGTAATACAGTGTTTTTTTGTTTGCTTTATCTTGCAAAAAAACCGTTGAAATGAAAGTGTGGTCGATCATAGGTATGAAACAGACTTCAAGAAACTGATTGAGCTTTGTTAAGCGAAAACACTGTAAGTCGACTTACAGTCTTTTGGATTGGCACGGCAGCCTACCTAGCGTGATGGTTTGTCCCAGGTAGACATACGAGTCAACAACTTCTAGAACCGAGTTCCCAACTGATAATGGGGTGGGCACAACATGGACATTACACATTACTTTTGTCTTGTCCATATTCATTTTAAGACCAACCTGTTGGGAAACTCGATTGAGGTCGCCGAGCATCGTGCTGAGATCTTCCATCGATTTTGCCATGACAACAATATCGTCGGCAAATCGAAGGTGGGTGATGTACTCGCCATTAATATTGATGCCGAGTCCTTGCCATTCAAGGAGCTTGAAGGCGTTTTCCAAAGTGGTAGTAAACAGTTTCGGAGATATCACATCTCCCTGTCTTACGCCTCTTTTCAAAGGAATCGCCTTCGAACTCTGCTCCTGTACTCGGACCGACATAGTGGCATTATTGTACAAGGACCTAAGCACTTCGATGTACCGATAGTCAATACGGCATCGTTGGAGAGATTCAAGCACTGCCCATGTCTCCACCGAATCAAAGGCTTTCTCATAGTCCACAAACGCTAAACATAATGGCAAGTTATACTCTTCGGTCTTCTGTACAACTTGACGCAGCGTATGTATGTGGTCTATGGTACTGTAGCCTTTTCGGAAACCGGCTTGTTCGGGAGGCTGGAAGTCATCAAACCTACTTACTAGCAAAATCCTCCCCTAAACTCAGTTGTTTTTAAAGTGAATGTTCCAACTAGCCCGCGAAATTTAATTTTTATTCGTTTTTTGCAATTTGCAGGCCTGTGCTAGGTTGTATGTTGATTAAAATATTATTCGCGGCTGTAAGACGTATGTAGTTACAGAATTATAATCAACAAAATCATCAATACAAGCCTCCAAGTTCATAAAGCTCGAGGAATGATTTTTTCTGTGTTTTTTTGTTCCTAGGCCTAAAGGAAACACCCTGTATTGAAACACCCTGTATAAATATATTAAAAAAATAATTAAAATCAACTGTCACAGTATCTAAACCTAAAACGAAACAACCTAGCACACCTAACTTAGATTATAATAATATACCTAAAATTACGTTTTCTTTAAAGAGGATTAATCTCGGAAACCAGTTTATATTGGTCACCCTACAAACGTCACCAATGATTTTTTTTTTTTAATTCGCCCATCGTTGGGCAGGCTATGGTCTTTCGACCTTACCGCCTTGTCTTCCGTAGTTTCTTGAATTATTTGTTTTTTTTTTAACTAAAAATGTCTTCCGTTTATAATTTATGTATTATTTCTTTCGTTATAGTATATGTTGGATCTATAAGAAATTTATACATTTGGATGTATAATTTTTTAATTGTATCCGATTCGTATCCAAGTACTTAACGTACGTCATTTGTCAAAGTAAAGTATCTGTGTAACAAACAATGCTTGCAAGTTTCACAAATGTATCTGGTATAATCTTATTTTTAACAGCTATCTCCTCATGTAATTTATATTTACATTTTTCACTATGGATTATAACTAAGTGTATTATTAATATTAAAATAAATAAGGTAGTAAACATTAATACACATATATACAAAAAAACTTACGCTCATAAGACTATCGCTAGATGTCAACAACAGTTTCTACAATAAATTTATACAAATATACATAGGTTGAAACATTCCTGAGCAACTCATGAATACATTGCGGGACTTCACCAGGCTCGTTGAAAATATTAAGAAGCTCATCGGACAACACAAGGCGCTGAATGTTGAAAGACGAGCACTCGAAAAAAAAATATGATGTAATGACTGAACTTTTTGCGATTGACAGTATTCACAATTAGGAGAATTGACCATACCAAGACGATGAAGATGATAATTTAAACGACAATGACCGAAACGCATCCGACTTATGATTGAATAAAATTTTCTATTTATGAAATTATTAGACTTGCAAAACCAAGGTACGGAGCTTACTTGAATGTCTAATCTACTAAACCAAGTGCCCTTATTTTGGACCTGAGTACACTGATATGAATGTCTTCCCCACTCCTGACACATGCGCTGTCTTAGAAGACTAACTGCATCTGTAGATGGTATGGAGACATTCATAGCAGGGTCAGGGTTGGGTATTAGTTCTTCTAAATCGATAACTTTTTTGGCCAAGTAATCTGCCTTTTCATTCCCTACAACACCAATGTGCGAAGGCACCCACACAAAACCAACTACAATATTTGATTGATACAATTTCACCCATAGCTCTTTTATCAAATAAACTAAGTAATTAGTGTTAGCATGTAATTTGTTATTCGCCAAATTTTCTAGGACGCTCATGCTATCACTTACTACCATCCATTTATTATGTCCTGAATTGCAGTTTTCAATATGTTTCAAAGCACTCAAAATAGCTACAGCTTCTGCAGTAAAAATACTAGAATTTTTGTCAATTTTACGACCAATTCCTATATTTGAAGAGGGCTCATATATAGCAAAAGACACAGCATTATTATTTTTGGAACCATCTGTATAAATGAATTTATGATCTGACCACTCTGACAATAATGCATTTACTTCGTCTTTTGTGGGCAAGTCCTTTTTTTTCTTTAGAATTATGTTAATATCTGGAAATTTAGCAATGAAAGATCCTTCATAACATGGCAGGATATATTTTGATTGATAGATATTTAAATTTTGAATAAAATTCATGAAACTTTGAAGATCCTGTAGCATGAAAATTGGTTTAGAAACAGAAGGAGTAATGGAATGTAGTAAGTTGGTTAAAAGACTATTGCTGGAAACACTATAGAGTTTTAATAAAAATCTTTCTTTTAAATATTTGAATCGTATGCATAATGGTGGAACACTACAATCAATCTGCATTGCATTTACAGGAGTGCTTCTGAATGCCCCAGTTATAACACGCAAACATTTATTTTGCAGAACATCTAAACTATTTACAATTTTAACATCTGCAGCGAAACAATAAAAACCATATTCGAAATGACTACGAACTAACGATTTGTACAACAACAATAAAACTTTTGGGTCTGCACCCCAATATGTTCCAGACAGAGATTTCAATATATTACATGCTTTATTTGCTTTACTAATTATATGTTTAATATAATTATTCCAAGTTAAATTGTATGTAAAAAGAACGCCCAGGAATTTAACCTCATGTGAAATGGGTAAAGCACAATTATTATATTTTACATTGTGCATGCTAAGAAATTGTTTACCAAACACAACAACTTTGGACTTAGACTGATTAACATTCAGATCAAGATAAGAAAAATATTTATGGAGATTTACCAACGCATCATTTATTATTTGGACTGTATGTGATAAATTATTCCCTGATGCATAAACAACCAAATCATCTGCAAATTGTAAATTTTTAACCTGAGGCCCTAAAATAATATTTAATGTACGTATATATAATATAAATAATAAAGGTGATAGAATACCACCTTGACAAACTCCTTTAGACGATAATCTAGGACCATAGAGATGTCTATTGAATTTAACAAATACTTCTCTATTGTTGAGAAAACTTTGAATCCAATTTATCATTTTTACAGGAATCCCTATTCGTGATAATTCCTGACAAAGAATATCTATATTCACGCTATTAAAAGCTCCTGCAACATCAAAGAAAACTCCAACCAAATTTTTGTTAGCCATTAAGGAGTTATGTATATCAAGTTGTAATTGACAAATACTTTCCCTAGCAGACCGATTCCTACGAAAACCAAATTGGTTAGAAGGTAAAATATTGTTTTGTTCAACATAAAACTCTAAACGTTGTTTCAACAGTTGCTCAAATAATTTTCCAATACAAGAAGTAAGTGCTATGGGACGATACGAATCAGGACATAGTTTGGGCTTGTCAGGTTTTAAAATAGGTACTATGCAATCCACTTTCCAATCTTGAGGTATAATATTATTTTCCCACAATAGATTTAATATTTTTAAAAATGTGTTTAAACTTTCAGCGCTTAATTTTTTTATTAAAATGTATGGCATGCCATCGAGACCATAAGCAGTATCTCTTCGAGAGGAGATAGCAGACATTAATTCCTTCATTGTGAAAGGATTAAGTAGGAAACTATTGCTAGAATTAATATTATCATTATTAATATTTGATGGTTGTGATACAAAGTCTGGTGTGTATTTCTTTAAAAAATCAAAAACCCAAGCGTCAGATTCTGGTCGACTATAATTATATGTTTTATTATATTTACGCATAAAATTCCATATGACAGATAATGGTGTATATCTATTAAATGTTTCACAAAGAGAAAACCAGCTTTTTTGTCTTTCTGTTTTAATGGTTAGTTTTTTAATTGCTCGAAGCCTTTTAAATTGTAAATATGTTTCCTCTGTTGGGTTATTTTTAAAATTAATATATGCTTTTTTGAAATTTAATACAACCTCTGTACATTTTTGATTCCACCAAGGAAGGGAAGGTGTTTTTGTCTTATTACTATGGCATGTGTGATTCTGATTGGTGATATTTGTGTTGGATTGATAATTCGGGTTATTGCTATGAGTATTTGCAGCAGCTGTGCGCAAAATATTACAAAATCGGAAATATGAATCAAGAAGTCTTGTATTATCAATTTGAAAATCAATCAACTTTTCTTCCACACAATTACTATACATTTGCCAATCCACGCATTTATAATTTGGATAGATAGGCAAATGTTTATCATTCAAGCAATTGTAATGATAATTATTTTGGTTGTTGCTAATCGTTACCTTTATAATTACAGGAATATGATAGCTACTACCAAGTGGACTATCATGTACAAACCATTCACAATTAAGTGCCAATGACGACGAAACCAAAGATAGGTCCAGTGCATTGGGACGCCATGTTAAAGAACCAACTGTTGTTACTTGACCGTCGTTAAGAAGAACCAGATTATTTTCATCTATGATTTCTAAGATATCTCGACCACGTGGAGTGTCGGAAACACACCCCCAAGAAGTGTGATGGGCGTTGAAGTCCCCGGCAAATATAAAAGGACTAGGAATAGACTTTACCAACAAATCAAATTTATCTTTATTAAAAGGTGGATTACAGTTTAAAGGACTGTAGAAACTGACTATGCTTATTTCTTTATTGTTAACTGTAATTTTTATACAAATGTTTTGTAAAGAATTGTCGAAATAAGTTTTTATTTTAGAATAGGTAATACTTTGGTGTATTAATATTGCAACTCCATTGTGTTTATTACCACAATCATTTCTTTCAATATTGTAATATTTTATTTTAAATGATTGTTCAGGTTTGAACCATGTTTCAGAAATGATTGCAATATGAATGTTTTGTGTATAGAGGAAATTTGTAAATATTTGTTTATTGCTATTTAAACTTTGTGCATTCCATTGAATTATATTTAAATTTGACAGATCCATCAGGAAGGTGACGAAAATTTATTACATAAAGTTGTTTTTAAGGCCTCTTTAATTGATGATGAATTTATAGGAACATCTTTATTACTTACTATTTTAATAATCGTTTCTACTAATGTACTTAAAAATTTATCGGATTTCATCAAATTGTTAACTTGTACATCTAAAGTACGAGTGGCTAAAGCTGGGAATGCATTAGTATCAAAAAGATCGGAATATGTAGCACTTCTAGACTTAATTTTGTTTTCTTCTATTTTTTGTTTTTTGATTGGGCAAGATGAGGAGATAGCTATATGATTTCCTTTACAATTTACACATTTAGCGTCCTTTGGGTTAATCTGGCAGCTCTTAAAATTGTGATTAAGTGTGCAAATTGAACAAACCTCTGCATTACGGCAAAATTTCGCAATATGTCCATACCGCATACACTTAAGACATTGTTTTACCGGTGGAATATATTTACTTACTTCATGACGCCATGAATCTAAGTAAATATACTGAGGAAGAATAGTGGATGCGAATGTTATTGCCACAGCCTGAGTAGGGACAAAAACTACGCTAGAATCATTTTTGACCCTGCGCATGAAGCGCCTAACTTCAATAACATTTTTTGAACTTCCAATCAACGAAAATATTTCTTTATTTGACAATTCTGTAGGAACCGAGGTGAGTACTCCTGTTACTTCAGCATCCCCAGCCGGTATGGATGCCTTTAATGTTAGCTGGTCTAATAGTTTCTTATTCTGTAAAAACATGTTGGCATTATTCGGTAAATCGAATGTAATGCCAACTTTGTATTTATTTACGGTACGTAGGTGCATGACGCCTGAAACGCCATGCTCCCGTAAACCTTTGGATAACGCTAACCGATCCCTGTCATTAAATATTAAATTTTCTTCCATGTGAGTAAGGAATACAATAAGCTCCGACTTCTGTGTATCCTCAGGATATTTACGCGAGTAGCCTTTTACTCTAAAGATGGCGTATTTATCTTTGTTGAAGTCCTTTTTGTGACGAGAAGTAATAGTCAAAATAGACTCAGCTGAATCCGAGTCGGATGACTCTGTTGATTGCGACTGCTGCTGCGGGTCTGCAATGGACAAATCATCCTTCCTCCGTCTCTTCTTCCCCATTTCAAGATTTGTACTATACACTATTTATACTATGAACAACTTAAATCGCTAATATGTACAAAGAATATGTAAATTTTGAGCGAAAATAAAAAAATGGAAAATCTGAAAAGAAAATCGCGCCTTTTCACTTTCACAGTTTCCCGCCTTTTTCCGTCACCAATGATTTGAATTTGACAACATCATAATGTTGCCATCTTAAACGTCAAATACACCTCCTAGTTTTTCGGGAAACATCATTGGATTTTTGTGTTCTTTTTTTTAGATTACTTAAAAATATGAGTAATTAAAATATACTACAGAATATAAAAACTATCACAAGCTGTAAAAAAATGTAATAGGATTGTAATAATATGCATTTAAAAAAAACTTTAACCCAAAAAGTTTCAGAATATTGGTAAAGTTTTTTATTTTGTGTAAACATTTATCAATGCCAGAAAGAGAAAAAACTCCTAGCTGTGTGCCTCTCTTGCTTAAAAACTAAAGCGCCGTATTCACCATCTGTCACGGCTGTACGTCATGCACGATGCACGACGCAAAAACAACGTGAATAGGCTTGACGTACGTCATAATCACGGTGTTTTTGCGTCGTGCATCGTGTATGACCTTGGCGGGACGTACAGCAAGATGGAACGTGAATAAGGTGCTTAAGGCACGGTTTTAATTAATGTTAGAAGTCTTAGAAGTACTCACTCCTTAACTCCTTGCTTTTGACTTCACTCTCTATTATTAATCTGTGGTCACAATGTCACAATGACTAAAATAGATAATCTATGACAATGACAGGGAAACGAACCGAACCACGAAGTTTGACAGCTTGTCATATGTTTGACTCGGTCGCAATTTAAATATTTGTCAATAAAATTGAAAAGGTTTACTTAACTATATTTCAATTAAGAAATGAAAGACGAACATTGAATCTTTAATTCTATGCATTAGTTGAACCGTTTGGTTAAAGGAAGTGATCGTGTTTATACTTGTGATAGAGCAAGGCAGGCCTTTGTTTATAGTATCGATGAGGTATACATGAGGCAGACACTGGTGAGCGGTCGACCAGTGGGCAGGACTACACTGTGCGCACCATGGAGGGTCAGGCCGATGCCGAGCGCGACAGAGCCCTGTGAGTAGAACCTTGGAAGGCGCTTCGCAAAGACAAGCGTTGTTTTTTATTCGAAGCAATTTTTAAGTTCGATATGGTATTTTTAATTTTATTTTGGAAATGGACCGAAACGTGAAAAACCGTGGGTTGTGAAATAAAATAACATAAATTTCCAGAAATAATTATATAGTGTGGTAGTGGGTGAAGTAATGGTGAGGAAAATCAAGTGATGGGTCTAACGTTGTTTTCAAACAACAATGAGGTCAATGACATATTTAAGGTCTAAAACAACGACTAAAAGCCAAGGTCAAGGTTAGTTTATTCTGCTAATACGGAGAAGCCCGAAGGGCTCCTTATTTCTGACTAGATGGTTAGCGATGAGTAGCTATAGCCATGACTAACCAAATTCTGGTTATGAGCAAAATAGCCACGGCTATGATATCCGTTAACACAAGAGCTAGCTTTTGGGTACTGGTTGGCTAGATACCTGACAGGTTATGACATAACTGGTAGCCATAGTTTCAGTTTTAATCAATTGTACTAATCAAAGGTCCCATGTGTGGTGTCACTTAATGAAAGAAGACCATTTTTTTTGGGCTTTTTCTGAAAGTGCTGGCCAGCAAAAAAAAATTGGTACCAATGGTTAGTACTAGTCATTTGGAGCAATAGTTACTATGGCACCAAAGTTGTAGGATTGCTCTTGGACAAGTTATACAAGTTCGAAGATTCGTAATTTTCATACATTTTTTAATTTCTGAAAGTGCCGAGAAACACCTAATAATGATAAATACTGCTAGAAATAGTGACCTCAAGCAATTTAACATAAAATCATCACGCCTGTTATCCCTGAAGGGTTGGGCAGAGGTGTACCCAATTAAAATGAATAATAATCACTTTATTTTTTGTGAAAAGAAAAAAAAACAAGTTAAAATATATAAATCTGCTGCTGGGGCCAGCACCAGGAACAGAATCGAAGTTGCCTGTGGTAGGGGTCTTGGGAGAGAAACCTCCTAACAGTATGAATCGTGACCAAAAGTAGTGCTTTTTGAATCAACCCGTTTTTTGGGAAATAAAATCATCAAATCTGTTATCTCGTTCTGGGTTGAGCTGGAGAGACTGTCAGACTCCTGCAGACTAAAAGTCCACCCTCTTCATTTGGTTGCCCTTTGCGTTCCAGTTACTAAGATAGTCGACGACCCGGTACATTTCATTCATACATTTGTTGTTTTCTGAAAGAGCCTCATAGCCTTCGGAATGCGATACTGTCGGACCCTCAAGTAGGGGTGGGACAGGTTTGCATCGCCGTGCAATCAACGGAACTCGACAGGTACTCGTCCTTGACATCCCGTGGAACTTCAAGGAGCATTCCCAGGGCTGCCTTCAAGCTGTTACCTAATATTGGGGGGAAAAAGCCTTTTTTTGGAGGCTCTACGTGGAAGTGGTGTGGTTAAAACCCCTCTACTAGAACTCTGTGTCCTCAAGCTGATTGCAGGGGATCATGGCTTTTCAAGTGATCCACTTATAGATGCTGGAGGGCTCCTCTGCATCCAGATAACACGGTGGCAATCCGGAAAGGAGGCTGCCACTAAGAAGTGGCAGCTTCCTTTCTGGATTGCCACCTACAGGAGACTGCAGCAGTAATGACAGAGAACTAGGAGGCAGAACATGTGAACGCCCTCGTAATCTCAATCCAGCTGCGTACGGCGAGCAATGGGGAAGCTAGTTGTCTTATCAAGGATCAGGCCAAGGACGACAGCATATTATCGTGTTCTAAAAGAACTTTCAGTGGCCCTTATAGAGCCAAACACCTACCAGTAGCAGCACAATTGATGATTTTATTAACCAAATAAACGTGGTTGATTCAAAGAGCTCTAGTTTTGGTCACGATTCGTACTGTTAGGAGGTTTCTCTCCCAAGACCCCTACCACAGGCAACTTCGATTCTGTTCCCGGTGCTGGCCCCACCAACAGATTTATATATTTTAACATGTTTTTTCTTCTTTTCACAAAAAATAAAGTGATTATTATTCATTTTAATTGGGTACACCTCTGCCCAACCCGTCAGGGATAACAGGCGTGATGTTATTTTATGTTGAATTGCTTGAGGTCACTATTTCTAGCAGTATTTATCATTATTAGGTGTTTCTCGGCACTTTCAGAAATTAAAAAATGTATGAAAATTACGAATCTTCGAACTTGTATAACTTGGCCAAGAGCAATCCTACAACTTTTGTGCCATAGTAACTATTGCTCCTAATGACTAGTACTATCTATAGGTATAATTTTTTTTCGCTGGCCAGCACTTTCAGAAAAAGCCCAAAAATGTATGGAGCGTGAATGATCTCCTTTCCTGATTTATTATTTCCTTTAACATAATTATGTGTATTTTACTACAGACAGTACATTCTCATGACAACAAGGTTTTAATTTACAGATCAGGAGTGGACAATACTGCTGCGGAGGGTGATGGAGACCGGGCACGGTACAGGTTAGCTACTGTAATGCATTTGTTCAGTTGTGACCATATATTTCTGTGGTTGTGACATAGGTACTGTGATGTTATGTTTGGGTTGATGATAAAGTTATTAAGGTATAATGCACAATAATACTCCCAGTTCAGCTACTAGTTGTAAACTACTGTTTGGCCCAATTTATCACCATAACTTCAAATTAAACAGAAAAGTCGAAATTTGGAACTGATGGTCTTTGTAATTCTACCTTTAAACATGTGCTACTGAAGTTGTTTAAACATGTGCTTCCTAAGCATGCTTTGTCATGGCACGGTACACCATGACATGCAGTGGCGAGGTTCAGGAATTCAGCGGTTTCTATGTGGCTAATAAGCACTGAATAACGGTAACCTTTTCGCTCCCGTCCCAGTCTGTGTTGGCCCAAAGTCAACAGTTCTTTATGCATGAACTTGAGACGCTGCCGCATATAAATATGACGACATAGGAAGTCGCTCTGATAAAACGGCAATGAAACGGTTGTCTGGAAACCCACCCGAATATAGTTCGGAAATGGCTAGACGATGTTTAAACGGAACACACGCAATTAGAGATGAGTTTTTTCAATTAGATAAAAATCTGTAGTCAGGTGAAAGTATCACAAAAACAGACATGTAAAGTAAGAGATGCCGATGTACGCAGCCTGATGGTGCGCTGCGCGTCGCAGTCCTCGTTGGACGAGTCGTCGCAGCGGCCCGCGTGCGGCGGCGCGGAAGCAGCGGCGCACGCGGCGCACCCAGCGCGCCTGCTGGCGGCGCTGTCGCGGCTGCGGCGCGACGCCGTGCTGTGCGACGTGCGCCTGCACGCGCGCTCCTCGCCCGACGCCGAGCCGTCGGCCGCGCTGCCCGCGCACCGCGCCGTGCTGGCGGCCGCCTCGCCCTACTTCCACGCCATGTTCACGCAGTTCGACGAGAGCACGCAGCCTACCATCACTATACAGGTAGCTCCTGACTACTGCATTTCACACTCGAGTCCATCTTAGTTTCTGAAATGTAGTTCCCCGTCGTACACCAACCATAGAATGTAATATATTGTATGGTACAGTTAGTTACCCAGCTGAATGTTGGTTGCAGAACGTGGAGCCGCAGGCGCTTGAGGCGATCATCGAGTACGTGTACACGCCTGACTCGCTCGTCATCACCGAGGACAACGTGCAGGTAGCCTAATTGCAGCGAAGATAACCCTGTCTTATCTGTGATGAAGTCCTCGGGAGGCGACCAACAATCAATACTCACATAGATACACTTCGCTACATAGTTATGGCCTTTAACAGTTGACTGTACTCGCTCTCTAATGTATGTATATATTTAAATGTGTATTTATATTCTTTATTATGTGTATTGTATTTGTATTATAGGTTAGGGGTAACTGTTAATTTTTGTGCATCATTACCTACCCTCATTTTGAGGGATACCTACGCCTGTGCGAAAGTTTTTTGTTCGATTTTTATTTTAACGAACTCGTTATGTCGAATATTCAGTTGTACGATGTTTTATTATATCGATGCTTTATTAGTGCGATGTAACGTTTGTGCGAAAAATCTTTTTGCGAAGAACTTTACAGCGAATGCTCATTTGTTCGATAGTTTATTAGTTCGATGGTATGTTGATTCGAAAGATCAGCAAAAAATCAAAATTAGAACTCCGATGTAGGTAACTTATTTCTTTAATAGATTTTTAACTTTGTCACATTTTAATCAGAAGGATCATGTTATATGAGGCGGAGTGGACCGGTGCTGTGCCGCATTCACCAATCACAATGGCTGATGCACATAGCTGACCAGGCACAGGTGGTTTTCAAGCCATGTGATTGGTGAACCGCGACATAGCACCGCTCCACTCCACCTCAGTGGAACTGCAGCCTTAAGGCTGCGTTTCCACCAGAAATGTGCGAGGATGTGTAGCGAGGAATGTGTTTGTAAAGAACCAATAGAATCGATTTATTTACCTCGCCTCGGTCAGCACAGCTCTGGTGGAAACGGCTCAGCGGAGCTTGATTTTTGCACATGCAAAACATGCGAGGGATGTGTACGAGGGATGTGTGCGAGGGATGTGTACGAGGGATGTGTGCGAGGGATGTGTACGAGGGATGTGTACGAGGGATGTGTGCGAGGGATGTGTGCGAGGGATGTGTACGAGGGATGTGTACGAGGGATGTGTGCGAGGGATGTGTACGAGGGATGTGTACGAGGGATGTGTGCGAGGGATGTGTACGAGGGATGTGTGCGAGGGATGTGTACGAGGGATGTGTACGAGGGATGTGTGCGAGGGATGTGTACGAGGGATGTGTACGAGGGATGTGTGCGAGGGATGTGTACGAGGGATGTGTACGAGGGATGTGTGCGAGGGATGTGTGCGAGGGATGTGTACGAGGGATGTGTACGAGGGATGTGTGCGAGGGATGTGTACGAGGGATGTGTGCGAGGGATGTGTACGAGGGATGTGTGCGAGGGATGTGTGCGAGGGATGTGTACGAGGGATGTGTACGAGGGATGTGTGCGAGGGATGTGTACGAGGGATGTGTGCGAGGGATGTGTACGAGGGATGTGTGCGAGGGATGTGTACGAGGGATGTGTGCGAGGGATGTGTGCGAGGGATGTGTACGAGGGATGTGTACGAGGGATGTGTACGAGGGATGTGTGCGAGGGATGTGTACGAGGGATGTGTGCGAGGGATGTGTTGCGAGGAATGTATGTTGAGAAATGTGTTGCGAGGTTTGCGCATACTGCACCAGCCAGTCCATAGACGCATCCTCGCACCACACATTAATGTGCATTTTCACAGCTCCGCTACACATCCTGGTAGGCACATTTTTATCGCACAGCTTTGGTGGAAACGCCCACACAATTTCACAGCACAGCTAGACATCCTCGCACGACACATTTCCTCGGCACATCTCTGGTGGAAACGCAGCCTAAACGTGGCGAATTTGTTATTTGTCTTTCTCATTTTAGGAAAATGTACGTACGTGAAGATATTTATGGTATTCATGTAGGTATTTCCTCATCGTTTATAATGCATTATAGATAGGCGTTTCGAATCAACATACCATCGAACTAATAAACTATCGTACAAATGAGCAATCGCTGTAAAGTTCTTCGCAAAAAGATTTGTCGCACAAACGTTACATCGCACTAATAAAGCATCGATATAATAAAACATCGTACAACTGAATATTCGACATAACGAGTTCGATAAAATAAAAATCGAACAAAAAACTTTCGCACAGGCGTAGGTATCCCCATTTTGATTAAAGTTCTTTAAGTCCATCATAGGGAAGGTTGTCTGGAAGACATCGCTATTAGCGATAATCGACCGCCGTTGTACCCTTCAAATATATCAATTTTGTGAGTTTGTTTTCATTTTGGTGTACAATAAAGTATATTCTCACAAAGAACAAGACACATTTGGAGAGCTCGCGTCAGTCTTTCAGTATACGCCGACTTCCTGTTACTTTTTGTTTTGAATACGTTCAATAGCCGCCTGAAAGCCTACCCAGGGGATTATAACGTCTTAAAACTGGGCTTATTCCGGCGAGTGAAAGTGACAGCGCTGCTTAAGTCGTCCAGTACCATCTCGTTCACTCACTGGAACAATCCTGGTTTTAAGAAGTTGTAATACCCAGGGGGGCTAATTAAAAACGATTCAACAGCAAGACATTTCAGTTTAGGTTCCTAAACTGCAGCACTTAAAGTGACCATGACGTCCAATATCCTCAGCGTCATTTGGATCGCAATTTTACTGAAATGTTTTTGGTGAAAAAGAGACAACGCTATTATTGAATAGTGTTATTTATCAAAAGATGACTGATTCTTTGTATAGCCTGTAAGCGTAATAAATTCGGTATCGTTATTATTGAAGGTACAGTTGGCCGCGTAACTGGAGCCGCTGACTTTCTATGGCGTAGTGTGAGACAAAAAATGGCAATGACAGGGTGAATTTTTCAACTGGGCGTCGAAGGCTATATTCGAAACTTTGAGGAATATCGAAAAACGTTGAAAGGAGTCTCGAGGCTGATTTTGACGAAAACTAAAACTGCATTGAACAGCAAACATGGGTTTTATGAAATTCAATAATTGTAGCCAGGAATCGAAGCCGCTGATTTTTTTAGGTGGTAAATCAACAAATGAGTCCTCCCGCCCTGGGTCGGGCGGAAGGGACTGTCAGACTCTTACTGACTAAAATCCACCCGTGTTCCTTCGGATATCCTTTACGTTCCGAGGCCGCGGTATCCTGAGTTAAGAAAAAATCCGCGACCCCAGCTGGTATTTGGCGCGAAACACGACGTGCCACTCGCATACGGGCAAAGAGACTCTTCCTTAGGCACACAGTGGCAGTGCCTAAGGAAGAGTTTTTGGGGAAGACCAGTTTTTCGGGCCGGTGCACCCTGGGATGCGGGCAAAAACTCTTCCTTAGGCACTGTGTGCCTAAGGGGTCTCTTTGCCCGTATGCGAATAGCCTGTCGTGTGGACACTCCAACGCGTGTCCCTCTGATCAGCAGAGGGCACAGCGGCGGAGCAGGATTGCGGACGGTGAGTAATGGGTAGCTCGCCGTCCGACCGAGGACCAAGCCCGGGTCGGTGGCGCGTCGTGTTTCGCGCCAAATGCCTGCTGGGGTCGCGGGTTTTTTCTTAACCCAGGATACCGCGGCCCTGGAACGTAAAGGGCATCCGAAGGAACACGGGTGGATTTTAGTCAGTAAGAGTCTGACAGTCCCTTCCGCCCCATCCAGGGCGGGAGGACTCATTTGATGATTTTACAACCTAAAAAAAAAAAAAAGCACCCCTCAATAGTATTGCTAATAAGGATAAAATTCTTGGAAGTAATAATAAATCGAATATTCACCCTGTATATATGAATCGGTTCTGTCAGAGCCTGCTGTCGGCGGCGTCCCTGCTGGCCGTGTCGGGCGTGCGCGCGGCGTGCTGCGTGTTCCTGGCGGCCGCGCTGGCGCCCGACAACGCGCTCGGCATCCGCGCCTTCGCCGAGCTGCACGCCTGCGCCGACCTGGCCACGGCCGCCTCGCGCTACATCGAGAACCACTTCGCGGAGGTGCTGGACACCGAGGAGTTCCTGGCGCTGGAGCCCGAGCCGCTGGCCGCGCTGCTGGACAACGACCGCATCACCGTGCCCGGCGAGGAGGCCATCCTGGACGCCGTGGTGCGCTGGCTGCAGGCCGCGCCCGGCGCGCGCGGGCCGCACCTGGCCGCGCTGCTGGAGCACGTGCGCCTGCCGCTGCTGGCGCGGGACGCGCTGCTGGCGCGCGCCGCGGCCGAGCCGCTGGCCAGCGCCGGGCTGCGCGTCAAGGACCTGGTCATCGAGGCGCTGTCCTTCCACCTCATGCGGCCCGAGCGGCGCGCGGCGCACGCGGCGCAGTGCGTGCGGGCCCGGCCGCGCCAGCCGCCGCGCGCGCCGCGCGTGCTGCTGGTGGTGGGCGGCCAGGCGCCCAAGGCCATCCGCGACGTGGAGGCCTACCAGCTGGACGCGGGCCGCTGGCGCGCCGCCGCCGAGCTGCTGACCCGGCGGTGCCGCGCCGGGCTGGCCGTGGTGGGCGGCCAGGTGTACGCGGTGGGCGGCTTCAACGGTGACCACACTATTGATGACCTCCAGCGGAACGTAGTACACAGTGCAAATGTCACTAGACGATTATGTTGAATATTAATGGACCATAAATTATCAGTTATCCGAACAAATACTACCACGTAGAACATTTTGCATACAGCACACGTGTCATTTCTTGACACTACAGAAAGTATTAAGAACTAATGGGCTCTGACACGTTTAGAAGAAGATAAATGCTGATGTAAAAATTTCCACTTTGTCGAGCTCTGACACAGAGAGAAGTTGTCGCGGCAGACCTCTTCTCAGAAGATGACAGGACGAACTAGACATAACTAATGAACAGTCTACTCTAGCCCCGGGTCGTGAAATCTGCAACTCATAGAGAGTGAGCCTTTGCCCAGCAGTGGGATGATGTAAGCTAGCAGTATCAATAAAACAAATATACTAATAATTGAAAGTAGGCTGTAACAGATTAAATCTCATTTTAGATAGCAATCTGTTATTTCATACCTTGTGGGATCAAATTTAGCTGTTATAACAAATACACAATACTTAGCTCCCACTACTTGCCACATAGAATTAAACAATATTAACCATAAAAATAAATTGAAACTTCATAGTGAAATACTTTAATATCAAACAAAAATGCTAAAATTGTTAAGAGGAAAGTATACCAGCTGCTATTTCATAAAATAGGTATTTAGAAAAACTCGTGCTGTCGCTCGCGCGTTGAATCCGATCCCCGATTGTGCGATAGAGAACGCGCGACTGACTAAGTATTTTTTATATGAAAGTCTCTCGGGAGAAAACGTTTTTAGGGTTCCGTAGTCATCAAAGAACCCTTATAGTTTCGCCATGTCCGTCCGTCCGTCTGTCTGTCCGCAGCTTAGCTCAGAGACGTCCAGTACTATAAAGCTGTAATTTTGAATATGGTTGATGTACTGCACAGGCACCCTGCGCGTGCGCAGCGTGGACGTGTACGACGTGGCCTCCGACAGCTGGAGCACCGGGCCGCCGCTGTGCGCGCGCCGGTCCACGCTGGGAGTGGCCGTCATCGGACACGTCATCTACGCCGTGGGCGGGTGAGTGACCGCGAGTGACTGTGACCACACTGACGCCCGCGACTGTGACCACACTGACGCCCGCGACTGTGACCACACTGACGCCCGCGACTGTGACCACACTGACGCCCGCGACTGTGACCACACTGACGCCCGCGACTGTGACCACACTGACGCCCGCGACTGTGACCACACTGACGCCCGCGACTGTGACCACACTGACGCCCGCGACTGTGACCACACTGACGCCCGCGACTGTGACCACACTGACGCCCGCGACTGTGACCACACTGACGCCCGCGACTGTGACCACACTGACGCCCCGACTGTGACCACACTGACGCCCGCGACTGTGACCACACTGACGCCCGCGACTGTGACCACACTGACGCCCGCGACTGTGACCACACTGACGCCCGCGACTGTGACCACACTGACGCCCGCGACTGTGACCACACTGACGCCCGCGACTGTGACCACACTGACGCCCGCGCCCGCAGGTTCGACGGCGCCACGGGGCTGAGCTCGGCCGAGGCGCTGGACACGCGCGAGGGCGTGTGGCGACCCATCGCGTCCATGTCCACGCGCCGCTCGTCCGTGGGCGTGGGAGTGCTGGGCGGCAAGCTGTACGCCGTGGGCGGCTACGACGGAGCGTCGCGCCAGTGCCTGCACACCGTGGAGCGGTACGACCCGGCGGCCGACTGCTGGGAGCCCGTGGAGGAGATGGGCGCGCGCCGCTCGGGCTGCGGCGTGGGCGTCGTGGACGGCGCGCTGTACGCCGTGGGAGGACACGACGGCCCGGCCGTGCGCCGCAGCGTGGAGCGCTGGAGCGGCGCCGGCTGGCAGCCCGCGCCGCCCATGAGGACCGCGCGCCGGAACGCGGCCGTGGCGGCGCACCAGGGCCGCCTGTACGTGGTGGGCGGGGACGACGGCGCCGCCAACCTCAGCAGCGTGGAGGTGTTCGACCCGGCCGCCGACTGCTGGTCGCTGCTGCCGGCCGGCATGGCCGTGGGCCGCTCGTACGCCGGCGTGTGCGTGGTGGAGCGGGCCATGTGAGGGCGCGCCGCGGCGGGGGCCCCCGGCACCCCGCCGCGCGCGCCCCGCGCCCGCCCCGGCCCGGCCGCGCCGCCCGCCGCGCACGTGGCGCACGTGTTGCACGCCCCGCACGTGCCGCACGGGCCGCACGCCGAGCACGACTCGCACGACCCGTACGCGCGTGATTCGCCCGAGCCGGGGTGAGTTTGCCATACGACTTAAATAAGAATCAGTTACATTACGGACTTATACATCAACTGTATTTCTCCCAGTAGATACGAAAACGTAAGCTTGTATGCAAACGTGGGAGCCGGGGTGGCGGGCGTCCCGGCGCCGGCGATGATCCCGGGGCTGCCGGGGCCCTCGGGGTCGGCCGGGTCCGCGGGATCGGCGGGACCCTCGGGGCTGCCGGAGCCCTCAGGACTCGCGGGCCCCTCGGGCCTAGCGGGGCCCTTGGGGCTACCGGGTCCCTCGGCTCTAGCGGGGCCCTCGGGGCTGCCGGGTCCTTCGGGGCTGCCGGGCCCCGCGTCTCAAGGGCCGGCGCCGCCTCACTGGAGGCCCCTGTATGTGCAGCGACAAGATTCCGACCAGGTATTTATTTATTACACCTGTTAGGACAAGCATGGGTCTCGCGCACTCATCGTGTAGGATGACATTCGATAAGTCGTTCAATAAAACATCGCGAATCTGTCAAATTATACCAAACGAAATTATTAACGTTCCTCTATTGTGATAAGTTTGAAATCTAATAAAAAAATATGACAGATTGAGGTAGATTGATGTGCTGGCCACTGTACAATAAAATCATGGTATCATAGTAGTAGTACACATTGTGTTTGGTTTCCGATTACCGGTAGTACAAGGGGATATGATAAATTATTTTTTATGGAATACAGGCTTATAAAAAAATAACCTAAACGCGAATGGCGGCCATTTTAGTAGAATACCAAAGCCTGGTTCGAGCAGTGTGTGCGTCTGCGTTTGAACGATATTCTTCGTTGAACTGTTTGATAAGTTCATTAATAAAACAGTAGGTAAAGTTCTTGTTTTACTAATTTCTTAACCGTCGATCGGGATCTATGTTGAGACATTTGAGAAACCAAGTAAACCGTTCAATAAATTACAGCAAATAAACGACGATTGCTACTATCGCACATCTATGCGTTGTTTAACTTTGGAATGAAAAGTTATGGAGAGTTTAAATCGGCCAGCTACATAGTAGGTTCAGAGCTCTTGGTGTCCTCAGGAGCCCGCGTACGGGCGCGCGGCGCACGCGTGCTCGCGCGAGCAGCTGTACGACACGTGCGGCGCGCCGTGCTGGTGGCGCGCGCAGACGCTGGAGTTCCACTCGCGCGCGCCGTGCCGCACGCACACCGTGCCGCGCGCCGGCCGCGTGCTGCGCGTGTGCGGCGTGCGCGGCGTGCGCGTGTCGCGTCTGTCGGCCTCGTGCGCCGGGCTGGCCGGCCTGGCGGGGCTGGCGGGCCCCGACGGGCCCTGCGTGCTGCTGCTGCCGCGCGTGGGGCTGGAGGCCGCGGGGCTGGAGGCGGCGGGGCTGGAGGCCGCGGGGTTGGAGGCCGCGGGGCCCTCCACCGAGTCCACGGAGTCCGACGACGACTGAGCTCTCTCGGGAGCTCGCGGGACTGCGAGGGTAGCTGTCGTTATCTTTCCATTGTTACCCTAGTATTGTAGAACTTGTAGATATAAAGTAATAATGCTACGAATACTTCTCTGATTGTGATTACTTCTGTGCATACCTGTATATTTTTGTTAATGTAAGAAAGTAAATAAATATGTGTAAAATCATAACGTGACACATTTTCTTGCCTTACAAATAAGGCTTCTAGCACATAAAGAGCATCCTCCTTTCAAAATAAAATGGTATATGCTAGAGAAGAAGAATTGTGCGAGAGAATTAAGAGAAGCGAGTGGTAGATTATAATATGATTGACATGGATGCTATGAACGAACAAAGTTTCAATGAATGTTGGAATGAAACGGCTCGGTATATTAGAAACTTAGCAAAAGATATTTTGGCAGAAACTAAAGAAAGAGGCACGATAGATTGTGTGTTTATCTTTCTTGTATAAGACGGTAACTGCCTTACAAAAAGATAAACATCTGCTGAACGCTTGTCTAAAAACAGTGTAACTACAAAACGACCCTTAAATCAACGTGATAATTGTTTTGACGTTGACAGATTTTTATCTTTCTTGTGGTAAGACGGTGAATGATTAGGTTTGAGGTTATCTTCGTAACACTTAAAAAGGAAAATCTTATTCTTAAATATCCAAAAATACGTCTATGACACACTATATGCTCCAGCAGTTCAAACGGCTTGATAAAGCTAGAGGATTTTTCGCACTTTACCTGACAAACATCCTTCCTGATGTTTGTCAAGTAAAGTGCGTAGAAGACGAAGATTAAGTGATTCTATCGGAAGATGAAAGATTTAAGAGTGGAAGGGTTACTTGGAAAGACTGATGAATGAGAAGAATGACTGGAGTGGTGTGCTTGAAAATTAACAGTAAATGAAGGATTACTAAGAGAATGAAGAAGGGAGGGCAGTAAGAAGAAAGAAAAGCATTAGGTCCGGATGGAATATCTGTTGAATACACTACGGATGATGGTTGGACGTGGTTAGGTTTATTCTTCAAAAATCTGTTGCTGGAAGAAGCCATACCTAACGAATGGTGTTCGCTAGTGGCCATGTATTCGGTGGAATTTATGGTAATGTAGGTAGGTACATCATAATAATTATTGAATACTTTTTTTTGTTTTATCATTCCCTTATATTAGAATATGCATGCACATTTATTGTTTTTTTTATTACGGTTCACAAAATTCATTTACTTTTTTTTAGCGTGGTAAATTTATCAAATGAGTCAAGGCAGGGCAGGAGGGATTGTTAGACTTATAACGACTAGAATCCACGGTGTCCTTCAATAGTCCTTTACGTTCCGGGGTCACGGTAATTCGTTAGTACCGCGACCCCGGCAGGCTGTGGTCATCTAAAGGGGGGCCCCGTCATTCTGCTGACACTATTTGGAGGAGACCGCTTCCCACTCCACCTCACCCCGCAGCATGGCCTCGACTAATGCCGGGCGCGAGAGGTCTCCGCCTATCGCCTCCGTGAGGACACGTCGCTGCTCTCCCGCGCGCGGGTCAGTCCTGCACCGTATGCTCCACCACGTCTTCCGGGCGATCCTCGCAGTGGTGACACCCAGGTGTTACCTCCATCCTCATCAGACACAGGTACCTCCCGAAACTTCTGTGTCCGGTGAAAACCTGCGTCATGCGGTAAGTCAGGACGGCGCGACGCCAGCTATCCTGGCACTCCTCAGAGAAAGTGCCGCCGCGATTGTGGCATGTCCGAAAACTTGGTAACTTTTTATTTAATAGTATTATGACTTTTATTTATGCAAGTAGATTATAACACTTTTACACGTCTTTTTCTACTAGGACGGGCCATAGTGTTCTGTACCTTACTACCCTGTGAAGAAACACCCGAAACAAACTCGGGTCAGTCTCTTTTAAAGTTATACATTATAATTAATTATATCAGGATAAACGAGCACCATGCAGATTAAAAGGCTTTTGAAGAAAGAACCACACAAATTCGATTGCATCTGTCTAGTCAGTGCAAGCATTTCTCAGTTAATCTATGTCCGTATCCCTAGAATTAGCAATTATATAAATTAGTTGTGTCACGGTTTTGGTGTACAATAAAGTATATTCTATTCTATTATCCCAAGTCTGAAGTGAATTAGCAGCTGACTGGCACTGGTGAGTACCTAGGTACTGCTCACATATGGATCCCAAAACCTAGTATCTAATGATGATTGTACAGACGCCAGCAGGTCAACCTACCCCAATCTGTATTTATCAATCGAACATTAACTTTCCACTAATGTGATTAGGTTGAAAATCTATTAAAGAAATTTGACAGATGTGGTAGGTTGATGTGCTGGCGTCTGTACATAAGTTGGTACTAGATTTTGTAAGTATTTGACATTCGTCTGGTTAGTTAGAACCATAGAGCGCGGGAGCCGAGCGGCGCGGTGTAGTGCGCGCCGGAACGCCGCGCACGACGTACGTGCGCAGGCGCAGTGCCGAGTGTCGCGAGTGTCGCCAGTGTCGAGAGTGCGGCCGCAGGTAACGGCACCTGCCGGCGCGAGTGCACGGCCGCCTCCGAACAATAGCCCGCACAGTTTCGTGGCCCTCATTTACTGAATGCTAACATAATAGCCTGTAAATAGGTTAAGTACGTGAACAACACATATTATAAATATTTGCTGATAACTTTATTGTATATTGCTGTCACCTCTCACCACCGTCACTAGTTCCTCGTTCAGTGCTCTAGACGTCGTCGCAAGCAGCCTTCGTGGCGGATGTGTGACGTACATTTTGCGCGTAAAACATACTAGGTGGTAGGTAGATAGACAATTAAGTGTAGTAGGTAGTACCTACAATACACAATGAGCTACCAGTGTTGTACAGACAACCCTGACAGATGCGCGCATAGCTCTTCGATGTGGGCCAGCAAGAGGCCAGCACGAGCTACAGAGGCGCGCGCACAGCCCGCCACGCTCCAGCGGGCCACACTCGTACACTATGCTTCGGACACCAGCAATTGTGCATATCAGCGCAGTACCTAATCAACTAGTCAGTCCATATCGACGATCCGGTCACTCATAATAGCCAACTGATAGGCAAGACCATAAGAGCTCATTAAATTGTCATTAATCTCTGTTTAAATTTTTGTGTCGATCCCAAAGTAGAAGGAGCAGACAATAGGTAACTTAGGTGATATCGTAGGGCCCCGTAAAATAATGACAAGGTGAATGCTGTTAACAGATATAATAGTGGCGAGCGCGCACGGTGCAGTGCGCCGTGATGCGGAGCGGCGCGCGCAGCCGCCATGAGGAAGTTCATGCGCACGCGCGCACACGAGCCGCCCTCCCCCCCGCCGCCGCGGGACCCGCCCGCGCTCAACAACGGACACGCCAGTGAGTACAGCGCGCTGACCAGGCCAGGGTCGCACCGCCAGCACCAGCCAGGGACGTCCTGACTGCGAGGCGCGGCGGGGTTTGCACCCTGGAGGGTTAAAAACCGACTTGTAAAAGAAAAACAAAAAACTTAAAAAAAATAATCTTTCTTTCGGAAGTCGGTGACTTTGTTTTTTGCTACCGAGTTTGACGAAATAGTTCTTTATTTTACGATGTGTTGCTGTCATACATTGACGACGATGTCCCGCGATTTCCCAAAGAAGGTAGTAGCAGTATCAAAACGAGAATTGTGAAACTTCGTAAAATGGGATATACTAAACCTAAATTAATTGCTCAAGCAATAAAACAGATAGTAGATAAAAGTAGGTAATAAAATAATTTCATAGCGGTTTATAAGCGTTGTCTTTTATACACCGTGATCTGAAGGTAGAAAGGTAGGAACCTTAGGAGATGTGCTCTTTAGGCGGTCCTAGCGCCTCCTGTCGGGGCTGAAAGACTGTGTCGTGCGGTCCTACAGTCCTCTACGGGGCCCCTACGTAGACCCTGTGTAAGCGATGGCGGCCGGCAAAGCTGGTCGCATGCCAGAAGGTCATTGGCCATCCGGATGATCAGGGGATACCGTACGATCTCCGGCTATTCGGCCCACCGTCCAATCGGCCAATAGCCGGATCGACGCGTCTATCGGAGGTGCATGTGGTCCCGCGGCTAATTATTGTTCGTTAATTTCGATAATTGTTAGTTGGGATCAGTTTAGGAACAATCCGTCGTCGGGTGGGGTTACGAAGAGGGTAACGTGAGGAACAAATTTTTTTTTTTTCAAATTCCTAATCTAATCCGCAACCGGGTTAGTACCTATTACGGGTCAGGTTCGGAATAAACCGTTGTTGCAGTCTAACCTAACTTGTAGTCATAGCACGTCATAGCCGATGTCGAATTCGATGCTATTGCATTGTCCACTAAGTGTCAATTAAACAAGTTACAATCTTCATTGAAAAAAAAAAAAAACAATTCATACGAAAAGTCAATTCAAATATTTTCCTGAATAATATGATTTTTCAGGATTTAATGTTAACAAATATTACCTATAGTGCCTATGGTTCATAGTTATTATCTACTAGAGACCGGTTTATTGACGACGCGACTTCAAGAATTCCGCCATACTAAATACTGTATCATTAAAAATCTAATTGAGACGCTGAAAACATTGATTGTCGTTTTCAATGTCGTTGTTGTAATATAGTAAGAGAGGCAGGAGGGGCGGCACCGCGGCATGAGAACGAAACTGAAAGTGGTGGCGCACGCGCACGAGCAGCTCGCTCCACGGACAGTCGCTAGTCGTCGCGTATCAATCCTCTCTTGAACTGTACCTGTAAGCTAACACTGCACTGACTAGGTTCAAATGAAACATATTGTTGTGCCTCAATGATGAAGATAAATAATTATAGTAACCAGTGATCAGCATGTTGGCTCCGAGTCCATCGCGATGTCCGACCCGACGCGTCTATCGACGGTGCACATCAAATAGCCGTCAACAATCTAACCCCAGCAGGCTTTGGAACTCTAAGGGGGGCCCCCCTTAGAGGTCCAAAGCCTGCTGGGGTCGCGGAATTGTCTCAACAAGTAATTGTGACCCTATTGAAAGATCACCGTGGATTTTAGTTACTACAAGTCTGATAGTACCTATGTAAATCACTTGGTTGGCAAAAAAAATCCTGTCGCGTTATCTTTCTAACCATTTTAGTGAGTACCTGATAGAACATTGGGGTTGTTACTGACAAGGTATTTCAAGTAACATCGTTAACTTTTTTTTCGATCCGGTATGTATTATTTTTGTTGTGGATTTTGCCAAAACCTATCAAAGACAACGGAAGGTTTAAGAATAAATCAATTCTTGCTTGAGCTGCGAGGCACCGCGCACGTGCTTCGTGCATGTATTGACGGCCTCCGATTGTACACATTGTAGTAGTAGCTAACACAACACCTTGCATTTCTGTCGCAGTCGAATTGTGTAAATAGTTGTATTAAATTACGACTAGCCGTTTCCAACAACAGGGCCGTTTGTATTGCGGTGGGTTAATGATCAGCCAGATTGTCAATGCGAGACATGTTTAACCTCATTGTGGGAATGTCACAATTTCCTACATTCAGGTAGACTGAGCCCTGCTGTGCGGGGCTTCTTTTTCCGCCTCCAAGGTTTAAACGAACCCAACCAAACCGAACCTTGAAGTGCTCAAGAGTTGGGTAGGCTTTTGAAAGTTGATGTCAGAGGTACGGCGAGGTCGGGTTAATACGGCGACCTACATAATTCGATATTTCTATTACCACATCTTCGCTTACCCATCAGGCGAGATAGTGGTCAAACGCGAAACTATATACATATAGATTCCTATCGTCACACTCAATCAAGCCACCGTGAACGGTTTCCTCGGTACCGGCCGGTTAGAGTGTATAAAAAAAAACGTAACCCAGCAGCGGTAGCCCAGGTGGTATCGGACTCGACTTACGAGTTTGTAGGTCGTGGGTTCGAACCCCGTCAGGCGCATTACTATGTGTAACTTATTTTACCATCTGCCACTGCTCTCAAAACGGTGAAGGAAAACATCGTGAGGAAACCGGCATGTCCTTAGAACCAAAAATTCGAAGACATGTTACATCTACCAATCCGCACTGGGCATGTGTGCTGGATTACGACCCACTTCCTCTCATAGAGTGGAGGCCTGTGTCCCAGCAGTGGGAACATTTATAGGCTGATGATGATTAGGTACATAACCTAAGTTGCGGTTTTCAGTAATCATTAGCACTTAGGTAATGGAGTTTACATGCCGCGGCCCCGAGCTACCTGGTAGCCCGGCGAGGACGTAACCGAGTCATGGTCTCAGTGCAGTGACGTGTGGTGTGTCTGCACGCCTTGCTGACATGTGTGTTGTTGCAGATGGCGGCGCTCTGCGCGACGAGCGGCACTCGGAGCTCTCCAGGTGAGTCAAAGACGCACAGCTCGCCCGCGTCTCACACTACACGCACAATTAGATAAGATAAGATAGATAGATAAGATAAGATAATTTTATTCATAAAAACATTTTACAATAATATGAAACAGACCGACACAGAAAGTGAATAAAACTATAATAGAAATAGTGCCTACGTTAACAATTGTGTATAGCTTAATGAAATTAATCACATGTAAAAAATATTTATATGGGCTTAATTGTGGTTGCTGACAATGTTTTATTAACGGAAACCGATCACTTTTCCGATTATTAGGGTTCCGAGCCAAAGAAATAAAAACGGAACCCTTATGGATTCGTCATGTCTGCATGTCCGTCCATCTGTACGTCACAGCCACTTTTTTCCGACATTTGAACTAAGTATACTGTTGAAACTTGGTAAGATGTATTCTGTGATCGCATTAAGATTTTCACACAAAAATAGAAATAATAAACAATATGGGGTTCCCCATCCTCATACAATGGAACTCAATGAAAAAAAAAAATGAAGTAATCATATACGGCAAACTTATATTATGTTGTTAAGCTTGTAGTACCTATATGATTACTTCCCAGAATTTGATCCTTATTAGCTATCGAATGGTGTAATGATACACGTTGTGATTTTTTCCTAAATCAGCTTCCTAGCTAGAATTATTGATTTTTACATCATTATTACCGGTGAATTTAGTACACGAATAGCATTCATACCGCGTGCACTCATCTATCTTACAATAGTCCTTTATCAATAAATATCAGTCACATCAGTGTATCAATCAGCATCAACTCAAGGTGTAACATCTCAAACCATACAGAATTAGATCCTATAATGGGTGTGATTTTTTAGAGCGCTGTTCACACAACATTGTTAAATAATCTAACGTTGTTGTGAGCAACTGGTTAGTCGGATGGTTCAGTAGCTCTCCTAATATCATCATGCACATGGCCTGCGAAGACCTGCAAACAGACTGAGAAGATTGCTAGCCTTCGCAGGTGTACACCGGGAGAGGAGGCAGGAGCTGACTAACGTGTGTGTGCGAGCGCAGGTACTGGAGCGGGTCGGAGACGTCGGGCGCGCTGTTCGAGGACGCCGCGTTCCCGCCGGCGCGCGCGCTGGCTGACGCCCGCCTGGCGCGCCGGGTGTGCTGGCCGCGCCCGCACGTGAGTACTCCCGCCACCCGGCACCCGGCGCTCTCCTCCACTCATTACAGTCCACCGGCTCGCTCGTGTTCTGCTAGCTCCTAGGGATCACTGCTGGCCGCTGTCGTGTGTGTAGATCGCAACGGGATCCGCTTCCGGCGCGCCCGCCGCGTATCACGCATACCAATGCCTTCGCAGGCTGACTTCATCGTAGTTACCATATCAACAGACGATAGTTCTGTCACAGTATCTATAATTACCATTCGATAGTGTTGCCGTATATCATTACTTGCCAGAATTTGATACTAATTAGTGACGCTATTGAATTGCCTTATTATACAGGGCGTGATTTTTTTTTCAAAATCAGCTATGTTCCTGGTCAGTATTATTGATTATAAAATGCAATGATCCAATGTTTTATTTTCGTCAAAATCGGCTTCGACACTTTTCAGCATTTTTCGATTTAACTCGTAGTTTCGGATATAGCCATCCACGCCCCGTTGAAAAATTCCTTACATAATGATATGTACCGTGGCGCTGTTAAGTGATATTCATTTCGGTCACAAAAATGTCTTTGACTTGAAATGTAAACCCGTGCAGAGAGTGACTAGCGGGTACAGTTGGTACAGTTCGCGGTGAGTGCGGCCTCCCGCGACAAAGACATCAACGCGCACGTCCCGCGCTCCGCGGCTCCCCACACGCTCTGCATGTCAATATTTTGCCGTACATCGGATCGGCGTTTCATTCATTCCATAATATGATTATTACGTCCAGCTATGTCACAATAACATCTGATCCGTGATATTGTCTTTCTGTCGGGTATCACAGTAACGCAGCTCATTGCAACTCGAGAGCGGTCGTGAGACCGTCGACATTAGAAATGTAGAAATTAAGGTCGACAAGCCACGAGCAGCGACTGCGCTGACTCATCGACACCGCACCGTCAAACACAATGATATCTTGTATGGTAGACAGAAAGGTGTTGCATTTTTTTTTGGCACAACATTTTCACAACAGCAAGCAGTGTATCTTAGAAAAGGCTAGGAATATTTTGTCATGATGTTGTTCTCTTGCTGCTATAAAGGCTCTGCAACGTGCTGCAACCAAGAAAACTGCAAGTACTTCCTTATCCCTCGACATAACATCCTTTCATTAAAAAATATACAATACTAGCGGTGCATTTTATTATTTTTCAGTAGCGTATTGTACGAATGTCGAGTTGTCATCTAGTATGCAAGTACAGTGTTGTGCGCGTGTGTGCGGCGCGCGGCCTCACGACACACGAGGTCGCACCTGACACAACAATTAGGGCCGCGGTTGCTACTTCAAATTCATTAATTTGCTTAAACATTGCATTTTATTAAATTCCTCCTCCTTCTTCCTACTCTAACATTTTCAATTAGCCCTTTGTGGTTAGAATTTCCTAAAATCTCGAAACACGAGAAACGAAATTCCTAGAATTTCTCCTACGTTGTAGGTGCGTTTATAAACACAAATACCCAGACCCGGAACAACTATTTGTAGGTCATACAAATTTTTGTTCCATGCGGGAATCGAACTCGCGACACGCAGCGTACCAGTCCAATCGCTCATCCACTGCACTAACCGTGCCGTCTAATTTGATAACTTGTCTACATTCGGAGTTTCAAGTAAAGGTGCATTCACACTCATCAGTCACCGTCACGTCACGGGCCCGGTTTAAAAAAAAACAAAAAAGTTTCAACACTCCAAGTGTTGGAACTTTTTGGGGTTTTTTAAACAAAAAAGTTTCAGTTTCGGCAACTTGACGGTGACGTGACTGATGTGTGTGAATGCACCTTAATTCGTATGAAACTAAAATTTATTTCCATACAAACTTTCATCCCACTTACACCCCTTTTTTTTTGATGGGCACTCTTTTTTTCCAGAAGTGAGTGGGGGATATGTGAGTGGTACTGGTACCTCCCGCTGTCCTGCAGGCTTCATGTTATTGAACTTGCGTAGATACAGCCGCAAGCTCCTTAGATCAACGAACTCAAATGTGTCATTGAGTCTTCCCAATCGAATATGAATCGCCTGTTAATACAGTATCATCTCAAACAAAGTTACATCCATAAAAAAATATCAGTTTGGTGCAGGTTGATGTGACGGCGTGTGTTCCTCTCAAGATCAGTGCTAGTATGTGTTGGTGAAGTGATTCCTCGAAGCTGGTCGTGATTGCTTCCTGAACACGTGCCCCGGCGCGCCGTAACCAAGTGTTATGTACGACTTTCTCCGCCGCACGCACTGGCCGCGACCACACCGACCATCGCGACCGACACAGCACACGCACAGCGCGCTGCAGCTCCCTACAACTTCACTCACACACTGTGACTCACCGCTGCCAGTTCAATTGAACATGCTCAATACAAGCCGCAGCTACTATTATTGCTGCGAATATTTATATTATAGCCTGTCACATACATGGAATACATGATATGGAATGAGACGCACACAGCGTAAATATCAACTGTACAGCGACAGAATTGGCCCTGTAGACACACGGCAAGCGTAATCATTCTCTAATTTAAAGTAGAAAACCTATTAAAGACTGCTGAACACTTACAAAGTTGTTATTTGGTTTGCATATTTTCAATAACGGTCACAAAATATAAACAACCCCAGATATACCAACGGATGATATAATTTATAACAAACTAACGTTCCGGTACTATTATAATATTACCGTGCCGGTACGCGGCTTCGCTACAACAAAAAATGTATTATAATGAAGAAGCGCTCGACCGATTTTGTGCAAACTTCTTATAAACCTCTACTAATGTTTAGTAGGCTCTGTTCGGACTATTTCCAAACAGAGCCTACTAAACATTTGGTTTGGATAGATGAGCCCGTTTTTGAGTTATAAAATTCAACGAAAATTACGGCTTATGTACAGATAAGGTTATTGGATATAACGTTTATTTAATCGAAAATTGATAGATGTAACGTTTGAGACATCATGTCTTGCTACAAAAAAAAAGTTCAAAGGTCATCTGGTAGTTACACTTTTTCGTATTCTGTATTAGAACAGCGCACTTATCGCATGTAGACACGGTAATATCATCACATTAGTACGCACCGCCTCGCGCCGTTATGATGACCCCCCCCCCCCCCTCCCCACCCGCGTCCCACACTCGAGCGTGCTCTACTTGCAGCGCCACGCTACAGCTCGTGTGCTCGACTACTCGCACAGTGCAGTAGTCTATATTTAAGAATCCAGCCTCCAGGGTAATATTGTACTCCAGGGCAGGGTCTAGGTTCCACGGTTGTAACTCGCGTTCAATCATGACAATACCCTCAAATAAGTCCTACCACCCAGTGCAGAGCGGGACGGACTGTCAGACTCGTACTGACTAAAATCCACGGTGCCCTTCAATAGCCCTTTACGTTCCGGGGTCACGGTAATTCGTTAGTCCCGCGACCTCTGCAGGATTTGGCACTAATTAAGGCGCGCGTGGAACACAACACGCCGTCGACCCGGGCATGGTCCATGGTCAGACAGCGAGTCGCCCATTACTCGCCGCCCGCATGCCCACGCCTACGGTGGCTGGAGATCGTCTTGCGACGTCCGCCTCCCTGGGTGTCTATCTGGGGTGAAGGGAGGACGGTCCTCTCCCTTATGCGGCGTCTCGCAAGTCAACCTAGAAGAGGTTGTGGGCTGTTTAACCGGACTTTTCGGTGGATGCCTTACTAGGCCAGGGGACAAGGAATAGGCCGCGCCGTTAGAATGAAGAATGTGAAGCGACACGTGCACGTCGTGCACCTCGCTGTGCTGACCGTAGCGTGTGCTTGCAGGAGCTGTGCGCGCAGCCGCGCTTCCGCGGAGACGACGGCGCCGATGACACCAGCGACCAGTGAGTACCGCACAACACAACATACTATCCACATCATCACATTGTTGTATGGAAGAATTACATATATTCATTTAGTTCTGTTTTTTAGTATTTGTTGTTACAGCGGCATCAGGAATCCGTCATAACTATGTAAAATTTCAACTTAAAACAGTTCACGAGATACAGCTAGTTGACAGTCGGACAGTGAAGTCGTAGGGTTCCGTTTTAGGCTTAGTTTGAATACGGGACCCTAACTAAGCCACCGGCTTCCGAAAGAATAGTTATTTCACTTTTCTGCTACTTATTTAAATAAGTTTTTGTGGTAGAGTTGTTTCGTTATGTTGCGCAGGTGGGTGGTGACGGTGGGCGCGGCGGGCGACGCGCACGTGTGCGTGGCGGCGGCGGCGCTGGCGGCCACGCCGCGCCTGCTGGACCGCGCCGCGCCGCCGCAGACCTTCCGCAAGCGGTACAGCGGCGCCTTCAGGTACCGCGGTGTGGTGAATGATACTGTGACGTGTGATAGGGGAGAATGGAAAAAAAAAACGTGTTACAACGACCACAAGTAAAATGGGATAAGGGCAGGAAGAAGAAGATTCCTCTTCTATCTTAATTTGCACAGATTACTTAGTAATTAATATTGTGCGCTTTCCAGGTTCCGGTTCTGGGTGTTCGGCGAGTGGCGAGAAGTAGTGGTGGACGACCGACTGCCGGCCCGCGGTACACGTCTCTTGAGCTCGAGCACCGCCAGCGACGACTTCACTCTACCGCTGTTGGAAAAGGCCTACGCCAAGTGAGTAGCGCGGGGGAGGGGTGGAGGAGGCGTGGAAGGGGGGGCGTTGCCCTGACTGTAGCTCTCATGTCCGCAGGCTGCACGGCTCGTACGCGTGGCCCTGACTGTAGCTCTCATGTCCGCAGGCTGCACGGCTCGTACGCGTGGCCCTGACTGTAGCTCTCATGTCCGCAGGCTGCACGGCTCGTACGCGGCGCTGCGCGGCGGCAGCGTGGCGCGCGCGCTGCAGGAGCTGTCGGGCGGCATCGTGCAGAGCTTCTCGCTGCGCCTGCAGCCGCGCGCGCTCACGTTCCAGGTGCTGAACTCGGCCGTGCCGCGCTCCACGCTGCTGGTGGCCACGGCGGCGCGCGGCGCGGCGGGCGGCCTGCTGCCGGCCACGCCGTACTCCGTGACGGGCCTGGCGCGCGTGCGCAGTGCGGGCGGCGCGCTGGTGCGGCTGCGGGCGGCGCGCGGGCGCTGGCGCGGCGCCTGGGCGGCCGGCAGCGAGCAGTGGCGCGCGCTGGCGCCGCACGACAAAGAGCTGCTGGCGCCCGACGACCGCGCCGGGGACTTCTGGTCAGCGAGACTTCCTTACTCATACTCACACCATTATCGTATCTGGGAACACTTGCATAAGATTAAATTGATACAATAAATTATGCTGTATTTCAAAAGTAGGTAGATAATAATTTTACCTAATTACAAGCGGTTCAAAATTATAGAATCCGCGGTGTATACCGTAGTTTTCAAAGGTACGAGGTGCAGAATAATTTATTGCTGTTGAGCAAAACAAACTTTTCATTTCATAACTTATTTTCTAAATTAATGTAGAAAATAATTTAATACAAGACGTGTTCGAATTTTGAAAACACTTAGTGCCCTAGCGCGCAAAATTGAGTTTTGCGCTCAGGTTTCAAACGATAAATAGAGTCTTTTCGAGAATATAAGATGAAAAATACATCGCATGCAACAAAAATTCTGTTGATGTGCAGTAATTCAGTCTTATCGCGGCACACAGTTGATCATGTCGGTGTAAAGTAGTGTTGTGCGGCAGGATGTCGTTCGAGGACTTCGCCGCGAGCTTCAGCCAGCTGGAGCTGGTGCACGTGGGCCCCGACGACTGGCTGCTGGAGCGCGGCCTGCACGGCAAGCGGCCGTGGCGGGCCGTGCTGGCGCGCCGGCGCTGGCGCCGCGGGTACAACGCGGGCGGGCCGCCGGCCGCCGCCACGGCCGCCGCCAACCCGCAGTTCCACGTGCAGGTGCCGCGCTCCGAGCCGCCGCGCAAGGTGCACGTCGTGGTGTCCGTGACGCAGCACTACGACGTGGGCGCGGCGGCCGGCCGGCTGCGCGCCATCGGGTTCGCCGTGTACGAGCTGGGCGAGGGCGCGCGCCGGCCCGCCGAGCGCCTGCGCGGGCTGCGGCCGCTCGACGTCACGCACGAGTCGCGCGCGCGCGAGGTGGTGACGTTCTTCACGCTGCCGCCGGGCCGCTACCTCGTGGTGCCGCACACGGGCCGCGCGCACACCGACGCCGCCTTCCTGCTGCGCATCCTCACCGACGACCTCACCGACGTGTGGTGAGTATGAGCCCGCCCGCCCCGCGCCCGCCGCCGCCCGCACTCACCGCCGCCGCCCCCCGCAGGGAGGAGAACGAGGACAACGTGATCGTGCGCGACGTGCCGGCGGAGCTGCGCGACGAGGCTCCGGCGGCGCCGGGCGCGCCGGGCGCGGACCGCGAGCTGGACCCGGCGGCGCTGCGCGCGGCCCTGCGGCGCGGCTGGCGCTCGTGCCTGCTGGCGCGGCCGTCGCTGGAGCTGTGCCGCGCGCTGGTGCCGCTGCGCGACCCGGCGCTGTGCGGCGCCATGCGCGCGCGCGAGCTGCCGGCGCTGCGCGCGCTGCTGTCGTACTGGCGCGCGGCGTGGCTGCGGCACGGCGGCGCGCGCTGCGGCGGCGCCAGCTCGTACGCGCTGCGCGCGCTGCTGTGGGCGGCCGGCGTCACGGCCAGCAACAAGGTGCTGGAGTGTCTGGTGCTGCGGTACGCGCGCGGCACGCGACTGTCGCAGGAGGCCTACGTCATGGCGCTGGCGCGGCTGCACCTGGCGCACGGTACGTCCTCACTGCGCTACACTGAATAGAGCGCGTCCAGTGAAGCGTTGAGAAGTGAACATGTCGTATTTGTTACAGAGCGGTACCGCAGTCTCGACAATAAGATCAAGTCCAACCCACTCTCCCTAGAAGAGGTTCGTACCAGAAGTGCGTGAGTACCGCGCGTTGCGTGCTGCTGTTTGCTACGTGGCACTCGTTGCGTGCTGCGCTCTCTAAATATTAGTGCCCATGCTCATGACGCTTTTCGAATTATTTGCGACGCCTAACAACTATTTAGAAGTGAGTTGGCGCGGCAATCCTGTTTTTTTTTTCATAACTACCTTGTCTGTGGGTAGACAGACCGTACTTTTTTATATTGGTAG
Source organism: Agrotis ipsilon (assembly GCA_028554685.1). Taxonomy (NCBI): domain Eukaryota; kingdom Metazoa; phylum Arthropoda; class Insecta; order Lepidoptera; family Noctuidae; genus Agrotis; species Agrotis ipsilon. Next base: position 38,281 of record CM052970.1, on the reverse strand, counting down.
TACCTTTATGTCATAGTAGTAAGGATGATTTTCATTTGTAGTGAGCCGGCGGCGGCGTCGCAAATAAGTTGAATTGCACCGCATCGTGTCATGATCAAGCACGCTAACTGGCTGCTCGATGTTGTTCTCAGATGATCCTGATGACGATCTACTCGTGAGCGACACGTGCCGGGACACATCGCTTCAGGGACGACGTACACGGAGCGCAACGCAAAACATTCACTGTCACATTATTATCGACATTGGTTTCCTTGAAATAACGTCCAAAATCAAATAACAAAACAAGACTTTCCTGAATAGCGTAGAAGCGAAAGTGAAAGTTTTCATACGGTTTTCTTTGAGTTTCCAAATTCAAATCACATTATTCCCACGGGAATAATGAAATTCAGTACATATATTATTCCCGGCTCGAGCGAGGGGGAATAATGTCATGCTTTACAGTAGGTTTGCCTGACGTATAATATGACATTTACGAGCAAGTAGTGTGAAAAAAATATTAATTATTAAAATAGACCATGGCAGCTAAGAGATGACCAAACGAACTATTAGTGTAATCGCTTCTACGGTGTATCGAGGGGTATTTCCAGGAGTGGGCTCCAGTGGCAGGTACAGACGCCAGTACATTAACATACCTCAATCTACTAGATAGGATCAATAGATTCTCAACCTTATCACAATAGTGGAAGGTTAATGTACGATTGGTAAAATTTGACAGATTAGAGTAGGTTGCCCTGGTGGCGTCTGAACATTTTTTTTCAGTAGTAACATTTTGTTATAAGATTCTGGACTGCACACGAGGCTACTGGGTAGGTGTTGGTAGGGCCTACTTCGTGTTTGATTGTGGAACAAGCTCTGCGCTGCGCTCCGTGATGACCGGCCCCTATGATGGACGTTACCTACTTATAATGATTTGTAAATAAAAGCAAGTAATTATTTATTGGTCCTTATGTCGACCGCGATGTTCTACAGATATAGTTCGATGACCAAAGATTATCCGATCCAAATGAGCTGCGGCGCACGCCTCGGCGACCAGTACAAAGTGAGCGCGTCGTGTTCGTGTGATATTGTTCCACTAGTTGGTGCGGTGTACATCATCACTGGTGCTAGTTATTGTTATGATCATGTGCAATCTTATTAAGTGCACATGCTTTAGGCAGAGTATATGTGTGTGCGCCTCACGGAAGCTCAGAGTTGGTTCAAACGCTCCACCGTTGTACAAATTCTGATTGAAAAAAAAAAAAATGCCCGGAGGCGTTATTCAAAGAGGTCCAAATTTCTATTGTTCGTCATTTTCCACCGGGCCCTTAAAAAAATAACTAATAACAATGCTTTATTGTGATGCAGCTGAGTTCACTCTTCGTGTGAGGAGCGCTGTCCCTCTCTGAGCTTCAATGAGTTTCCGCAAGGGCAACATGAATCCTGTTATATCGATTTGTTATATTGTTACTAATTGTCTTTGCAGTTTGTTACATATTGTTTATTTATTTAAGTTAAACATATTAGTTACTAAGTATCGTTAGATAAATTCACATTATTTATGCTCGTGGGGCTAACATTGGCCTATTATCGAATATTATTTTGAACTCGCTTAGTGCACCCTGTTAATCACAGACAGTACAATATTACTTACATACAATATCTTGTATACATTTATAGACCAATGGCACCCTCACGGACTATAGTATTGCGCGTTTACCGGAAGGTTCTTACTCATATCAAAAATAATTTTATTTGAGTATCGTGTTTCTTTACGTAGATATCTACGAACCAAACTTTGTTCTCATTAGAATGTTACTATCGCGAGGTAGCGCTAATGAGAGTCATAATGCGGTCGGTACTGTTCAATAAATTTACTACCACATCATGTGTGTTGTTGTGTTATTACCAACCCTTTCCCTCGCCTCATGCTCTCCAGGGTTGCCACTCCTACTAGGTACCTACATAACTTACCTATAGTCGTATCTACTATTTTAACAATTGTAGTTTTCGTCGAAATCGGGAACAGTTTGTTATGTAGATATGTTTAACTATGCAGTAGATATCTCGAATCCAGACGTAGTGCTAGACGCCCACGGCGAAGGATGTCGCGGGACGATCTCGGCCACCGTAGGCGCGGGCATGCGGGCGGCGAGTAAAGGGCAACTCGCTGTCCGACCGTGGACCATGCCCGGGTCGACGGCGCGTTGTTTTCCACGCGCGCCTCAAAGAGCGTCAGCACAATGACGGGGCCCCCCTAAAGAGGGCCATAGCACAGGCCATAGCCTTGCCTGGGTTGCAGGACATACGAAGGACAACGTGGATTTTAATCAGTCAAGTCTGATAGTCCCTCCCGCCCCGGGTAGGGCGGGAGGGACTACTCATTTGATGATTTTACCACGTAATAAAAAAATTGATATCTCGAATGTCCTCCTCGGACGCAGGTGTCCGACCGAATGCCAACCCGCAGGAAGGATGAAGAGGGAGAAAAAAGCCTCCAAGACAGGAGACCGACCCGGACTAAACCCGGACGACGTGCCGACTTGTGCAAGCTGTTCTGCGCTGGCGGGAAATCGGCCAACAGGGCAGAATAGAAATGTATAACAGTATAGATAGCGAGAACGACTGCACGTCTGTATATGGCGATGCCGTGCGGAAATAAAGTGCAGCACCACTCTTTTTTTTTAAGCCGCAAATTATAGTAGTATGTGCAAATTGTTCAACTGGGCGTGGATGGATGGCTTATTTTCAACTCCAACTTAACCCCCGAAACTATTTCGAAGTAATATAGAAAAATGCTGAAAGGAGTGTCGAGGCCGATTTTGTCAAAAATTGCATCGTTGGTTTTTAGAAAAATCAATAATCCTGTCCTGGAATCGCACCCACTGATTTTAGAAAAAAAGACACCCTTTTGTAATAACGCCATTCGATACTGTCCCTAACAAGAATCAGATTCTGGGAAGTGAGAAAAGAGCAAACATAAGGAGATACTTAGCAGATTTTTATGAAATTGCTATTTTTTCCATGTACTTTCTACCCTACTGAGCCATAATCTACTAAGGATGGGTAAAAAGACAAAACTGTTTCACTAGATTTAATTTCTCAACAATCGCACTAGTTGTACTTATTCAAATACGAGTTGAACAATTCAGAAAAACAAAAAACCCAGTCGGGTAAAATACGTGAAAAAATTACCTTAAATAAAAACTTAAAAGATAGGAACAAGCCCAGTAGTTTAGAATTCTGTTTAGTACATAATACACAGTTGAAATAGTTTAAACATCGATAGATAAATACACATAAAAATTTAAAATTAGTCATAAATTCTAATACAGAACAGAACGACTCACAGTCGGAGCCTCTTGGGTATATTCGAATGGGCCTCGACGACCATAGGACCAAACGCCAAACATGACGCAGGTGAAACCGCGTGCAGAAGCTAGTAAACTATAAACGAGCAAGTTAGTTCTTAATTTTTTAAATTAATATAAATGATTTAGTCCTTAGATTTTTAATAATTTTAAGATTTAGTCATTTTCATGGTGGAGACTTAAATTAAATTAAACTAGTGGTTAAACGAAAATAATTCAGAACCACTTAATAAAAGAAGAGATTTAAGAGTACATTAGGGGACTGTGACTCGCCTCATAATTATTATGCTTATTGTAAGCATAAGCGGATGTGCGTCGCAACTCGCACCTACCGCACGCACGTGCCGCGCCGCCCGCCACCCTTCCCCTTCATGCGCCGACAGCGAGCGGCCGGCGACCTGTCAAACGTGCGCTTGCGCCAGTTAAACGTCAGTGTCAGTGACACGGACACGCATTGAATCGGCTGTATTTGAATCAGTGAGCGCTAACTAGCGATGGGTCGTTGACGGTTTTTCCGTCAACGAAACGTTAACGTCGATTCACGTTTGTCAACTAGTTAATCAACTAGTTGAATTCGTCAACGAGTTGACTGAGTTAACGGGTTCAACTCGTTGACGAATTTAACTGTCAACTTGCAACGTAAACCGTTGATTCATTAAACGGTTTTTATTCAACGATTGCGCGTTGAATTTGATTCAATTAATGTATTGGAAAACGTTTGAAAGAAAATTTTAATTTTATGTACGAATTAGTGTGAAATTTTCGCTATACCTTTGCGTTCCAAGAAGTAATACATTTGAAATAATACATCGGGATTAGGTATCAGACTATCAGTATCTGTGGTGAACGTAAGTAAACAAACTCCACAAATATAAGTACTATTCTTAAAATAAACATTTCGAAAATCAACTCTTTCAAACGCTCGCAATCCATGCAAAATCCGCAAGTAAAAAACTCAACGTTGAAAACAACGTAAGTTTTGTAAATTGCTCAGCTCGTTGCGTTTACATTCTCGTTAATTCAACGAGATGAACGAGTTAAACTCATAAACGTCGTTGACGAATTCAACTAGTTGATTCATAAACAGTTAACGTTAATACGTTGACAGGAGATCAACGGTTGATTCAACTAGTTCGTTGATTCAACGCTCATCCCTAGCGCTAACGTTATGTTTCCAGTTGACGCGCCGGTGTACAGTGAGCAGTAGCGACGTATTCACGTAAAAATGAGTAAAAATGTGAGTGTGACGTGCGTAGCGGTGCTATGCGCGCTTCTGGCGGCAGCGAGCGCGGAGGAGGCGCGCCTTGCGCTGCTGGAGCCGGCCGCCTTCGACCTGGAGTCAACGCTCCAGCTGAACGACGCGGCGCGCGCGGACCGCGAGGTGGGCTACAAGCTGCGCGCGCGCCTGTCCGTAGTGCCGCGCTGGGCCGCGCCCGACCACTCCGGCTACCTGCTCCAGTTCCACGTCAGTATCTCGCCCACGCACCTACCCCGATTCTAAACTATCATTTTCTACATTCATTCTACTTCTAAGTAGTGTAGGTACCTATATTTATACTTAGGTACTTGGTTTTATCAATATTGTAGTTATTAGACTCTACTAACTGCTTCAAGCTGCAAGTACCTACTGAAATTATTGAAATTATAAAATAATAATGATTAAATTAAATTTTTACATAGTTGCAATCACCTAAGCTATATCTGCGTGGGAAGCATTTGAACGCAGACTTCATGCCGTATGAGTCAGTGTGGGACACGCACAGTGACAGCACATTCTACGCTCACTGGGCTGGTGGAGAGATCAAGGCAGCCTACCTCGACCCGGACGAGCTGCCTGACATTCTCAACTATAAGAAGGCCCTGCTTAGTCTTTTTCAGGTAACATGTTGCTGACACTCATCTGTATTACTCAGACTAATTATTATTAAACAGTGCTTTAAATTCTTAGTATTTGTAAATAATTCAGTTAGTTTTGGTGTCACTATTTGGTTGTGTAATAGTCTGCAATTCAATAATATATAAAAAAAATAACTTTCAGATACAAATGCAGGATGGTGAATACAATGAGACAGATGTGTCCGGATCCTGCAGAGTGCTCTATGAGACTATTTCTAAGGAAGTGTTTAGGAAAATTAAGGTAACCACACTCAAACCGTCTTACCACAAAAAAATTAAACACCCGTTGAACGCTAGTCTAAAAAAATTGACAATATGAAACAATATTTCTCCTTGATATTAGGGTTGTTTTGCAGTTACACTTTTTTTAGACAAGAATTTAATGGGTGTTTATCTTTTTGTGGTGAGTGTTTTAAAGTTTTATGCATTTGGAATATGTATCAAATCAAAGCATTTTGTTCAAGTAGGCCTCACAGGCAGGCAGTCACAGGCACTTTTGAATTTTCTAAAACAGTAGGATATAATCATATAATATAAATCCTATACATATAATCTAAATCAAAATGAGTTAATAATAATTTATAATATAACCCTATAATTTCTGGAGCAGAGCCAGCATGGACCTCAAAAAATACTATTTTATTATATACCTATTATTATATGTACTATATTGTATTATTAATAATAGAAAACATTTAGTTTTCTTAAGTTGTCTTTAAGGCTCTTTTTAGTGATTATCACCATACTTCATGGTTTTGAATTTGGCTATTCACACCTTGTTGTAATGAATTTTCCAACTAGGGTTGTCAGGTATCAAAACTAAAAAGCCGAATAGACCAGTGAGTTTAGCAGGAAATTTGGGTGACAATTGGTGACAAGACCAGTAGGTACCTTTAATATTTAAGTCCTAGTTTAACAGGACCATTTAATTAATGCGAGGAGAAATAAAGCACAATAAATATATTTTTTTATAAACCTAAAAAACCAGACAGGCTAGACATGGTCTTATTTGGCTGGACACTCAATCCAGAATCCTGACTGTGTGGGTCTTAAAAAATCCTGACAATATTATCCGGATGCCTGGCAATGCTATTTCCATCTGTATAATATCTTTACTTGTTATGTTATTGTTTGAAGAAAATCAACTTATAGTCTTTCAAAAATAAGAAGACAACCTAATAGGTATTTACTTGTACAATGTGTCTTGTTATAATTTATCATACGGTCAAACGTCGTAACACGTGGTGTGTGTGTCGGCAGCGCTCGTGCGCGGGCGACGGCGCGGGCGGCGTGAGCAGCGCGCGGCGCGTGGCGCGGTACACGCGCGGCGCGGGCGGCCGCCTGGCCGCGCTGCACGCCGAGGAGCTGCTGCAGCTGGGCCCGGCCGCGCTGGGCCTGAAGGCGCGCGCCTGGCACTCGCTGGCCGCGCGGCCCGCGCCCGCCGCCGCGCCGCTGGCCGCCGCGCTGCCGGCCGCGCTGCAGGCGCTGCCGCGCGGCCTGGGCGAGCAGTCGCTGCAGCTGCAGGCGCCGGCCGCGGAGGACGAGGTGAGATAAGCGGGTCGTCGGGGTCGCGTTATCTGCGCCGCGCGGCTACGTGTCGCTATGAGGGAAGCTGACGGCTGTTATCTCTGCGGTTCAGATACTGATATATATTTTTATAACTTTTTCGTCGATTTCTCTCATCGTACGCAATACTCCATCTCGATACTACTAATCTGGGGGCACGGTAGTGCCCCCCGCCAAGACGAGCCTTTAATAATACTATATATTTTATAAACTTGCTTTAATAATAAACTTGCTAAATGAAATAAACAGCACTTAGTATACCCAGATAGATAGAGAAGGATCGCATTTGATTTCATTCATCTAAAGCCGCGTACAGACATCGCGAGGCGTGCGACACGAATGGTTCGTCTCGCATGCCTCGGGATGTGTGGACGTGTGTGCTCACAGTGAGCATTCGCGCCATACGATCGTTGCGAACGCCGCCTCAGTACGAGCCGTGCGCTCCGTGTGGACGGACAGGTGTTGTTTGCGTTGCGCCCATGCAACATGGAGGCCAATACCGAGTCACTACGTGAGCTGGTTCAAATTAAGCCGCGTACAGACATCGCGAGGCGTGCGACACGAATCGTTCGATGTTCGATGTGCAACATTGCAACATTGTTTCGAATATACGGATGAACCCAAAACCTGTGAATATTTCTTCGACGTCTTTTATGATAATAGTATAATACAATATCGTCGTCGTCCTCCCATCGATCCAGTTGACATGTTGACCACTTGTTAACCGTGTGCTTTTGTAAACAGAAATAACAGAAGTGACTGAAACCTTACAACTTGAGTAGCGTCTTGTGCGAAACACAATTTACAACTGGTTTGTAATCGTAATTACTGATTAGTTTAGTCATTTTTGAGTAGCTCCATGTGCGAAGAGCCTTAGAATAAATCTCACTCAGATGGAATGGGAACCCTGTCACGCCCGACCATGCTGCGGTCAGATTGCTGACAGCTCTTTGGGGGGTACTCGTACGAAGAAGCTGAGAACAGCAATAACAAATACCCACATGTATCAAACGATGTTTTTCAATACACTTCCGATGGAGGTCGTCCCGCGACGTCCTTCGCCTTGGGCGTCTACCACTGCACCGTGGGCGAGGGTTCTCCCTCGCGCGTCCCGCCTCCTCTTTCGCGAGCATGACTGCAGAAGAAGAAAAAACTACCCAGAAGTAGGAGCCCCGCTACCCGGCAAACGGAACGTGTGTGGCATAAGCTACGTAGTGAGTGTAGCAAAGAGGCTAGAGCAAACTAATGCCGAATGCCATCAGGACGCGCGTGCGAGCGAAAAAGCAAGTTGCAAGTCGTGGCGGCGCACGGTGGGCCGAAAATCGGCTTTCATAGACTTAGGCATTTTATTTTGCAAGTGCCATTTTTTATGCCGGATATCACTTCTATTAGTTATAACAATATACAAAAATGACACCAGAATTGATTCTGCACAAAAACGAAGGAATTATAATTTTTTTACGAAAATTTTGTATGGAGCTAGTATGAAAAATCGAAATATCTCGAAAACGGCAGGGATAACCCTAATATCCTTATAGGGGGTTATAGTACTAATTATTTGTGATTTTTTGACATAAGTTACATAATGGTTGTGAATGCCGTTTTTTTTTTAAAAATCGTCAAAATATTTTCATTTATTTTTACATATGAAACGTTCCTTTTAGTGTTTAAGTTGAAGATTTCAGAGCTTTAACAACTCTTAACATAAAATAGCATGACATCTATAGACCTGAAGGACTAGACAGAAGTGTGTAGTATCTTGTAAGATTTCCAACAATACCAAATAGTTGAATATCAGTGTCAAAGTGCCCATGCAGTCGCTTCTTTTTGAAAGATAGGGGAATGAAATTGTTAATTGATCATACCCTAAAAGTATGATTATAACATAACCGGACACATAATAATATCGACACAAAAGGAATTTTAAGACCTTGCAGAAGATCAAAATACAAAATAACATCTTGTGTAGTCATCTAATGAGTCTGCTGACAAGTAATTAAGTAATTAGAATGATGGTTGTAGTTTTCTGATTCTAATGAGCCTAATATGTGATTAAATGATTTGAAATTTCTCGTAACAATATCTACTAAGAACTGCAGTCACTTTTTTGTAATTAGTGAGCTAATGTGATTTGCTAATGTTGATTAGTTGTACTATGAGTTCTACGAAATGTTTTTACGATTATAAATTTTCAATGTCATATCTTTTATAACTTTAACGAGGGTAGTTTACTAATTATTGACTTTATAGGTACCTACAATAAAAGGGCTACAATTTTGTTCCATAATTTAGATTGTTCACAACTGTGTAACTGCTAACACTAAAACTAAGTATTTGCTTTGCGACTATAAAATCTTAGAATGGAAAGTTTAATCACCAACTTAGACTTGTTTGTTCTTCTAAAAAGTGAGTGTCCTTCATTTAATCATGAAGTATTGTTTAGTGCAATTGTGTCTCGCATAGGCGATTGTCTTTCTGCCGAAGATCAAGTAACTCTCAAAGAATTTTGCCGTAGATTCACGCGATCTGCTTTAAACAGGTGGCAGAAATCTAAACGATTCTTTGATAATTTTAGAAATACGTACGGAGAGTGGCTGCAAGCAAATATTGATTGGCCGAGTTGCGTGCTTACTTTAATAAATCAAGAACCAACTGTTGATGAGATACCAAGAGCACGTTCAGTCTCTCCAGAACCTTCGACATCATCGACTGTTGGAACAATGACAAAAAGGTCCCGAAAACCATTCAAAGATCTGGGAAGCAAACAGAAAAAGAGAAGATCTAGTGAGCACATAGGCGAGGATTCCTGTGAATTGGCATATGCAGCTGCAGCGCGTTTAAAAGAAGAAGGGTATGAAGATATCGCATCTGTAATCGAATATATGATCAAAAATCCAGAAGCTGCCGTTAAAATCAATGAAAGCATTAAGAAACCAGTGAAAACAGTAATATTTACACCAGAGAAAGCACTTGGATTACTTCTTTCACTTAAGCTTTCAAAGTGGCAATATATTACGTTGCGAGAGACTGCCATTCGGGAAGGTGCTAAGGATATTTACCCATCCTACTATAAACTGCAACAAACTAAGCTTGCATGCTACCCTCCTAATCTATCAGTGTCAGTTACTGATTCATCAGCTAGAATTACACTTCAAGCTTTACTTGACATCACGGTGAAGCGGATTCTTCAAAGTCTTTCTGATAATGTGGAAAATAAGCAGTTAAAGCTGATATCGAAGTGGGGATTTGATGGTGCTTCCAATCAAAGCCGATACAAGCAGAAAATGGACGGCGAGCATGATGATTCAAGCATTTTTATGACCTCCTTGGTGCCACTGAAACTTACAGATGGAGATAATACTATATGGACAAACCCGAAACCATGCTCAACTTTTTATTGCCGTCCGGTTCAGTTCACTTTTGTAAAAGAAAGCGATGCAGTTGTCATTGATAACAAAAGAAAAATGGATGAGGAAATTGAGGCCCTTAACCCCACAGAGTGTATTAATAGTAACAGGGTGACTCATAAACTAATGATGACAATGATCGACGCAAAAGTCTGCACGTACCTTTCTGAAGCTAGATCAAATGCATCATGCTACCTGTGCTTAGCAAAACCAACAGAAATGAACCACTTAGATGCTGTAACATCAAAAACTGTGTGTTCTGACATATACGAATTAGGCCTATCATCCCTACATGCCCGTATAAATTGCATGGAATGTCTGTTACACATTGCGTACAGATTTGACTTCAAACAGTGGGCAGCAAGAAGTAATGAGCATAAAGAAATGTTACAAAACAGAAAAAAAAACATTCAAAATAAATTTAAAGAGGAGCTCAATCTGTTGATTGATATAGTGAAACAAGGCTCGGGAACTACCAATGACGGGAATACCGCAAGGAAGTTTTTCGAGTTTCCCAATAAAACTGCAGCTATTACTGGGTTGGATCAAGACCTGATAAAAAGATTTTCTGTTATTTTGCAAGCAATAACATCTGGTGAGAAGATAGATGTCATCAAATTTAAAGATTTTGCTCGCAAAACAGCAGAAAAGTACGTGGAATTATACGACTGGTACTACATGTCATCAACCGTACATAAACTATTAATACACGGTGCTGACATAATCGAAAAAAATGATATTGTCCCGATTGGGACTCTGTCGGAAGAAGCCTCAGAGTCTCGAAACAAAGATTTTAGGAGGTTTCGGGAACATCATTCGCGGAAAAGAAGCAGGCAAGATTCTAATCAAGATATCCTAAATATGCTTGTTGTTTCTTCGGATCCTTTCCTAAGTGCACAAAGGCCGAAGTTAGATGCCAAAAGGAAGACAACCTTTTTTGCTGAAACTCTCGACCTAATACAGTTTCCGGAAACTGAGTTCGCGTTTGTAGGTGTATCCAATCTGGATTCTGACTCGGAATTGGAGTCCGACAACGAAAGTTGTAAAGAAAATTTGTAAAATTCAATTATTTTTCTTTATGTTCTTTTGTAATTCATGTTAGTTTATTGTATCATATGTTTAGTTAATATTTTCATAAATTATTATGCACTTTGATATTATTTTTGTTACTTCTGTTTTATTTAAATTACCTTTCAATAAAAAGTATATATACAGTCCATTTTATTTATTAACCGACTTCAAAAAAAGGAGGAGGTTCTCCATTCGGTCGGTCGGTATTTTTTTTTATGTATGTACATCGATTACACCGAGTTTTCAAAAAAAATATAACCGCCTTCAAAAACAACCACAAAAAAGGGTACAATAACCTACAAAATAACTTTTCTTTCACCTCTGTCTAGTCCTTCAGGTCTATAGAGGTCATGCTATTTTATGTTAAGAGTTGTTAAAGCTCTGAAATCTTCAACTTAAACACTAAAAGGAACGTTTCATATGTAAAAATAAATGAAAATATTTTGACGATTTTTAAAAAAAAAACGGCATTCACAACCATTATGTAACTTATGTCAAAAAATCACAAATAATTAGTACTATAACCCCCTATAAGGATATTAGGGTTATCCCTGCCGTTTTCGAGATATTTCGATTTTTCATACTAGCTCCATACAAAATTTTCGTAAAAAAATTATAATTCCTTCGTTTTTGTGCAGAATCAATTCTGGTGTCATTTTTGTATATTGTTATAACTAATAGAAGTGATATCCGGCATAAAAAATGGCACTTGCAAAATAAAATGCCTAAGTCTATGAAAGCCGATTTTCGGCCCACCGTGCGGCGCGCCGCGCGTTTCTTTCGGCGGCGGCTCGCAAGCATGAATTCACGGCGACGCCGGCGCGGCGCTCATATCTATTTACGACCCGTCCTAGGTTATCTCGTACGTACGCAGCAGCTTTTAGTTATCTATGGACTTTCTTTTTCCGCACAAGGCGACAAAGACAAGAAAAAGCACCTGTGTGAAATACACTACAATGCAATGGTGGCCTACCATCATGTCTTGAGTAGTTTCAGTTAGGGAACGAGGTGGCGCTAGATGATTTGTATAGCTCTGTCTCGTTCCCTCACTGAAACTACTCTGGCTTTAAGACGTCATGGTAGGCCGGTCGCATGTTGAACCTAGTCGTAGTGTGATAAGTGGCAGTTGACGAGGAAGTGTATTGAAAAAATTATAGTATTCGGCGTCGACTGCTACCCTAGGACGAAATAACCAGTAACGTGTTGTGGCGTGAGGCAGGAACTGCCGGAGTTGAGTGCAGCGCTAGAGCAGGCGAAGGAGGCGCTGGCGGGGGAGGGCGGCGCCGGGGAGGGGGGCGGGGCCGCCGGCGCCGCCGCAGCGCTGCAGCTGCTGCCCGCGCTGCGCCGCGCCAACCACTCGGTCGTGCTGCAGCTGCTGCAGCGCCCCGACATGCATGACCAGCTGTAAGTTCCGCAAATGAATTGCAAAAAGAAGTAAATAGTGTTGACTGGTCTGTTGGTATAATGGGTAATGACTCTGACTGGTATGCCGGGGGTTGTGGGTTCGATTCCCACCCAAGACAAATGTTTGTGTGATGAGCATGATCATTTGTTCTGTGTCTGGGAGTAATTTATCTATAATTGTACGTATTTATAATTATATACGTATGTTTATCAGTTGTCTAGTACCCATCACACAAGCTTTGCTTAGCTTGTGACTAGATGCCGTTGTGTGATAGTTGTGGATTATTAGTGTCTTTATTTCACGCAGCTTTGACAATAATCGATTAAAACAATATGCGACTGATCTCTACAGTCAGTTTTAGCACTGCTGTCCGCAGTGGCAACGATCATGTAACATTGCGTCACTACAATTCATGTATTACAAGAGTTAGAAGATAATAAACAATTGGCAGCGCGGGCCTGTGTCGCATGCTGGGGCTGGCCGGCACGCGCGCCGCTCACCGCGCCGCCGACGACTTCCTGCAGCTGGCCGCGCACGACCCGCTGGCTGACCTCGCGCACACCTACCTGGCCGGCTTCGCCCTGGCGCCGCACCCCGACGTGAGTAGTGAGAGAGTGCCCGCAGGAGGCCGCCGTGCGGGACGGGAGAGTGAGAGTGTGTGTGTGTGTCGCCCGCAGGAGGCCGCCGTGCGGGACGGGAGAGTGAGAGTGTGTGTGTGTGTCGCCCGCAGGAGGCCGCCGTGCGGGACGGGAGAGTGAGAGTGTGTGTGTGTGTCGCCCGCAGGAGGCCGCCGTGCGGGACGGGAGAGTGAGAGTGTGTGTGTGTGTCGCCCGCAGGAGGCCGCCGTGCGGGACGGGAGAGTGAGAGTGTGTGTGTGTGTCGCCCGCAGGAGGCCGCCGTGCGGGACGGGAGAGTGAGAGTGTGTGTGTGTGTCGCCCGCAGGAGGCCGCCGTGCGGGACGGGAGAGTGAGAGTGTGTGTGTGTGTCGCCCGCAGGAGGCCGCCGTGCGGGACGGGAGAGTGAGAGTGTGTGTGTGTGTCGCCCGCAGGAGGCCGCCGTGCTGGACGTGCTGCGCCTGGGTGAGACCGCGCGCACCGCCGGCGTGCGGCAAGCCGCGCTGCTAGCGGCCGCCGCTGCCGCCCGCGCCTGCCCCGCCGCCGCCGCCGCCGTGCGCGACTCGCTGCTGCGCGGCCTGGCGCGCTGCCGGGACGCGCCGTGCGCCGCGCTGCGCCTGCGCGCGCTGTCCAACCTGCCGGGCGCGGACCCCCAGCTGTTGCTGGCGCACGTGCGCGGCGCGCCGGGCCCTGCGCTGGCCGCGCTGGCCGCGCTGGACGCCGCGCCGGCCCAGTGGCCGCGGGAGCACCTGAGCCTGCTGCAGGCGCTGGCGCTGAACGGGTCGGCCACGCTGGAGGTGCGCGCGGCGGCGCTGGAGCTGCTGGTGCGGCGGCGCGCGACCTGGCCGGACCCGCTGGCCGACGCGCTGTTCCAGCTGCACGCGCGGCGCGAGCACGAGCTGCGCCGCATCCTGTGGCAGGCCGTGGAGGCGCAGGCGCCGCGCGCGCCGCCGCTGCGCTCGCTGCCGGCGCGCCTGGGCCCGCTGCTGCGCGGCTGGGACTGCCGCTCGCCGGGCGGCTCGTCCTCGCTGCTGGCGCGCGCGCCGGGCTGGTCGCTGGCCGGCTGGCGCGCCGAGCTGCGCTCGCTGCAGGTGGCCCGCGCGGGTCTGCTGCGGCGCGGCGAGGTGCGGCTGCAGGCGTGGGACGACCATGGGAACACTTTCGATGCGCTCGCTGTGAGTATCGCTCGTTCGACTATATGGAATTACTCCTAAACGGTCTGTTCACACCGAAAACCATGGCGCTTCGCTTTGTCACGCTGCGTTGCTAATTGAGTTATATTTTGAATAGCTCTATTGAAATGTGCGCGCGGCGTCACGTCTCGGTGTGGCTCGACCCTAAAGTTGGCAGTCGGAGCGGCGAGGACGGAGTGGTCGGTTCTAAAACGTTCGATTTTGTTATTATAGGTAGAGGTGTGGACACGCGGCCTCGAGGCCTTCGGCGGAGGAAGCGGCGACGCGAGCGTAGAGTCCGGCCCGGAGCCCACGCCGCCCGGCGAGGAGCCCGGCGAGGAGCCCGGCGGAGGCCTGGGCTTGACCGTGGCCGGCGCGCGCCTGCCCGACATCTCGCTGTTCGAGGGTCAGGTGAGTCGCCAGCACCGTCACACAATACATAACCCTGCACGTTTAATGATGGCATCGTCGCCTAGCAAACGCACTCTGCTCCTACTGACCCCTCGCTCGCAGGCGGAGCTGCTGGGCCACGTGTGGGCCGGCACGGCCAGCACGCCCACGCCCGTGCTGCGCGCGCTGCGGCCGCTGCAGCACGAGCGCGCGCGCGTGCCGCTGCTGGTCGGCGTGCTGCTGCGGACGGACGTGCGCGCGGCGCTGGCGCTGGCGCTGGACGCGCAGGCGCAGGTGTCGCTGTGGTGGCGCAGCGCGCGCTCGGAGCTGCAGCTGCGCGCCGGGCTGGCGGCGCAGGCGGCGCTGCGCGTGCGCACGGCCTGGTCGGAGCTGGCTGCGCACGCCGACGTGCGCGTCGAGCCGCGCTTGCGCATCGCGGCCGACCTAGACTTCTACTCGACCGTGGCGCTGTGCGTGCGCGTGGGCACGGAGCCGCACTCGCTGGTGCGCTCGGTGGAGCTGCGCTCGGAGGGCGGCGCGCGGCGCCTGCGCGTGCGGCGCCTGCGCGAGTGGCGCACGGCGGCGCCGGGCCGCACGCTGGCGCTCGGCCGGCCCAATGACGTCACGTGCCGCACGCTGCGCGCGGCGGACGCGGACGCAGAAGCGGACGCGGACGCGGGATCGCAGTGATGCACTCTCACCGCTCTCTCATACCAAAGACTAGCTCATTTTTGCGAAGGTTGTCGTCTTTACATTGTAAAATAAATTGTTGTAATATAAAAATGTACATTTCTATGTTATGATGTATTATAAAAATAATTGACTGCATGTAATCTAAGACGTGATAGAATCGTGAAAAAGAATCTTTTTTAATATAATATTTTTGCAAGTTATTTTATTTTATTCATTAATATTACATGTTTGTAAAAACATCTCACCACTTAATTTCGGTTTGGTCACCCACACTGAGACAAACCTCAGCAAACGTTTTATTTATTTTATTACATGGAGGACTTACAGCTAACAAAATCATAACAAAAAAGGGATTATAGGTATCAGACAGCCAATTACCAGTCCTGGTGTATAGAAATATAATACAAATATATAAGTATGATGCGAGCACAGACAGCAAAACACAACTTAAATTAGAGATTTCACATAAAAGAATTTAAACAGAAAAATGCAGACATCTGCCTGTCAGCAAAAACATAAAAAAACAGACAAAAGTAAAAAGAAAACCGCTTCTACTGTCACTTAAAAATCCCCATTTCCCATACAAAACAGACCTCACAGCACATTGTTGTACTTTGGTCATCTATCTAAAGATAAACCTCGTCGTGGTCGGGTGCTTCACTTCATTCACCTATCCTCAGATTGACCCCAGCAAGCGTTGCTTTATTTTGATGACCCACATAAAGTCGTTCGGCGTGGTAAGAGGGAGGTCTATGTATGATGATTTAACGACGAATCTCGGCAAGGTTTACTTAATCATGGATCATGGTTACCCATCTACAAATTGATCACACTGGCTGAAACAAGTCCGTAAGGAACTAGCACAGGGAAGGTTGGTATTACTTTGGGAGGTGTTGTGTCCAATCAAGTCACGCATTCATTGGGGAACACATTGTAAAGATATTCTCTCACATAGTTAAACGCCAATAAAGCAATAAATAAATTCAATTTTCTTTACGTATTTTTAATTTAAAAATCTACTAAATTATGGTGGTAGATCTACCGATTTTTCATTGTGGATTCTACCAATTTCTACCGATTTTTTAAATGTTTTTTTGGCACATACTCTATTAATTTTCTAAAATTAGGGTTGGCAGCACTGGGAATCAGTGTGACATGTGACATCACAGTCTGTTGACAGTTGGTGATGATTGGTATTTGGTTGGCAAGCAAAAGCATAAGAAGAAACCCAATGTTGTAAATATAATTAAGTTCCTTGGGTTGTGGTTGCGTTGCTGCCGTGGTTGGCACTTGGCACCAAAGACTGCTTGTGGGCACTTGGTTGGTGTTGCATGGTGTGAGGTGTGTTGGTCACGGTCAGGTAGGTAATATCGCAGATAATGTTGGATTACTTTTTAAGCTTGTGGGGTGACGGCTTGTTTATTTAAAATTAGGGTAAAACACCCAACTATTGACCCTTTAAGCGGTTTTTCTTGCTTCTTTCGCAAAATAAACTAATGCATTAGTTGCAAGTGGAAATGAATGTTTTTCGAAGGTAAAATATACATTGGAGAATGTAACTAAAACATTATAAACAGTCAAACAAAGGTAAATCGTGTTTTTTTTCTCGAGTTTAGCGAGAACAGGCCATTTGACCAGTTATCAACATGCCTGTACCAAATTTTCAACATGCAAATGACCAATTTTTGACCTACTGTAGTATAAGAATAAACTCAAATATTATTTATTAGGACTGTGATACGAGGTTTTATTTGATAAAAAACAAACAAAGGTAGTCTTATTGCCCTTCTTATTTTCTTTTTTCACACAATTTTGGTCTACAGTCTTCAAACGCGGCCTATAATATTCTTGCATTTATTTTTGAAGTTTTGTTTTAGTTTGATCACTTTTTGACCAATTTTTCCTCTTTATTAGTAGTTATTTCATTGTTTTGTATTATGCAGCAGATATAAAAATGCTCGCCGGCAAAACCAATTAAAAGAATACGGCTTTAGTTCTACAAAGTGAGTTTAAAAAAGTTTGAATTAATATTTTCCCAATTACATAAGACGGTTTTAACTTTCTAAACTTATGTAGAAGATCTCACAGATGAAGAGACTCGGATATGATTTAAGTCAGTTTGCTCAAATATGCAGGTTAGAGTAACTTTTGTCAGAATTGTATGTATTAAACCAACTTATGGCTAAGGCATTGTTCGTGTTATGTTCGACAATTGTCCCAAGGGATCATATACCGACATAAAAAATATCCTGCGTCCAGGTACACCCACCTTACCAGGTTTTAAAATTATCTGCTTGCCAAATTGTGTCAAAATCCATTCAGCCTTCATTTTTCCTATAATAGTTGTAAGTTTAAAATATTCAGGATTCAGAATGTGACAGTTGACCGATTTAAGTACCTCACTCAACTAGGTTCTCAGGTTACTACGTAAGGTATTTTTTTATGTTTGTGATTATGCAGATACACTTTTAGGGGTGCCAACGCCCATGGGCATAATACAGATGCATTAAAGTTAAGCTAACTCACCATTAAAATGAGATAGACGTATAAACCGTGGTGTCAGTAACTGGTATATTTGTACATATGGTTAATGACCAGCTATTGACATGTCATGTCAAATAAATGGTTATTCATACATTTGAGTGTACCAGATATTGACCCCATCATTTTAACAAGTTAATGATCATTAAAACGTGAAAATCCTGTGGAAAAGCATTATGTGTGTCTTAAATAACGAAAAAATACCAAAATCTGAGGAATCTATCGTGTAAAACTGAAATAAATTGCCATCGAAAACAGCCGTCAGCTTAGCAAATTGTTAAATTTCTTGATGATTTTAGCAGGGTATTTTATTATCTTAGGTTTACGGACGCAATATTGCTTGCTTAAATTTTATGTGACGCTAATATATTACAAGATAAATTATTTTTCATTTTCTGTATTCTTTATGCAGCACTGCAAGAAGATTTATTATTATTTTTGATAAAAACTGTTAAGAGGTCAGTAGTTGGTGGGAGGTCGGCAATTGGGTACTTTACCCTATATGAAATAATCCTATTTTGCTGCTCTTATTACATATACAACAAAAAACCTTTCGGTGACTTAACGAAAGCCTATCTACCGCTTTTTATATTTTTATAAAACATAGTGTTCTGTTAAATGTTATCGTAGTCAAATAATTTCTTTTTCCCAATAATTCTTAGCCAATGTCAAAAAATACAAATCAATATTATTATTCATTCAATTTACTACATCAAGAATTTAACAGTGAGCCCACCCATCACTGCAGACTCTGGTCTCTCAGAGATCATTCTTAGGATTCTGGCGTTGCACCCATGAATCCTCCGCATCAGAGAAGTTGTTTACTTATGCATACTGCTATAAAAGTCATCAACAAACATGCTCGATACGCTGCACAATCAAGGGAGCCTCACCAGAATCCTGAAGTTTAACAAAACTAGACATTCATACAAAATTATTATTATTTCGTAGGTTGATCAAAAGTACCTACAAATCATGTATCAAATGAATGGGCTCAGAACATTGATATAGTTAAACAAGTCTTCATTCAACACTGATTAGGATTTCTATTTGTTTACAGCTGAAATAGTTGGCACGGGAAGTTCTCTCTTTTGGACCGAATGTGGAGTTGCAGACATAAAAGAGATACACGATACAAATTACTCAATAATAAAAAAATAATTGAGGTTTGGATTTTTTTTACTAGCATGCATTAAAAACAAAATACAATTACAAATATTACATTGATATCCACAACTGTAACAAGAGCATCATTATTACCATTAGAGGTGATTCATCATCATCATCATATCAGCCGTAAGACGTCCACTGCTGAACATAGGCCTCCCCTTTAGACTTCCAGTAGGACCGGTTGTAAGCGGCCTGCATCCAGCGTGATCCTGTGGCCTTCATAAGATCGTCTGCCCACCTAGCGGGTGGACGTCCTACGCTGCGCTTGCCGGTGCGTGGTCTCCATTCGAGAACCTTACAGCCCCATCGGCCATCAGTTCTGCGTGCTATATGGCCTGCCCACTGCCATTTCAACTTGCTAATTCGTTGGGCTATGTCGGTTACTTTGGTACGTCTACGAATCTCCTCATTTCTGAGTCGATCACGCAGAGAGACTCCGAGCATAGCCCTCTCCATAGCTCGTTGGACTATACTGAGCTTACTAATGAGGCCCATAGTAAAGGACCACGTTTCGGCGCCATACGTCATCACTGATAACACACATTGGTCGAAATCTTTCGACTTGAGGCACTGAGGTATTTTGGACGAGAAAACGTTACGCAATTTCCCGAACGCTGCCCAGCCGAGTTGGATTCGGCGGTTGACCTCTTTCTTGAAGTTGGACCTACCTAGCGTGATGGTTTGTCCCAGGTAGACATACGAGTCAACAACTTCTAGAACCGAGTTCCCAACTGATAATGGGGTGGGCACAACATGGACATTACACATTACTTTTGTCTTGTCCATATTCATTTTAAGACCAACCTGTTGGGAAACTCGATTGAGGTCGCCGAGCATCGTGCTGAGATCTTCCATCGATTTTGCCATGACAACAATATCGTCGGCAAATCGAAGGTGGGTGATGTACTCGCCATTAATATTGATGCCGAGTCCTTGCCATTCCAGGAGCTTGAAGGCGTTTTCCAAAGTGGTAGTAAACAGTTTCGGAGATATCACATCTCCCTGTCTTACGCCTCTTTTCAAAGGAATCGCCTTCGAACTCTGCTCCTGTACTCGGACCGACATAGTGGCATTATTGTACAAGCACCTAAGCACTTCGATGTACCGATAGTCAATACGGCATCGTTGGAGAGATTCAAGCACTGCCCATGTCTCCACCGAATCAAAGGCTTTCTCATAGTCCACAAACGCTAAACATAATGGCAAGTTATACTCTTCGGTCTTCTGTACAACTTGACGCAGCGTATGTATGTGGTCTATGGTACTGTAGCCTTTTCGGAAACCGGCTTGTTCGGGAGGCTGGAAGTCATCAAACCTGCGGTCGAGACGGTTCGTGATGACCCTCGAAAACAACTTATAAACATGGCTCAAGAGCGAGATGGGTCTGTAATTCTTCAATAAGGTGTTGTCACCCTTCTTGAAAAATAGAACCACCACGCTCTTGTTCCATGCTTCTGGCGTTGTACCCTCGAGCAAGACGGAGTTGAAGAGCTTCTGAAGGACTTTAAGTACCGGTGTTCCACCCGCTTTCAGAAGCTCTGAAGTGATTCCGTCTTCACCCGGCGCCTTATTGTTTTTTAGCTGATTGAGGGCCATCCTAATCTCGTACAGGCTGATGTCCGGGATGTCTTCGGTATAGTGTCGGGTCAATTTGGCTCTTGGGTCTTTGGCCGCGCTGCTAACAGGTTTTGTGACCGAAGCGTATAGCTGTCCATAGAACCTTTCGACCTCCTCCAATACCTCTGCTTTAGTCGACGCTGTACTACCGTCTTCTCGTTTCAGCTTTGTCAGCTGGCTTTGCCCAATAGACATATCTCTTGCAAACACTTTGGAGCCCTTGTTACGCTCAATGGTCTCTTTAATGTGGTTAGCATTAAAGAGGCGTACATCGTGCCGCAAGGATTTAGAAATTTGTCTATTGAGCTGCCTATATGACTCGGCGTCACCGGAAGTCTGCAGCCTTAAAGAGCGTCGTTCAGCCATGAGGTTTAGAGTATGGTCGGAGAGTTTTTGAGGTCTATTCGCACGACGGGGTCTAAAGTACTTAGAGCCCACCGTTTGGACAGTTTCTACGAACCTATTATTGATCTCGTCCACCGACGCAGAATTTTCCAGGCAGTCGAAGCGATTAGACAACTCGAGTTGAAAGCCTTCGGGGTTTTGGATAGAGGCGCGAGTAGGTCGGAGCGTGGACTTTATCAGATTGGACCTTTCAAGTTTTACGTTAATATTCAACGTGCCTCTGACCATTCGGTGATCGCTTCCGGTTTTTATCCTGTGAATCACTGAGACATCATTGAATATTCGTTTCTTGTTGGTCATGATAAAGTCTATCTCATTTCTCGTAGAACCATCGGGACTTATCCAGGTCCATTTCCTGTGAGGCGGCTTCTGAAAGAAAGAGTTCATCATAAAGAGTCCCTCTTTCTCCAGGAAATCAGCCAGTCTCTGTCCCCGGGGGTTCCGTTGCCCATATCCAAATTGCCCCACCTTCAGCTCATCATTGCTTTTACTGCCCAGCTTTGCGTTGAAGTCCCCCATTACAACAGTGAAGTGGGTTTCTGACGTATGTATGGCTCTACTGACGTCCTCATACATAGTCTCCACTTCATCATCTGGGTGTGACGAGGTTGGTGCGTACACCTGAATGACCTTCAGCGAATATCTCTTGGATACTCTGAGTATTAGGTATACGACCCTGCTCGAAACACTTTCGATGGTAATAATGTTGTTAACGAGGGACTTGTGAACGAGAAAGCCGACACCACCTTGAGACAGATGGTCGCCCTCCCGGTAGTAGAGTAGGTTACCTGATTTTAGGATTATCGTGTCCTCGCCCTCTCTACGGACTTCAGCTAACCCCACTATATCCCAGTGTAACCTACTCAGTTCCTCTTCCAGCTCAAAAATTTTCTCGTCTACCCTCAAAGTGCGTATATTGTGTGTTACCAGGGCCAGTTTTCGTTTGGGGTGGTAGCCGGGCGTCTGCCGGTGATTCTTCGCACCCCCTGCTCCGCCGTTACCGTGGCCGCTACCGTAAACAGGAATAGCGGAGCTGCCGGGAACTGGGGGCCTGGTCTTTTTTGTGTCAGTCATTTAAAGGGGGGGGTTTGCCCATAATCGCCACGCTGGGCAGGCGTGGTGGCGATCGCAGAGACGTAGCTTCGCGCCGAGGATGCTGCTGCCCATCCTCGCCCTGTGCCATTTTAGCTACGTCAGTTAGAATGGTTATACCGCCATTACTCGGTTCTGGTACCTCAGTCGCCTCTTACGACACCTGGTACAAAGGGGGATACTATTCTACTCTGCCGGTATCCCACGGCGTTAGAGGTGATTGAGAATTTATAATATGATGATAGTTCAATTAATTCTTTATAAATTAATTTCCAGGGTCATAATGTCTGAATCTGATATAGATATTGAGGAACATGACATCCTAGATGATCCAGCAATAAAAAAAATATTTCCAGACATAAGTCTAGTTAAACAAGAAATTAGTCAGTACTACAATGAAGGTATGTTTATTTTTTACATTATAATGTTATAAAAATCAATTATTACACAGGTCTACAGCATTTTTGCGCATGGGTTCGACATAAGTTATTTTTATCTATACTATAATATTATAAAGCTGAAGAGTTTGTTTGTTTGAACGCGCTAATCTCAGGATCTACTGGTTGGAATTGAAAAAATCTTTTTGTGTTGGATAGTCCATTTATCGAGGAAGGCTATAGGCTATATAACATCACGCTATCACCTATAGGAGCGGAGCAGAAATGAGAAATTTTTCAAAATCGGGAAAATGTATTCCTTTTTTAGAGCTTCCGTTGCGTGCGCTGCGTAAACAGTTAGAGTTTCGCAAAAATTATGTACTACGGAATTATTCCTCATAAAATTTCCTAAAATAAAGTCCGCGAGGGCATATAACTATCTTTATAGGTTAAGTCACTATAACCTTTTTTATGGAAACCAAATTTGTTTTTAAGTAATGCATTATTTGCGAAGGTGTTTTCATTAACATGATATTAATCCTTATCCAAATAAATACGTTAATCATCACAAGCATTTAATTTTGAACGAAATTGCCCTTTACATCATTTGATTTCAATGAATATCTTAGGAGATATCACAGTTTCAAAATAATACCGCGACAAAATAATGACGGGCTAGGTACTAAGTCACAAAATTGCGTCGATAAAATCCCTCTTTAGGCCGGTCAATATCGACATCCAACATTGCAAACGCGCAATGTAACTACCATTTTGTTATAATTTGCAACCCTGAAAACCCTGTGCTGTCAATTCAGTAGTTTTTGCGTGTGTATCTCATGAACCGTGATAGCTATAGATTTGAAATTTTCACAGGTGATGTACTTCTGTTGCTGCTATAGAATAGAATAGAATTATCTTTTATTCAAGTTACATGACTCAATATATTAGTAAAACTTAAAACTACACTTCTGGACACATCTATTGGCCCACCTTGTATTTCCAGTTTCGTTTGGTCCTAGCTAAAATTTTATATTAGGTCGAGCAAAAAGTTTTTATACAGTTTTGAACCTGGCACATTCACAATTTCATTCAATAGTCTTTTTTTGAATTTCGAACACAGAATTTAAAGAAACAAAAGACAATTTGGAGCCTGTTTGTTGATATCAAACACTCGAATACTAAGAAAACTTGGTTTTATTGGTTTACTTGGATTTAATTCTTGTAAAAGTGATTGATATCTTTGGTTTTGCAACAAACATTACTTATTCTTAACATTAAGGTGAGGTTCTATCAATAATCTATGGATACTTCACCTGAAGTCGCCGCCCAAGCTGTGGCACTTATTCAGACCGGACACAGCCAAAGAAACATGAGTGCTCAACTTAATTTAAGTCGATCTGCGGTCCAAAATCTTTATCGGAGGTACCTAGAGACTGGCGGCTTTGTTCGTCGCCAAGGAAGGTCACAATCTCGGGTCACAACTGAAAGGCAGCATCGATTCATCGTGACGACCAGCTTGAGAAATCGTCACCTTACCTCCATTGAGATACAAAACCAACTTCGCGACTTCCACGGAGTATCCGTGAGCGCTCGAACTGTTCGGAGAAGGTTAAAAGAACGCGATATGGTACCACACAAGCCAGCCAATGGGCCCAAACTAACGCGAGCCCACCGAACAGCGCGCCTTCATTTCGCACGCAGTCATTTAAATTGGACACAGCAAGATTGGAGCCGTGTACTCTTTTCTGATGAGTCTAAAATTGTGTTACATGGCAATGATGGAAGGCAGAAAGTCTACCGACGTAAGGGAGAGCCTTTCGCACAATGCTGCTTTGAAGAGAGGACTGCTTATGGCGGTGGCTCATGGACTGTCTGGGGTATGGTATGGTCTAATATCCGTGAGCGGCAAAACTCAACTTGAGGTTGTTACAGGACCACGGCTGCCAACATTAAATGCTGAAAGGCACATTCGTGAGTGCTTATAACCTCACGTGATACCATACGCGGACTATGTGGGCCCAAATTTCCTTTTTATGCATGATAATGCAAGAGCCCATGCGGCCGGCATCGTCAGGGAATATCTTCGGGATGTGAACATCACAGTTATGGACTGGCCAGCCAGAAGCCCAGACATGAACCCCATTGAGCACATGTGGGACGAGCTAAAAAGACGTGTTAGGGCTCGTCAGCCAGTTGCCCAGACGATGCAGGAGTTGAAAACTACCATAGAAGAGGAATGGGAGATGATCCCTCAAAATTTCATAGAGCGGTTGATAAACTCTATGCCTAATCGTATGAGAGCTGTGGTAGGTGCCCATGGAGGCAACACGCGTTATTAAATTAAACCTTTATTTGATAAAACATGTTTTTTATTCAAAAATCAATTGCCTTTAACAAGGCGCATATCCGACTTGTTAGGCGTAGCTCCATGTCGTATGGTATTCTGAATTCAAATTTAAAACAATACGATCGAAAAAGATGGTAAAATGTATCAGGTTTAAAACTGCATCAACAGTTTTTGTTTAATCTAGCAATCATATTTCGGTAGGGGCCATCGAAACCTAAACTCTAAGGTGGGCCAATAGATGTGTCCAGAAGTGTATATTAGTAATAACAAAGACACAAATAAAAGTAATAGTAGTAGTATAACAAAACATACTATAAACCAGAATACAATAAATATTAAGGGGGGCTCTCATTGGTCGCGGGACTTATTTCATTACTGTGACCCCGGAACATAAAGGGCTATTGAAGGACAATGGATTTTAGTCTGTACAAGTCTGACAGTCCCTCCCAGCCCGGGGTGGGAGGACTCATTTGATGATTTTACCACGTAAAAAAAAAGGGGGCTCCCATACAAAAAACGTGATTTTGTTGCTGGTTTTTGTAGATGTTATGAAGTAATGTAATGTTTCGGAGGCTGTTTCTCACGAAACGTGATAGTTAGATAGTTTAAATTTTCACAGATGATGTGTGTCTATTGCCGCTATAACAACAACCTATAAAAGAATCGTAGTTACATGCGCGTTTGCAATGTTTGGTTTTTTATGTGGATATTGACCGGCCTACTTTGAGGATCGTTTGGAAAGGCTACCTCTCGCCCCAGCCACAACTGAAGATGCCCACGACGTCGGAAATCGCGCTCTTCAAGGGAACTGATGGAGACGGGACCATAGGACCAAACGCCTAACATGACGCGGGTGAAACCGCGGGCAGAAGCTAGTTGTTTGTATATCTAGAAATAAGAATATGAACAAAAAAAAGTTCTGAATTTGCTTTTTTGAGAAAAATATGGGATAATTAAAATCAATGAAAATACTTGACACAGAGATGAGTTATTACAAAGGAAACTGTACATCCATTCACGCTTTTTTTTTTACAAAAGTAGTTTTAAAATAAAGTTAAATTATTTAAAAATAACAGTTTTAGTTATCCTGCTATTATTAGTGGAAGTTTCTCTTATTAACTCCCAAATATAGTCTCCCATCATGTCCCGTTCAGTACTGGCATTTGTAACGTCTCTAAAATGCTTGTCAAATCTCAAATTGTTTTGATGGAAGCATTCCTTTTGTTCTTCCGTACAAGCTTCAATGTTATCTTTGAATTTATCCAAATGAGAATGTAGCATATGCATCTTTAGAGACATTCCACTTCCGATGATGGAAAAAATTCGCAGTCGTGTCAATGATCAGCTCGACATAACTTTCAGCTCTAGGGTTTACAATAAAACCATGAACTACTTTTCTTTCGGAAGTCGGTGGCTAAAAAGACATCGAAAAAAAAAACAAAGCCACAGACTTCCGAAAGAAAATTTATTTTGTAGGTTATTTTACCCTTTTTTGTCGTTGTTTTTTTATTCACTCTGTCATTCTACGAATTAAAGCCAAGCCAATATAGCCAAGTATTTCTCTTGCCATTTTTATATCATAGAAGATAGTTGTAGATACTGCCCCTGGACGAATTCGTTTTGTTGGAGTTTAAGGACGGACTTGGGTATTCATTCCTGCTGTCTTAAAAAAGTTACGATCAAAATACTGTTACATACTTGATAGTTTAATTAAAAAATTATCGTTAATACTGTTTCAGCGTTTAAAACACCATCAGATACACCACTTGAAGAGTTGTGTGAAGAACATACAATTACAGCATCAGGAACCCAGCTTCCTAATCAGATCCACAAAATTGAACATGTAACCTCAAGCAGCCTTTTAAACAGTGAGGATTTAGCAAATAAAGAAGCATCAAGGTATATGCATGGAAATGTTTTAATTGTAGGATCTAAACCAAATTTACAATTTAAAACCAAAATAGATAATGAGAGCAGGTTAATAAAAGAACCCAAGCTAATTATAAAGGATGTAAATATTTTCTTGAATAATTGTAAGAGATATTGTAAGGCATGTCTTACATTATTTCCAAAAGCACATTTATTAAACCTTCATATGATAAACAAACATACTAAAAAACAAGTAACATTTATGGGAAGCAAAGTTGCTGATAAATTATTCAAATGCAATGCCTGCGATACATATTTGTCATCTCAATGTAATTTATTGAGACACTTTAGAAACCTTCATGGAGACGTTAAGGCATTAAAAGCTGTAGGCAGGTCCAACTACAAAATACGAGCTTCTAAAGTGTCTCAAACGAAAGTAGTCAAAGGGCTATCTTGTTTTCATTGCCACCAATTATTTTCAACCCAGAGTTCTTTGATTGAACATCTGTATCAAGTTTTGGAGATAGATAAAATTAAACCTAGTGACAGACTCAAGAGTCTAGCAAATGCAGGGAATCCCAATGAACAGAATGTCAAAGATCAATTGAATGTTGAACAGTTTGTTAGCTATAAAAGTGAGCTTTTAGCAACTGATCGCACTGGTAAAAGTAGTCAAATGGATACAGATAACGCTGACGTCGACGAGGATGTCCTGCCACAAGCAAAAATGTCAGAACATACGGAAATATCAAATAATAAAAACAAAAGTACATCAAAAGTATATAATTTTAAGGGTTCTAAAAAATCGTGTCAATCTCTGTTTTACAAATGTTTTATTTGTTCAAAATATAATATGTCTTTTGATTATTATTCCCGACATATTATAAACGATCATAAACTACAAGACGTAGCCGAAGTAAGAAAGGTGCCGTTTGATCCACATTGCAAATTTTGTTCCTCACGAACCTCAGGAATTAAGTCGTATAACGTTCATTTGTTTAAATATCATAAGAAGCAACTAAAAAGATATTACGTTCCTAATAAAAATCTGCCAATTAATAAACAATGCGATAAAGAAGACAAAAAAAATCACCTTGCGTTCAAAAATATTCTGTATAAATGTATGAAATGTGATTTATTCTTTTTGTCTGCCAACGCAGCCGTGGACCATTCAAAACACTTTGGAATTTTTGATACTTGGGAGTGTCCTGTTTGTCAAAGAATATTCAGAAGTGAAAGTACGACGCTGCATTCAAAACAACATTCTGCTTCACAATGCTTCACCGTACATACTCTAGATGAAGCTGCCTTTACTCAGCTTTTATTCAAATGTTCTATTTGCACTGTGCATTACAGTGAAGAAAACTTTCTGCTTCATTATCCTAAATGCGATACAGAGACACCAAATTCGTTATATTGTAAAGTGTGTGATATTTTAATAAACAAAGATGACATGGAGAGCCACGTAATAAACCACAAAGAAAAAAAAAAACAGAGTTGTGATTTTGTAATAATTGAATCCGATATGATAGCCAAAACTGATGACAGCCGGACAAGTAATCACACAGCCATACCTAAAGACATTCACACAGCCAAAACCAATGACATTCGTACAAGTGAAAATACAGAAAAAAATCATAACAAAAAAACAAGTGAACATAGTACAGCCGCAACTAAAAGCCACAAACCCGATACCATAAAGAACAAACATATAATTGCGTCTAAAAAGAAGAATTATGTAAAAACTCGCCTTGATAAGAAAACGAATAATGAAACTATGAAATATTCCAAGTTGGCAATGAGTTTTTGTCATACCTGCAAATGTTTTATTTATAATATTAACTTGCGGATGCTGCATGTACAGGGCAAATGTGGTCATATGCTCAGATATGCTTGTAAAGACTGCGGGCTAATGTTAACATCGAAAACTCATGGAACACATAAAAATTATCATAAGAAAGAGCAAACAAGTCTGCATGATTTCATATTTTATGACCTCAAAACAGAAAAACTAATTCTTCCCCCAATACCCGATTACCCGAAATGTAACTCGTGTGGAGTACATTTCTTAAGAAATTGCGATGTACGATTGCACTCATGCCAAGAGCAGGACTATATTACTTGCAATATTTGTTCTATGAAGCTAATAGAACAGGCTTACAAATTGCATATACAGTTTCATAGTTATTCAATACCGAATAGTAGCACAAAACTGAAAAAAACTACTCTGCCAGCACATCTCGCTAACAACAAACCATGTGCGGAATCAATTTCAAATGATTCTTACATTACCAACTTATTGTTCTCTTACTCATGTAAAAGTTGTAAATTGACAGTTAATACATATGACAAAGTCGTGCAACATTGTCAGGACCATTATGAGTCTAAAATAGTGCTATCAAATATGCAGGAATGCCAGTATTGCAATTTAACCCTGCTTTTAAGTGATTACGAAAGTCACAGTAGCTTACATTTGAATGGAACGTTCAACATGGACTCCATTAAAGTAGTTGATTTTGACCCATTTTATTTTCGTTACAACAATGAATTTTGGGTAAACCATATGTTTTCATATATGAAAGGTGACGATATCACTCAAATCCTTCGTAATTCTATATACAGATATGAATGCAGACTTAAAATGGAAAAAATTCAGTCGGGTTGGTCCGACTCGGTGCTCTACAGGTGTGATAAATGTCAAGTGTTTGTTGATCCCCAACATATGTATACGCACGCCATTAATACTGCGGGTAAATCCTGTGCTAAAATGAGAAAACATCCTTGCTCGTTGTGTGGCTTAAATTTTACATCGTTAGCTTATAGAACAGCCCACGAACTAGAACACGAGGGCAAAGACGTCAATTTGAAATCGTACAAAATAGTATTATACAATAAGCAAGAACATGAATCTTACAATAAAATAATATGTGACGCAAATAATCGATACGTTTTATATCAATGTAGAAACTGTGAAAGGGCAGTTGATAACTTTGAACGATCTGTCCATGTTTGTGATGAGAAAAATCTAAAACTATGTTCTATTTGTGGTTTGTTGCTTGATAAATTGGATTTTGATTTACACTGTGTAAGACACGAAGAGCTCGGCAACTTCAATGTTCAGAATATCATAATAGTAATGTTTGGAAAAACAAAACGATGTGATCGTGGGAGAAATAAAATAAGATCTACTTTCAGTGGCACTATATATGATTTTACTTTTTACCAGTGCAAGAAGTGCGAAGTATGCGTAACAAAAAAGGAGTGTATATCTGAACACGTTTGCGTTCGGGACAATTCAAAATATAAATGTTCTAAATGTGGACTTTATTTCTTGAAACTAGATGCAAAATGTCATTACGAAGTTCATGGAATGAATTTGGATGTTGACGAATTGAACGTGAGCGTTATAACTTTTGATGGATCATCTGCGATCCCTACAGAACGATCTGCACGTAAATTAGAAAAAAAAATAGAGTTTATCAAACAGACTGAAGAAACAAATACAAACATCAGCCCTGAAAAACAAGAAATAGTTTATAAATGTAATAATTGTGGCTTACATTATTTGGACGAGCAGAATGCTCAATATCATGCTAACATATGTAATGCCAGGATGAAAGTTTCTAAGCAAAATTGTGTAAAATGTAACTTATTATTCAGTCCGGGGGAGTTATTTAATCATTTGTTGCAACACCACTCAGACAAGGCGGTACAATTTAAGTATGGTATAGTTCTTGTTAGTAAAAAAGAAAAACAAAAAGTCATATTATAAGTTTTTTATTGATGGTTTAATTTAAGGCAACCCTACGAGAAAAAAATGATAATTCCAATGACCTTCATTGGAATTATTTTTTTGCTCGTAGGGTATCTTACCTTAGGTAACATGTTATTCTTACTGGTCAAATAAATCAAGTGTGCACACAGTTTAATCACTAATCTTTTATTTCCTTCATAGCCCAGCCAACGAAAGTTCAAAACAAGTTATAACTCGAAAACTGTATAAGATGTCAAAATGCTATACAGGGTGAATTTTTCAACTGGGCGTGGATGGCCCAAAATCGGCCTCGAGACTCCTTTCAACGTTTTTCGATATTCCTCATAGTTTCGAAAATAGCCATCCACGCCCAGTTGAAAAATTCACCCTGTAGAGTCATGTGGGTCAAGTGTGCGCAGCGTCTAAGTGTGCGCATTCTAAATATCTCGAATATTAAAAAGCAGCCAGGAACGGCAACCCCTCTCTTCGGTACCCCGCGGGATGTCCTGCGAAGCGTTCGTATTACAGCTGCTTCTCGCGCGCCATTTTGGATTGACAGGTAGAAGAAGATTTTTGCTAGAATATTTACGATATTTTGTCACATTTGACGCGTAATCTTTTGTAGTCATGTATTTTTTTTGAAAATATGCGTTTTGGTATCGAGTGCAACATAATATCAAGTTTGTTATTTGCCAGTTTTTAAGTTGTTGTGATGACGCAATAATCAACGATATTCATCTAATCCTGTTTCGATGGTTTGGGTTAAGTGTGCGCAGCGTCACCAAATATACCTATGATCGTCACAGATGTACGCTGGAAGGAAGTCCCTATAAATCTGAGTTATAAGTTAAGAAAGAAGAGCAAGAAGAGAAATTAGGTATAAAGAAAGAACGACTAACTTAAATGTAGCCTTTTTAGCCCTTCAGCCTGGTGGCACGAACAGTGCACCAGCTACGAACACGGCAATTTTATTTGTGATACATGTAATGACGATTGATCTCTTATTTTGATTTAAGATGATTATTATGTTGATTACTTTAAGTGCCTATGATGAAAAAATTATAATTTAATATGGTTAATCTTCTAAAACATATATTTTTTGTTGTTGCGCACACTTACCCACAGTGCTGCGTACACATACCCCGGTACTGGGGTAAAAGTGCGCATACGAAAGGGTCTTTGTTTTCTTTAGTTTCTTAAAATATAAGCTACTGATAATATTAGTGTTGTGTCTAAAGTGATGACAAATAAACAGTCTTTCTAAATAATACAGTTTTATTTCATTCTACTAATAATATTCGAGTTTGTGAAGCATCAAAGAAAAAATGCGCACACTTGACCCACATGACTCTATATAACTGAACTTTTTGTAACCATCTTTTGTTTATAAAGTGCCATGTCACTAGGACGAATAGTTTCTGATTTAAGCGAAAGACCCAAAAACGGCATTACCCGTTAATAAAATCTTTCGCTGACTGGCTTTCAAGTAAGTGTTCAAACATATTATTACACTGTTAAGGGTATAGTCTTGCAATACCAGCCGACCACTACAGAGTCGTTTAGTTTGCGGTCGTTTGTCACGTTATTGTGCCCCCTCAGCTGTTAGAACATTATAGCTATACAGGCTGTCTCGGAAAGTGTGGATCAAACTGAACAGCGGGGCATGGGAGAGGTCATTTCCGATCTTTTTACCTCTGAGACATGCTTGGGGTACTGTTTGTGTACGGTTCAAAAGTTTTGCCCACGGCTCGTGTTCAGATAGGCGACAAATGCACGAAAAACAAATAGAAATATCCCAGTGCTTACCTTGGGGAAGTTTTCTTAATACGTGGTCTACTTTCGCTAGTGTAACTTTTTTCCAAGAAAATCACTTTTTTGCATTTTTAACCGAATTTCTTGGGAAAAGTTACACTAGCGAACAAAGTTGCGAGACGGAGTGGGAAGCGGTCGCCTCCTGCAAAGCAGTCATGCTCGCGAAGGAGGAGGCGGGTCGCGTGAGGGGAGTCTTCCCTCCACCCCAGCCGCAGTGGTAGCCATCCACGGAGTCGGACGCCCAACACGTCAATCTTCCCCAATCTACCAAAGCTTCCCAATAGAATATGAATTGTCTGCCTGCGTATTAATAATAATTGTAATAAGAAATCTATTTAAAAAAAAGACGTATTGGTTGTTGTGTTGCCGTCTGTCCTATTGGTTAAATGTGTTATGGGCCTACCACACGTACAAGCCTCACCACAGTTTTGCCTGCGCAAGCCCGGCCTGCGCGTACTTGCCTGTGTGTGTGGTTGGGCGTTCAGTGTTGCCGACCGTGTATTATTTTTCATGCGAGAAGCTTGCGCTGGCAGAACTGTGCTGAAGCTTGTGCGTGTGGTAGGCCCATTAGATCGGTAGCGCTAGAGTTTATGTTATGTTATACTTGCAGGTTTGTTAATATGTTAGTTTATGTTAAATAAATTAAAAACAATTATGGATACCGTTTTTTATTTTTGTGATATCATCTAAAATGTAGGCCTGCTAAAATGACGCAGTTGAGTATAGTAATTTTCATCCCCCCATCTTGGAATAGTTATTTGTTATACAAGAGTGCAAAGTTGATTTTTAACAGCGTGCTCAGTTTTGATGACTGAGCAAGCGAATGATTCAAAAACTAGAATCATGAGCGATAGCGAGGGAATCAAAAGAGCACAAGGTGAAAAATCTTTGCACTCGAGTGCAACACGTAACTTTTCATCCCACCTCAGCGAGGAAATGACTAAGGGACAAGGGAAGGCGTATTGAATTCCGAAACGATACTAAGGATTTTAGGGGTGAACGTCTGTCCGTAGCGCAGCGAGGAGGTTCAAGTGTTAATTCCTTAAAGGAACGAAGGAATCAGCTTTACTCCCGAGAAGCATACTCTGGTTTTCACGCCTAATGCGAGGAAACATATTCTATTTTTGCATGTGGTAAGTACAACCTTGAAGAGGATTAAAAACTCATTCCTGCCCGCTAAGTTTCTTAAAGAAAACACCACTTTTGGGCGCACATAAAGGCGAACCAAGTCGTCCTTTTCGAATAGATGTGATGACAAGGGTATTTTTGCTCTTCGATATCTGAGCGCAAAAGCCGTTATCCTCCTAGCTAGAGTAAATTGAATTTAGAACATCGTATGCACGACTAAAGAGTTGTAGCAGTAATGGCGGCCGGCGACCGCAACAGCTGATCGCTTGCTGTGGTGCCCACTTCACGTTCGAAGATCATCGTACCACATCAAATTTCAAATATAGAATTTTCACTTCAGCAGCGAAAACACTTTTGGAGATAAAATCATAAACACTCTTTACGCCAGCCACGATATTTTATTCCCACTCTTTTATTTAAATTAAGGCGTATTCACCCATGATATTTTATTATTCAAAATATTATAACATTATTGAAACTAGAAATAAATATTTACAGGCTGTAAATAATTATTTTCGTTTAAATACATCAATAATATAAAAATTCAATAATAAATTACATTAAAAAACATTATTATCTTTTTGCTTTCTTTAGTTTTTAAAAATTTCTTTAATTTCCGAACGAGCTTGTCTTTGTTGAGGTCGAATTCAAAATCGGAACTTCGAAAGGGCTGTATGGGCTTGACTCTTTGCCTGGGGTGCGTTTAAGTCAACCATCCAGTTTAAAATTTATACGGATTAACCGTTAAACACCCCGTTCAAGTACACCGAGAGGTGAAAAATTAAACCGACTAAAATTTTATATGCCCCGTTCACGGTCGCCCGCTGGTATAAGTTTTCGCCTACTAGGATAAATCTTAGCGACCTTTTTACCTCGCTAAATTTTATCCTGCTGTCAGATGGCTGTCAGATTGACTTTGACATGGAGCTGTTTGCTCAATTCGCACTCTAGAAACAAATATTTGTAACAAGTACTTATTTTATTACCTCCGTGAACTTTATATGTGTGTGACAAGTAAATAAGATTTGCAAAAAGTGAGAATAATTAATAACAAGCTGAGCTGTCAATTGAATTTGGCAGTTAAACCTATGACTCCGTTCAGCGAACTCTCGATAATTTAATTTTTATCTGGATGGTTGACCTAAACGCAGCCCTGTCCTAAAGGAAGAAGGAAAAACGGCTGCTTTGTCTCTCTCTTTTTCTAATGGCGGGAAAGAGATGGAGTGTAAATGTTTCGAATTGTATGATTAACCCAAGGCTGAATAAGATATTCGTCGTGGATTTCTGATAACAAAAATTAAAAAGTTACTTTGTCTCATTCAGTGAGCAAAATCGCATTTTCCTCACTGCTTTCAGGCAGCAAAACCTACATTTTTGAGCTACTGAAGTGAAAAAAACATTTTATTTAAGTAATGTTTTTTACGTTACCCACATTACATTATGATTGTTGTCAAAGTTGAGCTAATTGTGAATTTTTAGATTCGACAGTCAGTCTTGTTTGTGCCTCGAGCCGAGCAGGTCGAATTAATCCCTGTAGTCGCGAATAAAATTGTTGGAGTCGTATATGTGTGAGTTTATTGTTTTAAAAGTGGAATAAAATTGTAGTAATAACGATTGTGGACTTTATTTTATCGAACGAGCTAAAAAATTGGAAGCGGTATCGCTACGCGCCATTGTCGGTCGGATTAAAAGATCCAGAACTGATTTTTTTCCTTTCGCTGTTGCTGGACTGGAGGTAAGTGCTCTCATTTTAATTATACTAAAAAAAGTCAATGAAAAGTGACAGACAAGTACGATAACTTACCTCAAATGCAAATTAAATGTATTATTTATTTACTTGCTTTGCCCGCGACTTCGTTCGCGTGAATGTCGGAACTTAACAATGTATTTTTTGACTTTTGACTTCCAGTAGCAATTGAATGGTTCTGCCTTTGAGCAACAGAGGGCGTTTATTACAATAGAATAGAATAGAATATCTTTATTTGCGTGAAATATGGTACATTGAGGTGTTAAATCTAAAAAGTTCTACATATTCCGCTTACTATTATTCAAATGCAAATTGTTTTAAAAGCTAAGTTATAAAATAATAAAATTTTACAATTAACATGATCATGAGATCCTTGTTAAAGTCATTATTGTTCGTACTTAAGGTGAACATTGGTAAAGGTTTAGAAATTCGTAACCTTAATAGGGGGTTGGGAGGGGGTGGGGGTGGCGAGGGTGGGCGGGGGTTTGCACCCCCCACCACTTTCGCCTGCCGGAAAAGCATAGTTTTTTTTAATTATTTAAAATCGCTATTTGAAGTTATGTTTTTATCATTTTTTTTTGTTAAAATGAACTTATTTATGAGGGAACAGAGAGCTGGAGGGTTGTAAATTCCCTCCCCTATGCCACTCACCTCTTTTGGAGCAAAGCAGCCCGACGGGACGGAACCCGCGCAGCGGGGCTCCGTCCCCTTCTAACCTAACCTGTCCAAGTCGGGGTGCCCCAAGTCCCGAGCTCGCTCCGCTCGCTCTATTAATATTGACATCCTCCAGAATTGCCGGACCTCCACTAAGCCCCGAGCTCGTAGACGGCCCAGTTCCTGGGTCGCGTCCACTGCCACTACTTTCAGACGCTATAACAGGCTGCAATCAGTGTCCAGTAAGTACGCCGAGGTCGTACATACAGTGAAGCAATTCGATTAGAATCCAAAAATAAAGCCAAAGTCTTCAAAAAACGCAAATCAAAACACAGGAGCACATTCACAATAACTCGGAAGCAACGGAATGACGCCCAACGTATCTGTCAAAATCTACACATAAGATGACAGTTTACGTTTCGTTTCACGTGTTAAAATATATATCCTACTTGAAAAACTTCTAAAGCATGGCGATAATATAGAATTTCCGTTCTGTTTTACACAATATTAATAAATACGTAATTTTGAAAATTGCTTAAAAATATCAGACGCAACTCCGGCAGCCAAAATTACTTTGGAGGGTTAGGGACGAGGTCCATTGAGCCCACTAAACCTCCAGTATCTTCAAATTCAGGTTACGAATTTCTAAACCCAACCCTGAACATTTAACAAACAATTATCCTAAGGTGAACAATGAACATTATACATTTAGTATCCAACATAACGTCAAAAATTCGACTAAAATTCTAATTCTAGGGTTTATCAATATGAAAAACGTGGCGTGGTGATTAAGATGATGGTTCACAGCTATTAATGTTGTTAGTAAAAAAGAACTAGCATAAATATTATTTGTTTTTGTGTCGGTATCCTCCAACAGCGCTTTGCACTAAAAATAGGCTCCACTCTTTTTCTCGTGACGTCGCTTTAGAAGCTGATATTTTTTTAAAAAAAATTCTGTATAGAGGTTGACATGTAGAACGCTCTACTAAAATATTATTATAATTGTGAAGCCTCATAGTTTTTGAGAAAAAAATCCTAAAGTTACGAAATAAAAAAGAAAAACGTAGCCATTTTGTTCTATTTAACCACAGTTATTGCAATAATTCTAATCCTTGGCTGTTCCGTTTTACATTTAGATAGTGTAAGAGCTGATTTTAATGATTATTAATATTTATTTTAACGAGGTTCTTACTTTAATTTATTTTTAAATTACTGCTAATACATTGACCTCGACGATGAATTTAATAGTATAATAAATAAACAAAAAAGTAGATTATTTGAACTTCCGAAAGTCCGCGCGTAACGAAACTGTAGAGAATGTTATGATACCCTTATCCTCTTCCAATCAAAGATGGTCGTGGTATATGAAACGGGGCACCACGAAAAAACGGTTTTCCGAGTTATTAATATCGAATACCGGCTATACAATAACAATTATCCGAATATCCGTTATCAGTTATCAATTTTTCGAATATCGAGTTTTCCGAGTTTTCGAATATCGAATATCGGTTTTCCGAGTTAATAATATCGAATACGGGCTATACAATAACAATTATCCTAATATCCAATTTCAGTTAACGATTTTTCGAATTTTCGAATACCGAGTTTTCCGAGTTTTCGAAAAATCGAATATCGATTTTCCGAGTAATAATATCGAATACCGGCTATATAATAACAATTATCCGAATATCCAATTTCAGTTATCGATTTTTAGAATACCGAGTTTTCCGAGTTTTCGAAAAATCGAATATCAGTTTTCCGAGTTATAATATCGAATACCGGCTTAACACTAACAACTATCCGAATATCCGATATTAGTTATCGATTTTTCGAATATCGAGTTTTCCGAGTTTTGCAAATGGAATATCGGTTTTTACCGAGTTTTCGAGTTTTCGAAATTCGAATATCGTTTTTCCGAGTTATTAATATCGAATACCGGCTATACAATAACAATTTTCCTTATATCCAATTTCAGTTATCGATTTTTCGAATATCGAGTACCGAGTTCTCCGAGTTTTCGAAATATCGAATATCGGTTTTCCGAGTTTTAATATCGAATACCGGCTTTACAATAACAATTATCATAATATCCAATTTCAGTTATCGATTTTTCGAATATCGAGTACCGAGTTTTCAAAAAATCGAATATCGGTTTTCCGAGTTATAATATCGAATACCGGCTATGCAATAACAATTATCCGAAATAC